>CM076949.1:0-1200000 GCA_039566865.1 Aurelia coerulea
CTAACCCTAACCCTAACCCTAACCCTAACCCTAACCCTAACCCTAACCCCTAACCCTAACCCTAACCCTAACCCTAACCCTAACCCTAACCCTAACCCTAACCCTAACCCTAACCCTAACCCTAACCCTAACCCTAACCCTAACCCTAACCCTAACCCTAACCCTAACCCTAACCCTAACCCTAACCCTAACCCTAACCCTAACCCTAACCCTAACCCTAACCCTAACCCTAACCCTAACCCTAACCCTAACCCTAACCCTAACCCTAACCCTAACCCTAACCCTAACCCTAACCCTAACCCTAACCCTAACCCTAACCCTAACCCTAACCCTAACCCTAACCCTAACCCTAACCCTAACCCTAACCCTAACCCTAACCCTAACCCTAACCCTAACCCTAACCCTAACCCTAACCCTAACCCTAACCCTAACCCTAACCCTAACCCTAACCCTAACCCTAACCCTAACCCTAACCCTAACCCTAACCCTAACCCTAACCCTAACCCTAACCCTAACCCTAACCCTAACCCTAACCCTAACCCTAACCCTAACCCTAACCCTAACCCTAACCCTAACCCTAACCCTAACCCTAACCCTAACCCTAACCCTAACCCTAACCCTAACCCTAACCCTAACCCTAACCCTAACCCTAACCCTAACCCTAACCCCTAACCCTAACCCTAACCCTAACCCTAACCCTAACCCTAACCCTAACCCTAACCCTAACCCTAACCCTAACCCTAACCCTAACCCTAACCCTAACCCTAACCCTAACCCTAACCCTAACCCTAACCCTAACCCTAACCCTAACCCTAACCCTAACCCTAACCCTAACCCTAACCCTAACCCTAACCCTAACCCTAACCCTAACCCTAACCCTAACCCTAACCCTAACCCTAACCCTAACCCTAACCCTAACCCTAACCCTAACCCTAACCCTAACCCTAACCCTAACCCTAACCCTAACCCTAACCCTAACCCTAACCCTAACCCTAACCCTAACCCTAACCCTAACCCTAACCCTAACCCTAACCCTAACCCTAACCCTAACCCTAACCCTAACCCTAACCCTAACCCTAACCCTAACCCTAACCCTAACCCTAACCCTAACCCTAACCCTAACCCTAACCCTAACCCTAACCCTAACCCTAACCCTAACCCTAACCCTAACCCTAACCCTAACCCTAACCCTAACCCTAACCCTAACCCTAACCCTAACCCTAACCCTAACCCTAACCCTAACCCTAACCCTAACCCTAACCCTAACCCTAACCCTAACCCTAACCCTAACCCTAACCCTAACCCTAACCCTAACCCTAACCCTAACCCTAACCCTAACCCTAACCCTAACCCTAACCCTAACCCTAACCCTAACCCTAACCCTAACCCTAACCCTAACCCTAACCCTAACCCTAACCCTAACCCTAACCCTAACCCTAACCCTAACCCTAACCCTAACCCTAACCCTAACCCTAACCCTAACCCTAACCCTAACCCTAACCCTAACCCTAACCCTAACCCTAACCCTAACCCTAACCCTAACCCTAACCCTAACCCTAACCCTAACCCTAACCCTAACCCTAACCCTAACCCTAACCCTAACCCTAACCCTAACCCTAACCCTAACCCTAACCCTAACCCTAACCCTAACCCTAACCCTAACCCTAACCCTAACCCTAACCCTAACCCTAACCCTAACCCTAACCCTAACCCTAACCCTAACCCTAACCCTAACCCTAACCCTAACCCTAACCCTAACCCTAACCCTAACCCTAACCCTAACCCTAACCCTAACCCTAACCCTAACCCTAACCCTAACCCTAACCCTAACCCTAACCCTAACCCTAACCCTAACCCTAACCCTAACCCTAACCCTAACCCTAACCCTAACCCTAACCCTAACCCTAACCCTAACCCTAACCCTAACCCTAACCCTAACCCTAACCCTAACCCTAACCCTAACCCTAACCCTAACCCTAACCCTAACCCTAACCCTAACCCTAACCCTAACCCTAACCCTAACCCTAACCCTAACCCTAACCCTAACCCTAACCCTAACCCTAACCCTAACCCTAACCCTAACCCTAACCCTAACCCTAACCCTAACCCTAACCCTAACCCTAACCCTAACCCTAACCCTAACCCTAACCCTAACCCTAACCCTAACCCTAACCCTAACCCTAACCCTAACCCTAACCCTAACCCTAACCCTAACCCTAACCCTAACCCTAACCCTAACCCTAACCCTAACCCTAACCCTAACCCTAACCCTAACCCTAACCCTAACCCTAACCCTAACCCTAACCCTAACCCTAACCCTAACCCCTAACCCTAACCCTAACCCTAACCCTAACCCTAACCCTAACCCTAACCCTAACCCTAACCCTAACCCTAACCCTAACCCTAACCCTAACCCTAACCCTAACCCTAACCCTAACCCTAACCCTAACCCTAACCCTAACCCTAACCCTAACCCTAACCCTAACCCTAACCCTAACCCTAACCCTAACCCTAACCCTAACCCTAACCCTAACCCTAACCCTAACCCTAACCCTAACCCTAACCCTAACCCTAACCCTAACCCTAACCCTAACCCTAACCCTAACCCTAACCCTAACCCTAACCCTAACCCTAACCCTAACCCTAACCCTAACCCTAACCCTAACCCTAACCCTAACCCTAACCCTAACCCTAACCCTAACCCTAACCCTAACCCTAACCCTAACCCTAACCCTAACCCTAACCCTAACCCTAACCCTAACCCTAACCCTAACCCTAACCCTAACCCTAACCCTAACCCTAACCCTAACCCTAACCCTAACCCTAACCCTAACCCTAACCCTAACCCTAACCCTAACCCTAACCCTAACCCTAACCCTAACCCTAACCCTAACCCTAACCCTAACCCTAACCCTAACCCTAACCCTAACCCTAACCCTAACCCTAACCCTAACCCTAACCCTAACCCTAACCCTAACCCTAACCCTAACCCTAACCCTAACCCTAACCCTAACCCTAACCCTAACCCTAACCCTAACCCTAACCCTAACCCTAACCCTAACCCTAACCCTAACCCTAACCCTAACCCTAACCCTAACCCTAACCCTAACCCTAACCCTAACCCTAACCCTAACCCTAACCCTAACCCTAACCCTAACCCTAACCCTAACCCTAACCCTAACCCTAACCCTAACCCTAACCCTAACCCTAACCCTAACCCTAACCCTAACCCTAACCCTAACCCTAACCCTAACCCTAACCCTAACCCTAACCCTAACCCTAACCCTAACCCTAACCCTAACCCTAACCCTAACCCTAACCCTAACCCTAACCCTAACCCTAACCCTAACCCTAACCCTAACCCTAACCCTAACCCTAACCCTAACCCTAACCCTAACCCTAACCCTAACCCTAACCCTAACCCTAACCCTAACCCTAACCCTAACCCTAACCCTAACCCTAACCCTAACCCTAACCCTAACCCTAACCCTAACCCTAACCCTAACCCTAACCCTAACCCTAACCCTAACCCTAACCCTAACCCTAACCCTAACCCTAACCCTAACCCTAACCCTAACCCTAACCCTAACCCTAACCCTAACCCTAACCCTAACCCTAACCCTAACCCTAACCCTAACCCTAACCCTAACCCTAACCCTAACCCTAACCCTAACCCTAACCCTAACCCTAACCCTAACCCTAACCCTAACCCTAACCCTAACCCTAACCCTAACCCTAACCCTAACCCTAACCCTAACCCTAACCCTAACCCTAACCCTAACCCTAACCCTAACCCTAACCCTAACCCTAACCCTAACCCTAACCCTAACCCTAACCCTAACCCTAACCCTAACCCTAACCCTAACCCTAACCCTAACCCTAACCCTAACCCTAACCCTAACCCTAACCCTAACCCTAACCCTAACCCTAACCCTAACCCTAACCCTAACCCTAACCCTAACCCTAACCCTAACCCTAACCCTAACCCTAACCCTAACCCTAACCCTAACCCTAACCCTAACCCTAACCCTAACCCTAACCCTAACCCTAACCCTAACCCTAACCCTAACCCTAACCCTAACCCTAACCCTAACCCTAACCCTAACCCTAACCCTAACCCTAACCCTAACCCTAACCCTAACCCTAACCCTAACCCTAACCCTAACCCTAACCCTAACCCTAACCCTAACCCTAACCCTAACCCTAACCCTAACCCTAACCCTAACCCTAACCCTAACCCTAACCCTAACCCTAACCCTAACCCTAACCCTAACCCTAACCCTAACCCTAACCCTAACCCTAACCCTAACCCTAACCCTAACCCTAACCCTAACCCTAACCCTAACCCTAACCCTAACCCTAACCCTAACCCTAACCCTAACCCTAACCCTAACCCTAACCCTAACCCTAACCCTAACCCTAACCCTAACCCTAACCCTAACCCTAACCCTAACCCTAACCCTAACCCTAACCCTAACCCTAACCCTAACCCTAACCCTAACCCTAACCCTAACCCTAACCCTAACCCTAACCCTAACCCTAACCCTAACCCTAACCCTAACCCTAACCCTAACCCTAACCCTAACCCTAACCCTAACCCTAACCCTAACCCTAACCCTAACCCTAACCCTAACCCTAACCCTAACCCTAACCCTAACCCTAACCCTAACCCTAACCCTAACCCTAACCCTAACCCTAACCCTAACCCTAACCCTAACCCTAACCCTAACCCTAACCCTAACCCTAACCCTAACCCTAACCCTAACCCTAACCCTAACCCTAACCCTAACCCTAACCCTAACCCTAACCCTAACCCTAACCCTAACCCTAACCCTAACCCTAACCCTAACCCTAACCCTAACCCTAACCCTAACCCTAACCCTAACCCTAACCCTAACCCTAACCCTAACCCTAACCCTAACCCTAACCCTAACCCTAACCCTAACCCTAACCCTAACCCTAACCCTAACCCTAACCCTAACCCTAACCCTAACCCTAACCCTAACCCTAACCCTAACCCTAACCCTAACCCTAACCCTAACCCTAACCCTAACCCTAACCCTAACCCTAACCCTAACCCTAACCCTAACCCTAACCCTAACCCTAACCCTAACCCTAACCCTAACCCTAACCCTAACCCTAACCCTAACCCTAACCCTAACCCTAACCCTAACCCTAACCCTAACCCTAACCCTAACCCTAACCCTAACCCTAACCCTAACCCTAACCCTAACCCTAACCCTAACCCTAACCCTAACCCTAACCCTAACCCTAACCCTAACCCTAACCCTAACCCTAACCCTAACCCTAACCCTAACCCTAACCCTAACCCTAACCCTAACCCTAACCCTAACCCTAACCCTAACCCTAACCCTAACCCTAACCCTAACCCTAACCCTAACCCTAACCCTAACCCTAACCCTAACCCTAACCCTAACCCTAACCCTAACCCTAACCCTAACCCTAACCCTAACCCTAGGGTTGGGGCCGAAAACCTAGGGTTGGGGCCGAAAACCTAGGGTTGGGGCCGAAAACCTAGGGTTGGGGCCGAAAACCTAGGGTTGGGGCCGAAAACCTAGGGTTGGGGCCGAAAACCTAGGGTTGGGGCCGAAAACCTAGGGTTGGGGCCGAAAACCTAGGGTTGGGGCCGAAAACCTAGGGTTGGGGCCGAAAACCTAGGGTTGGGGCCGAAAACCTAGGGTTGGGGCCGAAAACCTAGGGTTGGGGCCGAAAACCTAGGGTTGGGGCCGAAAACCTAGGGTTGGGGCCGAAAACCTAGGGTTGGGGCCGAAAACCTAGGGTTGGGGCCGAAAACCTAGGGTTGGGGCCGAAAACCTAGGGTTGGGGCCGAAAACCTAGGGTTGGGGCCGAAAACCTAGGGTTGGGGCCGAAAACCTAGGGTTGGGGCCGAAAACCTAGGGTTGGGGCCGAAAACCTAGGGTTGGGGCCGAAAACCTAGGGTTGGGGCCGAAAACCTAGGGTTGGGGCCGAAAACCTAGGGTTGGGGCCGAAAACCTAGGGTTGGGGCCGAAAACCTAGGGTTGGGGCCGAAAACCTAGGGTTGGGGCCGAAAACCTAGGGTTGGGGCCGAAAACCTAGGGTTGGGGCCGAAAACCTAGGGTTGGGGCCGAAAACCTAGGGTTGGGGCCGAAAACCTAGGGTTGGGGCCGAAAACCTAGGGTTGGGGCCGAAAACCTAGGGTTGGGGCCGAAAACCTAGGGTTGGGGCCGAAAACCTAGGGTTGGGGCCGAAAACCTAGGGTTGGGGCCGAAAACCTAGGGTTGGGGCCGAAAACCTAGGGTTGGGGCCGAAAACCTAGGGTTGGGGCCGAAAACCTAGGGTTGGGGCCGAAAACCTAGGGTTGGGGCCGAAAACCTAGGGTTGGGGCCGAAAACCTAGGGTTGGGGCCGAAAACCTAGGGTTGGGGCCGAAAACCTAGGGTTGGGGCCGAAAACCTAGGGTTGGGGCCGAAAACCTAGGGTTGGGGCCGAAAACCTAGGGTTGGGGCCGAAAACCTAGGGTTGGGGCCGAAAACCTAGGGTTGGGGCCGAAAACCTAGGGTTGGGGCCGAAAACCTAGGGTTGGGGCCGAAAACCTAGGGTTGGGGCCGAAAACCTAGGGTTGGGGCCGAAAACCTAGGGTTGGGGCCGAAAACCTAGGGTTGGGGCCGAAAACCTAGGGTTGGGGCCGAAAACCTAGGGTTGGGGCCGAAAACCTAGGGTTGGGGCCGAAAACCTAGGGTTGGGGCCGAAAACCTAGGGTTGGGGCCGAAAACCTAGGGTTGGGGCCGAAAACCTAGGGTTGGGGCCGAAAACCTAGGGTTGGGGCCGAAAACCTAGGGTTGGGGCCGAAAACCTAGGGTTGGGGCCGAAAACCTAGGGTTGGGGCCGAAAACCTAGGGTTGGGGCCGAAAACCTAGGGTTGGGGCCGAAAACCTAG
Organism: Aurelia coerulea; assembly: GCA_039566865.1. Taxonomy (NCBI): domain Eukaryota; kingdom Metazoa; phylum Cnidaria; class Scyphozoa; order Semaeostomeae; family Ulmaridae; genus Aurelia; species Aurelia coerulea. The sequence goes on from CM076949.1 coordinate 6,940, forward strand.
GGTTGGGGCCGAAAACCTAGGGTTGGGGCCGAAAACCTAGGGTTGGGGCCGAAAACCTAGGGTTGGGGCCGAAAACCTAGGGTTGGGGCCGAAAACCTAGGGTTGGGGCCGAAAACCTAGGGTTGGGGCCGAAAACCTAGGGTTGGGGCCGAAAACCTAGGGTTGGGGCCGAAAACCTAGGGTTGGGGCCGAAAACCTAGGGTTGGGGCCGAAAACCTAGGGTTGGGGCCGAAAACCTAGGGTTGGGGCCGAAAACCTAGGGTTGGGGCCGAAAACCTAGGGTTGGGGCCGAAAACCTAGGGTTGGGGCCGAAAACCTAGGGTTGGGGCCGAAAACCTAGGGTTGGGGCCGAAAACCTAGGGTTGGGGCCGAAAACCTAGGGTTGGGGCCGAAAACCTAGGGTTGGGGCCGAAAACCTAGGGTTGGGGCCGAAAACCTAGGGTTGGGGCCGAAAACCTAGGGTTGGGGCCGAAAACCTAGGGTTGGGGCCGAAAACCTAGGGTTGGGGCCGAAAACCTAGGGTTGGGGCCGAAAACCTAGGGTTGGGGCCGAAAACCTAGGGTTGGGGCCGAAAACCTAGGGTTGGGGCCGAAAACCTAGGGTTGGGGCCGAAAACCTAGGGTTGGGGCCGAAAACCTAGGGTTGGGGCCGAAAACCTAGGGTTGGGGCCGAAAACCTAGGGTTGGGGCCGAAAACCTAGGGTTGGGGCCGAAAACCTAGGGTTGGGGCCGAAAACCTAGGGTTGGGGCCGAAAACCTAGGGTTGGGGCCGAAAACCTAGGGTTGGGGCCGAAAACCTAGGGTTGGGGCCGAAAACCTAGGGTTGGGGCCGAAAACCTAGGGTTGGGGCCGAAAACCTAGGGTTGGGGCCGAAAACCTAGGGTTGGGGCCGAAAACCTAGGGTTGGGGCCGAAAACCTAGGGTTGGGGCCGAAAACCTAGGGTTGGGGCCGAAAACCTAGGGTTGGGGCCGAAAACCTAGGGTTGGGGCCGAAAACCTAGGGTTGGGGCCGAAAACCTAGGGTTGGGGCCGAAAACCTAGGGTTGGGGCCGAAAACCTAGGGTTGGGGCCGAAAACCTAGGGTTGGGGCCGAAAACCTAGGGTTGGGGCCGAAAACCTAGGGTTGGGGCCGAAAACCTAGGGTTGGGGCCGAAAACCTAGGGTTGGGGCCGAAAACCTAGGGTTGGGGCCGAAAACCTAGGGTTGGGGCCGAAAACCTAGGGTTGGGGCCGAAAACCTAGGGTTGGGGCCGAAAACCTAGGGTTGGGGCCGAAAACCTAGGGTTGGGGCCGAAAACCTAGGGTTGGGGCCGAAAACCTAGGGTTGGGGCCGAAAACCTAGGGTTGGGGCCGAAAACCTAGGGTTGGGGCCGAAAACCTAGGGTTGGGGCCGAAAACCTAGGGTTGGGGCCGAAAACCTAGGGTTGGGGCCGAAAACCTAGGGTTGGGGCCGAAAACCTAGGGTTGGGGCCGAAAACCTAGGGTTGGGGCCGAAAACCTAGGGTTGGGGCCGAAAACCTAGGGTTGGGGCATGGGCGTTTCCCTCTACATCTCCTTGCACCTTATCCCCCCACCCACCCTGCGCTCCTCCTCCTATTAATACCATTAATTCCACTCTAATGCTATCATTATGGACGCACACAGCTCTAATCCCATTGAGCATGCTCAGTTCTTCAAAACAGAGAATAGATCGTTTCAACGACTCCATCACTTCCAAAATCAAAATAGAGCATGAAATCAAAACAGAAACCTCAAAACACGTTTCCTGACCCTCATTTCCATGTAAATGGCCTATTTGGGCAAATGTAAATTTTAAAAATTATCAATAGAAAGTTTTTTTGTTGCCAAATACTCCCTAAATATGTCTCCTGGGACACTAAAAACATGTTTCCTGACCCATATTATTTGGTAAAATGGCCTATTTCGGCCTGAAATAAAATTCAAAAACTGTCAAAAAATATTTTGTTCACCCAAAACTCCCTAAAAAAAGTCTCTTGGGACACTAAAACATGTTTCCTGACCCTCCTTCACGTGTAAAATGGCCTATTTGGGCCTAAAATCGATTTTCAAAATTTTCAAAATTAAAAATTTTTTCGCCCAAAACTCCCTTAAAAATGGCCCTTGGGACACTAAAACGTGTTTCCTGCTCCTTTTCCTTGAGTAAAATTGCCTATTTTGGGCCTAAAATCGATACTCAACATTTCAAAAAAAATATTTTGTTCACGCAAAACTCCCTAAAAATGTCCCTTGCGACAAGAAAACATGTTTCCTGACCCTCTTTCATGTGTAAAATGGCCTATTTGGGCCTAAAATCGATTTTCAAAATTTTCAAAATTACAAATTTTTTCCCCCAAAACTCCTTTAAAATGTCCCGTTTGACACTAAAACATGTTTCCTGACCCTTTTTCCTAGGTAAAATGGCCATTTGGGCCTAAAATCGATACTCAGCATTTCCAAAAAAAACGTTTTTTTTGCCAAAAACTCTCTAAAAATTTCCTGTTGGACACTTAAACATGTTTCCTAAACCTTTCTCTTGGGTAAAAAGGCCTATTTGGGCCTAAACTCGATCCTCAAAATTTCCAAAGAAAAAAATTCTTTCACCCAAAACTCCCTAAATATGTCCCCTGGGCCACTGAAACATGTTTCCCGACCCTTCTTCTTGGATAAAATGGCCTATTTAGGCCTAAAATAAATTTCAAAACTATCAAAAAAAATATTTTTTCCGCCCAAAACTCCCTCAAAATATCCCTTGGGACACTAAAACATGTTTCCTGACCCACTTTCATGTGTAAAATGGCCTATTTGGGCCTAAATCGATTTTCTAAATTTTCCAAATTAAAAATCTTTTGCCCAGAACTCCCTTAAAAATGTCCCGTGGGAGACTAAAACATGTTTCCTGACTCTCTTTCTTGTGTAAAATGGCCTATTTGGGCCTAAAATCGATTTCAAAATTTTCAAAAGAAAAATTTTTTTCGCCCAAAACTCCCTAAAAATGTCCCCTGCGACACTAAAACATGTTTCCTGACCCTTATCCTTGAGTAAATTGCCTATTTGTGCTTAATATCTATTTTAAAAAGAAATAAAAAAAAATTGTTTGCGCTAAAAACTCACTAAAATTGTCCCATGCGACACTAAAACATGTTTCCTGCCCCTTTTGTATGCATAGAATGGCCTATTTGGGCCTGTTTGGGCCAAAAATTGATTTTGAAACTTTGCAAAAAAAATTTCCTTTCGCCAAAAACTCTCTAAAAATGTCCCGTGTGACACTAAAACATGTTTCCTGACTCTTTTTCTTGTGTAAAATGGCCTATTTGGGCCTAAAATCGATTTTCAAAATTCTCTACAAAAAATTCTTTCGCCCAAAACTTGCTTAGAATTTCCTGTGGGACACTAAAACATGTTTCCTGGTCCTTTTTCTCGTGTAAAATGGCCCATTTCGGCCTAAAATCGATTGTCTTAATTTCCAAAAAAAATTTCTCACCCAAAACTCCCTAAAAATGTCCCGTGTTACACTAAAACATGTTTCCTGACCCTTAGTCTTGGGTAAAATGGCCTATTTGGGCCTGAAATCAATTTAAAAAGAAATAATTCTTTTAATTGTTTTCACTAAAAACACGCTAAAATTGTCCCATGGGACACTAAAACATGTTTCCTGACCCTTTTGAATGTGTAAAATTGCCTATTTGGGCCTGTTTGGGCCAAAAATTGATTTTGAAACTTTGCAAAAAAATTTCCTTTCACCCAAAACTCTCTAAAAATGTCCCGTGTGACACTAAAACATGTTTCCTTACCATTTTTCTTGGGTAAAATGGCCTAAATGGGCCTAAAATCGATTCTCAAAATTCTCAAATAAATTTCCTTTTGCCAAAAACTCCCTAAAAATGTCCCCTGCGACACTAAAACATGTTTCCTGACCCTTATCCTTGAGTAAATTGCCAATTTGTGCCTAATATCTATTTTAAAAAGAAATAAAAAAAATTGTTTGCGCTAAAAACTCACTAAAATTGTCCCATGCGACACTAAAACATGTTTCCTGCCCCTTTTGTATGCATAGAATGGCCTATTTGGGCCTGTTTGGGCCAAAAATTGATTTTGAAACTTTGCAAAAAAAATTTCCTTTCGCCAAAAACTCTCTAAAAATGTCCCGTGTGACACTAAAACATGTTTCCTGACTCTTTTTCTTGTGTAAAATGGCCTATTTGGGCCTAAAATCGATTTTCAAAATTCTCTACAAAAAATTCTTTCGCCCAAAACTTGCTTAGAATTTCCTGTGGGACACTAAAACATGTTTCCTGGTCCTTTTTCTCGTGTAAAATGGCCCATTTCGGCCTAAAATCGATTGTCTTAATTTCCAAAACAAATTTCTCACCCAAAACTCCCTAAAAATGTCCCGTGTTACACTAAAACATGTTTCCTGACCCTTAGTCTTGGGTAAAATGGCCTATTTGGGCCTGAAATCAATTTAAAAAGAAATAATTCTTTTAATTGTTTTCACTAAAAACACGCTAAAATTGTCCCATGGGACACTAAAACATGTTTCCTGACCCTTTTGAATGTGTAAAATTGCCTATTTGGGCCTGTTTGGGCCAAAAATTGATTTTGAAACTTTGCAAAAAAATTTCCTTTCACCCAAAACTCTCTAAAAATGTCCCGTGTGACACTAAAACATGTTTCCTTACCATTTTTCTTGGGTAAAATGGCCTAAATGGGCCTAAAATCGATTCTCAAAATTCTCAAAAATAAATTTCCTTTTGCCAAAAACTCCCTAAAAATGTCCCGTGTGACACTAAAACATGTTTCCTTACCCTTTTTCTTGGGTAAAATGGCCTATTTGGGCCTAAAATCGATTCTCAAAATCTCCAAAAGAAAAACTTTTTTCACACAAAACTCCCTTAAATGTCCCGTGATACACTAAAACATGTTTCCTGACCCATTTTCTTGTGTAAAATGGCCTATTTGGGCCCAAAATCGATTTTTAAAATTTTCCAAAAAAATTCCTTTGACCGAAAACTCCCTAAAAAGTCCCCTAGGACACTAAAACATGTTTCCTGACCCTTATTCTTGGGTAAAATGGCCTATTTGGGCCTAAAATCGATTTTCAAAAAAAAGATTTTTTTCGCCCAAAACTCCCTAAAAATGTCACGTGTGACACTAAAACATTGTTCCTGACCCTTTTTCTTGTGTAAAATGGCCTATTTGGGCCTAAAATCAATTTTTTTTAAATTTTCAACAAACAATTTTTTTTCACCCAAAACTCCCTAAAAATGTCCCGTGGGACACTAAAGCATGTTTCCTGACCCTTATCCTTAGGTAAAATGGCCTATTTAGGCCTACAATCGAATTTAAAAATTTTCAAAAACAAAATTGAAGCTTTTCCACTCCCTTGCAACCTTTGCATTGTTGAAGGAAGCAAACACAAGCGGCTCTTGGAAATGCTTGACAACTGCTAACAAATCATTGTTGCCATAATCACCATCTGTCTAAAACGGTGGATCAAACCATCGCATTTTAGAATAGATTTCACTGTTGAAATCGAAAAATCTTGTTTCCAACATCTGGATCATGGAGGGGATGACCTTTTGCTTGATACTCCATATCTTTGCAATGCACTTCTTGGACGAAAATGGATTCATTGAAACATCCAAGTGAATACATTTCGCTCTTCAATAAAGGTTTGCGCACCTGAATTATTGCTCTCGTGACACCACTGGGGCGCGTGCCTGCATGCTCGCGCGCGTCTCATTGAAAGCGTCTCATTAAAATTGAAAGATCAATTTTCAAAATTTCCGAAAGCCTATTTGGGCCTAAAATCGATTCTCAAAATTTCCAAAATTAAAAATTTTTTCGCCCAAAAATGTCCCCTGGGACACTAAAACATGTTTCCTGACCCTTTTTCTTGTGTAAAATTCATAAGAAAAATTTTCAGAAAAACAAATTCTTGGCCAGAACAATCGATTTGCCTTTGAATTATGAGTCAGAAACACATTTTAGGGTCCCTAAGGACAATTTTGTGATGTTTTAAAAATTTTTAAAATACCATCAATTTCCTGAATAGTGTATCGAATGAAACACAGAAACAACATTTATTTCTATTACTTTTCGATTTCAACATACCTTGCCTATTTAGTTCAGCAACAGCATATTTATATCATCTTCTTCGTCATTACATTCAATTGATCAACACAAATAGCAATCAGCTTACCACGATCTTCAATCTTCCTTAACTAATCTAAAGAAAAAGAACATTTTCTAAATTCATATTGGAAATCAAGTGTGAAATAAAACCTTCAACAGAAACAGGAGCGGCATGAAAATATAAACATCTGACACAAAAAGAAAATGTAAATGATATGGCATGACAATTAAGGTCAGATGAAAAAGACAACACTTACCCAGTTAAACTTCCGTGGAGCAGGAAGTAAGAATCTGACATAAGACAAATTTCGTAGAAAAAATTATATTAGAATATTTGAGATTTTTGAATTATAACGAAAATCCTTCAACTAGTTGAATATAACCTAACAGTGACATTATATCAATAATTGAAGATACAATAGCAGTAAATTGTGCAAATAATTGAAGATGAAATAGTAGTTAAATTATGCAATAGATGAAGAATAAATAATGAATGAAATTATGCAAATTTAAAATGGTTCAGAAATAATGCAAATAATTAAGGATGAAAGGAGAGAAATTGTGCAACTAATTCAGGATAAATGGCAGAGAAATTGTGCAAATAATTCAGGATGAAATGATGGAGAAATTGTGCAAATAATTATGGATTGAATGAGAGAAATTGTGCAAATAATTAAGGATTAGATGCTAGAGTAATTCTGAAAATAATTAAATATAAAATGATAGAGAAATTGTGCAAATAATTATGGAAAAAATGGTAAAGAAATTGTGCAAATAATTAAGGAAGAAATGGTAGAGCAATTAAGCAAATAATTAAGGATGAAATGAGAGTAATCATGCAAATAATTCAGGAAAAAATGGTAAAGAAATTTTGCAAATAATAAAGGAAGAAATGAGAGAAATCGTGCAAATAATTAAGGGAAAAATGGTAAAGTAAATGTGCAAATAATTTAGGATGAAATGGTAGACAAATTGTACAAATATTTAAGGATGAAATGAGAGAAATGTGTAAATAATTAATAATAAAATGGTAGTGTAATTGTGCAAATAATTAAGGATGAACTGGTAGAGAAATTGTGCCAATAATAAAAGACCTAATTGTAGAGAGATTGTGCAAATAATTAAGGATGAAAGGAGAGAAATTTTGCAAATAATTAAGGATGAAATGGTAGAGAAATTCTGCAAAGATTAAGGATGAAATGAGAGAAATTGTGCTAACAATTAAGAATGAAATGATTGATAAATTGTACAAATAATTAAGGATGAAATGAAAGAAATTGTGCAAATAATTAAGGATGAAATGGTAGAGAAATTGTGCAAAAAATTAAGGATGATACGAGAGAAATTGTGCAAATATTTAAGGACGAAAGGGTAGAGAAATTGTGCAAATAATTCAGGATGAAATGGTAGAGAAATTTTGCAAATAATTAAGGACGAAATGAGAGAAATTGTGCAATTAATTAAGGATGAAATGGTAGAGAAATCGTGCAAATAATTAAGGATGAAATAAGAAAAGCTGTGCAAATAATTAAGGAAGAAATTGTAGAGAAATTGTGCAATTAATAAAGGATGAAACGACAGACATTTTGCAAATAATTATAGATTAAATGGTACAGAAATTGTGCAAATAATTAAGGAAGAAATGTAAGAGAAATTGTGCAAATAATTAAGGATGAAATGAGAAAATTGTGCAAATGATTACGGAATTAATGGTAGAGAAATTGTAAAAATAATTAAGGATGAAATCAGAAAAATTGTGCAAATAATTATGGATGAAATTAGAGAAATTGTGCAAATATTTAAGGAAGAAATGGTAGAGAAATTGTGCAAATAATTGGAGAAGAAATGGTAGAGGAATTGTGCAAATAATTAAGAATGAAATGGTAGAGAAATTGTACAAATAATTAAGGATAAAATGAGAGAAATTGTGCAAATAATTAAGGATGAGATAGTAGAGAAATAGTGAAAATAATTAAGGATGAGATGAGAAAAACTGGGCAAATAATTAAAGATGAAATGGTAGAGAAATTGTTCAAATAATTAAGGAACAAATGGTAGAGAAATTGTGCAAATAATTAGGGATGAAATGAGAGAAATTGTGCATATAAATAAACAAAGAAATGGTAGAGAAATTATGCAAATAATCATGAAGGAAATTAGAGAAATTGTGCAAATAAATAAGGAAGAAATGGTAGAGAAATTGTGCAAATAATCAGAGAAGAAATGGTAGAGAAATTGTGCAAATGATTAAGAATGAAATGGTAGAGAAATAGTGCAAAAAATTAAGGATAAAATGAGAGAAATTGTGCAAATAATTAAGGATGAGATGGTAGAGAAAATTTACAAATAATTAAGGATGAAATAGTAGAGAAATTGTGCAAACAATTAAGGATGAAATGAGAGAAATTGTGCAAATAATTAAGGAAGAAATGGTAGTGAAATTTTGCAAATAATTAAGGATGAAATGGTAGAGAAAATGTGCAAATAATTAGGGTTAAAATGAGAGAAATTGTGCAAATAATTAAGGATGAAATGATAGAGAAAATGTACAAATAATTATGGATGAAATGAGAAAAATTGTGCAAATAATCAAGGATGAAATGAGAGAAATTGTGCAAATAACTTAGGATGAAATAGTAGAGAAATTGTGCATATAATTAAGGATGAAATAGTAGAGAAATTGTGAAAATAATTAAGGATTAAATAGTAGAGAAATTGTGCAAATAATTAAGGATGAAATGAGAGAAATTGTGCAAATAATTAGGATGAAATGGTAGAGAAATTGTCCAAGTTATTAAGGAAGAGATGGTAAAGAAAATGTGCAAATAATTAAGGATGAAATGAGAGAAATTCTGCATATAATTAAGGAAGAAATGGTAGAGAAATTGAGCAAATAATTATGGATGAAATGAGAGAAATTGTGCAAATAGTTAAGGAAGAAATGCTAGAGATATTGTGTAAATAATTAAAGAAGAAATGGTCGAGAAATTGTGCAAATAATAAAGGAAGAAGTGGTAGAGAAATTGTGCAAACAATTAAGGATGAAATGAGAGAAATTGTGCAAATAATTAAGGATGAAATAGTAGAGAAAATGTACAAATAATTAAGGATGAAATAGTAGAGAAATTGTACAAACAAGTAAGGATGAAATGAGAGAAATTGTGCAAATAATTAAGGAAGAAATGGTAGAGAAATTTTGCAAATAATTAAGGATGAAATGGTAGAGAAATTGTGCAAATGATTAAGGAAGAAATGGTAGAGAAATTGTGCAATTAATTAAGGATGAAATGGTAGAGAAATTGTGCAAATAATTAAGGATGAAATGAGAGAAATTGTGCAAATAATTAAGGATCAAATTATGATGAAAGATGAAATAGTAGAAAATTGTACAAATAATTAAGGATGAAATAGTAGAGCAATTGTGGAAATAATTAAGGATGAAATGAGAGAAATTGTGCAAATAATTATGGATTTAATAGTAGAAAAATTTTGCAAATAATTTAGGATGAAATAGTAGAGAAATTGTGCAAATAACTAAGGATGAAATAGTAGACAAAATGTACAAATAATTAAGGATGAAATAGTAGAGAATTGTGCAAACAATTAAGGATGAAATGAGAGAAATTGTGCAAATAGTTAAGGAAGAAATGGTAGAGAAATTTTGCAAATAATTAAGGATGAAATGGTAGAGAAATTGTGAAAATAATTTAAGGAAGAAATGGTAGAGAAATTGTGCAAACAATTCAGGATGAAATGTGAGAAATTGTGCAAATGATTAAGGATTGAATAGTAGAGAAATTGTGCAAATAATTAAAGATGAAATAGTAGAAAATTGTACAAATAATTAAGGATGAAATAGTAGAGCAATTGTGGAAATAATTAAGGATGAAATGAGAGAAATTGTGCAAATAATTATGGATTTAAGAGTAGAAAAATTTTGCAAATAATTTAGGATGAAATAGTAGAGAAATTGTGCAAATAACTAAGGATGAAATAGTAGACAAAATGTACAAATAATTAAGGATGAAATAGTAGAGAATTGTGCAAACAATTAAGGATGAAATGAGAGAAATTGTGCAAATAATTAAGGAAGAAATGGTAGAGAAATTTTGCAAATAATTAAGAATGAAATAGCAGAGAAATTGTGAAAATAATTTAAGGAAGAAATGGTAGAGAAATTGTGCAAACAATTCAGGATGAAATGTGAGAAATTTTGCAAATAATTAAGGATGAAATGGTAGAGAAATTGTGAAAATAATTTAAGGAAGAAATGGTAGAGAAATTGTGCAAACAATTCAGGATGAAATGTGAGAAATTGTGCAAATGATTAAGGATTGAATAGTAGAGAAATTGTGCAAATAATTAAAGATGAAATAGTAGAAAATTGTACAAATAATTAAGGATGAAATAGTAGAGCAATTGTGGAAATAATTAAGGATGAAATGAGAGAAATTGTGCAAATAATTATGGATTTAATAGTAGAAAAATTTTGCAAATAATTTAGGATGAAATAGTAGAGAAATTGTGCAAATAACTAAGGATGAAATAGTAGACAAAATGTACAAATAATTAAGGATGAAATAGTAGAGAATTGTGCAAACAATTAAGGATGAAATGAGAGAAATTGTGCAAATAATTAAGGAAGAAATGGTAGAGAAATTTTGCAAATAATTAAGAATGAAATAGCAGAGAAATTGTGAAAATAATTTAAGGAAGAAATGGTAGAGAAATTGTGCAAACAATTCAGGATGAAATGTGAGAAATTGTGCAAATGATTAAGGAAGAAATGGTAGAGAAATTGTGTAAATAATTCAAGATGAAATGAGAGATATTGTGCAAATAATTAAGGATGAAATGGTAGAGAAATTGTGTGCAAATAATTAAGGATGAATTGGTAGAGAAATTTTGCAAATCATTGAATATTAAATAGGAGAGAAATTGTGCAAATAATTAAAGATGAAAGATGAGTTAAATTGTGCAAATGATTAAGGATAAAATGGTAGAGAAATTGTGCAAACAATTAAGGGTGAAATAGGAGGGAAATTGTGCAAATAATTAAGGATGAAATGGTAGAGAAATTGTGCAAATAATTATGGATGAAATGAGAGAAATTGTGCAAATATTTAAGGAAGAAATGCTAGAGATATTGTGTAAATAATTAAAGAAGAAATGGTAAAGAAATTGTGCAAATAATTAAGGAAGATATGGTAGAGAAATTGTCCAAATGATTATGAATGAAATGAGAGAAAATAAAAAAATTAAGGAAGAAATGATAGAGAAATTGTGCAAATAATTAAGGATGAAATGAAAGAGACCATGCAAATAATTAACGATGAAATGGTAGAGAAATTCAGCAAATAATTAAAGGCCTTATGCAGCCAAATTTTAGTCCTCGATTTTTCAATCTTTTCAAATAACTTATAATGTTATAAACCTTTTGTGAAAATTTCAAATCGAAATTATCAGTTTAAGTACAGAAAATTGTGTGTCAAAGTTGAGAAGTTTTGCGAGTTTAGCGCGACATTGACTTGGCCAATGTGACGTCACAATTATGACGCGCGAAGCTGCGTGCATTGAGCACACAGTACGAGCATGGCCATTGCATCACCGAGAAAGGGAGGGATTTGTATGAAAAAAGCTTTGAAAATCTTGGGAGTTCTTGAAGAAAAGGCTGGTATTTTTACCATGATATCCATGAAATCAAGGAGCTTGGAACCAGGGTGAGAAAACCGTAACGTCACCGTCATTAAGGGTGATGTTGTGGTGCTCTACAGTGCAGCCTAATGAAGTTCAATTGGTTCCTACATCAAATTGCCTGGTCGTCGACTTTCAGCAAGGCTTCACTTGTACAAGGACTTCGTGAAGCTCTAATACATCAGTATCTTAGATTATTTTGAAAAACCTTGAACGGCCTTTGATCTTCTCGCAAGCTCCGCATTGGGGTTTACGTGACAAAACTTGTGCGTTGTGTTTGTGGTCATAATTGTGACGTCACGCGCGAAGGTCAAATGTCGCGCTGAGTAGCAATTTTCAAAACGGAATTTCACACCCTAACCGCAATGATGTTGAGTAAAATTTGGTATCAATGAAATCAGTAAAGTTTGAATATTTCGAAAATCGAAAAAAATCAATGTCGAAAATTTGGCTGCATAAGGCCTTTAAGGAAGAAATGGTAAAGAAAATTTGCAAATATTTAAGGATGAAATGGTAGAGAAATTGTGCAAATAATTCAGGATCAAATGAGAGAAATTGTGCAGATAAATAAGGAAGAAATGGTAGAGAAAATGTGCAAATAATTGAGAATGAAATGAGAGAAATTGGGCAAATAATTAAAGATGAAATGGTAGAGAAATTGTTCCAATAATTAAGGAACAAATGGTAGAGAAATTGTGCCAATAATTAGGGATGAAATTAGAGAAATTGTGCAAATAATTAAGGAAGAAATGGTAGAGAAATTGTGCGAATGATTAGAGAAGGAATGGTAGAGAAATTGTGCAAATAATTAAGAATGAAATGGTAGAGAATTGTGCAAATAATTAAGAATAAAATGAGAGAAATTGTGCAAATTATTAAGGATGAGATGGTAGAGAAAATGTACAAATAACTAAGGATGAAATAGTAGAGAAATTGTGCAAATAATTTAAGGAAGAAATGAAAGAGGAATTGTGCAAACAATTCAGGATGAAATGTGAGAAATTGTGCAAATGATTAAGGAAGAAATGGTAGAGAAATTGTGCAAATAATTCAAGATGAAATGAGAGATATTGTGCAAATAATTAGGGATGAAATGGTAGAGAAATTGTGCAAATAATTAAGGGTGAAATAGGAGGGAAATTGTGCAAATAATTAAGGATGAAATAGTAGAGAAAATGTACAAATAATTAAGGATGAAATAGTAGAGAAATTGTGCAAACAATTAAGGATGAAATGAGAGAAATTGTGCAAATAATTAAGGAAGAAATGGTAGAGAAATTGTGCAAATAATTCAGGATGAAATGAAAGAAATCATGCAAATAATTAAGGATGAATTGGTAGAGAAATTGTGCAAATCATTAAATATTACATAGGAGAGAAATTGTGCAAATAATTAAAGAAGAAAGATGAGTTAAATTGTGCAAATGATTTAGGATAAAATGGTAGAGAAATTGTGCAAATAATTAAGGATGAAATAGGAGGGAAATTGTGCAATCATTGAATATTACATATGAGTAAAAATGTGTAAATAATTAAAAAAACAGGAGTCAATTGTGAAAATAATTGTAGGTAACATAGGAGATAAATTGTGCAAATAATTAAAGGGGCTGGGTCACGTAAAGTAAACAAACTTCTTTCGAAACGGCGATTTTGCAGCTTTTTTGACAGGCCATATCACAAAGATTTTCCACTATTTTTCTCAAAATGAAAATGCTATTTTGAAGATGAACTCTTGAACTTCAGAGGGAAACAGACGAAACAACCATATCTTGTAAGATTGCATAGATATTGATGGATTTTAGAAGTAACTTTATCGTGGATTCACCCCATCCACCAACATCTGTGCAGAACACAATGGGCGCGTGCCAGCGCGTGCGGGCAACACTATAGATTATAAAGATAACAGATTTGTTTACGGTTACGTGACAGAGCCCCTTTAAAGATGAAATAGGAGTGAATAAAACACAAAAACATCAATTATTTCGAGTAATTTCAACATACCTTGCCTATTTAGTTCAGCAACAGCATATTTATATCATCTTCTTCAACATTACATCTCATTGATCAATGCAAATATCAATCGGCTTACGATGATCTTCAATCTTCATCGACTAATCAAAAGAAGAAGAACATTTTCTCAACTCATATCGTAAATCAAGTGTGAAATATAACCTTCAACAGAAAACGGGTATTGAACATATAAACATCTGACACAAAAAGAAAATGTACATATCCAGGGAAGTAAGGATTTGACATATGAAAAATTATGTAGAAAATTTAAGGAGAAAATCACACATTTTAACACCAGCGGTTCCTGTGATATGATATACCTAACTAGAATAGATAAGGTGTGAATAACAAGGCATTGGATGGCAGTAATTGGGTCGTATCGGCTAATTATATTTCATAACAAGCAAATAAGGAATTAAGATTCCTTTCGATTTAATTGTATGCTACAAATAGGGTTCATTGTTCTGAAGAATGCTTGACTTTGAATGACAGTTATTTGCAGAGCCATGTTTGATAATTAACAGTTTGGACTCTGGACTTTCAAGGTGAAATGGTTGATTAGATGGGACTTTGCTGTTTTCACAGGTTGAATTGTTACTAATAATCTGCCACCATTCTTGTATGGTGGCCATACCGCCAAGATACGCCCAAAGACTACCACCCTGCCCGGTTTTTCGATGTGCAGCATTGTACTGGAATCTCCAGCATTTGAATGCTCCTAAATATTATTTGTTATAAAAAACTGAGTTGGTTGGTTTCTTTTCTCACTATTTGGGAGAATTAAAGGGTTTGTTCAAGGTTAAAAGCTTGCATTGGCAGAAAGCAGAAAATCAAAAAATACCCCATTCAAATCGAAGTTGCACAAATGTCAACTAAGGGTAGCCTAAGAATGAGACTTTTATCTTGTTAACCCTTTCCATGGTGCAGTCGCAGATTTGCGACCAGACTAATTCTCCTTTGCATGCTGCAGTCGCAGAATTGAGACTTACGATCGCAATATCTTTTTCTTGTATTTTCATCTCTTCATCAAACGAATCTGGGCAAAAACTGGACTAAGCTGTTCCTCAAGCAATGAGACATTGTTTCCAACGAAAGATGAACATGGTTTACAGTGAAGTTTACTGATTTATTAGTGATGGAAGCTCCTGCAACTAAATCGCGAGTTTTTCATTGATATTTGTTGAACTCTTCGATATTTTCAATCTGTTTTCTTCTTGCGATAAAATATCTTCCTCTCATCCAATGTCGCTGGAAAAGGTATGTTTCAATAGCGTGACAGCTGCCCTTTCGATTTAGCCTCTGTCTGGTGATGTGGGTAGCCTCTAAATGATGCAGCGAGGTCAAAATATGGCCTAAGTCGGCAATCACCCGAGGCTCCGACGTAAACAAAACGCAAACTATTCAGCACTCATTCTACTGCTAAATAAGGTAAATTAAATGTTTTACAGTGAAATAGAGGCAAGAAAAGAAAACTTCAAATATTTCTGAACAGTTTTCATACACTTTAATTTCGAATTAAAGAACTTCTTCCTGGTGAAATAAGAGTTTGAATTTTGATCGAGACGTTCGAGATCTTGCGGGAAATATCCAGCCTCACAGTACAATCACCTGCAAACAATCCAGCATGCAAAGGGTTAAGAAACAATGCTGTGTCTGAGTTATTTCTTTGTTCTATTTATAGAGGAGCCTATTTACCACCGCACACTTGCTTTTAACCCTTTGCATGCTGAATTGTTTGCAGGTGATTGTACTGTGACGCTGGATATTTCCCGCAAGATCTCAAACGTCTGGATCAAAAATTTCAAAACCCTTTTTTCACCGGGAAGAAGCTCTTTAATTTGACATTAAAGTATATGAAAACTGTTCAAAAATAACTAAAGTCTACTTTTCTTGCCTCTATTTCACTATAAAACATTTTAATTTACCGTATTTAGCAGCAGAATGAGTGCTGAGTAGTTTGCGTTTTGCTTACGTCGGAGCTTCGGGCGATTGCTGACTTAGGCCATATTTTGACCTCGCTGCATCACTTTATTTAATAACCAATTTATTTATTATATTTAAGCTGAAGGGTAGTTTCGTGTATAAAAAATTATATCATATCATATCATATCATATCATTTAGAGGCTACCAACATCACCAGACAGCCGCTGAATCGAAAGGGCAGCTGTCAGGCTATCGAAACACACAGTTTCAAGCGACATTGGATGAGAGGAAGGTATTTTATCGCAAGAAGGAAACAGGTTGAAAATAATTAAAAGTTTGACAAATAACAACGAAAAACTCGCAATTTAGTTGCAGAAGCTTCCATCAGTAATAAATCAGTAAACTTCACTGTAAACAATGTT
The DNA here is from genome assembly GCA_039566865.1 of Aurelia coerulea. Lineage (NCBI taxonomy): Eukaryota > Metazoa > Cnidaria > Scyphozoa > Semaeostomeae > Ulmaridae > Aurelia > Aurelia coerulea. Next base: position 23,123 of record CM076949.1, read on the forward strand.
CATCTTTCGTTGGAAACAATTTCTCATTGCTTGAGGAACAGCTTAGTCCAGTTTTTGCCCAGATTTGCTCGAGGAAGAGATCAAAACACAAGAAAAAGAAAGTACGATCTTAAGTCGCAATTCTTCTGTTTCAGAGGCCCCTCCTAGCGGATCTTGGTTGTTGTATTTTGCACAAGATTAGCTATGAAATGTAAGTGACATGGTAACTTAGCTGATATCCGGGCTATGTACATGGGTTCCTTGTGTACAAACTAAGACCTTGCCAAGGGCTGCAATAAAATTATTAACCCTGAAATAGAAGTGGTTATGTTATAGGCCTGACAAGAATAAGTTTAGTTCCATGTGAGTGAAATAAATAAATTCGTACAGGAGGCTACAAATCAGTGCTTGTTGATATGAAGTGAGTCCAATTTGAAAGATTCAAGCCTGAATTCAGCTTAGTTTTGTTTGCCATTATGGACTTGCTAGTTAGGATTTCCTTTTCTTTTGAGGACTTGCATGGGTGGCGGGAATGGAGGACATGTAAAGTGCTGGATATAAATTGACTCTTGACCTACAAATGTTTCCCATTGATTCCGTTTCCTGAGATATGGTTATGCTAAAACCCATTCTGTACTTATTTCAATGAGTTGGGTTGGAGCTATACAATTCCAGATCTGTATTTCCTACCATTCCCAGTTGCCTGATCCAGCCTGGTTAATCTTATTCTGCTTCTTTGGTAGTGAACAAAAAGTCAGATTACAAGTTTTTCTTTTAGGACATTTCGCAGATAACAGACTTTTCGCATGTTTCACCACTGGATGCAGATGAATTGTCTGGTATACAGTGATAACAAGGACCATGGGCCAGGTTTACAGCGCAGACCACGCGGACTTCCGGCGCAATGGTCCGCGGTCCGCATTTTAGGTTTTCAAATAGGCCAAAACCTAAACCGCGAATTGGAAAGTCTGTGTTTTTAGTTTCGCCATAGGGTAAAACCCAAACCGCGGACTGTAAGTATAAAATGTCTGCGTTTTTGGTTTTCCAATAGGGCAAAACTTATTTCGAGGCCGGTTTAACAGTGGGTATCCTCCTAATTCTTCATGATGAAACTACATTTACAGGCATTATAGACCTGTTCTGCAAAAGATTAAGTTGTGCTAATATTTTTGTATGTTTGTTTTGTTTCTTATGCATGGGTCCAGGCAGTAGGTAATCGCTTCTTGCTATGCCCGGGTAACAATAGGTTATTGCTATGCCCGGGTAATAGGCTATCTCAATGTCATACCAGCTAGTAGAAAAGTCTTCATGATGTTTGTGGATGGTAAGTGACACCTAAATGTAGGCAATAAAGGAGTAAGACCTTAAAAACAAAAGTTCTTGCACAACCCCACCAACCAGGTAGGCCTAAATGTTAATCGGGAGTTGTATGCTTTTTTTACATTGAAGAACATATTACCCTGCTAAAATTATTTCTACCTACCGCTTGTTCATCAATACTGCTTTGCTGTGCTGATGATGGGAAGGGCACATCTGCGTTTGCTGATTAGCTGTATGACCAAGATCTTGCCAGAAAGAAGGAGCTTCCCTGACAAATTTGTTGGGTGACGACAGACAGACGAACCAGCAGTTTGGTAGTTATTGCATTGGTCAAGGTGATACAAACTCGTTCCTTTAGGTTGTTAGGTATCTTTAGCCAGAGAGTGAACATGATGACAACTTGTTGAGGTGGCTTTGGTGCTTTCTTCTGACTGTTAAGCGGGCGCAAAAGGAGCAATCTGTTTCGACAAGAAGCCAATTTTTTGCACGTGGCAGGAAGAAGTTTGGACGCGCCATGATTGGGGGACTGAGACGATACCGTGCCTTATAAGGCAATGAGAACAAAGATGGTTACCTGATTGCCCGGGGGGGTACATGACTTGAGGATGGACGGGGGTCTGCCGCCCGGCTTTCAGAAAGCTACCCTCTTCTAATTACCCAAACTTGCCTTTGGAAATTCTGTTTTGGCCAGAATATAGAGAAATTCTGTAGAAAGCATTATTTTCTCAAATGTCATCCATTTCCATTATTATTAAGCATTTATATGACTTATCTCGCCAATGAAGCATAAGCTGGCTCTTCAATCCTTGCTTGTAATCAATCGTTTTCCTTCTTTTACGTAATTTTGTTAAGTTTTATTTCTCCATATTCTGGCCAGAGAGAGATACACTCAAAATTACTTTTCCTAAAGTTTTATTGGATTACACGTTTTTTCTTTTATAAGAAACTTGGATAAGCCCCTAGTACTAAAAGTTTCTTAATTTCACGTGAAAATTTCATCTTTTTAGTACTAAAAGTTTTTTAATGTGTTTCTTATTTCAAGATGCATTTAGGATGCATGTAGTTTCTACCCACTGCCATGTATTCGTTTCTTGACAGACAGCACAATTTTTAGCGAGAAGGAGAGTTCTATTTGATTCAAAACATAAATCTATCATCAATAATACTAAAATATAAAGGCTCAACCACAATTATCCCATGATTTCCTCGTATTTGGCTTTAAAAGTTTCTTAGCAATTCTCAAGCATAGTAGTAGAGTTTCTTAATTTTTTCGCCATCCTAGTACTAGTTTCTTATAAACCAGTTTCTTACAAAAGAAAAAACGTGTATTTTACAGTAAATATGTGTCTTAAGTTCTCTTTAGCTTGCTCTAAAAGAAACAAATAGAAAACCGCCCGTTTATCGAGCAAATTTATTCTGAGGGGGCCTCCTGAATGGAATTTCTCCATATTCTGGCCAGAGAGAAATACACTCAAAAATTACTTTTCCCAAAGTTTAATTGGATTATTTCACAGTAAATATGTGTCTTAAGTTTTCTTTAGCTTGCTCTAAAAGAAACAAATAGAAAACCGCCCGTTTATCGAGCAAATTTATTCTGAGGGGCCTCCTGAATGGAATTTCTCCATATTCTGGCCAAAGAGAAATACACTCAAAAATTATTTTCTTTTAATTTTCTTTTTATCATTTCATAGCAGATATGGTTTATAGCTTCTCTTTGGCTTATTAGCTATTAAAACTGGTCGTTTTTCACGTATTTTGAATAGTTGGAAAAACAACCGCGACGGAATTTCTCCATTTTCTGGCTAAAGATCTATGCAAAATACGTGGAAATTGACTATGCAAAATACATGAAAAACGTCCAGTTTTAATAGCTGATAAGCCAAAGAAAAGCTATACACCATATCTGCTATGAAATGATAAAAAGAAACTTCAAAGAATATAATTTTTTAGTGTATTTCTCGGGGTATTTCTCTTTGGCCAGAATATGAAGAAATTCCTTTCAGGAGGTCCCCGCAGAATAAATTTGCTCGATAAACAGGCGGTTTTCTATTTGTTTCTTTTAGAGCAAGCTAAAGAGAACTCAAGACACATATTTACTGTGAAATAATCCAATTAAACTTTGGGAAAAGTAATTTTTGAGTGTATCTCTCTCTGGCCAGAATATGGAGAATTTAAACTTAACAAAACTTACGAAAAAGAAGGAAAACGATCAATTACAAGCAAGGATTGAAGAGCCAGCTTATGCTTCATCGGCGAGATAAGTGTCCTATAAATGTTTAATAATGGAAATGGACGACATTTGAGAAAAAAATGCTTTCTACAGAATTTCTCTATATTCTGGCCAAAACAGAACTTCTCTCCGCTCTGGCTTTTCTCTGTTCTGGCGCTCCGCGCCATGATGTCTGCACTTTTATGATGAATTTTGGCAGAAAACTGCCCATTTCAACCATTTTTTGCGAATCTCAGCAAAACCCCACCCTTGTTTATGGAAAATCTGCCAAAAAAGGACCCTTGTTTAGAGAATTTTAGGCCCAAAAACCCACCCATATGGGCGGCACATACCCGTATCCTAAATATGCTATGAACCCCCCCCCCGGGCCTGATTGCCCTGTCGTTAGATGCTAACTTTATAACATTATCGTACTTTTTGGCTACTTCATCATTTTGTCTTAACTTGAGATAAAAGCCTACCTTTAGCAAAATCATAATTATCTGGTAGCAAGAGGTGGCTTTTTTTCTCTCATTGGGAGTAGCTCTTTCGAAATCAACTCATGCTCTCCCAAAGACATAACTTGAATATTTAAAACATGTGAATTTGGACTTAAATTGTCACTTACCCTCTCTGTCGGGCCTGATAAGACCTATCTACCTTTCGTTATTATGGCTACTGACCCGCTCGAATAATTCCACGATGAATTTCTCTGTCAACTAATCTCGAATAAAATCAGCTCCTTCTAAAATTTGAACTGTTTTGTCAGCTTTTATAACTCGTCTTCATTTGAAAATCAGCTTGCTCCAGTCTTTCAAGAGCTCCAGAAATGACTTGATTGCTGGGGGGTACATATCACAGTACGATGTACGCGGTCATGACCACTTCAACTCCATCAAGGCATCTGATACCAATTTGAACAACTCCTCTTACTCTCGTTCTTACTTTCGGTGAACTGTCACCAAACGCTTCAATCATCAATTTTTCCATGGCAGTAACTGGCAAACTCAAAGCTCTCTGTAAATCAGCATCAACGTAGCTTTTTTGACTTCCTTAATCAAAAATCAAAGAAAATCAAACGGATATTCTGCTCCTTTCCTTTGTGGCGAATCTTGGGGCTCTTGCAAACGCACGAGCGGTCTTTGGTAAAACTGTCCTTGCCGTTGTACCTCAACTACGAACTCAAGTGCTCAACTCATAAAACTAACACATGCATATTTATACCAAACAGACAATGAACTATTTTTGGTACGTAAATTATGATTGATAGTCGGTAAGCTTTTACCCAACAAACTTTGTTTGAACCAATTTGGATTTCAAAAACTGCACAGTACACTGACATGTCAAATGAATGTTATAGACCCATGCTTCAAGAACTCTGATGAGGGGAAATAAACTTGAGTGTATTTCTTGATCTTAAAAAAGCATTCGATACCGTTGACCATAAAATCTTATTGTCAAAGTTACGAGAGTATGTTGCCGACGGTACTTCCCACGACTGGTTAACTTCTTATCTGACCAATAGGGAGCAGTTCTTTTATTTTGATGGATCTAGCTCCAACATAAGCAGCATAAAGTGTGGTATTCCGCCGGGCTCGTGTTTGGGACCCTTGCTTTTCATACTATACATTAAGGATTTTGAGAACTGTCTGGAAAGCATTAACCCAAATATGTATGCAGATGATACATGTGTGAATATCGCATCGGAAAACCTGAGTGAACTTCTAACAGATTTGAAAAACGAGCTAGAAAATATATCGAACTGGATGAGGATCATTAAACTTAGTTTGAATGCCAGAAAAAAAGAATATATGGTTACAAGGCATAAGCGACAATTGAATAGAATAGGTGATGATTTGCCAGATCTTGTCCTCAATAATGAAGATTTCAAAAGGGTTAAGAAGACAAAATATTTAGGAATCAACATCGATGAGAGCCTTACTTGGAAAGAGCAGTACACAACTATCAAAAACAAGCTGAAAGGGGGCTTGAGCTCCCTGAGAAAGCTAAAGACATCCTTCCGCAAAGGAAACTTGACCAGGTCTACAAAGCTCTCTTTGAAAGCCACCTTCGCTATGACGACATTGTTTGGAGTACTCTTTCCAACAGCAATCTATCCAAACTGCAACGATTACAGACAAGGGCAAAGAAGCTAATACTGGACGCCAAGTATAAGGACGGTTGGAACTGTAAATGGCTCAATGTAAAGTCTTTGTCCTCATTTGACAAAGGAGTCATGACATATAACATTCTGCATGACCTTTGTCCCTAAAATCTTCTTCATAAGTTCACTGAAAGATCCATGATTTCAGATCATAGAACCAGAAGTAAAGGAGAAATCACATTGTAAATGGGCCATTTTACATGGGAATAAGGGTCAGAAAACATGTTTGGGGTTCTTCGGGACATTTTTAGGGGGTTTTGGCCGAAAAAAAATTTTTTTTTTCAAACATTTTCAAAATCGATTTAAGGCCTAAATAGGCCATTTTACATGGGAATAAGGGTCAGGAAACATGTTTGGGGTTCTTCGGGACATTTTTAGGGGGTTTTGGCCGAAAAAAAATTTTTTTTTTCAAAAATTTTCAAAATTGATTTAAGGCCTAAATAGGCCATTTTACATGGGAATAAGGGTCAGGAAACATGTTTGGGGTTCTTCAGGACATTTTTAGGGGGTTTTGGCCGAAAAAAACTTTTGTTTTTCAAAAATTTTCAAAATCGATTTAAGGCCTAAATAGGCCATTTTACATGGGAATAAGGGTCAGGAAACATGTTTGGGGTTCTTCAGGACATTTTTAGGGGGTTTTGGCCGAAAAAAACTTTTGTTTTTCAAAAATTTTCAAAATCGATTTAAGGCCTAAGTAGGCCATTTTACATGGGAATAAGGGTCAGGAAACATGTTTGGGGTTCTTCGGGACATTTTTAGGGGGTTTTGGCCGAAAAAAAAATTTTTTTTTCAAAAATTTTCAAAATCGATTTAAGGCCTAAATAGGCCATTTTACATGGGAATAAGGGTCAGGAAACATGTTTGGGGTTCTTCGGGACATTTTTAGGGGGTTTTGGCCGAAAAAAATTTTTTTTTTTCAAAAATTTTCAAAATTGATTTAAGGCCTAAATAGGCCATTTTACATGGGAATAAGGGTCAGGAAACATGTTTGGGGTTCTTCAGGACATTTTTAGGGGGTTTTGGCCGAAAAAAACTTTTGTTTTTCAAAAATTTTCAAAATCGATTTAAGGCCTAAGTAGGCCATTTTACATGGGAATAAGGGTCAGGAAACATGTTTGGGGTTCTTCGGGACATTTTTAGGGGGTTTTGGCCGAAAAAAAAATTTTTTTTTCAAAAATTTTCAAAATCGATTTAAGGCCTAAATAGGCCATTTTACATGGGAATAAGGGTCAGGAAACATGTTTGGGGTTCTTCGGGACATTTTTAGGGGGTTTTGGCCGAAAAAAAAAATTTTTTTTAAAAAATTTTCAAATTCGATTTAAGGCCATAAATAGGCCATTTTACATGGGAATAAGGGTCAGGAAACATGTTTGGGGTTCTTCGGGACATTTTTAGGGGGTTTTGGCCGAAAAAAATTTTTTTTTTCAAAAATTTTCAAAATCGATTTAAGGCCTAAATAGGCCATTTTACATGGGAATAAGGGTCAGGAAACATTTTTGGGGCTCTTCGGGACATTTTTAGGGGGTTTTGGCCGAAAAAAAAATTTTTTTTTCAAAAATTTTCAAAATCGATTTAAGGCCTAAATAGGCCATTTTACATGGGAATAAGGGTCAGGAAACATGTTTGGGGTTCTTCGGGACATTTTTAGGGGGTTTTGGCCGAAAAAAAAATTTTTTTTTCAAAAATTTTCAAAATCGATTTAAGGCCTAAATAGGCCATTTTACATGGGAATAAGGGTCAGGAAACATGTTTGAGGTTCTTCGGGACATTTTTTGTGGGTTTTGGCCGAAAAAAAAAATTTTTTTTCAAAAATTTTCAAAATCGATTTAAGGCCTAAATAGGCCATTTTACATGGGAATAAGGGTCAGGAAACATGTTTGGGGTTCTTCGGGACATTTTTAGGGGGTTTTGGCCGAAAAAAAAATTTTTTTTTCAAAAATTTTCAAAATTGATTTAAGGCCTAAATAGGCCATTTTACATGGGAATAAGGGTCAGGAAACATGTTTGGGGTTCTTCGGGACATTTTTAGGGGGTTTTGGCCGAAAAAAAATTTTTTTTTTCAAACATTTTCAAAATTGATTTAAGGCCTAAATAGGCCATTTTACATGGGAATAAGGGTCAGAAAACATGTTTGGGGTTCTTCGGGACATTTTTAGGGGGTTTTGGCCGAAAAAAAATTTTTTTTTTCAAACATTTTCAAAATCGATTTAAGGCCTAAATAGGCCATTTTACATGGGAATAAGGGTCAGGAAACATGTTTGGGGTTCTTCGGGACATTTTTAGGGGGTTTTGGCCGAAAAAAAATTTTTTTTTTCAAAAATTTTCAAAATTGATTTAAGGCCTAAATAGGCCATTTTACATGGGAATAAGGGTCAGGAAACATGTTTGGGGTTCTTCAGGACATTTTTAGGGGGTTTTGGCCGAAAAAAACTTTTGTTTTTCAAAAATTTTCAAAATCGATTTAAGGCCTAAATAGGCCATTTTACATGGGAATAAGGGTCAGGAAACATGTTTGGGGTTCTTCAGGACATTTTTAGGGGGTTTTGGCCGAAAAAAACTTTTGTTTTTCAAAAATTTTCAAAATCGATTTAAGGCCTAAGTAGGCCATTTTACATGGGAATAAGGGTCAGGAAACATGTTTGGGGTTCTTCGGGACATTTTTAGGGGGTTTTGGCCGAAAAAAAAATTTTTTTTTCAAAAATTTTCAAAATCGATTTAAGGCCTAAATAGGCGATTTTACATGGGAATAAGGGTCAGGAAACATGTTTGGGGTTCTTCGGGACATTTTTAGGGGGTTTTGGCCGAAAAAAATTTTTTTTTTTCAAAAATTTTCAAAATTGATTTAAGGCCTAAATAGGCCATTTTACATGGGAATAAGGGTCAGGAAACATGTTTGGGGTTCTTCAGGACATTTTTAGGGGGTTTTGGCCGAAAAAAACTTTTGTTTTTCAAAAATTTTCAAAATCGATTTAAGGCCTAAGTAGGCCATTTTACATGGGAATAAGGGTCAGGAAACATGTTTGGGGTTCTTCGGGACATTTTTAGGGGGTTTTGGCCGAAAAAAAAATTTTTTTTTCAAAAATTTTCAAAATCGATTTAAGGCCTAAATAGGCCATTTTACATGGGAATAAGGGTCAGGAAACATGTTTGGGGTTCTTCGGGACATTTTTAGGGGGTTTTGGCCGAAAAAAAAAATTTTTTTTTAAAAATTTTCAAATTCGATTTAAGGCCATAAATAGGCCATTTTACATGGGAATAAGGGTCAGGAAACATGTTTGGGGTTCTTCGGGACATTTTTAGGGGGTTTTGGCCGAAAAAAATTTTTTTTTTCAAAAATTTTCAAAATCGATTTAAGGCCTAAATAGGCCATTTTACATGGGAATAAGGGTCAGGAAACATTTTTGGGGCTCTTCGGGACATTTTTAGGGGGTTTTGGCCGAAAAAAAAATTTTTTTTTCAAAAATTTTCAAAATCGATTTAAGGCCTAAATAGGCCATTTTACATGGGAATAAGGGTCAGGAAACATGTTTGGGGTTCTTCGGGACATTTTTAGGGGGTTTTGGCCGAAAAAAAAATTTTTTTTTCAAAAATTTTCAAAATCGATTTAAGGCCTAAATAGGCCATTTTACATGGGAATAAGGGTCAGGAAACATGTTTGAGGTTCTTCGGGACATTTTTTGGGGGTTTTGGCCGAAAAAAAAAATTTTTTTTCAAAAATTTTCAAATTCGATTTAAGGCCTAAATAGGCCATTTTACATGGGAATAAGGGTCAGGAAACATGTTTGGGGTTCTTCGGGACATTTTTAGGGGGTTTTGGCCGAAAAAAAATTTTTTTTTTCAAAAATTTTCAAAATTGATTTAAGGCCTAAATAGGCCATTTTACATGGGAATAAGGGTCAGGAAACATGTTTGGGGTTCTTCGGGACATTTTTAGGGGGTTTTGGCCGAAAAAAAAATTTTTTTTTCAAAAATTTTTAAAATCGATTTAAGGCCTAAATAGGCCATTTTACATGGGAATAAGGGTCAGGAAACATGTTTGGGGTTCTTCGGGACATTTTTAGGGGGTTTTGGCCGAAAAAAAAATTTTTTTTTCAAAAATTTTCAAAATTGATTTAAGGCCTAAATAGGCCATTTTACATGGGAATAAGGGTCAGGAAACATGTTTGAGGTTCTTCGGGACATTTTTAGGGGGTTTTGGCCGAAAAAAAAATTTTTTTTCAAAAATTTTCAAATTCGATTTAAGGCCTAAATAGGCCATTTTACATGGGAATAAGGGTCAGGAAACATGTTTGGGGTTCTTCGGGACATTTTTAGGGGGTTTTGGCCGAAAAAAAAATTTTTTTTTCAAAAATTTTCAAAATTGATTTAAGGCCTAAATAGGCCATTTTACATGGGAATAAGGGTCAGGAAACATGTTTGGGGTTCTTCGGGACATTTTTAGGGGGTTTTGGCCGAAAAAAAAAAAGTTTTTTCAAAATTTTTCAAAATCGATTTAAGGCCTAAATAGGCCATTTTACATGGGAATAAGGGTCAGGAAACATGTTTGGGGTTCTTCGGGACATTTTTAGGGGGTTTTGGCCGAAAAAAAAATTTTTTTTTCAAAAATTTTTAAAATCGATTTAAGGCCTAAATAGGCCATTTTACATGGGAATAAGGGTCAGGAAACATGTTTGGGGTTCTTCGGGACATTTTTAGGGGGTTTTGGCCGAAAAAAAAATTTTTTTTTCAAAAATTTTCAAAATTGATTTAAGGCCTAAATAGGCCATTTTACATGGGAAAAAGGGTCAGGAAACATGTTTGAGGTTCTTCGGGACATTTTTAGGGGGTTTTGGCCGAAAAAAAAAATTTTTTTTCAAAAATTTTCAAATTCGATTTAAGGCCTAAATAGGCCATTTTACATGGGAATAAGGGTCAGGAAACATGTTTGGGGTTCTTCGGGACATTTTTAGGGGGTTTTGGCCGAAAAAAAAGTTTTTTTTCAAAAATTTTCAAAATTGATTTAAGGCCTAAATAGGCCATTTTACATGGGAATAAGGGTCAGGAAACATGTTTGGGGTTCTTCAGGACCTTTTTAGGGGGTTTTGGCCGAAAAAAAATTTTGTTTTTCAAAAATTTTCAAAATCGATTTAAGGCCTAAGTAGGCCATTTTACATGGGAATAAGGGTCAGGAAACATGTTTGGGGTTCTTCGGGACATTTTTAGGGGGTTTTTGCCGAAAAAAAAATTTTTTTTTCAAAAATTTTCAAAATCGATTTAAGGCCTAAATAGGCCATTTTACATGGGAATAAGGGTCAGGAAACATGTTTGGGGTTCTTCGGGACATTTTTAGGGGGTTTTGGCCGAAAAAAAAATTTTTTTTTCAAAAATTTTTAAAATCGATTTAAGGCCTAAATAGGCCATTTTACATGGGAATAAGGGTAAGGAAACATTTTAGGGGTTCTTCGGGACATTTTTAGGGGGTTTTGGCCGAAAAAAAATTTTTTTTTCAAAAATTTTCAAAATCGATTTAAGGCCTAAATAGGTCAATTTACATGGGAATAAGGGTCAGGAAACATTTTTGGGGTTCTTCGGGACATTTTTAGGGGGTTTTGGCCGAAAAAAAAATTTTTTTTTCAAAAATTTTCAAAATCGATTTAAGGCCTAAATAGGCCATTTTACATTGGAATAAGGGTCAGGAAACATGTTTGGGGTTCTTCGGGACATTTTTAGGGGGTTTTGGCCGAAAAAAAATTTTTTTTTTCAAAAATTTTCAAAATCGATTTAAGGCCTAAATAGGCCATTTTACATGGGAATAAGGGTCAGGAAACATGTTTGAGGTTCTTCGGGACATTTTTAGGGGGTTTTGGCCGAAAAAAAAAATTTTTTTTCAAAAATTTTCAAATTCGATTTAAGGCCTAAATAGGCCATTTTACATGGAAATAAGGGTCAGGAAACATGTTTGGGGTTCTTCGGGACATTTTTAGGGGGTTTTGGCCGAAAAAAAAATTTTTTTTCAAAAATTTTCAAAATTGATTTAAGGCCTAAATAGGCCATTTTACATGGGAATAAGGGTCAGGAAACATGTTTGGGGTTCTTCGGGACATTTTTAGGGGGTTTAGGCCGAAAAAAAAATTTTTTTTTCAAAAATTTTCAAAATTGATTTAAGGCCTAAATAGGCCATTTTACATGGGAATAAGGGTCAGGAAACATGTTTGGGGTTCTTCAGGACATTTTTAGGGGGTTTTGGCCGAAAAAAATTTTTTTTTTTCAAAAATTTTCAAAATCGATTTAAGGCCTAAATAGGCCATTTTACATGGGAATAAGGGTCAGGAAACATGTTTGGGGTTCTTCGGGACTTTTTTAGGGGGTTTTGGCCGAAAAAAAATAAAATTTTTTAAATAAATTTTAAAATTCGATTTAAGGCCTAAATAGGCCATTTTACATGGGAATAAGGGTCAGGAAACATGTTTGGGGTTCTTCGGGACATTTTTAGGGGGTTTTGGCCAAAAATAAAATTTTATTTCAAAAATTTTCAAATTCGATTTAAGGCCTAAATAGGCCATTTTACATGGGAATAAGGGTCAGGAAACATGTTTGGGGTTCTTCGGGACATTTTTAGGGGGTTTTGGCCGAAAAAAAAATTTTTTTTTCAAAAATTTTCAAAATTGATTTAAGGCCTAAATAGGCCATTTTACATGGGAATAAGGGTCAGGAAACATGTTTGGGGTTCTTCGGGACATTTTTAGGGGTTTTGGCCGAAAAAAAAAAATTTTTTTCAAAAATTTTCAAAATCGATTTAAGGCCTAAATAGGCCATTTTACATGGGAATAAGGGTCAGGAAACATGTTTGGGGTTCTTCGGGACATTTTTAGGGGGTTTTGGCCGAAAAAAAATTTTTTTTTCAAAAATTTTTAAAATCGATTTAAGGCCTAAATAGGCCATTTTACATGGGAATAAGGGTCAGGAAACATGTTTGGGGTTCTTCGGGACATTTTTAGGGGGTTTTGGCCGAAAAAAAAATTTTTTTTTCAAAAATTTTCAAAATTGATTTAAGGCCTAAATAGGCCATTTTACATGGGAATAAGGGTCAGGAAACATGTTTGAGGTTCTTCGGGACATTTTTAGGGGGTTTTGGCCGAAAAAAAAAATTTTTTTTCAAAAATTTTCAAATTCGATTTAAGGCCTAAATAGGCCATTTTACATGGGAATAAGGGTCAGGAAACATGTTTGGGGTTCTTCGGGACATTTTTAGGGGGTTTTGGCCGAAAAAAAATTTTTTTTTTCAAAAATTTTCAAAATTGATTTAAGGCCTAAATAGGCCATTTTACATGGGAATAAGGGTCAGGAAACATGTTTGGGGTTCTTCAGGACCTTTTTAGGGGGTTTTGGCCGAAAAAAAATTTTGTTTTTCAAAAATTTTCAAAATCGATTTAAGGCCTAAGTAGGCCATTTTACATGGGAATAAGGGTCAGGAAACATGTTTGGGGTTCTTCGGGACATTTTTAGGGGGTTTTTGCCGAAAAAAAAATTTTTTTTTCAAAAATTTTCAAAATCGATTTAAGGCCTAAATAGGCCATTTTACATGGGAATAAGGGTCAGGAAACATGTTTGGGGTTCTTCGGGACATTTTTAGGGGGTTTTGGCCGAAAAAAAAATTTTTTTTTCAAAAATTTTTAAAATCGATTTAAGGCCTAAATAGGCCATTTTACATGGGAATAAGGGTAAGGAAACATTTTAGGGGTTCTTCGGGACATTTTTAGGGGGTTTTGGCCGAAAAAAAATTTTTTTTTCAAAAATTTTCAAAATCGATTTAAGGCCTAAATAGGTCAATTTACATAGGAATAAGGGTCAGGAAACATTTTTGGGGTTCTTCGGGACATTTTTAGGGGGTTTTGGCCGAAAAAAAAATTTTTTTTTCAAAAATTTTCAAAATCGATTTAAGGCCTAAATAGGCCATTTTACATTGGAATAAGGGTCAGGAAACATGTTTGGGGTTCTTCGGGACATTTTTAGGGGGTTTTGGCCGAAAAAAAAATTTTTTTTTCAAAAATTTTCAAAATCGATTTAAGGCCTAAATAGGCCATTTTACATGGGAATAAGGGTCAGGAAACATGTTTGAGGTTCTTCGGGACATTTTTAGGGGGTTTTGGCCGAAAAAAAAAATTTTTTTTCAAAAATTTTCAAATTCGATTTAAGGCCTAAATAGGCCATTTTACATGGAAATAAGGGTCAGGAAACATGTTTGGGGTTCTTCGGGACATTTTTAGGGGGTTTTGGCCGAAAAAAAAATTTTTTTTCAAAAATTTTCAAAATTGATTTAAGGCCTAAATAGGCCATTTTACATGGGAATAAGGGTCAGGAAACATGTTTGGGGTTCTTCGGGACATTTTTAGGGGGTTTAGGCCGAAAAAAAAATTTTTTTTTCAAAAATTTTCAAAATTGATTTAAGGCCTAAATAGGCCATTTTACATGGGAATAAGGGTCAGGAAACATGTTTGGGGTTCTTCAGGACATTTTTAGGGGGTTTTGGCCGAAAAAAATTTTTTTTTTTAATAAATATTCTCAAAATCGATTTAAGGCCTAAGTAGGCCATTTTACATTGGAATAAGGGTCAGGAAACATGTTTGGGGTTCTTCGGGACTTTTTTAGGGGGTTTTGGCCGAAAAAAAATAAAATTTTTTAAATAAATTTTAAAATTCGATTTAAGGCCTAAATAGGCCATTTTACATGGGAATAAGGGTCAGGAAACATGTTTGGGGTTCTTCGGGACATTTTTAGGGGGTTTTGGCCAAAAATAAAATTTTATTTCAAAAATTTTCAAATTCGATTTAAGGCCTAAATAGGCCATTTTACATGGGAATAAGGGTCAGGAAACATGTTTGGGGTTCTTCGGGACATTTTTAGGGGTTTTGGCCGAAAGAAAAATTTTTTTTTCAAAAATTTTCAAAATTGATTTAAGGCTTAAATAGGCCATTTTAAATGGGAATGAGGGTCAGGAAACATGTTTGGGGTTCTTCAGGACATTTTTAGGGGGTTTTGGCCGAAAAAAATTTTTTTTTTTTAAATTTTTAAATTCGGTTTAAGGCCTAAATAGGCCATTTTACATGGAAATAAGGGTCAGAAAACATGTTTGGGGTTCTTTGGGACATTTTTAGGGGGTTTTGGCCAAAAATAAAATTTTTTTTCAAAAATTTTCAAATTCGATTTAAGGCCTAAATAGGCCATTTTACATGGGAATAAGGGTCAGGAAACATGTTTGGGGTTCTTCGGGACATTTTTAGGGGGTTTTGGCCGAAAAAAAAAATTTTTTTTCAAAAATTTTCAAAATTGATTTAAGGCCTAAATAGGCCATTTTACATGGGAATAAGGGTCAGGAAACATGTTTGGGGTTCTTCGGGACTTTTTTAGGGGGTTTTGGCCGAAAAAAAATAAAATTTTTTAAATAAATTTTAAAATTCGATTTAAGGCCTAAATAGGCCATTTTACATGGGAATGAGGGTCAGGAAACATGTTTGGGGTTCTTCAGGACATTTTTAGGGGGTTTTGGCCGAAAAAAAATTTTTTTTTTTAAATTTTTAAATTCGATTTAAGGCCTAAATAGGCCATTTTACATGGGAATAAGGGTCAGGAAACATGTTTGGGGTTCTTCAGGACATTTTTAGGGGGTTTTGGCCGAAAAAAAAGTTTTTTTTCAAAAATTTTCAAAATCGATTTAAGGCCTAAATAGGCCATTTTACATGGGAATAAGGGTCAGGAAACATGTTTGGGGTTCTTCGGGAAATTTTTAGGGGGTTTTGGCCGAAATAAAAATTTTTTTTTCAAAAATTTTCAAAATTGATTTAAGGCCTAAATAGGCCATTTTACATGGAAATAAGGGTCAGGAAACATGTTTGAGGTTCTTCGGGACATTTTTAGGGGGTTTTGGCCGAAAAAAAAAATTTTTTTTCAAAAATTTTCAAATTCGATTTAAGGCCTAAATAGGCCATTTTACATGGGAATAAGGGTCAGGAAACATGTTTGGGGTTCTTCAGGACATTTTTAGGGGGTTTTGGCCGAAAAAAAAGTTTTTTTTCAAAAATTTTCAAAATCGATTTAAGGCCTAAATAGGCCATTTTACATGGGAATAAGGGTCAGGAAACATGTTTGGGGTTCTTCGGGACATTTTTAGGGGGTTTTGGCCGAAAAAAAAGTTTTTTTTCAAAAATTTTCAAAATTGATTTAAGGCCTAAATAGGCCATTTTACATGGGAATAAGGGTCAGGAAACATGTTTGGGGTTCTTCAGGACCTTTTTAGGGGGTTTTGGCCGAAAAAAAATTTTGTTTTTCAAAAATTTTCAAAATCGATTTAAGGCCTAAGTAGGCCATTTTACATGGGATTAAGGGTCAGGAAACATGTTTGGGGTTCTTCGGGACATTTTTAGGGGGTTTTGGCCGAAAAAAAAATTTTTTTTTCAAAAATTTTTAAAATCAATTTAAGGCCTAAATAGGCCATTTTACATGGGAATAAGGGTAAGGAAACATTTTAGGGGTTCTTCGGGACATTTTTAGGGGGTTTTGGCCGAAAAAAAATTTTTTTTTCAAAAATTTTCAAAATCGATTTAAGGCCTAAATAGGTCAATTTACATGGGAATAAGGGTCAGGAAACATTTTTGGGGTTCTTCGGGACATTTTTAGGGGGTTTTGGCCGAAAAAAAAATTTTTTTTTCAAAAATTTTAAAAATCGATTTAAGGCCTAAATAGGCCATTTTACATTGGAATAAGGGTCAGGAAACATGTTTGGGGTTCTTCGGGACATTTTTAGGGGGTTTTGGCCGAAAAAAAATTTTTTTTTCAAAAATTTTCAAAATCGATTTAAGGCCTAAATAGGCCATTTTACATGGGAATAAGGGTCAGGAAACATGTTTGAGGTTCTTCGGGACATTTTAAGGGGGTTTTGGCCGAAAAAAAAAATTTTTTTTCAAAAATTTTCAAATTCGATTTAAGGCCTAAATAGGCCATTTTACATGGAAATAAGGGTCAGGAAACATGTTTGGGGTTCTTCGGGACATTTTTAGGGGGTTTTGGCCGAAAAAAAATTTTTTTTCAAAAATTTTCAAAATTGATTTAAGGCCTAAATAGGCCATTTTACATGGGAATAAGGGTCAGGAAACATGTTTGGGGTTCTTCGGGACATTTTTAGGGGGTTTAGGCCGAAAAAAAAATTTTTTTTTCAAAAATTTTCAAAATTGATTTAAGGCCTAAATAGGCCATTTTACATGGGAATAAGGGTCAGGAAACATGTTTGGGGTTCTTCAGGACATTTTTAGGGGGTTTTGGCCGAAAAAAAATTTTTTTTTTTCAAAAATTTTCAAAATCGATTTAAGGCCTAAATAGGCCATTTTACATGGGAATAAGGGTCAGGAAACATGTTTGGGGTTCTTCGGGACTTTTTTAGGGGGTTTTGGCCGAAAAAAAATAAAATTTTTTAAATAAATTTTAAAATTCGATTTAAGGCCTAAATAGGCCATTTTACATGGGAATAAGGGTCAGGAAACATGTTTGGGGTTCTTCGGGACATTTTTAGGGGGTTTTGGCCGAAAAAAAATAAAATTTTTTAAATAAATTTTAAAATTCGATTTAAGGCCTAAATAGGCCATTTTACATGGGAATAAGGGTCAGGAAACATGTTTGGGGTTCTTCGGGACATTTTTAGGGGGTTTTGGCCAAAAATAAAATTTTATTTCAAAAATTTTCAAATTCGATTTAAGGCCTAAATAGGCCATTTTACATGGGAATAAGGGTCAGGAAACATGTTTGGGGTTCTTCGGGACATTTTTAGGGGTTTTGGCCGAAAGAAAAATTTTTTTTTCAAAAATTTTCAAAATTGATTTAAGGCTTAAATAGGCCATTTTAAATGGGAATGAGGGTCAGGAAACATGTTTGGGGTTCTTCAGGACATTTTTAGGGGGTTTTGGCCGAAAAAAATTTTTTTTTTTAAATTTTTAAATTCGATTTAAGGCCTAAATAGGCCATTTTACATGGAAATAAGGGTCAGAAAACATGTTTGGGGTTCTTTGGGACATTTTTAGGGGGTTTTGGCCAAAAATAAAATTTTTTTTCAAAAATTTTCAAATTCGATTTAAGGCCTAAATAGGCCATTTTACATGGGAATATGGGTCAGGAAACATGTTTGGGGTTCTTCGGGACATTTTTAGGGGGTTTTGGCCGAAAAAAAATTTTTTTTTTCAAAAATTTTCAAATTCGATTTAAGGCCTAAATAGGCCATTTTACATGGGAATAAGGGTCAGGAAACATGTTTGGGGTTCTTCGGGACATTTTTAGGGGGTTTTGGCCGAAAAAAAAAATTTTTTTTCAAAAATTTTCAAAATTGATTTAAGGCCTAAATAGGCCATTTTACATGGGAATAAGGGTCAGGAAACATGTTTGGGGTTCTTCGGGACATTTTTAGGGGGTTTTGGCCGAAAAAAAAATTTTTTTTTCAAAAATTTTTAAAATCGATTTAAGGCCTAAATAGGCCATTTTACATGGGAATAAGGGTAAGGAAACATTTTAGGGGTTCTTCGGGACATTTTTAGGGGGTTTTGGCCGAAAAAAAATTTTTTTTTCAAAAATTTTCAAAATCGATTTAAGGCCTAAATAGGTCAATTTACATGGGAATAAGGGTCAGGAAACATTTTTGGGGTTCTTCGGGACATTTTTAGGGGGTTTTGGCCGAAAAAAAAATTTTTTTTTCAAATGTTTTCAAAATTGATTTAAGGCCTAAATAGGCCATTTTACATGGGAATAAGGGTCAGGAAACATGTTTGGGGTTCTTCGGGACTTTTTTAGGGGGTTTTGGCCGAAAAAAAAAATTTTTTTTCAAAAATTTTCAAAATTGATTTAAGGCCTAAATAGGCCATTTTACATGGGAATAAGGGTCAGGAAACATGTTTGGGGTTCTTCGGGACATTTTTAGGGGGTTTTGGCCGAAAAAAAAATTTTTTTTTCAAAAATTTTTAAAATCGATTTAAGGCCTAAATAGGCCATTTTACATGGGAATAAGGGTAAGGAAACATTTTAGGGGTTCTTCGGGACATTTTTAGGGGGTTTTGGCCGAAAAAAAATTTTTTTTTCAAAAATTTTCAAAATCGATTTAAGGCCTAAATAGGTCAATTTACATGGGAATAAGGGTCAGGAAACATGTTTGGGGTTCTTCGGGACATTTTTAGGGGGTTTTGGCCGAAAAAAAAGTTTTTTTTCAAAAATTTTCAAAATTGATTTAAGGCCTAAATAGGCCATTTTACATGGGAATAAGGGTCAGGAAACATGTTTGGGGTTCTTCAGGACCTTTTTAGGGGGTTTTGGCCGAAAAAAAATTTTGTTTTTCAAAAATTTTCAAAATCGATTTAAGGCCTAAGTAGGCCATTTTACATGGGAATAAGGGTCAGGAAACATGTTTGGGGTTCTTCGGGACATTTTTAGGGGGTTTTTGCCGAAAAAAAAATTTTTTTTTCAAAAATTTTCAAAATCGATTTAAGGCCTAAATAGGCCATTTTACATGGGAATAAGGGTCAGGAAACATGTTTGGGGTTCTTCGGGACATTTTTAGGGGGTTTTGGCCGAAAAAAAAATTTTTTTTTCAAAAATTTTTAAAATCGATTTAAGGCCTAAATAGGCCATTTTACATGGGAATAAGGGTAAGGAAACATTTTAGGGGTTCTTCGGGACATTTTTAGGGGGTTTTGGCCGAAAAAAAATTTTTTTTTCAAAAATTTTCAAAATCGATTTAAGGCCTAAATAGGTCAATTTACATAGGAATAAGGGTCAGGAAACATTTTTGGGGTTCTTCGGGACATTTTTAGGGGGTTTTGGCCGAAAAAAAAATTTTTTTTTCAAAAATTTTCAAAATCGATTTAAGGCCTAAATAGGCCATTTTACATTGGAATAAGGGTCAGGAAACATGTTTGGGGTTCTTCGGGACATTTTTAGGGGGTTTTGGCCGAAAAAAAAATTTTTTTTTCAAAAATTTTCAAAATCGATTTAAGGCCTAAATAGGCCATTTTACATGGGAATAAGGGTCAGGAAACATGTTTGAGGTTCTTCGGGACATTTTTAGGGGGTTTTGGCCGAAAAAAAAAATTTTTTTTCAAAAATTTTCAAATTCGATTTAAGGCCTAAATAGGCCATTTTACATGGAAATAAGGGTCAGGAAACATGTTTGGGGTTCTTCGGGACATTTTTAGGGGGTTTTGGCCGAAAAAAAAATTTTTTTTCAAAAATTTTCAAAATTGATTTAAGGCCTAAATAGGCCATTTTACATGGGAATAAGGGTCAGGAAACATGTTTGGGGTTCTTCGGGACATTTTTAGGGGGTTTAGGCCGAAAAAAAAATTTTTTTTTCAAAAATTTTCAAAATTGATTTAAGGCCTAAATAGGCCATTTTACATGGGAATAAGGGTCAGGAAACATGTTTGGGGTTCTTCAGGACATTTTTAGGGGGTTTTGGCCGAAAAAAATTTTTTTTTTTAATAAATATTCTCAAAATCGATTTAAGGCCTAAGTAGGCCATTTTACATGGGAATAAGGGTCAGGAAACATGTTTGGGGTTCTTCGGGACTTTTTTAGGGGGTTTTGGCCGAAAAAAAATAAAATTTTTTAAATAAATTTTAAAATTCGATTTAAGGCCTAAATAGGCCATTTTACATGGGAATAAGGGTCAGGAAACATGTTTGGGGTTCTTCGGGACATTTTTAGGGGGTTTTGGCCAAAAATAAAATTTTATTTCAAAAATTTTCAAATTCGATTTAAGGCCTAAATAGGCCATTTTACATGGGAATAAGGGTCAGGAAACATGTTTGGGGTTCTTCGGGACATTTTTAGGGGTTTTGGCCGAAAGAAAAATTTTTTTTTCAAAAATTTTCAAAATTGATTTAAGGCTTAAATAGGCCATTTTAAATGGGAATGAGGGTCAGGAAACATGTTTGGGGTTCTTCAGGACATTTTTAGGGGGTTTTGGCCGAAAAAAATTTTTTTTTTTTAAATTTTTAAATTCGGTTTAAGGCCTAAATAGGCCATTTTACATGGAAATAAGGGTCAGAAAACATGTTTGGGGTTCTTTGGGACATTTTTAGGGGGTTTTGGCCAAAAATAAAATTTTTTTTCAAAAATTTTCAAATTCGATTTAAGGCCTAAATAGGCCATTTTACATGGGAATAAGGGTCAGGAAACATGTTTGGGGTTCTTCGGGACATTTTTAGGGGGTTTTGGCCGAAAAAAAAAATTTTTTTTCAAAAATTTTCAAAATTGATTTAAGGCCTAAATAGGCCATTTTACATGGGAATAAGGGTCAGGAAACATGTTTGGGGTTCTTCGGGACTTTTTTAGGGGGTTTTGGCCGAAAAAAAATAAAATTTTTTAAATAAATTTTAAAATTCGATTTAAGGCCTAAATAGGCCATTTTACATGGGAATGAGGGTCAGGAAACATGTTTGGGGTTCTTCAGGACATTTTTAGGGGGTTTTGGCCGAAAAAAATTTTTTTTTTTTAAATTTTTAAATTCGATTTAAGGCCTAAATAGGCCATTTTACATGGGAATAAGGGTCAGGAAACATGTTTGGGGTTCTTCAGGACATTTTTAGGGGGTTTTGGCCGAAAAAAAAGTTTTTTTTCAAAAATTTTCAAAATCGATTTAAGGCCTAAATAGGCCATTTTACATGGGAATAAGGGTCAGGAAACATGTTTGGGGTTCTTCGGGAAATTTTTAGGGGGTTTTGGCCGAAATAAAAATTTTTTTTTCAAAAATTTTCAAAATTGATTTAAGGCCTAAATAGGCCATTTTACATGGAAATAAGGGTCAGGAAACATGTTTGAGGTTCTTCGGGACATTTTTAGGGGGTTTTGGCCGAAAAAAAAAATTTTTTTTCAAAAATTTTCAAATTCGATTTAAGGCCTAAATAGGCCATTTTACATGGGAATAAGGGTCAGGAAACATGTTTGGGGTTCTTCAGGACATTTTTAGGGGGTTTTGGCCGAAAAAAAAGTTTTTTTTCAAAAATTTTCAAAATCGATTTAAGGCCTAAATAGGCCATTTTACATGGGAATAAGGGTCAGGAAACATGTTTGGGGTTCTTCGGGACATTTTTAGGGGGTTTTGGCCGAAAAAAAAGTTTTTTTTCAAAAATTTTCAAAATTGATTTAAGGCCTAAATAGGCCATTTTACATGGGAATAAGGGTCAGGAAACATGTTTGGGGTTCTTCAGGACCTTTTTAGGGGGTTTTGGCCGAAAAAAAATTTTGTTTTTCAAAAATTTTCAAAATCGATTTAAGGCCTAAGTAGGCCATTTTACATGGGATTAAGGGTCAGGAAACATGTTTGGGGTTCTTCGGGACATTTTTAGGGGGTTTTGGCCGAAAAAAAAATTTTTTTTTCAAAAATTTTTAAAATCAATTTAAGGCCTAAATAGGCCATTTTACATGGGAATAAGGGTAAGGAAACATTTTAGGGGTTCTTCGGGACATTTTTAGGGGGTTTTGGCCGAAAAAAAATTTTTTTTTCAAAAATTTTCAAAATCGATTTAAGGCCTAAATAGGTCAATTTACATGGGAATAAGGGTCAGGAAACATTTTTGGGGTTCTTCGGGACATTTTTAGGGGGTTTTGGCCGAAAAAAAAATTTTTTTTTCAAAAATTTTAAAAATCGATTTAAGGCCTAAATAGGCCATTTTACATTGGAATAAGGGTCAGGAAACATGTTTGGGGTTCTTCGGGACATTTTTAGGGGGTTTTGGCCGAAAAAAAATTTTTTTTTCAAAAATTTTCAAAATCGATTTAAGGCCTAAATAGGCCATTTTACATGGGAATAAGGGTCAGGAAACATGTTTGAGGTTCTTCGGGACATTTTAAGGGGGTTTTGGCCGAAAAAAAAAATTTTTTTTCAAAAATTTTCAAATTCGATTTAAGGCCTAAATAGGCCATTTTACATGGAAATAAGGGTCAGGAAACATGTTTGGGGTTCTTCGGGACATTTTTAGGGGGTTTTGGCCGAAAAAAAATTTTTTTTCAAAAATTTTCAAAATTGATTTAAGGCCTAAATAGGCCATTTTACATGGGAATAAGGGTCAGGAAACATGTTTGGGGTTCTTCGGGACATTTTTAGGGGGTTTAGGCCGAAAAAAAAATTTTTTTTTCAAAAATTTTCAAAATTGATTTAAGGCCTAAATAGGCCATTTTACATGGGAATAAGGGTCAGGAAACATGTTTGGGGTTCTTCAGGACATTTTTAGGGGGTTTTGGCCGAAAAAAAATTTTTTTTTTTCAAAAATTTTCAAAATCGATTTAAGGCCTAAATAGGCCATTTTACATGGGAATAAGGGTCAGGAAACATGTTTGGGGTTCTTCGGGACTTTTTTAGGGGGTTTTGGCCGAAAAAAAATAAAATTTTTTAAATAAATTTTAAAATTCGATTTAAGGCCTAAATAGGCCATTTTACATGGGAATAAGGGTCAGGAAACATGTTTGGGGTTCTTCGGGACATTTTTAGGGGGTTTTGGCCGAAAAAAAATAAAATTTTTTAAATAAATTTTAAAATTCGATTTAAGGCCTAAATAGGCCATTTTACATGGGAATAAGGGTCAGGAAACATGTTTGGGGTTCTTCGGGACATTTTTAGGGGGTTTTGGCCAAAAATAAAATTTTATTTCAAAAATTTTCAAATTCGATTTAAGGCCTAAATAGGCCATTTTACATGGGAATAAGGGTCAGGAAACATGTTTGGGGTTCTTCGGGACATTTTTAGGGGTTTTGGCCGAAAGAAAAATTTTTTTTTCAAAAATTTTCAAAATTGATTTAAGGCTTAAATAGGCCATTTTAAATGGGAATGAGGGTCAGGAAACATGTTTGGGGTTCTTCAGGACATTTTTAGGGGGTTTTGGCCGAAAAAAATTTTTTTTTTTAAATTTTTAAATTCGATTTAAGGCCTAAATAGGCCATTTTACATGGAAATAAGGGTCAGAAAACATGTTTGGGGTTCTTTGGGACATTTTTAGGGGGTTTTGGCCAAAAATAAAATTTTTTTTCAAAAATTTTCAAATTCGATTTAAGGCCTAAATAGGCCATTTTACATGGGAATATGGGTCAGGAAACATGTTTGGGGTTCTTCGGGACATTTTTAGGGGGTTTTGGCCGAAAAAAAATTTTTTTTTTCAAAAATTTTCAAATTCGATTTAAGGCCTAAATAGGCCATTTTACATGGGAATAAGGGTCAGGAAACATGTTTGGGGTTCTTCGGGACATTTTTAGGGGGTTTTGGCCGAAAAAAAAAATTTTTTTTCAAAAATTTTCAAAATTGATTTAAGGCCTAAATAGGCCATTTTACATGGGAATAAGGGTCAGGAAACATGTTTGGGGTTCTTCGGGACATTTTTAGGGGGTTTTGGCCGAAAAAAAAATTTTTTTTTCAAAAATTTTTAAAATCGATTTAAGGCCTAAATAGGCCATTTTACATGGGAATAAGGGTAAGGAAACATTTTAGGGGTTCTTCGGGACATTTTTAGGGGGTTTTGGCCGAAAAAAAATTTTTTTTTCAAAAATTTTCAAAATCGATTTAAGGCCTAAATAGGTCAATTTACATGGGAATAAGGGTCAGGAAACATTTTTGGGGTTCTTCGGGACATTTTTAGGGGGTTTTGGCCGAAAAAAAAATTTTTTTTTCAAATGTTTTCAAAATTGATTTAAGGCCTAAATAGGCCATTTTACATGGGAATAAGGGTCAGGAAACATGTTTGGGGTTCTTCGGGACTTTTTTAGGGGGTTTTGGCCGAAAAAAAAAATTTTTTTTCAAAAATTTTCAAAATTGATTTAAGGCCTAAATAGGCCATTTTACATGGGAATAAGGGTCAGGAAACATGTTTGGGGTTCTTCGGGACATTTTTAGGGGGTTTTGGCCGAAAAAAAAATTTTTTTTTCAAAAATTTTTAAAATCGATTTAAGGCCTAAATAGGCCATTTTACATGGGAATAAGGGTAAGGAAACATTTTAGGGGTTCTTCGGGACATTTTTAGGGGGTTTTGGCCGAAAAAAAATTTTTTTTTCAAAAATTTTCAAAATCGATTTAAGGCCTAAATAGGTCAATTTACATGGGAATAAGGGTCAGGAAACATTTTTGGGGTTCTTCGGGACATTTTTAGGGGGTTTTGGCCGAAAAAAAAATTTTTTTTTCAAAATTTTCAAAATCGATTTAAGGCCTAAATAGGCCATTTTACATTGGAATAAGGGTCAGGAAACATGTTTGGGGTTCTTCGGGACATTTTTAGGGGGTTTTGGCCGAAAAAAAAATTTTTTTTCAAATGTTTTCAAAATTGATTTAAGGCCTAAATAGGCCATTTTACATGGGAATAAGGGTCAGGAAACATGTTTGGGGTTCTTCGGGACTTTTTTAGGGGGTTTTGGCCGAAAAAAAATAAAATTTTTTAAATAAATTTTAAAATTCGATTTAAGGCCTAAATAGGCCATTTTACATGGGAATGAGGGTCAGGAAACATGTTTGGGGTTCTTCAGGACATTTTTAGGGGGTTTTGGCCGAAAAAAAATTTTTTTTTTTAAATTTTTAAATTCGATTTAAGGCCTAAATAGGCCATTTTACATGGAAATAAGGGTCAGAAAACATGTTTGGGGTTCTTTGGGACATTTTTAGGGGGTTTTGGCCAAAAATAAAATTTTTTTTCAAAAATTTTCAAATTCGATTTAAGGCCTAAATAGGCCATTTTACATGGGAATATGGGTCAGGAAACATGTTTGGGGTTCTTCGGGACATTTTTAGGGGGTTTTGGCAGAAAAAAATTTTTTTTTTTCAAAAATTTTCAAATTCGATTTAAGGCCTAAATAGGCCATTTTACATGGGAATAAGGGTCAGGAAACATGTTTGGGGTTCTTGGGACATTTTTAGGGGGTTTTGGCCGAAAAAAAAATTTTTTTTCAAAAATTTTCAAAATCGATTTAAGGCCTAAATAGGCCATTTTACATAGGAATAAGGGTCAGGAAACATGTTTGGGGTTCTTCGGGACATTTTTAGGGGGTTTTGGCCGAAAAAAAAATTTTTTTTTCAAAAATTTTCAAAATCGATTTAAGGCCTAAATAGGCCATTTTACATGGGAATAAGGGTCAGGAAACATGTTTGGGGTTCTTCGGGACATTTTTAGGGGGTTTTGGCCGAAAAAAAAAATTTTTTTTCAAAAATTTTCAAAATCGATTTAAGGCCTAAATAGGCCATTTTACATAGGAATAAGGGTCAGGAAACATGTTTGGGGTTCTTCGGGACATTTTTAGGGGGTTTTGGCCGAAAAAAAAAATTTTTTTTCAAAAATTTTCAAAATCGATTTAAGGCCTAAATAGGCCATTTTACATGGGAATAAGGGTCAGGAAACATGTTTGGGGTTCTTCGGGACATTTTTAGGGGGTTTTGGCCGAAAAAATTTTTTTTTTCAAAAATTTTCAAAATCGATTTAAGGCCTAAATAGGCCATTTTACATGGGAATAAGGGTCAGGAAACATGTTTGGGGTTCTTCGGGACATTTTTAGGGGGTTTTGGCCGAAAAAAAAATTTTTTTTCAAAAATTTTCAAAATCGATTTAAGGCCTAAATAGGCCATTTTACATGGGAATAAGAGTCAGGAAACATGTTTGAGGTTCTTCGGGACATTTTTAGGGGGTTTTGGCCGAAAAAAAAAAATTTTTTTCAAAAATTTTCAAATTCGATTTAAGGCCTAAATAGGCCATTTTACATGGGAATAAGGGTCAGGAAACATGTTTGGGGTTCTTCGGGACATTTTTAGGGGGTTTTGGCCGAAAAAAAATTTTTTTTTCAAAAATTTTCAAAATTGATTTAAGGGGGTGTACCACTCGAAAATGTATTTCTTTTATTATAAGTGATAACTGCCCAGAAATGTGCATGCAGAGGTAACATTCATTGCTGATTTTAGCTTCAGTAGTAATTTTTGGGTGTGGCATTCCGTTTCCATGGGAACTTGAAAACAATAGACACTGACCTTGCAATGTTGGGAACTGCCCCATTTGAAGAAGAAACTTTTCATTTGGGCAAACTATCTGTCAAACTAATCAGCAGTAGATGGAGAATGGGGTAAACTCTTTAAAATTGTGATTCACACCCTAGTGTTGATTTTATAGAGAGAAAATGCAAAAAATGCAAAATCACAAAACAAATTTAAACTTTGCAGAGGTATTTATTTATCCATGGCCAAAAAAGGAGAAAATAGCAGAGATTATCCCATTCTACAGCTACTGAGAATCAAAATGAGGGGTAGCTTGTATCAATACACCTTAAATTGCCCAAATGGGGAGTGTCCCAAGAAGCACTATGAGACAAAAATCCAGTTTGTCAGGAATGCAAGTTTAAAGATAGTCATATCTATTGTATGGTGATAAAATTAGTTGTGTAGCTGAAGTAGCGGGGGTTTGGGGGCGGCAGCCCCCTAAAAATGATCAGTCAAATTCTAGCTTCTTCGTCTTTTATAGTATTCATTCACAAATGTTAATATTATTGTCATGTTAGATCTTATCATCAGGAATTATCATCAGGAATTAGTAGCATTGATATATATATTATGTTGATATATTATGGTAGCATTGATATATCATTTCATTTATTATTATTATTGGGGGCTATCGCCCCCAAACCCCCGCTAATTCAGTTGCACATCATAAGAGAAAAAACATAGGAGAAAATGAGGTTGATATGAGAAACAAATATCGGTCCAGCAACACGGCTGGTTTGGTGGTTTTTAAAAAAACCGTTCTTAGGAGGACGCTAAGGTCACTCATCGAAAATTGAACAAATGGCGATGCAGCCTCATGATGACTTTGCTGACTTCGTGATCATTGTGGCAAATAGACTGGTAGCATGCACTGCTCTTCACCGACTCTAGAAGACTATAAAAGTCATCGTCTCTGTAACGATGTACTCCTATATCATCAGGCCCTCTCAATCTCTCTCTTGCAAGTTCTTGCCTTGCCAAACACCAGTGCATGTTCTTGGCCAGGTAGAGCTCTTTCAGAGAAAGGCGGCGAATATCCAACAGTGAACAAAGTTCAAGGTTGGAAACAATCTTGTTGAAGTTTTTAAAAACCCAACAAGAATTGTTTATTCTCCTGGCTAAGATCTTCACTCTGTCTTGGTCATAGCCAAGTTCTTGCAACTGGCGTTTAACTTGCTTGTAGTGTGTGACTCGTTGAGCCACAACTTTAAATGCCTTGGCTGCCACAATTCGCCTCATGACCACAGCAAACGTCTGATCGAGTGCATCCGAAGTTTCGTCTCGCAGGTCCTTCTGAAACATTCGTAACAAGCCTTTAACGTCGAATGTGGAGTATCTGTCTAAGTTGGCTTCTCGACAAGGCTTGCACCAGCAATTGTAATGTCCTTCCATCATGCAAATCGTGTGTACACCAACTGCTCTGCTATTTTAGGCCAACCGTCAAAATCAAAATTTGCATTCAAAATATGGATTGAAGTGAATTGAATTTCAATTCCCCTCCAATCGATTGTCGCCGTTAGGCGACTTTTTGGTCACGTGAACAACGCTACCGCAGGGAGAAAATGATAATGAATATTTTTCAAACGATTTTGATTATAAAACAAAGCCGTTTTATTATGTGTATTATGTTTTAGATTGATAATAATGCATACATTCCGTTGCTATGGAGTTGCTAAGTAGCTTATCAGCGTACAAAGCAATGCTTTTTGCATGCAATTGCCGGTATTATCGTGCTGAAAAGGCACAGAACAAATACTGCATGCATTTTAGAACCCAACAAACGAACAAAATATTTCACAATAAAAACTACTTTTTCGAGTGGTACACCCCCTTAAGGCCTAAATAGGCCATTTTACATGGGAATAAGGGTCAGGAAACATGTTTGAGGTTCTTCGGGACATTTTTAGGGGGTTTTGGCCGAAAAAAAAAATTTTTTTTCAAAAATTTTCAAATTCGATTTAAGGCCTAAATAAGCCATTTTACATGGGAATAAGGGTCAGGAAACATGTTTGGGGTTCTTCGGGACATTTTTAGGGGGTTTTGGCCGAAAAAAAAATTTTTTTTTCAAAAATTTTCAAAATTGATTTAAGGCCTAAATAGGCCATTTTACATGGGAATAAGGGTCAGGAAACATGTTTGGGGTTCTTCGGGACATTTTTAGGGGGTTAAGGCCGTAAAAAAAATTTTTTTTTCAAACATTTTCAAAATTGATTTAAGGCCTAAATAGGCCATTTTACATGGGAATAAGGGTCAGGAAACATGTTTGGGGTTCTTCGGGACATTTTTAGGGGGTTTTGGCCGAAAAAAAAATTTTTTTTTCAAAAATTTTCAAAATTGATTTAAGGCCTAAATAGGCCATTTTACATGGGAATAAGGGTCAGGAAACATGTTTGGGGTTCTTCAGGACATTTTTAGGGGGTTTTGGCCGAAAAAAAATTTTGTTTTTCAAAAATTTTCAAAATCGATTTAAGGCCTAAGTAGGCCATTTTACATGGGAATAAGGGTCAGGAAACATGTTTGGGGTTCTTCGGGACATTTTTAGGGGGTTTTGGCCGAAAAAAAAATTTTTTTTTCAAAAATTTTCAAAATCGATTTAAGGCCTAAATAGGCCATTTTACATGGGAATAAGGGTCAGGAAACATGTTTGGGGTTCTTCGGGACACTTTTAGGGGGTTTTGGCCGAAAAAAAATTTTTTTTTTCAAAAATTTTTAAAATCGATTTAAGGCCTAAATAGGCCATTTTACATGGAGATAAGGGTAAGGAAACATTTTAGGGGTTCTTCGGGACATTTTTAGGGGGTTTCAGCCGAAAAAAAATTTTTTTTTCAAAAATTTTCAAAATCGATTTAAGGCCTAAATAGGCCATTTTACATGGGAATAAGGGTCAGGAAACATGTTTGGGGTTCTTCGGGACATTTTTAGGGGGTTTAGGCCGAAAAAAAATTTTTTTTTTCAAAAATTTTCAAAATTGATTTAAGGCCTAAATAGGCCATTTTACATGGGAATAAGGGTCAGGAAACATGTTTGGGGTTCTTCAGGACATTTTTAGGGGGTTTTGGCCGAAAAAAATTTTTTTTTTTCAAAAATTTTCAAAATCGATTTAAGGCCTAAATAGGCCATTTTACATGGGAATAAGGGTCAGGAAACATGTTTGGGGTTCTTCGGGACTTTTTTAGGGGGTTTTGGCCGAAAAAAAATATTTTTTTCAAAAATTTTCAAATTCGTTTTAAGGTCTAAATACGCCATTTTACATGAGAATAAGGGTCAGGAAACATGTTTGGGGTTCTTCGGGACATTTTTAGGGGGTTTTGGCCGAAAAAAAATTTTTTTTTTCAAAAATTTTCAAATTCGATTTAAGGCCTAAATAGGCCATTTTACATGGAAATAAGGGTCAGGAAACATGTTTGGGGTTCTTTGGGACATTTTTAGGGGGTTTTGGCCAAAAATAAAATTTTTTTTCAAAAATTTTCAAATTCGATTTAAGGCCTAAATAGGCCATTTTACATGGGAATATGGGTCAGGAAACATGTTTGGGGTTCTTCGGGACATTTTTAGGGGGTTTTGGCCGAAAAAAAATTTTTTTTTTCAAAAATTTTCAAATTCGATTTAAGGCCTAAATAGGCCATTTTACATGGGAATAAGGGTCAGGAAACATGTTTGGGGTTCTTCGGGACATTTTTAGGGGGTTTTGGCCGAAAAAAAAAATTTTTTTTCAAAAATTTTCAAAATCGATTTAAGGCCTAAATAGGCCATTTTACATAGGAATAAGGGTCAGGAAACATGTTTGGGGTTCTTCGGGACATTTTTAGGGGGTTTTGGCCGAAAAAAAAATTTTTTTTTCAAAAATTTTCAAAATCGATTTAAGGCCTAAATAGGCCATTTTACATGGGAATAAGGGTCAGGAAACATGTTTGGGGTTCTTCGGGACATTTTTAGGGGGTTTTGGCCGAAAAAAATTTTTTTTTTCAAAAATTTTCAAAATCGATTTAAGGCCTAAATAGGCCATTTTACATGGGAATAAGGGTCAGGAAACATTTTGGGGTTCTTCGGGACATTTTTAGGGGGTTTTGGCCGAAAAAAAAATTTTTTTTTCAAAAATTTTCAAAATCGATTTAAGGCCTAAATAGGCCATTTTACATGGGAATAAGGGTCAGGAAACATGTTTGGGGTTCTTCGGGACATTTTTAGGGGGTTTTGGCCGAAAAAAAAATTTTTTTTTCAAAAATTTTCAAAATCGATTTAAGGCCTAAATAGGCCATTTTACATGGGAATAAGGGTCAGGAAACATGTTTGGGGTTCTTCGGGACATTTTTAGGGGGTTTTGGCCGAAAAAAATTTTTTTTTTCAAAAATTTTCAAAATCGATTTAAGGCCCAAATAGGCCATTTTACATGGGAATAAGGGTCAGGAAACATGTTTGGGGTTCTTCGGGACATTTTTAGGGGGTTTTGGCCGAAAAAAAAATTTTTTTTCAAAAATTTTCAAAATCGATTTAAGGCCTAAATAGGCCATTTTACATGGGAATAAGGTTCAGGAAACATGTTTGGGGTTCTTCGGGACATTTTTAGGGGGTTTTGGCCGAAAAAAAAATTTTTTTTTCAAAAATTTGCAAATTCGATTTAAGGCCTAAATAGGCCATTTTACATGGGAATAAGGGTCAGGAAACATGTTTGGGGTTCTTCGGGACATTTTTAGGGGGTTTTGGCCGAAAAAAAATTTTTTTTTTCAAAAATTTTCAAATTCGATTTAAGGCCTAAATAGGCCATTTTACATGGAAATAAGGGTCAGGAAACATGTTTGGGGTTCTTTGGGACATTTTTAGGGGGTTTTGGCCAAAAATAAAATTTTATTTCAAAAATTTTCAAATTCGATTTAAGGCCTAAATAGGCCATTTTACATGGGAATATGGGTCAGGAAACATGTTTGGTTCTTCGGGACATTTTTAGGGGGTTTTGGCCGAAAAAAAATTTTTTTTTTCAAAAATTTTCAAATTCGATTTAAGGCCTAAATAGGCCATTTTACATGGGAATAAGGGTCAGGAAACATTTTTGGGGTTCTTCGGGACATTTTTAGGGGGTTTTGGCCGAAAAAAAAAATTTTTTTTCAAAAATTTTCAAAATCGATTTAAGGCCTAAATAGGCCATTTTACATAGGAATAAGGGTCAGGAAACATGTTTGGGGTTCTTCGGGACATTTTTAGGGGGTTTTGGCCGAAAAAAAAATTTTTTTTTCAAAAATTTTCAAAATCGATTTAAGGCCTAAATAGGCCATTTTACATGGGAATAAGGGTCAGGAAACATGTTTGGGGTTCTTCGGGACATTTTTAGGGGGTTTTGGCCGAAAAAAATTTTTTTTTTCAAAAATTTTCAAAATCGATTTAAGGCCTAAATAGGCCATTTTACATGGGAATAAGGGTCAGGAAACATTTTGGGGTTCTTCGGGACATTTTTAGGGGGTTTTGGCCGAAAAAAAAATTTTTTTTTCAAAAATTTTCAAAATCGATTTAAGGCCTAAATAGGCCATTTTACATGGGAATAAGGGTCAGGAAACATGTTTGGGGTTCTTCGGGACATTTTTAGGGGGTTTTGGCCGAAAAAAAAATTTTTTTTTCAAAAATTTTCAAAATCGATTTAAGGCCTAAATAGGCCATTTTACATAGGAATAAGGGTCAGGAAACATGTTTGGGGTTCTTCGGGACATTTTTAGGGGGTTTTGGCCGAAAAAAATTTTTTTTTTCAAAAATTTTCAAAATCGATTTAAGGCCCAAATAGGCCATTTTACATGGGAATAAGGGTCAGGAAACATGTTTGGGGTTCTTCGGGACATTTTTAGGGGGGTTTGGCCGAAAAAAAAATTTTTTTTCAAAAATTTTCAAAATCGATTTAAGGCCTAAATAGGCCATTTTACATGGGAATAAGGTTCAGGAAACATGTTTGGGGTTCTTCGGGACATTTTTAGGGGGTTTTGGCCGAAAAAAAAATTTTTTTTTCAAAAATTTGCAAATTCGATTTAAGGCCTAAATAGGCCATTTTACATGAGAATAAGGGTCAGGAAACATGTTTGGGGTTCTTCGGGACATTTTTAGGGGGTTTTGGCCGAAAAAAAATTTTTTTTTTCAAAAATTTTCAAAATCGATTTAAGGCCTAAATAGGCCATTTTCCATGGGAATAAGGGTCAGGAAACATGTTTGAGGCTCTTCGGGACATTTTTAGGGGGTTTTGGCCGAAAAAAAATTTTTTTTTTCAAAAATTTTCAAATTCGATTTAAGGCCTAAATAGGCCATTTTACATGGGAATAAGGGTCAGGAAACATGTTTGGGGTTCTTCGGGACATTTTTAGGGGGTTTTGGCCGAAAAAAAAAATTTTTTTTCAAAAATTTTCAAAATCGATTTAAGGCCTAAATAGGCCATTTTACATGGGAATAAGGGTCAGGAAACATGTTTGGGGTTCTTCGGGACATTTTTAGGGGGTTTTGGCCGAAAAAAATTTTTTTTTTCAAAAATTTTCAAAATCGATTTAAGGCCTAAATAGGCCATTTTCCATGGGAATAAGGGTCAGGAAACATGTTTGAGGATCTTCGGGACATTTTTAGGGGGTTTTGGCCGAAAAAAAATTTTTTTTTTCAAAAATTTTCAAATTCGATTTAAGGCCTAAATAGGCCATTTTACATGGGAATAAGGGTCAGGAAACATGTTTGGGGTTCTTCGGGACATTTTTAGGGGGTTTTGGCCGAAAAAAAAAATTTTTTTTCAAAAATTTTCAAAATCGATTTAAGGCCTAAATAGGCCATTTTACATGGGAATAAGGGTCAGGAAACATGTTTGGGGTTCTTCGGGACATTTTTAGGGGGTTTTGGCCGAAAAAAATTTTTTTTTTCAAAAATTTTCAAAATCGATTTAAGGCCTAAATAGGCCATTTTACATGGGAATAAGGGTCAGGAAACATGTTTGGGGTTCTTCGGGACATTTTTAGGGGGTTTTGGCCGAAAAAAAAATTTTTTTTCAAAAATTTTCAAAATCGATTTAAGGCCTAAATAGGCCATTTTACATGGGAATAAGGTTCAGGAAACATGTTTGGGGTTCTTCGGGACATTTTTAGGGGGTTTTGGCCGAAAAAAAAATTTTTTTTTCAAAAATTTGCAAATTCGATTTAAGGCCTAAATAGGCCATTTTACATGAGAATAAGGGTCAGGAAACATGTTTGGGGTTCTTCGGGACATTTTTAGGGGGTTTTGGCCGAAAAAAAATTTTTTTTTTCAAAAATTTTCAAAATCGATTTAAGGCCTAAATAGGCCATTTTCCATGGGAATAAGGGTCAGGAAACATGTTTGAGGCTCTTCGGGACATTTTTAGGGGGTTTTGGCCGAAAAAAAAATTTTTTTTTCAAAAATTTTCAAATTCGATTTAAGGCCTAAATAGGCCATTTTACATGGGAATAAGGGTCAGGAAACATGTTTGGGGTTCTTCGGGACATTTTTAGGGGGTTTTGGCCGAAAAAAAAAATTTTTTTTCAAAAATTTTCAAATTCGATTTAAGGCCTAAATAGGCCATTTTACATGAGAATAAGGGTCAGGGAACATGTTTGGGGTTCTTCGGGACATTTTTAGGGGGTTTTGGCCGAAAAAAAATTTTTTTTTCAAAAATTTTTTTTAAATTCGATTTAAGGCCTAAATAGGCCATTTTACATGGGAATAAGGGTCAGGAAACATGTTTGGGGTTCTTCGGGACATTTTTAAGGGGGTTTTGGCCGAAAAAAAAAATTTTTTTCAAAAATTTGCAAATTCGATTTAAGGCCTAAATAGGCCATTTTACATGAGAATAAGGGTCAGGAAACATGTTTGGGGTTCTTCGGGACATTTTTAGGGGGTTTTGGCCGAAAAAAAAATTTTTTTTTCAAAAATTTGCAAATTCGATTTAAGGCCTAAATAGGCCATTTTACATGAGAATAAGGGTCAGGAAACATGTTTGGGGTTCTTCGGGACATTTTTAGGGGGTTTTGGCCGAAAAAAAAAAATTTTTTTCAAAAATTTTCAAATTCGATTTAAGGCCTAAATAGGCCATTTTCCATGGGAATAAGGGTCAGGAAACATGTTTGAGGCTCTTCGGGACATTTTTAGGGGGTTTTGGCCGAAAAAAAAATTTTTTTTTCAAAAATTTTCAAAATCCATTTAAGGCCTAAATAGGCCATTTTACATGGGAATAAAAGTCAGGAAACATGTTTGGGGTTCTTCGGGACATTTTTAGGGGGTTTTGGCCGAAAAAAAAATTTTTTTTTCAGAAATTTTCAAATTCGATTTAAGGCCTAAATAGGCCATTTTACATGGAAATAAGGGTCAGGAAACATGTTTGGGGTTCTTTGGGACATTTTTAGGGGGTTTTGGCCAAAAATAAAATTTTTTTTTTTCAAAAATTTTCAAATTCGATTTAAGGCCTAAATAGGCCATTTTACATGGGAATATGGGTCAGGAAACATGTTTGGGGTTCTTCGGGACATTTTTAGGGGGTTTTGGCCGAAAAAAAATTTTTTTTTTCAAAAATTTTCAAATTCGATTTAAGGCCTAAATAGGCCATTTTACATGGGAATAAGGGTCAGGAAACATGTTTGGGGTTCTTCGGGACATTTTTAGGGGGTTTTGGCCGAAAAAAAAAATTTTTTTTCAAAAATTTTCAAAATCGATTTAAGGCCTAAATAGGCCATTTTACATAGGAAT
This sequence comes from Aurelia coerulea, assembly GCA_039566865.1. Classification (NCBI taxonomy): domain Eukaryota; kingdom Metazoa; phylum Cnidaria; class Scyphozoa; order Semaeostomeae; family Ulmaridae; genus Aurelia; species Aurelia coerulea. The sequence continues at coordinate 58,508 of CM076949.1, forward strand.
AAGGGTCAGGAAACATGTTTGGGGTTCTTCGGGACATTTTTAGGGGGTTTTGGCCGAAAAAAAAATTTTTTTTTCAAAAATTTTCAAAATCGATTTAAGGCCTAAATAGGCCATTTTACATGGGAATAAGGGTCAGGAAACATGTTTGGGGTTCTTCGGGACATTTTTAGGGGGTTTTGGCCGAAAAAAATTTTTTTTTTCAAAAATTTTCAAAATCGATTTAAGGCCTAAATAGGCCATTTTACATGGGAATAAGGGTCAGGAAACATTTTGGGGTTCTTCGGGACATTTTTAGGGGGTTTTGGCCGAAAAAAAAATTTTTTTTTCAAAAATTTTCAAAATCGATTTAAGGCCTAAATAGGCCATTTTACATGGGAATAAGGGTCAGGAAACATGTTTGGGGTTCTTCGGGACATTTTTAGGGGGTTTTGGCCGAAAAAAAAATTTTTTTTTTCAAAAATTTTCAAAATCGATTTAAGGCCTAAATAGGCCATTTTACATGGGAATAAGGGTCAGGAAACATGTTTGGGGTTCTTCGGGACATTTTTAGGGGGTTTTGGCCGAAAAAAATTTTTTTTTTCAAAAATTTTCAAAATCGATTTAAGGCCCAAATAGGCCATTTTACATGGGAATAAGGGTCAGGAAACATGTTTGGGGTTCTTCGGGACATTTTTAGGGGGTTTTGGCCGAAAAAAAAATTTTTTTTTCAAAAATTTGCAAATTCGATTTAAGGCCTAAATAGGCCATTTTACATGAGAATAAGGGTCAGGAAACATGTTTGGGGTTCTTCGGGACATTTTTAGGGGGTTTTGGCCGAAAAAAAAATTTTTTTTTCAAAAATTTTCAAAATCGATTTAAGGCCTAAATAGGCCATTTTACATGGGAATAAGGGTCAGGAAACATGTTTGGGGTTCTTCGGGACATTTTTAGGGGGTTTTGGCCGAAAAAAAAATTTTTTTTTCAAAAATTTTCAAAATCGATTTAAGGCCTAAATAGGCCATTTTACATGGGAATAAGGGTCAGGAAACATGTTTGGGGTTCTTCGGGACATTTTTAGGGGGTTTTGGCCGAAAAAAAAATTTTTTTTTTCAAAAATTTTCAAAATCGATTTAAGGCCCAAATAGGCCATTTTACATGGGAATAAGGGTCAGGAAACATGTTTGGGGTTCTTCGGGACATTTTTAGGGGGTTTTGGCCGAAAAAAAAATTTTTTTTTCAAAAATTTGCAAATTCGATTTAAGGCCTAAATAGGCCATTTTACATGAGAATAAGGGTCAGGAAACATGTTTGGGGTTCTTCGGGACATTTTTAGGGGGTTTTGGCCGAAAAAAAATTTTTTTTTTCAAAAATTTTCAAAATCGATTTAAGGCCTAAATAGGCCATTTTCCATGGGAATAAGGGTCAGGAAACATGTTTGAGGTTCTTCGGGACATTTTTAGGGGGTTTTGGCCGAAAAAAAATTTTTTTTTTCAAAAATTTTCAAATTCGATTTAAGGCCTAAATAGGCCATTTTACATGGGAATAAGGGTCAGGAAACATGTTTGGGGTTCTTCGGGACATTTTTAGGGGGTTTTGGCCGAAAAAAAAATTTTTTTTCAAAAATTTTTAAATTCGATTTAAGGCCTAAATAGGCCATTTTACATGGGAATAAGGGTCAGGAAACATGTTTGGGGTTCTTCGGGACATTTTTAGGGGGTTTTGGCCGAAAAAAAAAATTTTTTTCAAAAATTTGCAAATTCGATTTAAGGCCTAAATAGGCCATTTTACATGAGAATAAGGGTCAGGAAACATGTTTGGGGTTCTTCGGGACATTTTTAGGGGGTTTTGGCCGAAAAAAAAAATTTTTTTTTCAAAAATTTTCAAATTCGATTTAAGGCCTAAATAGGCCATTTTACATGGGAATAAGGGTCAGGAAACATGTTTGGGGTTCTTCGGGACATTTTTAGGGGGTTTTGGCCGAAAAAAAAATTTTTTTTTCAAAAATTTGCAAATTCGATTTAAGGCCTAAATAGGCCATTTTACATGAGAATAAGGGTCAGGAAACATGTTTGGGGTTCTTCGGGACATTTTTAGGGGGTTTTGGCCGAAAAAAAATTTTTTTTTTCAAAAATTTTCAAAATCGATTTAAGGCCTAAATAGGCCATTTTACATGGGAATAAGGGTCAGGAAACATGTTTGAGGTTCTTCGGGACATTTTTAGGGGGTTTTGGCCGAAAAAAAAATTTTTTTTTCAAAAATTTTCAAAATCGATTTAAGGCCTAAATAGGCCATTTTACATGGGAATAAGGGTCAGGAAACATGTTTGGGGTTCTTCGGGACATTTTTAGGGGGTTTTGGCCGAAAAAAAAATTTTTTTTTCAAAAATTTTCAAATTCGATTTAAGGCCTAAATAGGCCATTTTACATGGGAATAAGGGTCAGGAAACATGTTTGGGGTTCTTCGGGACATTTTTAGGGGGTTTTGGCTGAAAAAAAAATTTTTGTTTCAAAAATTTTCAAAATCGATTTTAGGCCTAAATAGGCCATTTTACATGGGAATAAGGGTCAGGAAACATGTTTGGGGTTTTCGGGACATTTTTAGGGGGTTTTGGCCGAAAAAAAAATTTTTTTTCAAAAATTTTCAAAATCGATTTAAGGCCTAAATAGGCCATTTTACATGGGAATAAGGGTCAGGAAACATGTTTGGGGTTCTTCGGGACATTTTTAGGGGGTTTTGGCCGAAAAAAAAATTTTTTTTTCAAAAATTTTCAAATTCGATTTAAGGCCTAAATAGGCCATTTTACATGAGAATAAGGGTCAGGAAACATGTTTGGGGTTCTTCGGGACATTTTTAGGGGGTTTTGGCCGAAAAAAAATTTTTTTTTCAAAAATTTTCAAAATCGATTTAAGGCCTAAATAGGCCATTTTACATGGAGAATAAGGGTCAGGGAACATGTTTGGGGTTCTTCGGGACATTTTTAGGGGGTTTTGGCCGAAAAAAAAATTTTTTTTTCAAAAATTTTCAAATTCGATTTAAGGCCTAAATAGGCCATTTTACATGGGAATAAGGGTCAGGAAACATGTTTGGGGTTCTTCGGGACATTTTTAGGGGGTTTTGGCCGAAAAAAAAAATTTTTTTTCAAAAATTTTCAAATTCGATTTAAGGCCTAAATAGGCCATTTTACATGAGAATAAGGGTCAGGAAACATGTTTGGGGTTCTTCGGGACATTTTTAGGGGGTTTTGGCCGAAAAAAAAATTTTTTTTTCAAAAATTTTCAAATTCGATTTAAGGCCTAAATAGGCCATTTTACATGAGAATAAGGGTCAGGAAACATGTTTGGGGTTCTTCGGGACATTTTTAGGGGGTTTTGGCCGAAAAAAAAATTTTTTTTTCAAAAATTTTCAAATTCGATTTAAGGCCTAAATAGGCCATTTTACATGAGAATAAGGGTCAGGAAACATGTTTGGGGTTCTTCGGGACATTTTTAGGGGGTTTTGGCCGAAAAAAAATTTTTTTTTTCAAAAATTTTCAAATTCGATTTAAGGCCTAAATAGGCCATTTTACATGGGAATAAGGGTCAGGAAACATGTTTGAGGTTCTTCGGGACATTTTTAGGGGGTTTTGGCCGAAAAAAAAATTTTTTTTTCAAAAATTTTCAAAATCGATTTAAGGCCTAAATAGGCCATTTTACATGGGAATAAGGGTCAGGAAACATGTTTGGGGTTCTTCGGGACATTTTTAGGGGGTTTTGGCCGAAAAAAAAATTTTTTTTTCAAAAATTTTCAAATTCGATTTAAGGCCTAAATAGGCCATTTTACATGGGAATAAGGGTCAGGAAACATGTTTGGGGTTCTTCGGGACATTTTTAGGGGGTTTTGGCTGAAAAAAATTTTTTTTTTCAAAAATTTTCAAAATCGATTTAAGGCCTAAATAGGCCATTTTACATGGGAATAAGGGTCAGGAAACATGTTTGGGGTTCTTCGGGACATTTTTAGGGGGTTTTGGCCGAAAAAAAAATTTTTTTTCAAAAATTTTCAAAATCGATTTAAGGCCTAAATAGGCCATTTTACATGGGAATAAGGGTCAGGAAACATGTTTGGGGTTCTTCAGGACATTTTTAGGGGGTTTTGGCCGAAAAAAAAATTTTTTTTTCAAAAATTTTCAAATTCGATTTAAGGCCTAAATAGGCCATTTTACATGAGAATAAGGGTCAGGAAACATGTTTGGGGTTCTTCAGGACATTTTTAGGGGGTTTTGGCCGAAAAAAAAATTTTTTTTCAAAAATTTTCAAAATCGATTTAAGGCCTAAATAGGCCATTTTACATGAGAATAAGGGTCAGGAAACATGTTTGGGGTTCTTCGGGACATTTTTAGGGGGTTTTGGCCGAAAAAAAAATTTTTTTTTCAAAAATTTTCAAATTCGATTTAAGGCCTAAATAGGCCATTTTACATGGGAATAAGGGTCAGGAAACATGTTTGGGGTTCTTCGGGACATTTTTAGGGGGTTTTGGCCGAAAAAAAAAATTTTTTTTCAAAAATTTTCAAATTCGATTTAAGGCCTAAATAGGCCATTTTACATGGGAATAAGGGTCAGGAAACATGTTTGGGGTTCTTCGGGACATTTTTAGGGGGTTTTGGCCGAAAAAAAAATTTTTTTTTTCAAAAATTTTCAAAATCGATTTAAGGCCTAAATAGGCCATTTTACATGGGAATAAGGGTCAGGAAACATGTTTGGGGTTCTTCGGGACATTTTTAGGGGGTTTTGGCCGAAAAAAAAATTTTTTTTCAAAAATTTTCAAATTCGATTTAAGGCCTAAATAGGCCATTTTACATGGGAATAAGGGTCAGGAAACATGTTTGGGGTTCTTCGGGACATTTTTAGGGGGTTTTGGCCGAAAAAAAAAATTTTTTTTCAAAAATTTTCAAATTCGATTTAAGGCCTAAATAGGCCATTTTACATGAGAATAAGGGTCAGGAAACATGTTTGGGGTTCTTCGGGACATTTTTAGGGGGTTTTTGCCGAAAAAAATTTTTTTTTTTCAAAAATTTTCAAATTCGATTTAAGGCCTAAATAGGCCATTTTACATGGGAATAAGGGTCAGGAAACATGTTTGGGGTTCTTCGGGACATTTTTAGGGGGTTTTGGCCAAAAAAAAAATTTTTTTTTCAAAAATTTTCAAATTCGATTTAAGGCCTAAATAGGCCATTTTACATGGGAATAAGGGTCAGGAAACATGTTTGGGGTTCTTCGGGACATTTTTAGGGGGTTTTGGCCGAAAAAAAATTTTTTTTTCAAAAATTTTCAAATTCGATTTAAGGCCTAAATAGGCCATTTTACATGGGAATAAGGGTCAGGAAACATGTTTGGGGTTCTTCGGGACATTTTTAGGGGGTTTTGGCCGAAAAAAAAATTTTTTTTTCAAAAATTTTCAAATTCGATTTAAGGCCTAAATAGGCCATTTTACATGAGAATAAGGGTCAGGAAACATGTTTGGGGTTCTTCGGGACATTTTTAGGGGGTTTTGGCCGAAAAAAAATTTTTTTTTTCAAAAATTTTCAAAATCGATTTAAGGCCTAAATAGGCCATTTTACATGGGAATAAGGGTCAGGAAACATGTTTGGGGTTCTTCGGGACATTTTTAGGGGGTTTTGGCCGAAAAAAAATTTTTTTTTCAAAAATTTTCAAATTCGATTTAAGGCCTAAATAGGCCATTTTACATGGGAATAAGGGTCAGGAAACATGTTTGGGGTTCTTTGGGACATTTTTAGGGGGTTTTGGCTGAAAAAAAAATTTTTTTTTTCAAAAATTTTCAAATTCGATTTAAGGCCTAAATAGGCCATTTTACATGGGAATAAGGGCCAGAAAACATGTTTGGGGTTCTTCGGGACATTTTTAGGGGGTTTTGACCGAAAAAAAATTTTTTTTTTCAAAAATTTTCAAAATCGATTTAAGGCCTAAATAGGCCATTTTCCATGGGAATAAGGGTCAGGAAACATGTTTGAGGCTTTTCGGGACATTTTTAGGGGGTTTTGGCCGAAAAAAAAACTTTTTTTCAAAAATTTTCAAAATCGATTTAAGGCCTAAATAGGCCATTTTACATGGGAATAAGGGTCAGGAAACATGTTTGGGGTTCTTCAGGACATTTTTAGGGGGTTTTGGCCGAAAAAAAAATTTTTTTTTCAAAAATTTTCAAATTCGATTTAAGGCCTAAATAGGCCATTTTACATGAGAATAAGGGTCAGGAAACATGTTTGGGGTTCTTCAGGACATTTTTAGGGGGTTTTGGCCGAAAAAAATTTTTTTTTCAAAAATTTTCGAAATCGATTTAAGGCCTAAATAGGCCATTTTACATGGGAATAAGGGTCAGGAAACATGTTTGGGGTTCTTCAGGACATTTTTAGGGGGTTTTGGCCGAAAAAAAAATTTTTTTTTCAAAAATTTTCAAAATCGATTTAAGGCCTAAATAGGCCATTTTACATGAGAATAAGGGTCAGGAAACATGTTTGGGGTTCTTCGGGACATTTTTAGGGGGTTTTGGCCGAAAAAAAATTTTTTTTTTCAAAAATTTTCAAATTCGATTTAAGGCCTAAATAGGCCATTTTACATGGGAATAAGGGTCAGGAAACATGTTTGGGGTTCTTCGGGACATTTTTAGGGGGTTTTGGCCGAAAAAAAAAATTTTTTTTCAAAAATTTTCAAATTCGATTTAAGGCCTAAATAGGCCATTTTACATGGGAATAAGGGTCAGGAAACATGTTTGGGGTTCTTCGGGACATTTTTAGGGGGTTTTGGCCGAAAAAAAAATTTTTTTTCAAAAATTTTCAAATTCAATTTAAGGCCTAAATAGGCCATTTTACATGGGAATAAGGGTCAGGAAACATGTTTGGGGTTCTTCGGGACATTTTTAGGGGGTTTTGGCCGAAAAAAAAATTTTTTTTTCAAAAATTTTCAAATTCGATTTAAGGCCTAAATAGGCCATTTTACATGAGAATAAGGGTCAGGAAACATGTTTGGGGTTCTTCGGGACATTTTTAGGGGGTTTTGGCCGAAAAAAAATTTTTTTTTTCAAAAATTTTCAAAATCGATTTAAGGCCTAAATAGGCCATTTTCCATGGGAATAAGGGTCAGGAAACATGTTTGGGGTTCTTCGGGACATTTTTAGGGGGTTTTGGCCGAGAAAAAAATTTTTTATTCAAAAATTTTCAAATTCGATTTAAGGCCTAAATAGGCCATTTTACATGGGAATAAGGGTCAGGAAACATGTTTGGGGTTCTTCGGGACATTTTTAGGGGGTTTTGGCCGAAAAAAAAAATTTTTTTTCAAAAATTTTCAAATTCGATTTAAGGCCTAAATAGGCCATTTTACATGGGAATAAGGGTCAGGAAACATGTTTGGGGTTCTTCGGGACATTTTTAGGGGGTTTTGGCCGAAAAAAAAATTTTTTTTTTTCAAAAATTTTCAAATTCGATTTAAGGCCTAAATAGGCCATTTTACATGAGAATAAGGGTCAGGAAACATGTTTGGGGTTCTTCGGGACATTTTTAGGGGGTTTTGGCCGAAAAAAAATTTTTTTTTTCAAAAATTTTCAAAATCGATTTAAGGCCTAAATAGGCCATTTTACATGGGAATAAGGGTCAGGAAACATGTTTGAGGTTCTTCGGGACATTTTTAGGGGGTTTTGGCCGAAAAAAAAATTTTTTTTTCAAAAATTTTCAAATTCGATTTAAGGCCTAAATAGGCCATTTTACATGGGAATAAGGGTCAGGAAACATGTTTGGGGTTCTTCGGGACATTTTAGGGGGTTTTGGCCGAAAAAAAAAATTTTTTTTTCAAAAATTTTCAAATTCGATTTAAGGCCTAAATAGGCCATTTTACATGAGAATAAGGGTCAGGAAACATGTTTGGGGTTCTTCGGGACATTTTTAGGGGGTTTTGGCCGAAAAAAAATTTTTTTTTCAAAATTTTTAAATTCGATTTAAGGCCTAAATAGGCCATTTTACATGGGAATAAGGGTCAGGAAACATGTTTGGGGTTCTTCGGGACATTTTTAGGGGGTTTTGGCCGAAAAAAAAAATTTTTTTTCAAAAATTTTCAAATTCGATTTAAGGCCTAAATAGGCCATTTTACATGGGAATAAGGGTCAGGAAACATGTTTGGGGTTCTTCGGGACATTTTTAGGGGGTTTTGGCCGAAAAAAAATTTTTTTTTTCAAAAATTTTCAAAATCGATTTAAGGCCTAAATAGGCCATTTTACATGGGAATAAGGGTCAGGAAACATGTTTGGGGTTCTTCGGGACATTTTTAGGGGGTTTTGGCCGAAAAAAAAATTTTTTTTCAAAAATTTTCAAAATCGATTTAAGGCCTAAATAGGCCATTTTACATGGGAATAAGGGTCAGGAAACATGTTTGGGGTTCTTCGGGACATTTTTAGGGGGTTTTGGCTGAAAAAAATTTTTTTTTTCAAAAATTTTCAAAATCGATTTAAGGCCTAAATAGGCCATTTTACATGGGAATAAGGGTCAGGAAACATGTTTGGGGTTCTTCGGGACATTTTTAGGGGGTTTTGGCCGAACAAAAAAAATTTTTTTTTCAAAAATTTTCAAATTCGATTTAAGGCCTAAATAGGCCATTTTACATGGGAATAAGGGTCAGGAAACATGTTTGGGGTTCTTCGGGACATTTTTAGGGGGTTTTGGCTGAAAAAAATTTTTTTTTTCAAAAATTTTCAAATTCGATTTAAGGCCTAAATAGGCCATTTTACATGGGAATAAGGGTCAGGAAACATGTTTGGGGTTCTTCGGGACATTTTTAGGGGGTTTTGGCCGAAAAAAAATTTTTTTTTTCAAAAATTTTCAAATTCGATTTAAGGCCTAAATAGGCCATTTTACATGGGAATAAGGGTCAGGAAACATGTTTGGGGTTCTTCGGGACATTTTTAGGGGGTTTTGGCCGAAAAAAAAATTTTTTTTTTCAAAAATTTTCAAATTCGATTTAAGGCCTAAATAGGCCATTTTACATGGGAATAAGGGTCAGGAAACATGTTTGGGGTTCTTCGGGACATTTTTAGGGGGTTTTGGCCGAAAAAAAATTTTTTTTTTCAAAAATTTTCAAATTCGATTTAAGGCCTAAATAGGCCATTTTACATGGGAATAAGGGTCAGGAAACATGTTTGGGGTTCTTCGGGACATTTTTAGGGGGTTTTGGCCGAAAAAAAAATTTTTTTTTCAAAATTTTTGAAAATCGATTTAAGGCCTAAATAGGCCATTTTACATGAGAATAAGGGTCAGGGAACATGTTTGGGGTTCTTCGGGACATTTTTAGGGGGTTTTTGCCGAAAAAAAAATTTTTTTTTCAAAAATTTTCAAATTCGATTTAAGGCCTAAATAGGCCATTTTACATGGGAATAAGGGTCAGGAAACATGTTTGGGGTTCTTCGGGACATTTTTAGGGGGTTTTGGCCTAAAAAAAAATTTTTTTTTTCAAAAATTTTCAAAATCGATTTAAGGCCTAAATAGGCCATTTTACATGGGAATAAGGGTCAGGAAACATGTTTGGGGTTCTTCGGGACATTTTTAGGGGGTTTTGGCCGAAAAAAAAATTTTTTTTTTCAAAAATTTTCAAATTCGATTTAAGGCCTAAATAGGCCATTTTACATGAGAATAAGGGTCAGGAAACATGTTTGGGGTTCTTCGGGACATTTTTAGGGGGTTTTGGCCGAAAAAAAATTTTTTTTTTCAAAAATTTTCAAAATCGATTTAAGGCCTAAATAGGCCATTTTACATGGGAATAAGGGTCAGGAAACATGTTTGGGGTTCTTCGGGACATTTTTAGGGGGTTTTGGCCGAAAAAAAAAATTTTTTTTTCAAAAATTTTCAAAATCGATTTAAGGCCTAAATAGGCCATTTTACATGGGAATAAGGGTCAGGAACATGTTTGGGGTTCTTCGGGACATTTTTAGGGGGTTTTGGCCGAAAAAAAAATTTTTTTTTCAAAAATTTTCAAATTCGATTTAAGGCCTAAATAGGCCATTTTACATGAGAATAAGGGTCAGGAAACATGTTTGGGGTTCTTCGGGACATTTTTAGGGGGTTTTGGCCGAAAAAAAATTTTTTTTTCAAAAATTTTCAAAATCGATTTAAGGCCTAAATAGGCCATTTTACATGGGAATAAGGGTCAGGAAACATGTTTGGGGTTCTTCAGGACATTTTTAGGGGGTTTTGGCCGAAAAAAAAATTTTTTTTTCAAAAATTTTCAAATTCGATTTAAGGCCTAAATAGGCCATTTTACATGGGAATAAGGGTCAGGAAACATGTTTGGGGTTCTTCGGGACATTTTTAGGGGGTTTTGGCCGAAAAAAAAATTTTTTTTCAAAAATTTTCAAATTCGATTTAAGGCCTAAATAGGCCATTTTACATGGGAATAAGGGTCAGGAAACATGTTTGGGGTTCTTCGGGACATTTTTAGGGGGTTTTGGCCGAAAAAAAAATTTTTTTTTCAAAAATTTTCAAATTCGATTTAAGGCCTAAATAGGCCATTTTACATGAGAATAAGGGTCAGGAAACATGTTTGGGGTTCTTCGGGACATTTTTAGGGGGTTTTGGCCGAAAAAAAATTTTTTTTTCAAAAATTTTCAAATTCGATTTAAGGCCTAAATAGGCCATTTTACATGGGAATAAGGGTCAGGAAACATGTTTGGGGTTCTTCGGGACATTTTTAGGGGGTTTTGGCCGAAAAAAATTTTTTTTTTCAAAAATTTTCAAATTCGATTTAAGGCCTAAATAGGCCATTTTACATGGGAATAAGGGTCAGGAAACATGTTTGGGGTTCTTCGGGACATTTTTAGGGGGTTTTGGCCGAAAAAAAATTTTTTTTTCAAAAATTTTCAAAATCGATTTAAGGCCTAAATAGGCCATTTTACATGGGAATAAGGGTCAGGAAACATGTTTGGGGTTCTTCGGGACATTTTTAGGGGGTTTTGGCCGAAAAAAAAATTTTTTTTTCAAAAATTTTCAAATTCGATTTAAGGCCTAAATAGGCCATTTTACATGGGAATAAGGGTCAGGAAACATGTTTGGGGTTCTTCGGGACATTTTTAGGGGGTTTTGGCCGAAAAAAAAATTTTTTTTTCAAAAATTTTCAAATTCGATTTAAGGCCTAAATAGGCCATTTTACATGGGAATAAGGGTCAGGAAACATGTTTGGGGTTCTTCGGGACATTTTTAGGGGGTTTTGGCCGAAAAAAAAATTTTTTTTTCAAAAATTTTCAAAATCGATTTAAGGCCTAAATAGGCCATTTTACATGAGAATAAGGGTCAGGAAACATGTTTGGGGTTCTTCGGGACATTTTTAGGGGGTTTTGGCCGAAAAAAAAATTTTTTTTTCAAAAATTTTCAAAATCGATTTAAGGCCTAAATAGGCCATTTTACATGAGAATAAGGGTCAGGAAACATGTTTGGGGTTCTTCGGGACATTTTTAGGGGGTTTTGGCCGAAAAAAAAATTTTTTTTTTCAAAAATTTTCAAAATCGATTTAAGGCCTAAATAGGCCATTTTACATGGGAATAAGGGTCAGGAAACATGTTTGGGGTTCTTCGGGACATTTTTAGGGGGTTTTGGCCGAAAAAAAATTTTTTTTTCAAAAATTTTCAAAATCGATTTAAGGCCTAAATAGGCCATTTTACATGGGAATAAGGGTCAGGAAACATGTTTGGGGTTCTTCGGGACATTTTTAGGGGGTTTTGGCCGAAAAAAAAATTTTTTTTTCAAAAATTTTCAAATTCGATTTAAGGCCTAAATAGGCCATTTTACATGGGAATAAGGGTCAGGAAACATGTTTGGGGTTCTTCGGGACATTTTTAGGGGGTTTTGGCCGAAAAAAAATTTTTTTTTTCAAAAATTTTCAAATTCGATTTAAGGCCTAAATAGGCCATTTTACATGGGAATAAGGGTCAGGAAACATGTTTGGGGTTCTTCGGGACATTTTTAGGGGGTTTTGGCCGAAAAAAAATTTTTTTTTCAAAAATTTTCAAAATCGATTTAAGGCCTAAATAGGCCATTTTACATGGGAATAAGGGTCAGGAAACATGTTTGGGGTTCTTCGGGACATTTTTAGGGGGTTTTGGCCGAAAAAAAAATTTTTTTTTCAAAAATTTTCAAATTCGATTTAAGGCCTAAATAGGCCATTTTACATGGGAATAAGGGTCAGGAAACATGTTTGGGGTTCTTCGGGACATTTTTAGGGGGTTTTTGCCGAAAAAAAAATTTTTTTTTCAAAAATTTTCAAATTCGATTTAAGGCCTAAATAGGCCATTTTACATGGGAATAAGGGTCAGGAAACATGTTTGGGGTTCTTCGGGACATTTTTAGGGGGTTTTGGCCGAAAAAAAAATTTTTTTTTCAAAAATTTTCAAAATCGATTTAAGGCCTAAATAGGCCATTTTACATGAGAATAAGGGTCAGGAAACATGTTTGGGGTTCTTCGGGACATTTTTAGGGGGTTTTGGCCGAAAAAAAATTTTTTTTTTCAAAAATTTTCAAAATCGATTTAAGGCCTAAATAGGCCATTTTACATGGGAATAAGGGTCAGGAAACATGTTTGGGGTTCTTCGGGACATTTTTAGGGGGTTTTGGCCGAAAAAAAATTTTTTTTTTCAAAAATTTTCAAATTCGATTTAAGGCCTAAATAGGCCATTTTACATGGGAATAAGGGTCAGGAAACATGTTTGGGGTTCTTCGGGACATTTTTAGGGGGTTTTGGCCGAAAAAAAAATTTTTTTTTCAAAAATTTTCAAAATCGATTTAAGGCCTAAATAGGCCATTTTACATGGGAATAAGGGTCAGGAAACATGTTTGGGGTTCTTCGGGACATTTTTAGGGGGTTTTGGCCGAAAAAAAAAATTTTTTTTCAAAAATTTTCAAATTCGATTTAAGGCCTAAATAGGCCATTTTACATGGGAATAAGGGTCAGGAAACATGTTTGGGGTTCTTCGGGACATTTTTAGGGGGTTTTGGCCGAAAAAAAAAATTTTTTTTTCAAAAATTTTCAAATTCGATTTAAGGCCTAAATAGGCCATTTTACATGGGAATAAGGGTCAGGAAACATGTTTGGGGTTCTTCGGGACATTTTTAGGGGGTTTTGGCCGAAAAAAAATTTTTTTTTTCAAAAATTTTCAAATTCGATTTAAGGCCTAAATAGGCCATTTTACATGGGAATAAGGGTCAGGAAACATGTTTGGGGTTCTTCGGGACATTTTTAGGGGGTTTTGGCCGAAAAAAAAATTTTTTTTCAAAAATTTTCAAAATCGATTTAAGGCCTAAATAGGCCATTTTACATGGGAATAAGGGTCAGGAAACATGTTTGGGGTTCTTCGGGACATTTTTAGGGGGTTTTGGCAGAAAAAAAAATTTTTTTTTCAAAAATTTTCAAAATCGATTTAAGGCCTAAATAGGCCATTTTACATGGGAATAAGGGTCAGGAAACATGTTTGGGGTTCTTCGGGACATTTTTAGGGGGTTTTGGCCGAAAAAAAATTTTTTTTTCAAAAATTTTCAAATTCGATTTAAGGCCTAAATAGGCCATTTTACATGAGAATAAGGGTCAGGAAACATGTTTGGGGTTCTTCGGGACATTTTTAGGGGGTTTTGGCCGAAAAAAAAATTTTTTTTTCAAAAATTTTCAAAATCGATTTAAGGCCTAAATAGGCCATTTTACATGGGAATAAGGGTCAGGAAACATGTTTGGGGTTCTTCGGGACATTTTTAGGGGGTTTTTGGCCGAAAAAAAAATTTTTTTTTCAAAAATTTTCAAATTCGATTTAAGGCCTAAATAGGCCATTTTACATGAGAATAAGGGTCAGGAAACATGTTTGGGGTTCTTCGGGACATTTTTAGGGGGTTTTGGCCGAAAAAAATTTTTTTTTTCAAAAATTTTCAAATTCGATTTAAGGCCTAAATAGGCCATTTTACATGGGAATAAGGGTCAGGAAACATGTTTGGGTTCTTCGGGACATTTTTAGGGGGTTTTGGCCGAAAAAAAAATTTTTTTTTCAAAAATTTTCAAAATCGATTTAAGGCCTAAATAGGCCATTTTACATGGGAATAAGGGTCAGGAAACATGTTTGGGGTTCTTCGGGACATTTTTAGGGGGTTTTGGCCGAAAAAAAAATTTTTTTTTCAAAAATTTTCAAATTCGATTTAAGGCCTAAATAGGCCATTTTACATGGGAATAAGGGTCAGGAAACATGTTTGGGGTTCTTCGGGACATTTTTAGGGGGTTTTGCCGAAAAAAAAATTTTTTTTTCAAAAATTTTCAAATTCGATTTAAGGCCTAAATAGGCCATTTTACATGGGAATAAGGGTCAGGAAACATGTTTGGGGTTCTTCGGGACATTTTTAGGGGGTTTTGGCCGAAAAAAAAATTTTTTTTTCAAAAATTTTCAAAATCGATTTAAGGCCTAAATAGGCCATTTTACATGAGAATAAGGGTCAGGAAACATGTTTGGGGTTCTTCGGGACATTTTTAGGGGGTTTTGGCCGAAAAAAAATTTTTTTTTTCAAAAATTTTCAAAATCGATTTAAGGCCTAAATAGGCCATTTTACATGGGAATAAGGGTCAGGAAACATGTTTGGGGTTCTTCGGGACATTTTTAGGGGGTTTTGGCCGAAAAAAAATTTTTTTTTTCAAAAATTTTCAAATTCGATTTAAGGCCTAAATAGGCCATTTTACATGAGAATAAGGGTCAGGAAACATGTTTGGGGTTCTTCGGGACATTTTTAGGGGGTTTTGGCCGAAAAAAAAATTTTTTTTTCAAAAATTTTCAAATTCGATTTAAGGCCTAAATAGGCCATTTTACATGAGAATAAGGGTCAGGAAACATGTTTGGGGTTCTTCGGGACATTTTTAGGGGGTTTTGGCCGAAAAAAAAATTTTTTTTTTCAAAAATTTTCAAATTCGATTTAAGGCCTAAATAGGCCATTTTACATGGGAATAAGGGTCAGGAAACATGTTTGGGGTTCTTCGGGACATTTTTAGGGGGTTTTGGCCGAAAAAAAATTTTTTTTTTTCAAAAATTTTCAAAATCGATTTAAGGCCTAAATAGGCCATTTTACATGGGAATAAGGGTCAGGAAACATGTTTGGGGTTCTTCGGGACATTTTTAGGGGGTTTTGGCCGAAAAAAAAATTTTTTTTTCAAAAATTTTCAAATTCGATTTAAGGCCTAAATAGGCCATTTTACATGGGAATAAGGGTCAGGAAACATGTTTGGGGTTCTTCGGGACATTTTTAGGGGGTTTTTGCCGAAAAAAAAAATTTTTTTTTCAAAAATTTTCAAATTCGATTTAAGGCCTAAATAGGCCATTTTACATGGGAATAAGGGTCAGGAAACATGTTTGGGGTTCTTCGGGACATTTTTAGGGGGTTTTGGCCGAAAAAAAAATTTTTTTTTCAAAAATTTTCAAAATCGATTTAAGGCCTAAATAGGCCATTTTACATGGGAATAAGGGTCAGGAAACATGTTTGGGGTTCTTCGGGACATTTTTAGGGGGTTTTGGCCGAAAAAAAATTTTTTTTTTTCAAAAATTTTCAAAATCGATTTAAGGCCTAAATAGGCCATTTTACATGGGAATAAGGGTCAGGAAACATGTTTGGGGTTCTTCGGGACATTTTTAGGGGGTTTTGGCCGAAAAAAAATTTTTTTTTTCAAAAATTTTCAAAATCGATTTAAGGCCTAAATAGGCCATTTTACATGAGAATAAGGGTCAGGAAACATGTTTGGGGTTCTTCGGGACATTTTTAGGGGGTTTTGGCCGAAAAAAAAATTTTTTTTTCAAAAATTTTCAAAATCGATTTAAGGCCTAAATAGGCCATTTTACATGGGAATAAGGGTCAGGAAACATGTTTGGGGTTCTTCGGGACATTTTTAGGGGGTTTTGGCCGAAAAAAAAAATTTTTTTTCAAAAATTTTCAAAATCGATTTAAGGCCTAAATAGGCCATTTTACATGGGAATAAGGGTAAGGAAACATGTTTGGGGTTCTTCGGGACATTTTTAGGGGGTTTTGGCCGAAAAAAAAATTTTTTTTTCAAAAATTTTCAAATTCGATTTAAGGCCTAAATAGGCCATTTTACATGGGAATAAGGGTCAGGAAACATGTTTGGGGTTCTTCGGGACATTTTTAGGGGGTTTTGGCCGAAAAAAAAATTTTTTTTTTCAAAAATTTTCAAATTCGATTTAAGGCCTAAATAGGCCATTTTACATGGGAATAAGGGTCAGGAAACATGTTTGGGGTTCTTCGGGACATTTTTAGGGGGTTTTGGCCGAAAAAAAAATTTTTTTTTTCAAAAATTTTCAAAATCGATTTAAGGCCTAAATAGGCCATTTTACATGGGAATAAGGGTCAGGAAACATGTTTGGGGTTCTTCGGGACATTTTTAGGGGGTTTTGGCCGAAAAAAAAAATTTTTTTTCAAAAATTTTCAAAATCGATTTAAGGCCTAAATAGGCCATTTTACATGGGAATAAGGGTCAGGAAACATGTTTGGGGTTCTTCGGGACATTTTTAGGGGGTTTTGGCTAAAAAAAAAATTTTTTTTTTCAAAAATTTTCAAAATCGATTTAAGGCCTAAATAGGCCATTTTACATGGGAATAAGGGTCAGGAAACATGTTTGGGGTTCTTCGGGACATTTTTAGGGGGTTTTGGCCGAAAAAAAAATTTTTTTTCAAAAATTTTCAAATTCGATTTAAGGCCTAAATAGGCCCTTTTACATGGGAATAAGGGTCAGGAAACATGTTTGGGGTTCTTCGGGACATTTTTAGGGGGTTTTGGCCGAAAAAAAATTTTTTTTTTCAAAAATTTTCAAAATCGATTTAAGGCCTAAATAGGCCATTTTACATGGGAATAAGGGTCAGGAAACATGTTTGGGGTTCTTCGGGACATTTTTAGGGGGTTTTGGCCGAAAAAAAAATTTTTTTTTCAAAAATTTTCAAATTCGATTTAAGGCCTAAATAGGCCATTTTACATGGGAATAAGGGTCAGGAAACATGTTTGGGGTTCTTCGGGACATTTTTAGGGGGTTTTGGCCGAAAAAAAAATTTTTTTTTTCAAAAATTTTCAAATTCGATTTAAGGCCTAAATAGGCCATTTTACATGGGAATAAGGGTCAGGAAACATGTTTGGGGTTCTTCGGGACATTTTTAGGGGGTTTTGGCCGAAAAAAAAATTTTTTTTTCAAAAATTTTCAAAATCGATTTAAGGCCTAAATAGGCCATTTTACATGGGAATAAGGGTCAGGAAACATGTTTGGGGTTCTTCGGGACATTTTTAGGGGGTTTTGGCCGAAAAAAAATTTTTTTTTCAAAAATTTTCAAAATCGATTTAAGGCCTAAATAGGCCATTTTACATGGGAATAAGGGTCAGGAAACATGTTTGGGGTTCTTCGGGACATTTTTAGGGGGTTTTGGCCGAAAAAAAAATTTTTTTTTCAAAAATTTTCAAATTCGATTTAAGGCCTAAATAGGCCATTTTACATGGGAATAAGGGTCAGGAAACATGTTTGGGGTTCTTCGGGACATTTTTAGGGGGTTTTGGCCGAAAAAAAAAATTTTTTTTCAAAAATTTTCAAAATCGATTTAAGGCCTAAATAGGCCATTTTACATGGGAATAAGGGTCAGGAAACATGTTTGGGGTTCTTCGGGACATTTTTAGGGGGTTTTGGCCGAAAAAAAATTTTTTTTTTCAAAAATTTTCAAAATTCGATTTAAGGCCTAAATAGGCCATTTTACATGGGAATAAGGGTCAGGAAACATGTTTGGGGTTCTTCGGGACATTTTTAGGGGGTTTTGGCCGAAAAAAAAATTTTTTTTTCAAAAATTTTCAAATTCGATTTAAGGCCTAAATAGGCCATTTTACATGGGAATAAGGGTCAGGAAACATGTTTGGGGTTCTTCGGGACATTTTTAGGGGGTTTTGGCCGAAAAAAAAATTTTTTTTTCAAAAATTTTCAAAATCGATTTAAGGCCTAAATAGGCCATTTTACATGGAGAATAAGGGTCAGGAAACATGTTTGGGGTTCTTCGGGACATTTTTAGGGGGTTTTGGCCGAAAAAAAAATTTTTTTTCAAAAATTTTCAAAATCGATTTAAGGCCTAAATAGGCCATTTTACATGGGAATAAGGGTCAGGAAACATGTTTGGGGTTCTTCGGGACATTTTTAGGGGGTTTTGGCCGAAAAAAAATTTTTTTTTTCAAAAATTTTCAAATTCGATTTAAGGCCTAAATAGGCCATTTTACATGGGAATAAGGGTCAGGAAACATGTTTGGGGTTCTTCGGGACATTTTTAGGGGGTTTTGGCCGAAAAAAAAATTTTTTTTTCAAAAATTTTCAAAATCGATTTAAGGCCTAAATAGGCCATTTTACATGGGAATAAGGGTCAGGAAACATGTTTGGGGTTCTTCGGGACATTTTTAGGGGGTTTTGGCCGAAAAAAAAATTTTTTTTTTCAAAAATTTTCAAAATCGATTTAAGGCCTAAATAGGCCATTTTACATGGGAATAAGGGTCAGGAAACATGTTTGGGGTTCTTCGGGACATTTTTAGGGGGTTTTGGCCGAAAAAAAAATTTTTTTTTCAAAAATTTTCAAAATCGATTTAAGGCCTAAATAGGCCATTTTACATGGGAATAAGGGTCAGGAAACATGTTTGGGGTTCTTCAGGACATTTTTAGGGGGTTTTGGCCGAAAAAAAAATTTTTTTTTCAAAAATTTTCAAATTCGATTTAAGGCCTAAATAGGCCATTTTACATGGGAATAAGGGTCAGGAAACATGTTTGGGGTTCTTCGGGACATTTTTAGGGGGTTTTGGCCGAAAAAAAAAATTTTTTTTCAAAAATTTTCAAATTCGATTTAAGGCCTAAATAGGCCATTTTACATGGGAATAAGGGTCAGGAAACATGTTTGGGGTTCTTCGGGACATTTTTAGGGGGTTTTGGCCGAAAAAAAAATTTTTTTTTCAAAAATTTTCAAATTTGATTTAAGGCCTAAATAGGCCATTTTACATGAGAATAAGGGTCAGGAAACATGTTTGGGGTTCTTCGGGACATTTTTAGGGGGTTTTGGCCGAAAAATTTTTTTTTTTTCAAAAATTTTCAAATTCGATTTAAGGCCTAAATAGGCCATTTTACATGGGAATAAGGGTCAGGAAACATGTTTGGGGTTTTTCGGGACATTTTTAGGGGGTTTTGGCCGAAAAAAATTTTTTTTTTCAAAAATTTTCAAAATCGATTTAAGGCCTAAATAGGCCATTTTACATGGGAATAAGGGTCAGGAAACATGTTTGGGGTTCTTCGGGACATTTTTAGGGGGTTTTGGCCGAAAAAAAATTTTTTTTTCAAAAATTTTCAAAATCGATTTAAGGCCTAAATAGGCCATTTTACATGGGAATAAGGGTCAGGAAACATGTTTGGGTTCTTCGGGACATTTTTAGGGGGTTTTGTCCGAAAAAAAAATTTTTTTTTCAAAAATTTTCAAAATCGATTTAAGGCCTAAATAGGCCATTTTACATGGGAATAAGGGTCAGGAAACATGTTTGGGGTTCTTCGGGACATTTTTAGGGGGTTTTGGCCGAAAAAAAAATTTTTTTTTCAAAAATTTTCAAAATCGATTTAAGGCCTAAATAGGCCATTTTACATGTGAATAAGGGTCAGGAAACATGTTTGGGGTTCTTCGGGACATTTTTAGGGGGTTTTGGCCGAAAAAAAAATTTTTTTTCAAAAATTTTCAAAATCGATTTAAGGCCTAAATAGGCCATTTTACATGGGAATAAGGGTCAGGAAACATGTTTGGGGTTCTTCGGGACATTTTTAGGGGGTTTTGGCCGAAAAAAAAATTTTTTTTTCAAAAATTTTCAAATTCGATTTAAGGCCTAAATAGGCCATTTTACATGAGAATAAGGGTCAGGAAACATGTTTGGGGTTCTTCGGGACATTTTTAGGGGGTTTTGGCCGAAAAAAAATTTTTTTTTCAAAAATTTTCAAAATCGATTTAAGGCCTAAATAGGCCATTTTACATGGGAATAAGGGTCAGGAAACATGTTTGGGGTTCTTCAGGACATTTTTAGGGGGTTTTGGCCGAAAAAAAAAATTTTTTTTCAAAAATTTTCAAATTCGATTTAAGGCCTAAATAGGCCATTTTACATGGGAATAAGGGTAAGGAAACATGTTTGGGGTTCTTCGGGACATTTTTAGGGGGTTTTGGCCGAAAAAAAAAAATTTTTTTTCAAAAATTTTCAAATTTGATTTAAGGCCTAAATAGGCCATTTTACATGAAAATAAGGGTCAGGGAACATGTTTGGGGTTCTTCGGGACATTTTTAGGGGGTTTTGGCCGAAAAAAAATTTTTTTTTTCAAAAATTTTCAAATTCGATTTAAGGCCTAAATAGGCCATTTTACATGGGAATAAGGGTCAGGAAACATGTTTGGGGTTCTTCGGGACATTTTTAAGGGGTTTTGGCCGAAAAAAAAATTTTTTTTCAAAAATTTTCAAAATCGATTTAAGGCCTAAATAGGCCATTTTACATGGGAATAAGGGTCAGGAAACTTGTTTGTGGTTCTTCGGGACATTTTTAGGGGGTTTTGGCAGAAAAAAAAAATTTTTTTCAAAAATTTTCAAAATCGATTTAAGGCCTAAATAGGCATTTTTACATGGGAATAAGGGTCAGGAAACATGTTTGGGGTTCTTCGGGACATTTTTAGGGGGTTTTGGCCGAAAAAAAAATTTTTTTTTCAAAATTTTTGAAAATCGATTTAAGGCCTAAATAGGCCATTTTACATGAGAATAAGGGTCAGGGAACATGTTTGGGGTTCTTCGGGACATTTTTAGGGGGTTTTTGCCGAAAAAAAAATTTTTTTTTCAAAAATTTTCAAATTCGATTTAAGGCCTAAATAGGCCATTTTACATGAGAATAAGGGTCAGGGAACATGTTTGGGGTTCTTCGGGACATTTTTAGGGGGTTTTGGCCGAAAAAAAAAATTTTTTTCAAAAATTTTTAAAATCGATTTAAGGCCTAAATAGGCCATTTTCCATGGGAATAAGGGTGAGGAAAAAGGTTTGGGGTTCTTCGGGACATTTTTAGGGGGTTTTGGCCGAAAAAAAATTTTTTTTTTCAAAAATTTTCAAAATTGATTTAAGGCCTAAATAGGCCATTTTACATGGGAATAAGGGTCAGGAAACATGTTTGGGGTTCTTCGTGACATTTTTAGGGGGTTTTGGCCGAAAAAACAACTTTTTTTCAAAAATTTTCAAATTCGATTTAAGGCCTAAATAGACCATTTTACATGGGAATAAGGGTCAGGAAACATGTTTGGGGTTCTTCGTGACATTTTTAGGGGGTTTTGGCCGAAAAAACAACTTTTTTTCAAAAATTTTCAAATTCGATTTAAGGCCTAAATAGACCATTTTACATGAGAATAAGGGTCAGGAAACATGTTTGGGGTTCTTCGGGACATTTTTAGGGGGTTTTGGCCGAAAAAAAAATTTTTTTTCAAAAATTTTCAAATTCGATTTAAGGCCTAAATAGGCCATTTTAAATGAGAATAAGGGTCAGGAAACATGTTTGGGGTTCTTCGGGACATTTTTAGGGGGTTTTGGCCGAAAAAAAAATTTTTTTTCAAAAATTTTCAAAATCGATTTAAGGCCTAAATAGGCCATTTTACATGGGAATAAGGGTCAGGAAACATGTTTGGGGTTCTTCGGGACATTTTTAGGGGGTTTTGGCCGAAAAAAAAATTTTTTTTTCAAAAATTTTCAAAATCGATAAGGCCTAAATAGGCCATTTTACATGAGAATAAGGGTCAAGGAACATGTTTGGGGTTCTTCGGGACATTTTTAGGGGGTTTTGGCCGAAAAAACAACTTTTTTTCAAAAATTTTCAAATTCGATTTAAGGCCTAAATAGACCATTTTACATGAGAATAAGGGTCAGGAAACATGTTTGGGGTTCTTCGGGACATTTTTAGGGGGTTTTGGCCGAAAAAAAAATTTTTTTTTCAAAAATTTTCAAAATCGATTTAAGGCCTACATAGGCCATTTTACATGGGAATAAGGGTCAGGAAACATGTTTGGGGTTCTTCAGGACATTTTTAGGGGCTTTTGGCCGAAAAAAAAAATTTTTTTTCAAAAATTTTCAAATTCAATTTAAGGCCTAAATAGGCCATTTTACATGGGAATAAGGGTCAGGAAACATGTTTGGGGTTCTTCGGGACATTTTTAGGGGGTTTTGGCCGAAAAAAAAATTTTTTTTCAAAAATTTTCAAATTCGATTTAAGGCCTAAATAGGCCATTTTACATGGGAATAAGGGTAAGGAAACATGTTTGGGGTTCTTCGGGACATTTTTAGGGGGTTTTGGCCGAAAAAAAAATTTTTTTTTCAAAAATTTTCAAATTTGATTTAAGGCCTAAATAGGCCATTTTACATGAGAATAAGGGTCAGGGAACATGTTTGGGGTTCTTCGGGACATTTTTAGGGGGTTTTGGCCGAAAAAAAATTTTTTTTTCAAAAATTTTCAAATTCGATTTAAGGCCTAAATAGGCCATTTTACATGAGAATAAGGGTCAGGGAACATGTTTGGGGTTTTTCGGGACATTTTTAGGGGGTTTTTGCCGAAACAAAATTTTTTTTTTCAAAAATTTTCAAATTCGATTTAAGGCCTAAATAGGCCATTTTACATGGGAATAAGGGTCAGGAAACATGTTTGGAGTTCTTCGGGACATTTTTAGGGGGTTTTGGCCGAAAAAAAATTTTTTTTTCAAAAATTTTCAAAATCGATTTAAGGCCTAAATAGGCCATTTTACTTGGGAATAAGGGTCAGGAAACATGTTTGGAGTTCTTCGGGACATTTTTAGGGGGTTTTGGCCGAAAAAAAAATTTTTTTTTCAAAAATTTTCAAATTCGATTTAAGGCCTAAATAGGCCATTTTACATGGGAATAAGGGTCAGGGAACATGTTTGGGGTTCTTCGGGACATTTTTAGGGGGTTTTTGCCGAAAAAAAAATTTTTTTTTCAAAAATTTTCAAATTCGATTTAAGGCCTAAATAGTCCATTTTACACGAGAATAAGGGTCAGGGAACATGTTTGGGGTTCTTCGGGACATTTTTAGGGGGTTTTGGCCGAAAAAGAATTTTTTTTTTCAAAAATTTTCAAAATCGATTTAAGGCCTAAATAGGCCATTTTACATGGGAATAAGGGTCAGGAAACATGTTTGGGGTTCTTCGGGACATTTTTAGGGGGTTTAAGCCTAAAAAAAAATTTTTTTTTTCAAAAATTTTCAAATTCGATTTAAGGCCTAAATAGGCCATTTTACATGAGAATAAGGGTCAGGAAACATGTTTGGGGTTCTTCGGGACATTTTTAGGGGGTTTTGGCCGAAAAAAAATTTTTTTTTCAAAAATTTTCAAAATCGATTTAAGGCCTAAATAGGCCATTTTACATGGGAATAAGGGTCAGGAAACATGTTTGGGGTTCTTCAGGACATTTTTAGGGGGTTTTGGCCGAAAAAAAAAATTTTTTTTCAAAAATTTTCAAATTCGATTTAAGGCCTAAATAGGCCATTTTACATGGGAATAAGGGTAAGGAAACATGTTTGGGGTTCTTCGGGACATTTTTAGGGGGTTTTGGCCGAAAAAAAAAAATTTTTTTTCAAAAATTTTCAAATTTGATTTAAGGCCTAAATAGGCCATTTTACATGAAAATAAGGGTCAGGGAACATGTTTGGGGTTCTTCGGGACATTTTTAGGGGGTTTTGGCCGAAAAAAAATTTTTTTTTTCAAAAATTTTCAAATTCGATTTAAGGCCTAAATAGGCCATTTTACATGGGAATAAGGGTCAGGAAACATGTTTGGGGTTCTTCGGGACATTTTTAGGGGGTTTTGGCCGAAAAAAAAATTTTTTTTCAAAAATTTTCAAAATCGATTTAAGGCCTAAATAGGCCATTTTACATGGGAATAAGGGTCAGGAAACTTGTTTGGGGTTCTTCGGGACATTTTTAGGGGGTTTTGGCAGAAAAAAAAAATTTTTTTCAAAAATTTTCAAAATCGATTTAAGGCCTAAATAGGCATTTTTACATGGGAATAAGGGTCAGGAAACATGTTTGGGGTTCTTCGGGACATTTTTAGGGGGTTTTGGCCGAAAAAAAAATTTTTTTTCAAAATTTTTCAAATTCGATTTAAGGCCTAAATAGGCCATTTTACATGGGAATAAGGGTCAGGAAACATGTTTGGGGTTCTTCGGGACATTTTAGGGGGTTTTGGCCGAAAAAAAAAATTTTTTTTCAAAAATTTTCAAATTCGATTTAAGGCCTAAATAGGCCATTTTACATGGGAATAAGGGTCAGGAAACATGTTTGGGGTTCTTCGGGACATTTTAGGGGGTTTTGGCCGAAAAAAAAAATTTTTTTTCAAAAATTTTCAAATTCGATTTAAGGCCTAAATAGGCCATTTTACATGGGAATAAGGGTCAGGAAACATGTTTGGGGTTCTTCAGGACATTTTTAGGGGGTTTTGGCCGAAAAAAAAATTTTTTATTCAAAAATTTTCAAATTCGATTTAAGGCCTAAATAGGCAATTTTACATGGGAATAAGGGTCAGGAAACATGTTTGGGGTTCTTCGGGACATTTTTAGGGGGTTTTGGCCGAAAAAAAATTTTTTTTTTCAAAAATTTTCAAATTCGATTTAAGGCCTAAATAGGCCATTTTACATGGGAATAAGGGTCAGGAAACATGTTTCGGGTTCTTCGGGACATTTTTAGGGGGTTTTGGCCGAAAAAAAAAATTTTTTTCAAAAATTGTCAAATTCGATTTAAGGCCTAAATAGGCCATTTTACATGAGAATAAGGGTCAGGAAACATGTTTGGGGTTCTTCGGGACATTTTTAGGATGTTTTGGCCGAAAAAAAAATTTTTTTTCAAAAATTTTTTTTAATTCAATTTAAGGCCTAAATAGGCCATTTTACATGGGAATAAGGGTCAGGAAACATGTTTGGGGTTCTTCAGGACATTTTTAGGGGGTTTTGGCCGAAAAAAAAAATTTTTTTTCAAAAATTTTCAAATTCGATTTAAGGCCTAAATAGGCCATTTTACATGGGAATAAGGGTGAGGAAACATGTTTGGGGTTCTTCGGGACATTTTTAGGGGGTTTTGGCCGAAAAAAAAAAATTTTTTTTCAAAAATTTTCAAATTTGATTTAAGGCCTAAATAGGCCATTTTACATGAAAATAAGGGTCAGGGAACATGTTTGGGGTTCTTCGGGACATTTTTAGGGGGTTTTGGCCGAAAAAAAATTTTTTTTTTCAAAAATTTTCAAATTCGATTTAAGGCCTAAATAGGCCATTTTACATGGGAATAAGGGTCAGGAAACATGTTTGGGGTTCTTCGGGACATTTTTAGGGGGTTTTGGCCGAAAAAAAAATTTTTTTTCAAAAATTTTCAAAATCGATTTAAGGCCTAAATAGGCCATTTTACATGGGAATAAGGGTCAGGAAACTTGTTTGGGGTTCTTCGGGACATTTTTAGGGGGTTTTGGCAGAAAAAAAAAATTTTTTTCAAAAATTTTCAAAATCGATTTAAGGCCTAAATAGGCATTTTTACATGGGAATAAGGGTCAGGAAACATGTTTGGGGTTCTTCGGGACATTTTTAGGGGGTTTTGGCCGAAAAAAAAAATTTTTTTCAAAATTTTTCAAATTCGATTTAAGGCCTAAATAGGCCATTTTACATGGGAATAAGGGTCAGGAAACATGTTTGGGGTTCTTCGGGACATTTTAGGGGGTTTTGGCCGAAAAAAAAAATTTTTTTTCAAAAATTTTCAAATTCGATTTAAGGCCTAAATAGGCCATTTTACATGGGAATAAGGGTCAGGGAACATGTTTGGGGTTTTTCGGGACATTTTTAGGGGGTTTTGTTCGAAAAAAAATTTTTTTTTTCAAAAATTTTCAAATTCGATTTAAGGCCTAAATAGGCCATTTTACATGGGAATAAGGGTCAGGAAACATGTTTGGGGTTCTTCAGGACATTTTTAGGGGGTTTTGGCCGAAAAAAAAATTTTTTATTCAAAAATTTTCAAATTCGATTTAAGGCCTAAATAGGCAATTTTACATGGGAATAAGGGTCAGGAAACATGTTTGGGGTTCTTCGGGACATTTTTAGGGGGTTTTGGCCGAAAAAAAATTTTTTTTTTCAAAAATTTTCAAATTCGATTTAAGGCCTAAATAGGCCATTTTACATGGGAATAAGGGTCAGGAAACATGTTTCGGGTTCTTCGGGACATTTTTAGGGGGTTTTGGCCGAAAAAAAAAATTTTTTTCAAAAATTGTCAAATTCGATTTAAGGCCTAAATAGGCCATTTTACATGAGAATAAGGGTCAGGAAACATGTTTGGGGTTCTTCGGGACATTTTTAGGATGTTTTGGCCGAAAAAAAATTTTTTTTTCAAAAATTTTTAAATTCGATTTAAGGCCTAAATAGGCCATTTTACATGGGAATAAGGGTCAGGAAACATGTTTGGGGTTCTTCGGGACATTTTAGGGGGTTTTGGCCGAAAAAAAAATTTTTTTTTTCAAAAATTTTCAAAATCGATTTAAGGCCTAAATAGGCCATTTTACATAGAAAAAAGGGTCAGGAAACATGTTTGGGGTTCTTCGGGATATTTTAGGGGGTTTTGGCCGAAAAAAAATTTTTTTTTTCAAAAATTTTCAAATTCGATTTAAGGCCTAAATAGGCCATTTTACATGGGAATAAGGGTCAGGAAACATGTTTGGGGTTCTTCGGGACATTTTTAGGGGTTTTGGCCGAAAAAAAAATTTTTTTTTTCAAAAATTTGCAAATTCGATTTAAGGCCTAAATAGGCCATTTTACATGAGAATAAGGGTCAGGAAACATGTTTGGGGTTCTTCGGGACATTTTTAGGGGGTTTTGGCCGAAAAAAAAGATTTTTTTTTCAAAAATTTTCAAAATCGATTTAAGGCCTAAATAGGCCATTTTACATGGGAATAAGGGTCAGGAAACATGTTTGGGGTTCTTCGGGACATTTTTAGGGGGTTTTGGCCGAAAAAAAAATTTTTTTTTCAAAAATTTGCAAATTCGATTTAAGGCCTAAATAGGCCATTTTACATGAGAATAAGGGTCAGGAAACATGTCTGGGGTTCTTCGGGACATTTTTAGGGGGTTTTGGCCGAAAAAAAATTTTTTTTTTCAAAAATTTTCAAAATCGATTTAAGGCCTAAATAGGCCATTTTCCATGGGAATAAGGGTCAGGAAACATGTTTGAGGCTCTTCGGGACATTTTTAGGGGGTTTTGGCCGAAAAAAAAAATTTTTTTTCAAAAATTTTCAAAATCGATTTAAGGCCTAAATAGGCCATTTTACATGGGAATAAAAGTCAGGAAACATGTTTGGGGTTCTTCGGGACATTTTTAGGGGGTTTTGTTCGAAAAAAAATTTTTTTTTTCAAAAATTTTCAAATTCGATTTAAGGCCTAAATAGGCCATTTTACATGGGAATAAGGGTCAGGAAACATGTTTGGGGTTCTTCGGGACATTTTAGGGGGTTTTGGCCGAAAAAAAAATTTTTTTTTCAAAAATTTTCAAATTCGATTTAAGGCCTAAATAGGCCATTTTAAATGAGAATAAGGGTCAGAAAACATGTTTGGGGTTCTTCGGGACATTTTTAGGGGGTTTTGGCCGAAAAAAAAATTTTTTTTCAAAAATTTTCAAATTCGATTTAAGGCCTAAATAGGCCATTTTACATGGGAATAAGGGTCAGGAAACATGTTTGGGGTTCTTCGGGACATTTTAGGGGGTTTTGGCCGAAAAAAAATTTTTTTTTTTCAAAAATTTTCAAAATCGATTTAAGGCCTAAATAGGCCATTTTACATGGAAAAAAGGGTCAGGTAACATGTTTGGGGTTCTTCGGGACATTTTTAGGGGGTTTTGGCCGAAAAAAAATTTTTTTTTTCAAAAATTTTCAAAATCGATTTAAGGCCTAAATAGGCCATTTTACATGGGAATAAGGGTCAGGAAACATGTTTGGGGTTCTTCAGGACATTTTTAGGGGGTTTTGGCCGAAAAAAAAATTTTTTATTCAAAAATTTTCAAATTCGATTTAAGGCCTAAATAGGCAATTTTACATGGGAATAAGGGTCAGGAAACATGTTTGGGGTTCTTCGGGACATTTTTAGGAGGTTTTGGCCGAAAAAAAAATTTTTTTTCAAAAATTTTTAAATTCGATTTAAGGCCTAAATAGGCCATTTTACATGGGAATAAGGGTCAGGAAACATGTTTGGGGTTCTTCGGGACATTTTAGGGGGTTTTCGCCGAAAAAAAAATTTTTTTTTTCAAAAATTTTCAAAATCGATTTAAGGCCTAAATAGGCCATTTTACATAGAAAAAAGGGTCAGGAAACATGTTTGGGGTTCTTCGGGATATTTTAGGGGGTTTTGGCCGAAAAAAATTTTTTTTTTTCAAAAATTTTCAAAATCGATTTAAGGCCTAAATAGGCCATTTTCCATGGGAATAAGGGTCAGGAAACATGTTTGAGGCTCTTCGGGACATTTTTAGGGGGTTTTGGCCGAAAAAAAAAATTTTTTTTCAAAAATTTTTAAATTCGATTTAAGGCCTAAATAGGCCATTTTACATGGGAATAAGGGTCAGGAAACATGTTTGGGGTTCTTCGGGACATTTTAGGGGGTTTTGGCCGAAAAAAAAATTTTTTTTTTCAAAAATTTTCAAAATCGATTTAAGGCCTAAATAGGCCATTTTACATAGAAAAAAGGGTCAGGAAACATGTTTGGGGTTCTTCGGGATATTTTAGGGGGTTTTGGCCGAAAAAAATTTTTTTTTTTCAAAAATTTTCAAAATCGATTTAAGGCCTAAATAGGCCATTTTCCATGGGAATAAGGGTCAGGAAACATGTTTGGGGTTCTTCGGGACATTTTTAGGAGGTTTTGGCCGAAAAAAAAATTTTTTTTCAAAAATTTTTAAATTCGATTTAAGGCCTAAATAGG
Organism: Aurelia coerulea; assembly: GCA_039566865.1. Lineage (NCBI taxonomy): Eukaryota > Metazoa > Cnidaria > Scyphozoa > Semaeostomeae > Ulmaridae > Aurelia > Aurelia coerulea. Next base: position 87,530 of record CM076949.1, read on the forward strand.
CCATTTTACATGGGAATAAGGGTCAGGAAACATGTTTGGGGTTCTTCGGGACATTTTAGGGGGTTTTGGCCGAAAAAAAAATTTTTTTTTTCAAAAATTTTCAAAATCGATTTAAGGCCTAAATAGGCCATTTTACATAGAAAAAAGGGTCAGAAAACATGTTTGGGGTTCTTCGGGACATTTTTAGGGGGTTTTGGCCGAAAAAAAAGATTTTTTTTTCAAAAATTTTCAAAATCGATTTAAGGCCTAAATAGGCCATTTTACATGGGAATAAGGGTCAGGAAACATGTTTGGGGTTCTTCGGGACATTTTTAGGGGGTTTTGGCCGAAAAAAAAATTTTTTTTTCAAAAATTTGCAAATTCGATTTAAGGCCTAAATAGGCCATTTTACATGAGAATAAGGGTCAGGAAACATGTTTGGGGTTCTTCGGGACATTTTTAGGGGGTTTTGGCCGAAAAAAATTTTTTTTTTTCAAAAATTTTCAAAATCGATTTAAGGCCTAAATAGGCCATTTTCCATGGGAATAAGGGTCAGGAAACATGTTTGAGGCTCTTCGGGACATTTTTAGGGGGTTTTGGCCGAAAAAAAAAATTTTTTTTCAAAAATTTTCAAAATCGATTTAAGGCCTAAATAGGCCATTTTACATGGGAATAAAAGTCAGGAAACATGTTTGGGGTTCTTCAGGACATTTTTAGGGGGTTTTTGCCGAAAAAAAATTTTTTTTTTCAAAAATTTTCAAAATCGATTTAAGGCCTAAATAGGCCATTTTCCATGGGAATAAGGGTCAGGAAACATGTTTGAGGCTCTTCGGGACATTTTTAGGGGGTTTTGGCCGAAAAAAAAATTTTTTTTTCAAAAATTTTCAAATTCGATTTAAGGCCTAAATAGGCCATTTTACATGGGGATATGGGTCAGGAAACATGTTTGGGGTTCTTTGGGACATTTTTAGGGGGTTTTGGCTGAAAAAAATTTTTTTTTTCAAAAATTTTCAAATTCGATTTAAGGCCTAAATAGGCCATTTTATATGGGAATAAGGGCCAGGAAACATTTTTGGGGTTCTTCGGGACATTTTTAGGGGGTTTTGGCCGAAAAAAAAATTTTTTTTTCAAAAATTTTCAAAATCGATTTAAGGCCTAAATAGGCCATTTTACATGGAAAAAAGGGTCAGGAAACATGTTTGGGGTTATTCGGGACATTTTTAGGGGGTTTTGGCCGAAAAAAATCTTTTTTTTCAAAAATTTTCAAATTCGATTTAAGGCCTAAATAGGCCATTTTACATGGGAATAAGGGTCAGGAAACATGTTTGGGGTTCTTCGGGACATTTTTAGGGGGTTTTGGCCGAAAAAAAATTTTTTTTTTCAAAAATTTTCAAATTCGATTTAAGGCCTATATAGGCCATTTTACATGAGAATAAGGGTCAGGAAACATGTTTGGGGTTCTTCGGGACATTTTTAGGGGGTTTTGGCCGAAAAAAAAATTTTTTTTTCAAAAATTTTCAAAATCGATTTAAGGCCTAAATAGGCCATTTTCCATGGGAATAAGGGTCAGGAAACATGTTTGAGGCTCTTCGGGACATTTTTAGGGGGTTTTGGCCGAAAAAAATTTTTTTTTTTCAAAATTTTTGAAAATCGATTTAAGGCCTAAATAGGCCATTTTCCATATGGATAAGGGTCAGGTAACATGTTTGGGGCTCTTCGGGACATTTTTAGGGGGTTTTGGCCGAAAAAAGAATATTTTTTAAAATTTTGAAAATCGATTTAAGGCCTAAATAGGCCATTTTACATAGGAATAAGGGTCAGGAAACACGTTAGGGGTTCTTCGGGACATTTTTAGGGGGTTTTGGCCGAAAAAAAAAATTTTTTTCAAAGATTTTGAAAATCAATTTAAGGCCTAAATAGGCCATTTTACATTGGAATGAGGGTCAGGGAACATGTTTGGGGTTCTTCGGGACATTTTTAGTGGGTTTTGGCCGAAAAAAATTTTTTTTTCAAAAATTTTGAAAATCGATTTAAGGCCTAAATAGGCCATTTTACATGAAAATGAGGGTCAGGAAACATATTTGGGGCTCTTCGGGACATTTTTAGGGTGTTTTGGCCGAAAAAAAAAATTTTTTTTCAAAGGCCTAAATAGGCCATTTTACATAGGAATAAGGGTCAGGAAACACGTTTGGGGTTCTTCGGGACATTTTAGGGGGTTTTGGCCGAAAAAAAAAATTTTTTTTTCAAAAATTTTCAAATTCGATTTAAGGCCTAAATAGGCCATTTTACATGGGAATAAGGGTCAGAAAACATGTTTGGGGTTCTTCGGGACATTTTTAGGGGGTTTTGGCCGAAAAAAAAATTTTTTTTTCAAAAATTTTCAAATTCGATTTAAGGCCTAAATAGGCCATTTTACATGAGAATAAGGGTCAGGAAACATGTTTGGGGTTCTTCGGGACATTTTTAGGGGGTTTTGGCCGAAAAAAAATTTTTTTTCAAAAATTTTAAAAATCGATTTAAGGCCTAAATAGGCCATTTTACATGGGAATAAGGGTCAGGAAACATGTTTGGGGTTCTTCAGGACATTTTTAGGGAGTTTTGGCCGAAAAAACAATTTTTTTTTCAAAAATTTTTTAAATCGATTTAAGGCCTAAATAGGCCATTTTACATGGGAATAAGGGTCAGGAAACTTGTTTGGGGTTCTTCGGGACATTTTTAGGGGGTTTTGGCAGAAAAAAAAAATTTTTTTTCAAAAATTTTCAAAATCGATTTAAGGCCTAAATAGGCCATTTTACATGGGAATAAGGGTCAGGAAACATGTTTGGGGTTCTTCGGGACATTTTTAGGGGGTTTTGGCCGAAAAAAAATTTTTTTTTCAAAAATTTGCAAATTCGATTTAAGGCCTAAATAGGCCATTTTACATGAGAATAAGGGTCAGGAAACATGTTTGGGGTTCTTCGGGACATTTTTAGGGGGTTTTGGCCGAAAAAAAATTGTTCTTTTCAAAAATTTTTAAAATCGATTTAAGGCCTAAATAGGCCATTTTCTATGGGAATAAGGGTCAGGAAACATGTTTGAGGCTCTTCGGGACATTTTTAGGGGGTTTTGGCCGAAAAAAAAATTTTTTTTCAAAAATTTTCAAAATCGATTTAAGGCCTAAATAGGCCATTTTACATGGGAATAAGGGTCAGGAAACATGTTTGGGGTTCTTCGGGACATTTTAGGGGGTTTTGGCCGGAAAAAAAAATTTTTTTTTCAAAAATTTTCAAAATCGATTTAAGGCCTAAATAGGCCATTTTACATGGAAAAAAGGGTCAGGAAACATGTTTGGGGTTCTTCGGGACATTTTTAGGGGGTTTTGGCCGAAAAAAAAGTTTTTTTTTCAAAAATTTTAAAAATCGATTTATGGCCTAAATAGGCCATTTTACATGGGAATAAGGGTCAGGAAACATGTTTGGGGTTCTTCAGGACATTTTTAGGGGGTTTTGGCCGAAAAAAAAATTTTTTATTCAAAAATTTTCAAATTCGATTTAAGGCCTAAATAGGCAATTTTACATGGCAATAAGGGTCAGGAAACATGTTTGGGGTTCTTCGGGACATTTTTAGGGGGTTTTGGCCGAAAAAAAATTTTTTTTTTCAAAAATTTTCAAATTCGATTTAAGGCCTAAATAGGCCATTTTACATGGGAATAAGGGTCAGGAAACATGTTTCGGGTTCTTCGGGACATTTTTAGGGGGTTTTGGCCGAAAAAAAAATTTTTTTTTCAAAAATTGTCAAATTCGATTTAAGGCCTAAATAGGCCATTTTACATGAGAATAAGGGTCAGGGAACATGTTTGGGGTTCTTCGGGACATTTTTAGGGGGTTTTGGCCAAAAAAAAATTTTTTTTTCAAAAATTTTCAAATTCGATTTAAGGCCTAAATAGGCCATTTTACATGAGAATAAGGGTCAGGGAACATGTTTGGGGTTTTTCGGGACATTTTTAGGGGGTTTTTGCCGAAACAAAATTTTTTTTTTCAAAAATTTTCAAATTCGATTTAAGGCCTAAATAGGCCATTTTACATGGGAATAAGGGTCAGGAAACATGTTTGGAGTTCTTCGGGACATTTTTAGGGGGTTTTGGCCGAAAAAAAATTTTTTTTTCAAAAATTTTCAAAATCGATTTAAGGCCTAAATAGGCCATTTTACTTGGGAATAAGGGTCAGGAAACATGTTTGGAGTTCTTCGGGACATTTTTAGGGGGTTTTGGCCGAAAAAAAAATTTTTTTTTCAAAAATTTTAAAATTCGATTTAAGGCCTAAATAGGCCATTTTACATGGGAATAAGGGTCAGGGAACATGTTTGGGGTTCTTCGGGACATTTTTAGGGGGTTTTTGCCGAAAAAAAAATTTTTTTTTCAAAAATTTTCAAATTCGATTTAAGGCCTAAATAGTCCATTTTACACGAGAATAAGGGTCAGGGAACATGTTTGGGGTTCTTCGGGACATTTTTAGGGGGTTTTGGCCGAAAAAAAATTTTTTTTTTCAAAAATTTTCAAAATCGATTTAAGGCCTAAATAGGCCATTTTACATGAGAATAAGGGTCAGGAAACATGTTTGGGGTTCTTCGGGACATTTTTAGGGGGTTTTGGCCGAAAAAGAATTTTTTTTTTCAAAAATTTTCAAAATCGATTTAAGGCCTAAATAGGCCATTTTACATGGGAATAAGGGTCAGGAAACATGTTTGGGGTTCTTCGGGACATTTTTAGGGGGTTTTGGCCGAAAAAAATTTTTTTTTTTCAAAAATTTTCAAAATCGATTTAAGGCCTAAATAGGCCATTTTCCATGGGAATAAGGGTCAGGAAACATGTTTGAGGCTCTTCGGGACATTTTTAGGGGGTTTTGGCCGAAAAAAAAAATTTTTTTTCAAAAATTTTCAAAATCGATTTAAGGCCTAAATAGGCCATTTTACATGGGAATAAAAGTCAGGAAACATGTTTGGGGTTCTTCAGGACATTTTTAGGGGGTTTTTGCCGAAAAAAAATTTTTTTTTTCAAAAATTTTCAAAATCGATTTAAGGCCTAAATAGGCCATTTTCCATGGGAATAAGGGTCAGGAAACATGTTTGAGGCTCTTCGGGACATTTTTAGGGGGTTTTGGCCGAAAAAAAAATTTTTTTTTCAAAAATTTTCAAATTCGATTTAAGGCCTAAATAGGCCATTTTACATGGGGATATGGGTCAGGAAACATGTTTGGGGTTCTTTGGGACATTTTTAGGGGGTTTTGGCTGAAAAAAATTTTTTTTTTCAAAAATTTTCAAATTCGATTTAAGGCCTAAATAGGCCATTTTATATGGGAATAAGGGCCAGGAAACATTTTTGGGGTTCTTCGGGACATTTTTAGGGGGTTTTGGCCGAAAAAAAAATTTTTTTTTCAAAAATTTTCAAAATCGATTTAAGGCCTAAATAGGCCATTTTACATGGAAAAAAGGGTCAGGAAACATGTTTGGGGTTATTCGGGACATTTTTAGGGGGTTTTGGCCGAAAAAAATCTTTTTTTTCAAAAATTTTCAAATTCGATTTAAGGCCTAAATAGGCCATTTTACATGGGAATAAGGGTCAGGAAACATGTTTGGGGTTCTTCGGGACATTTTTAGGGGGTTTTGGCCGAAAAAAAATTTTTTTTTTCAAAAATTTGCAAATTCGATTTAAGGCCTATATAGGCCATTTTACATGAGAATAAGGGTCAGGAAACATGTTTGGGGTTCTTCGGGACATTTTTAGGGGGTTTTGGCCGAAAAAAAAATTTTTTTTTCAAAAATTTTCAAAATCGATTTAAGGCCTAAATAGGCCATTTTCCATGGGAATAAGGGTCAGGAAACATGTTTGAGGCTCTTCGGGACATTTTTAGGGGGTTTTGGCCGAAAAAAATTTTTTTTTTTCAAAATTTTTGAAAATCGATTTAAGGCCTAAATAGGCCATTTTCCATATGGATAAGGGTCAGGTAACATGTTTGGGGCTCTTCGGGACATTTTTAGGGGGTTTTGGCCGAAAAAAGAATATTTTTTAAAATTTTGAAAATCGATTTAAGGCCTAAATAGGCCATTTTACATAGGAATAAGGGTCAGGAAACACGTTAGGGGTTCTTCGGGACATTTTTAGGGGGTTTTGGCCGAAAAAAAAAATTTTTTTCAAAGATTTTGAAAATCAATTTAAGGCCTAAATAGGCCATTTTACATTGGAATGAGGGTCAGGGAACATGTTTGGGGTTCTTCGGGACATTTTTAGTGGGTTTTGGCCGAAAAAAATTTTTTTTTCAAAAATTTTGAAAATCGATTTAAGGCCTAAATAGGCCATTTTACATGAAAATGAGGGTCAGGAAACATATTTGGGGCTCTTCGGGACATTTTTAGGGTGTTTTGGCCGAAAAAAAAAAATTTTTTTCAAAGGCCTAAATAGGCCATTTTACATAGGAATAAGGGTCAGGAAACACGTTTGGGGTTCTTCGGGACATTTTAGGGGGTTTTGGCCGAAAAAAAAAATTTTTTTTTCAAAAATTTTCAAATTCGATTTAAGGCCTAAATAGGCCATTTTACATGGGAATAAGGGTCAGAAAACATGTTTGGGGTTCTTCGGGACATTTTTAGGGGGTTTTGGCCGAAAAAAAAATTTTTTTTTCAAAAATTTTCAAATTCGATTTAAGGCCTAAATAGGCCATTTTACATGAGAATAAGGGTCAGGAAACATGTTTGGGGTTCTTCGGGACATTTTTAGGGGGTTTTGGCCGAAAAAAAATTTTTTTTCAAAAATTTTAAAAATCGATTTAAGGCCTAAATAGGCCATTTTACATGGGAATAAGGGTCAGGAAACATGTTTGGGGTTCTTCAGGACATTTTTAGGGAGTTTTGGCCGAAAAAACAATTTTTTTTTCAAAAATTTTTTAAATCGATTTAAGGCCTAAATAGGCCATTTTACATGGGAATAAGGGTCAGGAAACTTGTTTGGGGTTCTTCGGGACATTTTTAGGGGGTTTTGGCAGAAGAAAAAAATTTTTTTTCAAAAATTTTCAAAATCGATTTAAGGCCTAAATAGGCCATTTTACATGGGAATAAGGGTCAGGAAACATGTTTGGGGTTCTTCGGGACATTTTTAGGGGGTTTTGGCCGAAAAAAAATTTTTTTTTCAAAAATTTGCAAATTCGATTTAAGGCCTAAATAGGCCATTTTACATGAGAATAAGGGTCAGGAAACATGTTTGGGGTTCTTCGGGACATTTTTAGGGGGTTTTGGCCGAAAAAAAATTTTTCTTTTCAAAAATTTTTAAAATCGATTTAAGGCCTAAATAGGCCATTTTCTATGGGAATAAGGGTCAGGAAACATGTTTGAGGCTCTTCGGGACATTTTTAGGGGGTTTTGGCCGAAAAAAAAATTTTTTTTCAAAAATTTTCAAATTCGATTTAAGGCCTAAATAGGCCATTTTACATGGGAATAAGGGTCAGGAAACATGTTTGGGGTTCTTCGGGACATTTTAGGGGGTTTTGGCCGGAAAAAAAAATTTTTTTTTCAAAAATTTTCAAAATCGATTTAAGGCCTAAATAGGCCATTTTACATGGAAAAAAGGGTCAGGAAACATGTTTGGGGTTCTTCGGGACATTTTTAGGGGGTTTTGGCCGAAAAAAAAGTTTTTTTTTCAAAAATTTTAAAAATCGATTTAAGGCCTAAATAGGCCATTTTACATGGGAATAAGGGTCAGGAAACATGTTTGGGGTTCTTCAGGACATTTTTAGGGGGTTTTGGCCGAAAAAAAAATTTTTTATTCAAAAATTTTCAAATTCGATTTAAGGCCTAAATAGGCAATTTTACATGGCAATAAGGGTCAGGAAACATGTTTGGGGTTCTTCGGGACATTTTTAGGGGGTTTTGGCCGAAAAAAAATTTTTTTTTTCAAAAATTTTCAAATTCGATTTAAGGCCTAAATAGGCCATTTTACATGGGAATAAGGGTCAGGAAACATGTTTCGGGTTCTTCGGGACATTTTTAGGGGGTTTTGGCCGAAAAAAAAATTTTTTTTTCAAAAATTGTCAAATTCGATTTAAGGCCTAAATAGGCCATTTTACATGAGAATAAGGGTCAGGGAACATGTTTGGGGTTCTTCGGGACATTTTTAGGGGGTTTTGGCCAAAAAAAAATTTTTTTTTCAAAAATTTTCAAATTCGATTTAAGGCCTAAATAGGCCATTTTACATGAGAATAAGGGTCAGGGAACATGTTTGGGGTTTTTCGGGACATTTTTAGGGGGTTTTTGCCGAAACAAAATTTTTTTTTTCAAAAATTTTCAAATTCGATTTAAGGCCTAAATAGGCCATTTTACATGGGAATAAGGGTCAGGAAACATGTTTGGAGTTCTTCGGGACATTTTTAGGGGGTTTTGGCCGAAAAAAAATTTTTTTTTCAAAAATTTTCAAAATCGATTTAAGGCCTAAATAGGCCATTTTACTTGGGAATAAGGGTCAGGAAACATGTTTGGAGTTCTTCGGGACATTTTTAGGGGGTTTTGGCCGAAAAAAAAATTTTTTTTTCAAAAATTTTAAAATTCGATTTAAGGCCTAAATAGGCCATTTTACATGGGAATAAGGGTCAGGGAACATGTTTGGGGTTCTTCGGGACATTTTTAGGGGGTTTTTGCCGAAAAAAAAATTTTTTTTTCAAAAATTTTCAAATTCGATTTAAGGCCTAAATAGTCCATTTTACACGAGAATAAGGGTCAGGGAACATGTTTGGGGTTCTTCGGGACATTTTTAGGGGGTTTTGGCCGAAAAAAAATTTTTTTTTTCAAAAATTTTCAAAATCGATTTAAGGCCTAAATAGGCCATTTTACATGAGAATAAGGGTCAGGAAACATGTTTGGGGTTCTTCGGGACATTTTTAGGGGGTTTTGGCCGAAAAAGAATTTTTTTTTTCAAAAATTTTCAAAATCGATTTAAGGCCTAAATAGGCCATTTTACATGGGAATAAGGGTCAGGAAACATGTTTGGGGTTCTTCGGGACATTTTTAGGGGGTTTAAGCCGAAAAAAAATTTTTTTTTTCAAAAATTTTCAAATTCGATTTAAGGCCTAAATAGGCCATTTTACATGAGAATAAGGGTCAGGAAACATGTTTGGGGTTCTTCGGGACATTTTTAGGGGGTTTTGGCCGAAAAAAAATTTTTTTTTCAAAAATTTTCAAAATCGATTTAAGGCCTAAATAGGCCATTTTACATGGGAATAAGGGTCAGGAAACATGTTTGGGGTTCTTCAGGACATTTTTAGGGGGTTTTGGCCGAAAAAAAAATTTTTTTTTCAAAAATTTTCAAATTCGATTTAAGGCCTAAATAGGCCATTTTACATGGGAATAAGGGTCAGGAAACATGTTTGGGGTTCTTCGGGACATTTTTAGGGGGTTTTGGCCGAAAAAAAAATTTTTTTTTTCAAAAATTTTCAAATTCGATTTAAGGCCTAAATAGGCCATTTTACATGAAAATAAGGGTCAGGAAACATGTTTGGGGTTCTTCGGGACATTTTTAGGGGGTTTTGGCCGAAAAAAAATTTTTTTTTTCAAAAATTTTCAAATTCGATTTAAGGCCTAAATAGGCCATTTTACATGGGAATAAGGGTCAGGAAACATGTTTGGGGTTCTTCGGGACATTTTTAGGGGGTTTTGGCCGAAAAAAAATTTTTTTTTCAAAAATTTTCAAAATCGATTTAAGGCCTAAATAGGCCATTTTACATGGGAATAAGGGTCAGGAAACATGTTTGGGGTTCTTCGGGACATTTTTAGGGGGTTTTGGCAGAAAAAAAAAATTTTTTTTCAAAAATTTTCAAAATCGATTTAAGGCCTAAATAGGCCATTTTACATGGGAATAAGGGTCAGGAAACATGTTTGGGGTTCTTCGGGACATTTTTAGGGGGTTTTGGCCGAAAAAAAAAATTTTTTTTCAAAATTTTTCAAATTCGATTTAAGGCCTAAATAGGCCATTTTACATGGGAATAAGGGTCAGGAAACATGTTTGGGGTTCTTCGGGACATTTTTAGGGGGTTTTGGCCGAAAAAAAAAATTTTTTTTCAAAAATTTTCAAATTCGATTTAAGGCCTAAATAGGCCATTTTACATGGGAATAAGGGTCAGGAAACATGTTTGGGGTTCTTCGGGACATTTTTAGGGGGTTTTGGCCGAAAAAAAAATTTTTTTTTCAAAAATTTTCAAATTCGATTTAAGGCCTAAATAGGCCATTTTACATGAGAATAAGGGTCAGGAAACATGTTTGGGGTTCTTCGGGACATTTTTAGGGGGTTTTGGCCGAAAAAAAAATTTTTTTTTCAAAAATTTTCAAATTCGATTTAAGGCCTAAATAGGCCATTTTACATGGGAATAAGGGTCAGGAAACATGTTTGGGGTTCTTCGGGACATTTTTAGGGGGTTTTGGCCGAAAAAAAAATTTTTTTTTCAAAAATTTTCAAAATCGATTTAAGGCCTAAATAGGCCATTTTACATGGGAATAAGGGTCAGGAAACATGTTTGGGGTTCTTCGGGATATTTTAGGGGGTTTTGGCCGAAAAAAAATTTTTTTTTTCAAAAATTTTCAAATTCGATTTAAGGCCTAAATAGGCCATTTTACATGGGAATAAGGGTCAGGAAACATGTTTGGGGTTCTTCGGGACATTTTTAGGGGGTTTTGGCCGAAAAAAAAATTTTTTTTTTCAAAAATTTTCAAATTCGATTTAAGGCCTAAATAGGCCATTTTACATGAGAATAAGGGTCAGGAAACATGTTTGGGGTTCTTCGGGACATTTTTAGGGGGTTTTGGCCGAAAAAAAAATTTTTTTTTCAAAAATTTTCAAAATCGATTTAAGGCCTAAATAGGCCATTTTACATGGGAATAAGGGTCAGGAAACATGTTTGGGGTTCTTCGGGACATTTTTAGGGGGTTTTGGCCGAAAAAAAAATTTTTTTTTCAAAAATTTTCAAATTCGATTTAAGGCCTAAATAGGCCATTTTACATGGGAATAAGGGTCAGGAAACATGTTTGGGGTTCTTCGGGACATTTTTAGGGGGTTTTGGCCGAAAAAAAATTTTTTTTTTCAAAAATTTTCAAAATCGATTTAAGGCCTAAATAGGCCATTTTACATGGGAATAAGGGTCAGGAAACATGTTTGGAGGTTCTTCGGGACATTTTTAGGGGGTTTTGGCCGAAAAAAAAAATTTTTTTTCAAAAATTTTCAAAATCGATTTAAGGCCTAAATAGGCCATTTTACATGGGAATAAGGGTCAGGAAACATGTTTGGGGTTCTTCGGGACATTTTTAGGGGGTTTTGGCCGAAAAAAAATTTTTTTTTTCAAAAATTTTCAAATTCGATTTAAGGCCTAAATAGGCCATTTTACATGGGAATAAGGGTCAGGAAACATGTTTGGGGTTCTTCGGGACATTTTTAGGGGGTTTTGGCCGAAAAAAAATTTTTTTTTTCAAAAATTTTCAAATTCGATTTAAGGCCTAAATAGGCCATTTTAAATGAGAATAAGGGTCAGAAAACATGTTTGGGGTTCTTCGGGACATTTTTAGGGGGTTTTGGCCGAAAAAAAAATTTTTTTTCAAAAATTTTCAAATTCGATTTAAGGCCTAAATAGGCCATTTTACATGGGAATAAGGGTCAGGAAACATGTTTGGGGTTCTTCGGGACATTTTTAGGGGGTTTTGGCCGAAAAAAAAATTTTTTTTTCAAAAATTTTCAAATTCGATTTAAGGCCTAAATAGGCCATTTTACATGGGAATAAGGGTCAGGAAACATGTTTGGGGTTCTTCGGGACATTTTTAGGGGGTTTTGGCCGAAAAAAAAATTTTTTTTCAAAAATTTTCAAATTCGATTTAAGGCCTAAATAGGCCATTTTACATGGGAATAAGGGTCAGGAAACATGTTTGGGGTTCTTCGGGACATTTTAGGGGGTTTTGGCCGAAAAAAAAATTTTTTTTTTCAAAAATTTTCAAAATCGATTTAAGGCCTAAATAGGCCATTTTACATGGAAATAAGGGTCAGGAAACATGTTTGGGGTTCTTCGGGACATTTTTAGGGGGTTTTGGCCGAAAAAAAAATTTTTTTTTCAAAAATTTTCAAATTCGATTTAAGGCCTAAATAGGCCATTTTACATGGGAATAAGGGTCAGGAAACATGTTTGGGGTTCTTCGGGACATTTTTAGGGGGTTTTGGCCGAAAAAAAAATTTTTTTTTCAAAAATTTGCAAATTCGATTTAAGGCCTAAATAGGCCATTTTACATGAGAATAAGGGTCAGGAAACATGTTTGGGGTTCTTCGGGACATTTTTAGGGGGTTTTGGCCGAAAAAAATTTTTTTTTTTCAAAAATTTTCAAAATCGATTTAAGGCCTAAATAGGCCATTTTCCATGGGAATAAGGGTCAGGAAACATGTTTGGGGTTCTTCGGGACATTTTTAGGGGTTTTGGCCGAAAAAAAAATTTTTTTTTTTCAAAAATTTTCAAATTCGATTTAAGGCCTAAATAGGCCATTTTACATGAGAATAAGGGTCAGGAAACATGTTTGGGGTTCTTCGGGACATTTTTAGGGGGTTTTGGCCGAAAAAAAAATTTTTTTTTCAAAAATTTTCAAAATCGATTTAAGGCCTAAATAGGCCATTTTACATGGGAATAAGGGTCAGGAAACATGTTTGGGGTTCTTCGGGACATTTTTAGGGGGTTTTGGCCGAAAAAAAAATTTTTTTTTCAAAAATTTTCAAATTCGATTTAAGGCCTAAATAGGCCATTTTACATGAGAATAAGGGTCAGGAAACATGTTTGGGGTTCTTCGGGACATTTTTAGGGGGTTTTGGCCGAAAAAAAATTTTTTTTTTCAAAAATTTTCAAAATCGATTTAAGGCCTAAATAGGCCATTTTCCATGGGAATAAGGGTCAGGAAACATGTTTGGGGTTCTTCGGGACATTTTTAGGGGGTTTTGGCCGAAAAAAAAAATTTTTTTTCAAAAATTTTCAAATTCGATTTAAGGCCTAAATAGGCCATTTTACATGGGAATAAGGGTCAGGAAACATGTTTGGGGTTCTTCGGGACATTTTTAGGGGGTTTTGGCCGAAAAAAAATTTTTTCTTTCAAAAATTTTCAAATTCGATTTAAGGCCTAAATAGGCCATTTTACATGGGAATAAGGGTCAGGAAACATGTTTGGGGTTCTTCGGGACATTTTAGGGGGTTTTGGCCGAAAAAAAATTTTTTTTTTCAAAAATTTTCAAATTCGATTTAAGGCCTAAATAGGCCATTTTACATGAGAATAAGGGTCAGGAAACATGTTTGGGGTTCTTCGGGACATTTTTAGGGGGTTTTGGCCGAAAAAAAAATTTTTTTTCAAAAATTTTCAAATTCGATTTAAGGCCTAAATAGGCCATTTTACATGGGAATAAGGGTCAGGAAACATGTTTGGGGTTCTTCAGGACATTTTTAGGGGGTTTTGGCCGAAAAAAAAATTTTTTTTCAAAAATTTTCAAATTCGATTTAAGGCCTAAATAGGCCATTTTACATGGGAATAAGGGTCAGGAAACATGTTTGGGGTTCTTCGGGACATTTTTAGGGGGTTTTGGCCGAAAAAAAAATTTTTTTTCAAAAATTTTTAAATTCGATTTAAGGCCTAAATAGGCCATTTTACATGGGAATAAGGGTCAGGAAACATGTTTGGGGTTCTTCGGGACATTTTAGGGGGTTTTGGCCGAAAAAAAAATTTTTTTTTTCAAAAATTTTCAAAATCGATTTAAGGCCTAAATAGGCCATTTTACATAGGAAAAAGGGTCAGGAAACATGTTTGGGGTTCTTCGGGACATTTTTAGGGGGTTTTGGCCGAAAAAAAAGATTTTTTTTTCAAAAATTTTCAAATTCGATTTAAGGCCTAAATAGGCCATTTTACATGGGAATAAGGGTCAGGAAACATGTTTGGGGTTCTTCGGGACATTTTTAGGGGGTTTTGGCCGAAAAAAAAATTTTTTTTTCAAAAATTTGCAAATTCGATTTAAGGCCTAAATAGGCCATTTTACATGAGAATAAGGGTCAGGAAACATGTTTGGGGTTCTTCGGGACATTTTTAGGGGGTTTTGGCCGAAAAAAATTTTTTTTTTTCAAAAATTTTCAAAATCGATTTAAGGCCTAAATAGGCCATTTTACATGGGAATAAGGGTCAGGAAACATGTTTGAGGTTCTTCGGGACATTTTTAGGGGGTTTTGGCCGAAAAAAAAATTTTTTTTCAAAAATTTTCAAAATCGATTTAAGGCCTAAATAGGCCATTTTACATGGGAATAAGGGTCAGGAAACATGTTTGGGGTTCTTCAGGACATTTTTAGGGGGTTTTGGCCGAAAAAAATTTTTTTTTTTCAAAAATTTTCAAAATCGATTTAAGGCCTAAATAGGCCATTTTACATGGGAATAAGGGTCAGGAAACATGTTTGAGGATCTTCGGGACATTTTTAGGGGGTTTTGGCCGAAAAAAAAATTTTTTTTTCAAAAATTTTCAAATTCGATTTAAGGCCTAAATAGGCCATTTTACATGGGAATAAGGGTCAGGAAACATGTTTGGGGTTCTTTGGGACATTTTTAGGGGGTTTTGGCTGAAAAAAAAATTTTTTTTTTCAAAAATTTTCAAATTCGATTTAAGGCCTAAATAGGCCATTTTACATGGGAATAAGGGTCAGGAAACATGTTTGGGGTTCTTCGGGACATTTTTAGGGGGTTTTGGCCGAAAAAAAAAATTTTTTTTCAAAAATTTTCAAAATCAATTTAAGGCCTAAATAGGCCATTTTACATGGAAAAAAGGGTCAGGAAACATGTTTGGGGTTCTTCGGGACATTTTTAGGGGGTTTTGGCCGAAAAAAATCTTTTTTTTCAAAAATTTTCAAATTCGATTTAAGGCCTAAATAGGCCATTTTACATGGGAATAAGGGTCAGGAAACATGTTTGAGGCTCTTCGGGACATTTTTAGGGGGTTTTGGCCGAAAAAAAATTTTTTTTTTCAAAATTTTTGAAAATCGATTTAAGGCCTAAATAGGCCATTTTCCATATGGATAATGGTCAGGTAACATGTTTGGGGCTCTTCGGGACATTTTTAGGGGGTTTTGGCCGAAAAAAGAATATTTTTTAAAATTTTGAAAATCGATTTAAGGCCTAAATAGGCCATTTTACATAGGAATAAGGGTCAGGAAACACGTTAGGGGTTCTTCGGGACATTTTTAGGGGGTTTTGGCCGAAAAAAAAAATTTTTTTCAAAGATTTTGAAAATCAATTTAAGGCCTAAATAGGCCATTTTACATGGGGATATGGGTCAGGAAACATGTTTGGGGTTCTTTGGGACATTTTTAGGGGGTTTTGGCTGAAAAAAATTTTTTTTTTCAAAAATTTTCAAATTCGATTTAAGGCCTAAATAGGCCATTTTACATGGAAAAAAGGGTCAGGAAACATGTTTGGGGTTCTTCGGGACATTTTTAGGGGGTTTTGGCCGAAAAAAATCTTTTTTTTCAAAAATTTTCAAATTCGATTTAAGGCCTAAATAGGCCATTTTACATTGGAATGAGGGTCAGGGAACATGTTTGGGGTTCTTCGGGACATTTTTAGTGGGTTTTGGCCGAAAAAAATTTTTTTTTCAAAAATTTTGAAAATCGATTTAAGGCCTAAATAGGCCATTTTACATGAAAATGAGGGTCAGGAAACATATTTGGGGCTCTTCGGGACATTTTTAGGGTGTTTTGGCCGAAAAAAAAAATTTTTTTTCAAAGGCCTAAATAGGCCATTTTACATAGGAATAAGGGTCAGGAAACATGTTTGGGGTTCTTCGGGACATTTTTAGGGGGTTTTGGCCGAAAAAAAAAATTTTTTTTTCAAAAATTTTCAAATTCGATTTAAGGCCTAAATAGGCCATTTTACATGGGAATAAGGGTCAGAAAACATGTTTGGGGTTCTTCGGGACATTTTTAGGGGGTTTTGGCCGAAAAAAAAATTTTTTTTTCAAAAATTTTCAAATTCGATTTAAGGCCTAAATAGGCCATTTTACATGAGAATAAGGGTCAGGAAACATGTTTGGGGTTCTTCGGGACATTTTTAGGGGGTTTTGGCCGAAAAAAAAATTTTTTTTCAAAAATTTTCAAAATCGATTTAAGGCCTAAATAGGCCATTTTACATGGGAATAAGGGTCAGGAAACATGTTTGGGGTTCTTCGGGACATTTTAGGGAGTTTTGGCCGAAAAAACAATTTTTTTTTCAAAAATTTTTTAAATCGATTTAAGGCCTAAATAGGCCATTTTACATGGGAATAAGGGTCAGGAAACATGTTTGGGGTTCTTCGGGACATTTTTAGGGGGTTTTGGCCGAAAAAAAAAATTTTTTTTCAAAAATTTTCAAAATCGATTTAAGGCCTAAATAGGCCATTTTACATGGGAATAAGGGTCAGGAAACATGTTTGGGGTTCTTCGGGACATTTTTAGGGGGTTTTGGCCGAAAAAAAATTTTTTTTTCAAAAATTTGCAAATTCGATTTAAGGCCTAAATAGGCCATTTTACATGAGAATAAGGGTCAGGAAACATGTTTGGGGTTCTTCGGGACATTTTTAGGGGGTTTTGGCCGAAAAAAAATTTTTCTTTTCAAAAATTTTTAAAATCGATTTAAGGCCTAAATAGGCCATTTTCTATGGGAATAAGGGTCAGGAAACATGTTTGAGGCTCTTCGGGACATTTTTAGGGGGTTTTGGCCGAAAAAAAAATTTTTTTTTCAAAAATTTTCAAATTCGATTTAAGGCCTAAATAGGCCATTTTACATGGGAATAAGGGTCAGGAAACATGTTTGGGGTTCTTCGGGACATTTTAGGGGGTTTTGGCCGAAAAAAAAAATTTTTTTTCAAAAATTTTCAAAATCGATTTAAGGCCTAAATAGGCCATTTTACATGGGAATAAGGGTCAGGAAACATGTTTGGGGTTCTTCGGGACATTTTTAGGGGGTTTTGGCCGAAAAAAAAGTTTTTTTTTCAAAAATTTTAAAAATCGATTTAAGGCCTAAATAGGCCATTTTACATGGGAATAAGGGTCAGGAAACATGTTTGGGGTTCTTCAGGACATTTTTAGGGGGTTTTGGCCGAAAAAAAAATTTTTTATTCAAAAATTTTCAAATTCGATTTAAGGCCTAAATAGGCCATTTTACATGGCAATAAGGGTCAGGAAACATGTTTGGGGTTCTTCGGGACATTTTTAGGGGGTTTTGGCCGAAAAAAAATTTTTTTTTTCAAAAATTTTCAAATTCGATTTAAGGCCTAAATAGGCCATTTTACATGGGAATAAGGGTCAGGAAACATGTTTGGGGTTCTTCGGGACATTTTTAGGGGGTTTTGGCCGAAAAAAAAATTTTTTTTTCAAAAATTTTCAAATTCGATTTAAGGCCTAAATAGGCCATTTTACATGAGAATAAGGGTCAGGAAACATGTTTGGGGTTCTTCGGGACATTTTTAGGGGGTTTTGGCCGAAAAAAAAAAATTTTTTCAAAAATTTTTAAATTCGATTTAAGGCCTAAATAGGCCATTTTACATGGGAATAAGGGTCAGGAAACATGTTTGGGGTTCTTCGGGACATTTTAGGGGGTTTTGGCCGAAAAAAAAATTTTTTTTTTCAAAAATTTTCAAAATCGATTTAAGGCCTAAATAGGCCATTTTACATAGAAAAAAGGGTCAGGAAACATGTTTGGGGTTCTTCGGGACATTTTTAGGGGGTTTTGGCCGAAAAAAAAATTTTTTTTCAAAAATTTTCAAAATCGATTTAAGGCCTAAATAGGCCATTTTACATGGGAATAAGGGTCAGGAAACATGTTTGGGGTTCTTCGGGACATTTTTAGGGGGTTTTGGCCGAAAAAAAAATTTTTTTTTCAAAAATTTGCAAATTCGATTTAAGGCCTAAATAGGCCATTTTACATGAGAATAAGGGTCAGGAAACATGTTTGGGGTTCTTCGGGACATTTTTAGGGGGTTTTGGCCGAAAAAAAAATTTTTTTTTCAAAAATTTTTAAAATCGATTTAAGGCCTAAATAGGCCATTTTACATGGGAATAAGGGTCAGGAAACATGTTTGGGGTTCTTCGGGACATTTTTAGGGGGTTTTGGCCGAAAAAAAAATTTTTTTTCAAAAATTTTCAAAATCGATTTAAGGCCTAAATAGGCCATTTTACATGGGAATAAAAGGGTCAGGAAACATGTTTGGGGTTCTTCGGGACATTTTTAGGGGGTTTTGGCCGAAAAAAAAATTTTTTTTTCAAAAATTTTCAAATTCGATTTAAGGCCTAAATAGGCCATTTTACATGGGAATAAGGGTCAGGAAACATGTTTGGGGTTCTTCGGGACATTTTTAGGGGGTTTTGGCCGAAAAAAAATTTTTTTTTTCAAAAATTTTCAAATTCGATTTAAGGCCTAAATAGGCCATTTTACATGGGAATAAGGGTCAGGAAACATGTTTGGGGTTCTTCGGGACATTTTTAGGGGGTTTTGGCCGAAAAAAATTTTTTTTTTTCAAAAATTTTCAAAATCGATTTAAGGCCTAAATAGGCCATTTTACATGGGAATAAGGGTCAGGAAACATGTTTGAGGTTCTTCGGGACATTTTTAGGGGGTTTTGGCCGAAAAAAAAATTTTTTTTTCAAAAATTTTCAAATTCGATTTAAGGCCTAAATAGGCCATTTTACATGGGGATAAGGGTCAGGAAACATGTTTGGGGTTCTTTGGGACATTTTTAGGGGGTTTTGGCTGAAAAAAATTTTTTTTTTCAAAAATTTTCAAATTCGATTTAAGGCCTAAATAGGCCATTTACATGGGAATAAGGGCCAGGAAACATTTTTGGGGTTCTTCGGGACATTTTTAGGGGGTTTTGGCCGAAAAAACATTTTTTTTTTCAAAAATTTTCAAAATCGATTTAAGGCCTAAATAGGCCATTTTACATGGAAATAAGGGTCAGGAAACATGTTTGGGGTTCTTCGGGACATTTTTAGGGGGTTTTGGCCGAAAAAAAATTTTTTTTTTCAAAAATTTGCAAATTCGATTTAAGGCCTAAATAGGCCATTTTACATGGGAATAAGGGTCAGGAAACGTGTTTGGGGTTCTTCGGGACATTTTTAGGGGGTTTTGGCCAAAAAAAAAATTTTTTTTTCAAAAATTTGCAAATTCGATTTAAGGCCTAAATAGGCCATTTTACATGAGAATAAGGGTCAGGAAACATTTTTGGGGTTCTTCGGGACATTTTTAGGGGGTTTTGGCCGAAAAAAAAATTTTTTTTTCAAAAATTTTCAAAATCGATTTAAGGCCTAAATAGGCCATTTTCCATGGGAATAAGGGTCAGGAAACATGTTTGAGGCTCTTCGGGACATTTTTAGGGGGTTTTGGCCGAAAAAAAAATTTTTTTTTCAAAATTTTTGAAAATCGATTTAAGGCCTAAATAGGCCATTTTCCATATGGATAAGGGTCAGGTAACATGTTTGGGGCTCTTCGGGACATTTTTAGGGGGTTTTGGCCGAAAAAAAAATATTTTTCAAAAATTTTGAAAACCGATTTAAGGCCTAAATAGGCCATTTTACATAGGAATAAGGGTCAGGAAACACGTTAGGGGTTCTTCGGGACATTTTTAGGGGGTTTTGGCCGAAAAAAAAAAATTTTTTCAAAAATTTTGAAAATCAATTTAAGGCCTAAATAGGCCATTTTACATGGGAATGAGGGTCAGGGAACATGTTTGGGGTTCTTCGGGACATTTTTAGTGGCTTTTGGCCGAAAAAAATTTTTTTTTTCAAAAATTTTGAAAATCGATTTAAGGCCTAAATAGGCCATTTTACATGGAAATGAGGGTCAGGAAACATATTTGGGGCTCTTCGGGACATTTTTAGGGTGTTTTGGCCGAAAAAAAAATTTTTTTTTCAAAGGCCTAAATAGGCCATTTTACATAGGAATAAGGGTCAGGAAACACGTTTGGGGTTCTTCGGGACATTTTTAGGGGGTTTTGGCCGAAAAAGAAAAATACCCAATGAATAGGGTATGCAATTACGTTTTGGGGTCCGTAGGGCCATTTTTAGGGGGTTTTGGGTGAAAAGAACTTTTTTAATTTGAATGTTTTCAGAAGTGGAATTCAGGCCTGAATAGGCACGGTATTGAATCATGTTTTTGGGTCCCTATGTACATTTTTCTATATTTTCAAATAATCTTCTTTTTATATTTTTAAATCATCCTCTTTTTACATTTCTAAATCCTCCTCTTTACATATTTCTAAATCATCTACAATCTATATTTTGATACTTTTAAATCATCCTCTCTTTATATCTTTAAAATCATCTTCTTTTTATATTTATAAATCATCTGCTTTTCATATAAGTCATCCCCTTTTTAATTGATGAATTCTCCTCTTTTACGTTGTTAAATCATTCTCTTTTTAATTGATAAACTATCCTCTTTTCAAGTTGTAATTCGGTAATTTTGAGTTGGTGACCATTGTTTTTAAGACACGAGCAATTATCTAACTTTAAAACTAAACATTGTTACCTCAAATATTTCGCTGCCCATCGGCAGCCTCATCAGTGAGTTAAATTAAAATCAATCTCATCATCAGTATCCTCTTTTCATATTTCTTAAACCATCCTTTATTTATAAAGGGTGTCCCAAAAAAGTTGTGGCCCGTTTGTTTGAAGATTGCGACAAAACGGCAAAAGATTCTCGCCTACCTTTTGCATGATTGTGCTCTTCAGATGTTTAATTAAATTTTGCCACCATAAAGCTACTTATCGCTGCAAAATAGTAAGACAAAATGGCCGACCGCTGGTTTCAGCAGTGATCGGACAAATTTGGTCTCCTGAAGGCCATAGCTCAATCATTTTTCAATGGATTTTTATGGAGATGGTTGCAAACTTTCATTGAGCATCTGAAGAGCATCATCATGCAAAAGTTTGGCGAGAATCTTTTGCCGTTTTGTCACTATTCTCAGACAAACGAGGCACAATTTGTTTGGGATACCCTGTATTTATAAATCATTCTGCTTTTGTATTGAAACATAACAGGATTGTATTGATAAATCATCCCCTCTTTCTATTGATAAATCATCCTCTTTTGATATTCATAAATCATCTTCTTTTTATATTCATAAATCATCTTCTTTTTATATTTTCAAATCATCCTGTCTCTTTATCATTAAATCATTGTCTCTTTATATTATTAAATCATCCTAGCTTTACATTTTTAAATCATTTCATTTTTATATATTTTAAAATCATCATCTTTTTGTATTATTAAATCATCGTCTGTTTATACTTTTAAATCATCTCCTTTTTATATTTCTAAATCATCGTCTCTTTATATTATCAAATCATTTTCTTTTTATATTTTCGAATCATTTTTTCTTTTTTTTTATTACAACATCTTATCTTTAGAATATTAAATCGTCTTCTATTTAAATTTTTGGATCATCTCCTTTCTATATTTTTAAATCATCCTCTTTTGTATTGATGGATCATCCGGGATCATCATCCTCTTTTGATATTCATTTTGATGACATTTACCAATAATCTTCTTTTTGTATTTCTAAATCAGCTACATTTTATATTTTAAAATCATCTTCCTTTTGTATTTTTAAATTATCCTCTTTTTACATTTTGTAAATCATCCTCTCTTTATTTTTTTTTAAATCATCTTCTTTTTATATCTTAATTTCTATATTCTAAAACATCTTCCTTCTATATTTATAAATCACCCTCATTTTATATTTCTAAATCATCCCTTTTTATATTTTTAAATCATTGTCTTTCTTATATTTTCGAATCATCTTCTGGGCCGGGTTGCTTAAACCACGATTAGCGCTAATCTTGGATTAAAAGCATGATTGGACCCATGATTCTGTTGTCGTTGCACAGTCTTAATCCAGTGTTAGCCTAATACCAGTTTTGAACAACCGGGCCCTGTTGTATTTATGAATCATCCTATTCTGATACGTATTCATAAATCATCTTCTTTCTATATTTTAAAATCATCCTCTTTTTGCATTATTAAAAAATCGTCTTCTCTTTATATTATTAAATCATCTTCAAGTTATATTCTAAAATAATCTTCTTTTTGAATTTTTAAATCAGCCTCTTTTTGCATTGATAAATCATCCTCTTTTGATATTTATCAGTTATGTTCTTTTCATATTTTTAAATCATCCTCTTTTTATATTTTCAAATCATCATTTCTCTGTATTATTAAATCATCTTCTCTTTATATTATTAAATCGTGTTCTCTTTACATTTTTAAATCAGCTTCTTTTAATATTTTCAAATCATCCTCTTTTTATATTTTCAAATCATCATTTCTCTGTATTATTAAATCATCTTCTCTTTACATTATTAAATCGTGTTCTCTTTACATTTTTAAATCAGCTTCTTTTCATATTTTTAAATCATCCTCTTTTTATATTTTCAAATCATCATTTCTCTGTATTATTAAATCATCTTCTCTTTACATTTTTAAATCAGCTTCTTTTAATATTTTCAAATCTTCCTCTTTTTATAGTAGTCAGTCATCCTCTTTTTATATTTAAAGATCATCCTCTTTTTATATTCATAAATTATCCTCTTTTAATATTCTTTAAATCATTCCTTATTTATATTTATCAATCATCCTGCTTTTGTGTTGATAAGTCATCCTCTTTTTATATTTTCAAATCATCTTCTCTTTGTATTGATAAATCGTCCTCTTTTCATTCATAATGATTCATACATCATCTTCTCTTTATATTATTAAATCGTCTTCTTTTTTATAAATCATCATCCTCTTTTTATATTATAAATCATGTTCTTTTTATATTTTCAAATCATCTTCTCTTTGTATTGATAAATCGTCCTCTTTTCATTCATAATGATTCATACATCATCTTCTCTTTATATTATTAAATCGTCTTCTTTTTTATAAATCATCATCCTCTTTTTATATTATAAATCATGTTCTTTTTATATTTTCAAATCATCTTCTCTTTGTATTGATAAATCATCCTCTTTTCATTCATAATGATTCATACATCATCTTCTCTTTATATTAATAAATCGTCTTCTTTTTTATAAATCATCATCCTCTTTTTATATTATAAATCATGTTCTTTTTATATTTTCAAATCATCTTCTCTTTGTAATGATAAATCGTCCTCTTTTCATTCATAATGATTCATACATCATCTTCTCTTTATATTATTAAATCGTCTTCTTTTTTATAAATCATCATCCTCTTTTTATATTATAAATCATGTTCTTTTTATATTTTCAAATCATCTTCTCTTTGTATTGATAAATCGTCCTCTTTTCATTCATAATGATTCATACATCATCTTCTCTTTATATTATTAAATCGTCTTCTTTTTTATAAATCATCATCCTCTTTGTATTGATAAATCATCCTCTTTTCATTCATACATCATCTTCTCTTTATATTAATAAATCATCTTCTTTTTTATAAATCATCATCCTCTTTTTTATATTATAAATCATGTTCTTTTTATATTTTCAAATCATCTTCTCTTTGTATTGATAAATCATCCTCTTTTCATTCATAATGATTCATACATCATCTTCTCTTTATATTAATAAATCGTCTTCTTTTTTATAAATCATCATCCTCTTTTTATATTATAAATCATGTTCTTTTTATATTTTCAAATCATCTTTTCTTTGTAATGATAAATCGTCCTCTTTTCATTCATAATGATTCATACATCATCTTCTCTTTATATTATTAAATCGTCTTCTTTTTTATAAATCATCATCCTCTTTTTATATTATAAATCATGTTCTTTTTATATTTTCAAATCATCTTCTCTTTGTATTGATAAATCGTCCTCTTTTCATTCATAATGATTCATACATCATCTTCTCTTTATATTAATAAATCATCTTCTTTTTTATAAATCATCATCCTCTTTTTATATTATAAATCATGTTCTTTTTATATTTTCAAATCATCTTCTCTTTGTATTGATAAATCATCCTCTTTTCATTCATAATGATTCATACATCATCTTCTCTTTATATTAATAAATCATCTTCTTTTTTATAAATCATCATCCTCTTTTTATATTATAAATCATGTTCTTTTTATATTTTCAAATCATCTTCTCTTTGTATTGATAAATCATCCTCTTTTCATTCATACATCATCTTCTCTTTATATTAATAAATCATCTTCTTTTTTATAAATCATCATCCTCTTTTTATATTATAAATCATGTTCTTTTTATATTTTCAAATCATCTTCTCTTTGTATTGATAAATCGTCCTCTTTTCATTCCTACATCATCTTCTCTTTATATTATTAAATCATCTTCTTTTTTATAAATCATCATCCTCTCTTTATATTATAAATCATGTTCTTTTTATATTTTCAAATCATCTTCTCTTTGTATTGATAAATCATCCTCTTTTCATTCATAATGATTCATACATCATCTTCTCTTTATATTAATAAATCATCTTCTTTTTTATAAATCATCATCCTCTTTTTATATTATAAATCATGTTCTTTTTATATTTTCAAATCATCTTCTCTTTGTATTGATAAATCATCCTCTTTTCATTCATAATGATTCATACATCATCTTCTCTTTATATTAATAAATCGTCTTCTTTTTTATAAATCATCATCCTCTTTTTATATTATAAATCATGTTCTTTTTATATTTTCAAATCATCTTCTCTTTGTATTGATAAATCATCCTCTTTTCATTCATAATGATTCATACATCATCTTCTCTTTATATTAATAAATCGTCTTCTTTTTTATAAATCATCATCCTCTTTTTATATTATAAATCATCTTCTTTTTATATTTTCAAATCATCTTCTCTTTGTATTGATAAATCATCCTCTTTTCATTCATACATCATCTTCTCTTTATATTATTAAATCGTCTTCTTTTTTATAAATCATCATCCTCTTTTTATATTATAAATCATGTTCTTTTTATATTTTCAAATCATCTTCTCTTTGTATTGATAAATCATCCTCTTTTCATTCATAATGATTCATACATCATCTTCTCTTTATATTAATAAATCGTCTTCTTTTTTATAAATCATCATCCTCTTTTTATATTATAAATCATGTTCTTTTTATATTTTCAAATCATCTTCTCTTTGTATTGATAAATCGTCCTCTTTTCATTCCTACATCATCTTCTCTTTATATTATTAAATCATCTTCTTTTTTATAAATCATCATCCTCTCTTTATATTATAAATCATCTTCTTTTTATATTTTCAAATCATCTTCTCTTTGTATTAATAAATCATCTTCTTTTTTATAAATCATCATCCTCTTTTTATATTATAAATCATGTTCTTTTTATATTTTCAAATCATCTTCTCTTTGTATTGATAAATCATCCTCTTTTCATTCATAATGATTCATACATCATCTTCTCTTTATATTAATAAATCATCTTCTTTTTTATAAATCATCATCCTCTTTTTATATTATAAATCATCTTCTTTTTATATTTTCAAATCATCTTCTCTTTGTATTAATAAATCATCTTCTTTTTTATAAATCATCCCCTTTTTACATTATAAATCATCTTCTTTTTATATTTCTAAATCATCGTCGTTTTATATTTTCAAATCATCTTCTCTTTGTATTGATAAATCATCCTCTTTTCATTCATAATGATTCATACATCATCTTCTCTTTATATTAATAAATCATCTTCTTTTTTATAAATCATCATCCTCTTTTTATATTATAAATCATCTTCTTTTTATATTTCTAAATCATCGTCGTTTTATATTTTGAAATCATCCTCTTTTATTATTTTGAAATCATCCTCTTTTTATATTTAAAACAGATTCCAGCTGCTCAAAGATTTTAGGAAAGTTGTCAAAATCTGCAGAATATTGAAAGTTGTCTCTGGAACAAGGTAACGAACTACATTCATTCATTTAGTAACATTTAGGCCAGGTATTGTGGACACGATCGACACAAATCGTGTCTGCAATACCCGTGCTCACATCTGCTTTGCCGCGCGTCGAGAATATCAGACAGAAGCTACCAGTTTTGCAGCGTAAGCGTTACGAGCTTTGCTTCGTTTTTTCCTTTGAGGATGAGTTGAGGCTTTAGGAAGGAAAAAGACACTGCTTCGATAAGTTTAGCTGCTCTGGGTCGTAATACTGTTTTTGGATGCAAGGCAGAAATATAAATAGAAAGAAAACATCAAAACTACGTACTAGTTTCAAATTATGAGCACCCAATCTACATTGTTTAGATAGGATTGATACCAATTTGATTTGTACATTTGTCCATAAATATTTGCCCTACACGAGGTGTTCATTTTGCTTTGCCATAGATAATGCTTTTCTCATAATGGCCTCTTGATTTGATTGTCAAATTGTTATGTTCAGACTCACAGAATTCACACTTTTTGATATTAGTTAGTTGTTACACTCGACTATCATCTATATTATAGTAAGGTCGTCTTTTTATGTACTGTAATCCTTGATAAAGTGCTAAAGTTTGAAAAACGTCTTGGATAAAAGTCAAAGCAACAACAACAGCAACACATTTCTCTTATGCTTATTCTAAAAGTCGTATCGTGGCATCCTTATATTTTGGTTTCGACGAACAATCGTATGAAAGCGAGGCTTTTGGCGCCTGGGAACAAATGTATTGGCTAACGTGGTCTCCTCATCATTATCCAGAATATCGCTGTCTGACGTATCAACTTCTTTAATGCCATTGCAACCAAAGCGCTTCTCATCATTGGAACCTTTGATCAAATCCTCTGAAATCTTCGCTTCCGTTTTAGTAACAGTGCGTTGCCAATTAGATTTGCCTCTCTTTTCCCCATTAGCTTTGAACTTCGTATCTTCGGCATCAGCAACAGACTGGCCCATACACTGCAACGTGACAAGCGTGTCACCACAAGGCATATGAGATCTACTTTGAGACAATGCAAGTCTTCTCTTTTTCTTTTTCGATGAAATTACTCTTTCAGAACTGATGTCCCAGTTTTCCTTCTCGTATCTATGCCCAACATTTTTTTCTTTAGCAAGTTTAGCTTTTGAGTAATTCTCATATTCGTAATTTGACTGTAAATGGAAACAGTTTTCATCATCAGAACTGTAAATAAAGCTATCTTCATAATCAGGCCTGTTTATAGATCCTTTCAGATATCTTGGAGGATTAATTCGTAATTTTGAGCGGTAACAAAGAGTTCTCGCAGAGCAATCATTATCCTTTTCAGCAAATATGCCATGGTCGAGAGAGTTCATCTCCAATTCATCATCCCGTGATTTCCAATTTTCCTTTGTAGAATCTTTCGTAACACAGCTAATCATTGCAACAGATGGGGACGTCATGAATTCCTTTGTCTCAAATTTACCATCATCATCATCAGCATCACGATTTCGTTTTCGATGATAAACCTCATCATAGTCACTGTGATTTAGAGCCTCGTTATTAAGATCACTGGTTGAAGCGCCAAAAGCATTGTCCGTCATGGCATCTAGCGAATCATCTTCTATCTGGAACTTACGCCGTTGTTTACGACTGAACTTTGGAGGTTGTACATCATCATCTGATGAAGTGAAAATTTCACTTTCTTCAAGTGTTGCCCGTTGCTCTTCTTTGTTTATTTGTGGCTGCATGTTTCTGAAAGTAGAATAAGCAAAGAATTATTCTCTGCTCCAATCAATTTTTGATGTAGCTCATACATGATAAACCACGCATATATTTAAACATTTTTCATGTTTTCATTTCTCACTCGATACATTTATTGAGGGTTGCCCTTCAACAAAAGCTGTTTTAGAAGGGGCCTTCCAATACAAACAGTAATTATCAAAATGAAATAATGTAAAAACGCAACTGTTTTTATAAAGACGTTTTGATATCAAAGTCTTCTTCAGTTGAACTAAACCAGAGGACAGCCGAGTATTCATACATTTTTATAATCTTATTTACATAGCAATATTTTTACAGAACCTAAGCTAAAATCATACCAAAAAATATTACAAATTATGAAATAGCATTTACCGCCACAACCTTTCAAAGAAATAGTAAGTTTTAGATGCCCTTCAGTAAACAACCGTCAAAACAAAACTAATATAAACCAAATTACCATAAAAACCATAATGTTAAACCTATTTGTAAAATCTATCTGTTGCTAGAGAGCATGCACGCATGTCGCCGATCAAAACTACTGCAGTGGAGGTCGGCCTTAAAACTTGATGATTCCCTTGAAAGCAAATGATGAATCTCAGATAAGGGCAGGGTCAGTAATGCTATCACCAGCCAGCCAGCCAGCCAACCAACCACCCGCCAACCACCCCGATCAACATGCCAACCCAAAATGACAAGCGACCGAGGAACACAAACAATTAACAAGAAATTTAGCATCTTTTATGAATTTAACACGTGACTGCAGTGGCTTCCCTCTTTCACATTGTGTATAATATATATATATACGCCTATGACCCGATACGAGTATAACACAAAAACATAAAGATGAGTTACAGTCCAGAGTCCAAAAATACACGATTGAAGTGTTCAAGAAGCCTGACATAGTTTGCTCTTATTTTCTCTGGTGTCGCTTCTCACGCATCCTTTTGTTGTTCTCTTTCCTCTTCTGATCCATTCGGCCACCTACTTCAAACGTCAACTTGCGCCATTTAAGACGATCATCTACACTTTCTGTCCATGTTTCAAGAACATCGCCTCTTTTCAGAATATCTTTGATGGTATCCTTGAATCTAAGCAGTGGTCGACCTACTTTCCTTCTCCCTTCTGCAAGCAATAATACATGATAATACATACATGTATAATACTGATAACATATCAATACCTTTATAGATAATCGATAAAATGGTCAAAACATGACCTGATGGTCTTTCTAGAAACATTTTACTATCTGGGTCATCGATTTCCCTTTCATTCTATCTCAAAGGCCATCAACAGGTCGTCAGGCAAATCAACAGGTCGTCAGGCAAATATGCTGTAAAGTATTTTCACCTTGCAAGTGGGGGACAACTTGAAGTGAATGATGATTTTGAATAAAAATTTAAAATGAAGAATCGATCCATTGTCGTGATCAAATAGAAACATCTTACCTGAAATTTCTCTCCACTGGCAGATTATTTGCTGTCATACGTGTATTTGTGTTTTGATTCTCCGCTTGTCGATGTTGTGCTCTCTGAGACCTTCGCATGGAATGAGAAGTACTTCCTTCTAGCGCGTTTCTCGTTTCCATTAAAATATTCTGATTATTGATAAATTTGGATCGAGTCAGCATTGGCGAATGATTCAACGACGAATTGCTTTGAGTTGTTGTCTCTGATAATTGTCTTCTTTCCCTAAGACTGTACGGAAAATGCCATTCTTTGTCTACAGTTTCAAAGCAAGATGACAATGAGAAGTTGGATAGATGTTGCGTTGAATCAGCATAATCAATGAAGGAATCATCATAACAATCAAAAGAATCATTGTCATAGTAGATGGAATCATCATTCGTAACAAAGGAATCATTTGAATCATTGGCATCAGCTGATATTAAATTTCCACTTGAGTTGGTTTCGTTTTCTGACTCCTGCAAAAATAAATATGAGAATAATGAAGGTACTAATGAGTGGTAGAATAATGAGACATATTTGTAGTTCTTCATCAAAATCTTTGCTGATTACGTTTTGGAAGAGGAGCGAGCAAATAAGGCATATCCCCAAATACTGGGAGTCCCAAAAAACGTTTGAAAAATTCTATTTTCATGATAACCCTTTTATGCAAAAATCAATAGCTGAATCAAATGTTGGTTGTAGGGCAATAAATTAACGAGTATGAAATGTCCTCTCAGGACCAACCAGAGCTTCCCATAGAAAAGAGCTAAGAATTCTAGTGGTGGCAGAATAATATCAGTATTCGCCGTCCAGAGCTGATATAAGTCGTTGTTGTTATTGTTAGAAAACATGTAAAAGATATTCTCAAGGGACAATCATATTACATTATCATTAATTAAGAGATTTCTCTACTTCATTCTACATCAAAATTGTAATTTTAACAATTCAATTCAATTCAATTTTCTTCAATTCAATTCAACAACTGGTGTATTGCAGTAAAAGTAAAGAAATCTCTTTACCAATAAAAAACAGTGATTCAATTCAATTCAATTCAATTTCTCAAGGAAAGTATTTGATTTAGTTTTGTTCAAATTTGAATCAGCAGAAAATTATTTGCTTAGAGTATTGAGGGTTGCCATGTTTTAGGGTTTCTTGCCTTCTCAAAGTTATGGCAATGTGCAATGGCGGCTCTTGTTTTGGCCTGGGAGCAAATTTCGTGTTCGGTGATTTATAGCTCTTCAACCAAGTTACCGATAATAGTAAGAAAAATATTAGAATTTGATTCAGCAATTCGTAATTGGCTTTAAAATCCTTCCCATAAGAATCTTTGAAACTTGTATACACTACTGGTTTGTGAGAAACCCGGAAGCATACCCCAAAATCTGCCAAAAAATGAAACTCAGAATTTATGTTTATGAATATCATTTTCTTGAAAATCGAATAACAGACAGTTCCAAATTTGGTTCCTTAAAGCAATGACATGAGCAAACACAAAGAAATTGTTTCTCTCTTGTGATCCCATTTGATAATGTAAAAAGAAAATTAGCTTGATTATCCCTAGTTTGTATCGTTGTTTTTACAAGTGGTCGAGCGAATAAATAATTATATACCGGGTGAAGCAGAAAAAACGCAACACATTTGATCAGGGCTAGCAATGAGAATGCAAGTCCAATAGGTCAGTTCCTGATCAGTTTCAAGTAATCCTTGATAGCTAACTTGAAGATACACACATTATTTTTCATATTTGGTGTACTGATAGTTGGAATATTAATCTTCAAAGTCCAAATTTGCCTGAACCTCCAAACAAGAGCTTTTGGGTTTTGGGCTAAACTGCAAACGCGCTATCTTGGGAAATCTCCTGAATTATCGTGAAACAAGAGAATGAAGCCTCGTGCTGAGGAAATATTTGAATAATAATATCATCAAATTCATCAATTTTGTCTTGAAGAGACATCTTTCTTTATGCTTCAAAAGTTTCGAAAAGTTCATCTGTCTCATAAAAGAGAGTAATCCGCAAAGTAGTTTGCTTGGGTGTGAAAAATTAATTAATTCTTGCAATCTTCATGACTTTCGTGAAATGCATTATTGTTTAATCTTTCTGGGAATTATTACGAAGCAAGCAATCAGATATACCCAAGGGAAAATTATCCATGGATAATATCCTTAAAAATATTAACTCCTGCTTCGTTTTTTTGCAGGTACACTATGATTAAAGCCGATTGAAGAACTCTCATTCTTTTGTGAATTCTTCCTTCGGTATTGTCATGTTGGTCAATTTTAAGCCTTCAAATTTCTGTTGAAATGTGTGCCTAAACATGTGTGCCCAAGCATGCTTACACTATACTATGCTCTGCTTGTGACTGACGGGATTCCTCAAGCGTGTTTTCAGTTAGGCCAAAACCAGAAAAGATGGAAGCAAATTTGATCTTTCGAGATTGATATTCCAACCCTCCATGCACCAATGTCAGCAAACGAGGTATTTATCTTCAAGCTAACTATCGAGGATTATATTGAAAATTACTGTGGATTTATTGGACCTAAATTCTTGTCGCTACTCCCGATCAAATCCGTTGCGCTTTTTTGGGACACCCGGCATATTTTAATTAAAAATAGTAGAGAACAAACCATTTGATAGTCTGAGTCTCTGTCCTCCATTGTAGATATCTCATTTTCTAATTCAAGAGCCAACTCATAATCCTCAGCCGATACATCTAACTTTTGATCACGATCTTTAACTCTGAATTGCTTCTCTGGAGAAGAACTTTCCAGGTTGATCTAAAACATGAAAAATTTAACGACTTTCCAAGAAGTAATTCTCTAATTTAGTTCAAAAGGAAAAGACTATTCCCAGGTAATTCTCTGAAACAAAAAGGTTTAACAGACCTTGAAAACAAGTTTAGACAGAATAGATGATTGCACTAATATCACATTGATGAAGATTTTGCCACTGATCCTTTTCGTCTGATTGATTTGATTGATTTGATCCATCTGATTGATTTAATGATCAAAAAGATTTGATTGATATAATCGATAAATACATCTTGGGTTGAGACGCAATGAATCATGGTAGAAAGTTCCCTTATAAATAACACCATCTTTGGGGCAAACTTCTCGCACTCAGAATCTATTTTGTTTTCATTTCAGAACTTAGTAGTTAACTGTCTATTACAATAAACAGTTTGATTTGAATGAATCACTGGAATCATTAACTATGCTGGAATTGAACCTGCAAATTTCACATGTTTCTTAACTATTTAACTATAATGATGATCCAGCATGTCAAGATTATGAAAATTTTCGTTTTTACCATAACATTGTGTTACTTATGGACCATTTCATGGCATCCTACTAAAAATACACTCAGTTTTTTATCAAAATTGCAAATATTAATTCATAAATCCCTTGCTGTCAAGAAATTTGAATCAACAAGAATAAAAACTGTTCAATAATAAAGAACATGTATTTATAGGTTACTATTGATAATTAATGATTTTGTTGCATCAGTTTTCATGGCTGTTCTTTTCAAAACGCATTTCGCTGTAAATGTAGCTGATAATGAACTGCTTTCAATTGATGGGTGTATTCATACTTTCTTGTGCCATGTAACTTATGTTAAGATTACTGTACCCCTTCAGGAAGATAAAATTCTTCATCCAATCA
Source organism: Aurelia coerulea (assembly GCA_039566865.1). Lineage (NCBI taxonomy): Eukaryota > Metazoa > Cnidaria > Scyphozoa > Semaeostomeae > Ulmaridae > Aurelia > Aurelia coerulea. The sequence goes on from CM076949.1 coordinate 120,297, forward strand.
ATTTTTGGATTTTTAGATCGTTGGATAGCACACACATCTACCAAAAATTTCTAATAATTTCAAGGAATTTTATTTTATTTTTCAGCGAATTATAAGCAATTTACAGCAAGGTCTTTTCAGCTAGGAACATGCTGTTTACATTATGAGGAAAATTTGAGAACAAAAGGTTTAAGTTTTCAAGTGCCTTTGATTTCCTGTTGAATGGATTTTGTGGTTACATACCAATTACGCTATTGTAGACACTGCACTAAATACATAAAGGATTACTCATGTTTACTCTTGTGGCCAGGTTAATGTTAATCATTTTCAACAGTTCAAAATCCAATTTTCAGCAACCAATGGGTATTCACACAGCTCCCTGCACCCAATGGCTTGACATAATTGGCTGAGATTTGGCAGACAGAGAGAAAAGGCACAGGGGAACCAACTGTCTCTCAATTTTGAGAAAAATTGCCAGGTCCAATTTTAATTTCAATTTTAATGAATCTCAAAACCGGGCCAGGGAGCGAAGGCAAAGGCACGAAAAGGAAATTTGAGACACTTTGTTAGATTAATGTATTGAGAATGCAAAAATCTCATTGAGATTTATAAGAAACTTATCTGGGGGGGACAGGGAGGTTCTAGAAGGGGGTAAGGTGCAATTTTCGCTTTTTCAGGTGTATAACACACAATTTTTGGATAGTTGTATGGTTTTTGGTTTATAAATACTCCCCATTCATTGAGGAATCAAATGATGTATAGTTTATGTGTTATGTTGTGTGCCTGATAATCAAGAAAAAAACACTGTGGGTTGTCACTGAAGGGGTACAGTTATAACCTTAAGATCTGCATTCCATAATAATAATAATCATCATCATTATGTTTTTAGATGGATTTATGGTAAATATCATATTATCATGTAAATTTTTAAGTGCAAACAGTAAACAGCGCATTTGCTATCAATTCCCGGCTGCCCTGTAAAGTTTTACACAGATGAAGATCTTACATTGAATGTTTAAGCGATGTCAACAGTTTTTGTTTTTATAACTATAATAATAAGCTAAATCATCCTCAATAATAACATGACAGAAAATATAATAATAGTGATGATGAGCTGTTGCATACCTTGGAAATACACCTGAATCTGCTTTTGCACAAAGGACACGTATTTGTCATCTGAAAAATGAAATATAAAAAGAGAATGGGCAAGCTAGATTTTTACTGCATTTTCTCTAAACTAATAAAAGATTGCTGAGTTCTACACTCAAAATAATCAGAGAGAACTTAGGCTTTGCTCAGTCATGGGAATTTCCTGAAAGGATGGAGATTAAATTCATTTATTAGAGAAAACATTGCTTTGAAATTGAATAGAAACTAATTGCTGAGTAATCTGCCATGATGTGTATGACTAAAATGGAGTTGGCATTTAGTTTGGAGCAAATTCATGGAAAATTTGTTTTGAGCTCATCTTTGTATGATTCAGATTCAGGAGTTTGTTGGTTGTTTGAAAAGAGTTCGAATTTTGCACCAAACCAGTCTGCAAAAGGTTGTTTAAAGATTTTGGAAAGCATGGAAATTTGTGCAAACTCCATTCAAAGTTTAAAAGAACAATAGAGCATACTCTCAAGTCTCAATTCAAACTAATTGCAAACTTTGTACAACCAACGGAACTTTTGTATGATGCAGTTACTGGGAATCAAGCTTGTGCGGGAAACAGGGGCAGGGCCTAATAATTTTGAAAACAATGGTGCTACATCATATCACACCCATTATTTAGATGTATTGTTATTGGTCCTGCTCCTGCTGGGAATATAAGCTTATTTTCAGTGCCCAGCCCCCTGGGAATTCACTAAAAATTTGCTTCATCCCCAGGCATTTGCACAAGAAACTTCTATCCACCCTAGCATGCCAAGGGCCAGGGGGGTCACACTTCCAAAATGTCCATCCAGGGGCTAGGAAGCAGCTTCTGATTGAGGAGCAATTGTTTTTAAAACAATAGGGAACAATACCTAAAATTAATGCTTATGACGTATGTAGCACCATTGTTCCTGAAATTATTGGGGGCTTGAAACCCCCCATTTTAACATTTGTTGTTTATTATTATTACTTTTCTTTTGCAACCATCTCTAAAGGGACCATATTGGAAATAAGGTCAATATGACCTTATAATGCTATCCCTGCCACTACGATTGGGGGTGTTTTTACTGGTATTTATCTAATGTTTATTTCTTATAATTTTCTTTATTTTATTAAGTGGCAAATGTGAACATAGTCTACATACATACATAGGGGCTCGAAATGCCTGAAGAAGAGTGAATTCACTGAGTTGAAGAATGAAAATTATTGAGTTAATTAGCTTCGTTTTCATAACAAAGATGAATCCCATCCGCTTTTAACTGAAATAAAGACCCGAAACCAGGTTGCTGCGTTACCTTGGACCACTCATATATGCAATGGAAACAGAAGAAATGATTGCAAATTGCCAATATGCCTCTGCATATTATGGGATCCATGCAGATTGAGCAAGTCTCTTTTATCATAGGCCTGCATTTGGTTGAGTCAGTTCTTTGGCCCTCGTTTTTCCTATCATGAGTGGTATTTCGTTTCCTCTTTGCATCGCTTGCTTCCTTTGCCTTGCGGTGATAATGAAACATCTTTACGTTTTCGTTTCTTCACTTCGCATCAGAGGTCGGCCATTTTTTTCTTTTGATGTCAAAATCAAATTCAAACTTAGCGCCTAGACTCATTTTAAAAGCCTCATATTTCTCTCCTTGAGTTTTGTCGCTACAACAAAGGCGGTTGCAACAACAACAACTGGTAAAAGTATTGAAGACTCATGCAATGAATCTACTAGTACAACAACAACAGCAATGGCTATTGTTAAGGTTATTCATCATCCGGGACCTTGCAACATTTTGGCGCCATTCGAATTGAACAACCGGATCAAACCGCTTTCTTTATTGCTTCGACGAAGTTGAAGTTAGGCGAAAACGAAGTTATTGGTTGCATACCCAAACGAATCCGTTTGCATCGCTGTCATCTTCACGACAAGCAAGACTTTCTGAGGTCAATCCAACAAAGAGAGATACAGCTGATCATCGTCCTCATTCAGTGTTGCTGATATGGCAGGAAATGTACCAGACGCAACATTTAAAGTAAGTGTAAGACTGGGCCACAAATTTAGGCCATACAAGGTGTTCAACTTCAAAGCATCTTTGTTGGATATCCGTGTAAATCCCTTAATATCTTAAGTTATCAACTGTCAGGATAAAACAGAGTTGCAAAAGGTGCTCTTACTTAAAGAACTTGAAAGATTATACTAACTAATGGCGCTGTATATATTGAGAACTAACTGAGGATGTTAAATTTTCATCATTTTTATGCTGAAGCGGTAATCTGGTAATCTCATATATCCAAAGCAGTTTCGGGTATTATGGAACACTACCTGAACAAGATTAAGTGTCAGCAATAAGTCATCTTGGTATCAGCAGGCTTATTAGCAATTTTTTATATTCCATTAAGATTTACAATATTACGGATTACTCTACCTACAAACTACAATACTACAAGGACAATACCATGAGGAGGACAAAACCCTATGACTACCCCATGGCATTGTTTAAAAAGTTAAACTACATACAATTTACATAAATGTTACATACAGCTAAAGAGAAAAATGATAAATACTGTACTGTGTGTGGTCTGTGCCAGACTGATAAGTTTGCAAAGTGCGCACGGAAGATGCGCGCCTGGCTATTGTTTTTAGAAGAATGGTTCTATTGTTGTTCCTTTGTTATACATTAAATTGCGAGCGGAAGATCTTCCGTGCGCAAGACAAAGATGGCAGTCTGGGGTCTGTGTAACATTCAAGTTGGGGCTCTAATAACCCATAACCCAAAAACTGTTACAAGCAAACTATTCTGTTCATTTTATTTGTATAGGATACCTGACGTCTAATATGAGACAATTTACGAACAAAAAGGAATTTGCGGATACCTGACATCTAATATGAGACAGAATTTACAAGCAAAAAGAACATTTGCTTTGAGGAAATCAACAATTCAAGAAGACCCATACTTACTGGCCTCATAGCACTTCCCTATTTGTTGTTTTAACCCCGGGTCAAGGGGCCCCTTGACAAAATTGCTGAAAATCCTAGAATCTAATTCAGACTATTTGCTAAAGATTAAGTTATAAATCTTCAAAATTGATCCAATATACGATTTTTCATGGCCTGCTAAAAGTGCATAGTTTATTTTGGCACACCCGGTACACCATGGATTCTTTTCACTCACCCACCCACTGTAATCTCATTCTGCAGCTTGTTTTAGTTGGTGATGGAGGAACTGGAAAGACAACATTTGTGAAACGCCATTGCACTGGTGAATTTGAAAAGAAATATGTTGGTAAGTAAATTGAGAAAGAATGGACCATTTCACAAATTAGAGAAAGGAACAGGAAAATGCAGCCAATTCCAGCAGCCTTGGTAACAAGTGGAAAAGTTGGGGAATCCCCTCTACAATGACATGCAAACTCAAGTTATTTCTTATCTATTTACAATACGCCTTTCACACAGCTGCAGCTGTTACACACACAGTATTAGAGAGCTTCAATTCTCCCCAAATCGCAAATTAGCAAGTGATTTTACAAAAGTATGCAAATGTAAATGATCCTTTATTGGCCAATAGATAAATTGTGAACTCACATTTTACAAAATTGAAAATCACCATTTGGAGAAAGATCTGTGCTTTCACACAGGCAAAACGCCAGTTACAGGGAAACAAAGAATAAATTGGCAGTCATGCAATTTTTCCATGAAGCAGACCAGATTTTTTATATGCATCAGAACTATTACATTAGATGTAGCACAACCAGAGCAGAGACAGGAACTGCAGGGCACCAAATATAAACCAAATATTTCAAACTTTGATTTCTCCAGTTGTATTCATCTAATTTTAATTAACTCTTTTCAAATTAACCCTTAATGTCTGCGCAATTAAACAACATATCAGTTCTATGAATTTATGTCAATTTATGTGTCTATTTGGCACATTTTTGTCAAAGGATATTTTTAGCAGTAAAACAACGCCAGACCCCTAAATTTCTTCTTTCCTGGTGCAAACCAAAAAAGTGAGGAAAAAGAGTCTTAAAAACGCATTTCACACAAAACTTCAGGTATCGATGAAGGTTCTGCCAAAGGGGTTGTGCAGGTTCGTATAGGTAAAAATTTTATAGCTGATATAGAAAATCAAGTCATTTAGGCCCATGTATGCTATTTTCTGTGATTTTCTGTGATTAGAATGTATATTTTGTTTCTGTGTGGTTCCACTGCACAATTTTTGTTTGAATTACACAGCTGTAAAAGAGAGGGCTTAAATTCTAAATAAAAAGAGGCATTATTTTATTAACTAACAAGCACATTAACATTTGATTGACTTAAACCATACATGGGTCTACTACCCTAATCCTATAGATATCCACTGATTCTAAGTGCCAGCTTATGGCATCATTTTATTGGAAATTACTGCGATAATATATGGAAATATAGCTCTATCTGATCTTTGTAAGGTTACTGTTGTAGGAGACATTTTAGGTAAGCTGAATAATTGTAACAGAAATTGTCTCATGAATTGATACAATGTTTAGAAAGGCATTTCAACTGAAGAAAAGTTCTTTGAGTCAATTTCCCTTTGCAAACATTGTCAACCTGGTATACTTTCTTTATTTTTTCCAAACAAAATTATGTCATCACCCAATTATGCAGAATAGTGGATAGCTCGAAAATGACATTCTTTATCAGTCAACAGTCATGTTCATTTGCATCAACAGAAGACTTCGCTTCAGATCACCTTTAACAAAATGTTTTTAATTTCATTCAGCTACTCTTGGAGTTGAAGTTCACCCTTTGTGCTTCTATACAACCCATGGAGTGATCAAGTTTAATGTATGGGACACCGCAGGTCAGGAAAAATTTGGTGGACTGCGTGATGGATATTACATAGCAGCACAGTGTGGAATAATTATGTTTGATGTCACATCAAGGGTAACACACAAAAATGTCCCAAACTGGCATAGAGATTTGGTGCGTGTATGTGAGAATATCCCAATTGTCTTATGTGGAAATAAAGTAGATATGAAGGATAGAAAAGTCAAAGCAAAAGCAATAAATTTTCACAGGAAGAAAAATCTTCAGGTATGTACCTTCATTCAGGAATTTAGAAATACTTAAATATAAATGCTTTTTTGACACACCGTTTGTCAACAGTGGGCTGCAGGATTAATACACCATTCCATAACATGCAGAAAGAATGGAGAGAAATGGGATAACATACAGAAAAGTAGACAAGAGTCAGCAGTTGTGGGTAGGTAGGTAATAAACGTTGCTTGACGTTTTCTTGAGCTTTCATTCAAGTTTACTATAAGTACCTGCTTACCCTGAAAGGAAAGGTTTTTGCAAGGACGAAGGTGAATCTATTGAAATTGAACTCTCATAGGAAGAAGCCAACCTTCGTTGTTGTAGTTGTCATAGGTGCACAAAATGGGAAAAGGGGATGTGCCATATCATAAAATATGCATTCCCATGTAATTAATTCTAATTGAATATTCAATGAATTTAACTGGCAAAGTTACCTGGCAAAAAGCAACTCTTAGGAATCATCCAAATTGATTGGTTGTTTTTAGTCAAATTCCAGTGAGAGTAAATTTGATCAGCATCAGACCATGTTGTCTGAAGAGTGTGGCTGCCTCGTCATACACCAAAGTCTTTCCAGAGGCGTGATTTTCACTCCCCTTTTTTGAAGTTGTCATAAAATCACATGCCTGCCTTAACTGCTTGTTCGTTTTATTTTTTTGCAATCTTTGGGTTTCCTTTCGCAAGATATTAAAGGGCTAATATCACCATTTACGAAAATTTGAAATATAAACATTCTTTCGCCGCTGAATTCGATATGATCACCCAAAACGTGATATTTTGGCAACAAGTGCCCCCAAAAGCCCCTGAAAGTTAGGGAGGTGCTGAAAATTACCGTGCAAAGAAAGAGACTGGATCGAGTGATTTTAAAAGGTCTGTGAAGTAACCGCAGGAAGCACGCTACATGCAAGCAACTGAGGCACTGTTGGGGAATCTGTCTCGTGCGAATAAACTGAAGAAACAAACAAAATAAATGTCCGAAACAGCGTCTGAATCATCATGAAAACCAAGAGATGTGTGCTACGACGTCAAATAATATGTTATTAAAGAAGAAGGCGAGGCAGCAGCAGCGAGCACCGACTCTAGTATGGCAAACTTCACATCGTCCTAGACTAGGCCTACACATCAAAGATCTATATCAAGATTCAAGATGACCCCATTGCCGATGAAGAATGGATAAAAAAGTGACAAAAGCATACTGAACTGATAAGAAACTCACAACTAATATGAACAGTCTTACCTCAGTTTACAAGGAAAATTCTGAATTCCCGGCCAAATGATAAGATTCACCACGCGCGGACTCTCCGCTAAACGGGCCCAAATTTACGCCTCTTGTAATACAAAATGGCAAAAAATGTCTGCTTCCTGTCCCCAACCTTCCATTTCATTCTCGTCAAAAGCACTTTCTTGCAGATGATAAGATATCTCTGAACACAAGCAGACTTTTCATTGATAAATTCCCAACAATTTTATCCTTCAGAACTCTCTTAGAAACGACCGTGACCGTAAGTCTGATCGTAAACAAATGGCTACAGTCAACAAACTTGACCTGCTGACACTAATTCACAATACCTCCAAAGTTTAGTGTGAATAACTTTTAACATCTGACCCTATTGGAAAGGGTATTCCTTAAGCTAATCTTACATAATCGTTGTTTCATTCAAATATCAATGCTACCTTGGAGATTTATCTCTTCTCTGCGGAACGACTGATGTCTTCTTTGGGGAAACAGGACCAACCAACAAAGACAACAATTTTTCTGATAATTTAACGAAGACGACGTATGTAGCTTTCACCCCGATATCATCTGATACCAAATTCCTTCGGTATGACATATCTCTAGTGTTTGTGTTATTAGTTTAAAGTTAGTTTGGGGGCCCTATTGAGACATTAAGAACTAGGCCCCCCGTAGTTGTTGTTGTTGTTGAAATAGCTGAGAATCATGGCCACTGTGAGTGGAAACATGCCATGTATTTGATGAGTTAAATCTGTTGAATCCTGAGACGGAATTCTAAAATATCCATCCCAGGAACAGAGGCAAACTGTCCATCAAAGTCTTTGGTACGAAATGCTCCGAGCAAACCACGGAGTGCTTCTAGTTGGTCCTTTTTGCCTTCTAATCTCTTTATAAATTCCGTCAACTTCGTCCTTCTCGTTTCCTCGCTTCAGGCTGGTCATCGCCAAAGAAGGCAGATTATGGATAAAGTTACCCAGATTTTTGTCATAGGTAAAATGCTCCAGTCACAAACCATACACCCATCAGGCATGGTTGAAACAACAGATTTGCGGACAGAAGCAAGAAGCAACCTTGTTCTGTTTCTCCCATGCAGGCCCACACTACGACTCTCTTTCGCTCCTTCCTGCTGTGACGTTGCAACGCTCGTTACCATTCTTCTGTTCTTTGCGCGGTAATTTTGAAATATTTCTGCATATTCACAACTTTGGAGGGCTTTTGGGGGCATTTACTGCCAAAAGATCACATTTTAGGTCATCTCATCAAATTCAGCGGTGAAAGAATGTTCATATATCAAGTTTTCGTATTTGGTGATATTAGCCCTTTAAAGGATTATGTCTCATTCAATTCCTACCCTGACCATTTCCCTGGGCATTTGCACACAAAAGTTTCCCGTCCCCCAGGCATTTGACTGTACATTTTCCCTGGCCCCCGGGCATTTGAATAGCATTTGGCAAGAACAAGAGCTTTTGCTTATACAGTAACTGGGAATATAGCATTTTTCAGTGCCTGGCCCCCAGGCATTTGACCCTCAATTTTTGCCTGGCCCCCAGGCATTTGAGCAAGGAATTTTAAGGAAGTGAAATGATATCCATTCGCTCTGCTGACCTTCTATCTTTATGAAGTGAGCTAAACTTTTGCTCTTTTTTCGGAATGAGAGGCCAGTTATTGTAAAATTATCTGGTGAATATTGTGCATATGAAGAGTTGGAAGGAAAGAAAACTTTGAAATTGAAAAGTTTGAAATGTGCACAGATAGTTTTCCCTGAACTGTGAACTTGTCTGTTGCTGCCTTATTTACTTATTTATTTTCTGTTCTATCACACCTTTCTTTTCCTCTTGGCAGTATTATGACATCAGCGCAAAGAGTAACTACAACTTTGAGAAACCATTCCTTTGGCTTGCTAGAAAACTAAGCGGACAACCTGCAATGGAATTTACAGAAATGCCTGCTTTGGAACCACCTACTGTAGAGATGGATCCTGGCTTGAAAGCACAGTATGAACAAGAAATTGCAGAAGCGCAAAAGTTGGCATTACCTGATGATGATGATGATGATGATCTTAATGATTAATCATTAATCTCTCAGTTCATCAATCACAAACCCTTCATGGTTGATCATTCTTGTTGTGACACAAGGAAACTTATTTGGTAATGTGGACAAACCCCTTTTCAGGGATTTGATAATCAGTCTGATCAAATCAAACGATCTGTAGCTTCTTGAGATATGTAAAATGACATTTCACGATTCTATTCAAATTTTTGGGAAGATACTATTGGTCTAGGGAGGTCTGTTGCACTTGTTTTTTAGGAATGAGCTTGTATGAAGCAATGAAGTTCCTTTGAATTAAATTAAAAGAATGTTTATTGAACACGCAACGGACAATGCCTGATTTAGATTTGTTCTGGTATGTTCTGATCAAAGATTCATTTGAATGTCTTCAATTAGGAACTCCTTGTTCATCAGTGAACAGAGCCTTTAAAAATAGTGCAGACAGATTTATTACTCAATGGGTAAAAGCTTTAGCAACTGATTGGAGTGGGGAATAAACAACAAAAACATCCACATTAGAAAAGGACATATCTATTGTAAGTAACCAACAATGACCTGCAAAATTGGGTATCACCAAAAGCATCCAAATTCCAACAAACTGACTGAACCATAGGATTCTTCTGGTTCTAACATCTGATCATCAAAAGCCAAAATCATATTAAGAGCTGTTTTCTTGACACTTCCCAAAGGAGACTATCATCCTAGGACACCTGAGTGTACAGTGTTTTATTTGTTGTATGGAACTGTATTCAACTTAACTGTTTTCATTGTCTTGATGAAGAGAGAATTTATTGTGGGTTTAGACTTATCAATCATACTTCATATTCATTCTGGAATGTATTTATTTATTTATTTAACTGAAGTTGCCTAGCGATCAAACTGTTACTTTAAACTGAAGTTCAAAATCAAAATGTTCAAAAAGATCAAAATGTTCCAGTTAGCCTCAACAGCAAATGCAAATCTTCTCGGAAACATTTCCTAAAGGTAGCGTGTTCTGTAGCATGCAAGGTCACAGCTAACTGCAATACAAATACTACCAACAAGTAGTTCTTACTTTGTGAAAAAGTCTTCTTTGATGGAGCAAATGATTGGCTATCCACAGATGCTTTTGTACTGTAACTTGTCTTGTTCAATTCGTACCCTGACCATCCCCAGGAAATCCCCGGGCATTTGCTAAATAGTTATTCCTGGCCTATCAATCTTTCCCCCGCCCCTGGTCATTTGAGTTGTACTTATAGGGGGATGGGGGGGGGGGGCTCTCTCCTCGATTTGTTTAACTATTGAGAGAGCTCCTAAGTAATTCCCTCCATACGATTTATCTTGAAATTGTATGTAGTGGAATTTGAAAATAAATGAACATAAACTGAAACTTGACAAGAGCATGAGCTTTTGCTTATATAGTAACTGGGAACATGGCACTTGCCAAATTAAATTTTCCCGGCCCCAGGGCATTTGTGCAAGAGATTTTTGTTGACCCCCACCGGGCTGCCGGGGGGGGGTGGCAAGGTAGGAATTGGACAAGATATAACTGAATCCTCAAAGAATTTTTTTTTTGTAATTGGGATCCAATGCAACTTAGAAAGAATATCACTATGTTAGTGCTCCCCCCTCCATGATTGGATACAAGGAACAACACATGTAACCAATGGCACTGTTAAAGGCACTGAGTCCGCATAAATAGCGCGTTCATGACCAATATCAACTTCTTTTCAATCATAAAACAAAAGTTGTGATTTAATCACTATTGAAATCGAACCAAAGAAGTTCCTGAGGATAATGCAAGGATTAAGAAGTCTTTCATCTATACTGCAAATGGCTTTAGCACTATTATGCGAGAACAAAGGGCCATCAGCGGTTTGTCAGCAAAAATTAAGGATAGCGTTAACGCTCAGCTATTTATATGGACTCAATGCCTTGAATGCACAGGTCGGCTTCAGCAGGTCATGTAATAGACAATTGCGCCAAAGATGGCAGCGATGAATCTTTTACCAAAATGCATTGCGTTCTAATTAACGATGCTATAGGAATTTGATTAAAGAACACGATCGTCTATTGGTGGGTTACATGTGATCGTCTGCCAATTACCATATAGACCTCCTGGCTCAAGCGATATTTTGATAACACCTTATCTTGTACACATTCAACTTCTACAAAATGTATTAAAATCTTTAAAATGTAATTCGCTTCAAATTCTGTTTGGAATAACTGCTCCCACCGTCAGTATTTAGACCCCCTCTTGCTGCTGTTGCTGGTTGGCTATATGACCTCAGCCTTGAGACGAGGTTATTTGGATAGAAGCATGGCAGTGACAGTACAACAACAACACTACAAAGTTATAATGTGGAAATGTGGGCCTAAGTACTGCTGATGCGGTTGGTGGCAAAGGCTAAGAAGGTTGCAGACGAAATGAAGAAAAAAGATGGCAGTGAACCAGAAGCAAAGCGGAGAAGAAAGGCAACGAGGGCTGAATCAACAGATACGGGAAATGATTCCAGTTCAACAACGATAAAAACATCCAGGTAAAATATTAGTGCCTTGTATATAAATGCTATTATAATTAAATTTATATATCATTGAGTTCGAAATATTATCATTTGTCTTGAGACCAACTATGTAGTTATTCATCGTTCATCGATTATTGTTGGTAAAGTAAGTTGGAGTTGCGGTCATTATTGGCGCCAAAGCGCTTGGATAGCAGAAGTAGAATATGCATAATTGAGTCCGCAATCCCTCCTTGTCATGACGCCAAAGTGTCACACAAGTAGTCTTATTAAGCCATATATATACAGTTAAGTACAGTACAACCAGTCAGGACGATATCAAAAGCCAATACCCCTATTCTATTCTCATCATTATGCTAAAATGCATTACCTATATTACAAGGTATGGCAGCAAAAGGTTAAAGAACATAACAGAAAACACCACAAACAACAACAACTATTGCCTTCTCAATCTGGAATAATAGAACTGGACAATAGAAAGATATTTCCGCTCTTAAAATTGATATAAAAGGTATTAGTTTTCTGTACGCATTATTGAGAAAAACCTTCTCACCAACTTTTCCTGTAACTAAAATATGTCTCTTTTGAAAAAAACGTGACACAGAACAAGAAATGTATCATTGGATCATCAATGGCTTTTTAATATGAAAAAATTAATTGTTTGCATTATTCAAAAATTCTGTGTTTACCTCCACCATCGTCTTCTTATCGACATACATCACACAGGGTTGGTATAATTTAAGATTCAAGAAATTTCATCCATCATGGCAGAAATTTAGATCCGAGATATTAAGGTCCAAGCGACCAGTGGATCTTGAGGCAACATGGATGGAAAAAATTTTGCTCCCTTGGCTCTGCTGAGTGGAATCTCCATTAAAGCGAATCACAACGATTGTCAGCGATTGCCACATTTTGAGCATGCATAGTTCATTTTTTCACACCTGCAGGCCGGTCGCCACGGTTCACCCTGGAGTTCAAGTTGCTTGAAAGTTACGAAATTTGATTCAAATAGACCAGAGAACGAAAAAATATTCTCCTTGCGCGCCAGTGATCTCATCAAAATGTACCATACACTCCCGACTGGCACACAAAATTCTTTGACAGGAATTCAGCCATTGTCCATTCAAATTGATGGATTGCTGGTTTTAGCAGCAAAGCAATCTTCTTTGGCCAATGTTTGGGATTCCTTTTTTGTTGAATACTGTTTGCCATCCTCTTTGATCCTACATTAGAAACCTAACAGTCTTTTTTTCAGATTTTATGCCAAATAATGAAGTCTCAGGCTTTAATGTTTTGTGATGGAATGAAAGCCAAAAGAGAAACATTTCTTGTCTCATTGATTGCTTAATAAAACCAAAGTCTTCAATTTCTGTAATGACACTTAAATGGCACCAAATAAACTGTTGTGCAACCCATCAGAAACTTTTGATTGGATTTGAAAAATAAATAGAGAGATGGAAATGCACCTTCTAAAAATCTTAGGCCATAGCTCCAGAATTCAATTTAGATATCTCTGTTGTTATGTCAAGATGTTTTCAGTGATATATTGAGATAACAGATATATTATATTTCAATTTGATTTTATATACTTTTTTGTGTGTCCCTGATTAACCTGGAAGCTACATCTTTTGACACATTAATAAAAATGTTGGTTGGTTGGTTGGTTGGTTGGTTGATTGATTGATTGATTGATTGATTGATTGATTGATAAGATCCTTTTATAGACATTTCTGCAACTGACTAAATTTCATAAAGACACGTTTTTGTTAAAAGAAACTGGTTTATGAAAAATTAGTACTACGATGACCAAACATTTTAGAAGCTCTAGTACTACATTCAAGAGCAATCAAGGAACTTGAAAATTTTATTTCTAGAATAAGAGTCGGCAGATTACGGTTTGCATGGCATTGCATTTGTAAATATCAAGTTTTGATCACAAAAAATTTGTAACCTTTTGCCTTAATTTGCATGGCTTAGTCATGGTAACAATATCAATGCAAAATGCAAGCCCTTTGTTGATAAGAAGGCTCAACTTTGAACCAACAACAAAAGCAAAAGTCAGTTTACAGGTAAAACTTGAAAATAATTGCCTCTGTTTATTTTCAAAGAACTGATGGAACACCCCCTTCACAATTAAAGAAATCTGCCAGAACACAACACTCCGTTGATGCAGTAAAAGCAACAAGGCTTGCTGATATACCATTTATGGAACTGGAGGAAATGGAAAGTCAAACAAGAACTTCTGCGCAAGATGTTAATTCATACAAAATGACATGTGGTGAAATACAAAAGCTAGTTTCTGAAATTCATCAGTTTAAGTCAAGAGGAGATTGCCATAATGTAAGAAACTGCAATTTTTGCTTTTAATCACAGTTTTAATGTTATTTGCTGTTCATTGCAGTAGAAGGAAAATACTTTTTTGTGAACTTGTTCTTTGGCTAAGATTCATAATTCATAGATTAGGATTTTTAACTCAAATGAAAGTTTAGATATTTGTTTATATGTTTGAGTCAGAAAGAACATGGGATATTTCCCCAGGGGGGGTACTCATTGCAAGCTACTTTGCAAAGTTGTTTCTTTCATAATTCATTGCATAGGAAAAGGCTCTGACATAGATGCGAAAATTAATTTGGTTAAAATCAGACTTTATGTTCAATGATGGAGAGCGATTTTAGTAAGATTATGTCTCACAAAGATCTTATTTAAGGTCTTCAATTTGATTCACATTCATGCAGAAGTACACCTCTAAATAATGACAAACAATGACCCCCAAACAATGACCTCTAAACAATGACAATCAATGACCTCTAAACAATGACCTCTAAACAATGACCTCTGTGGAATATTGAACAAGGCATGTATCGTGGTACAGCTCAAGAGGAAACATATTTTTTTAAGCAGGAAACATATTTATTATCAGAAGGCATAAGGTGACGAAGTTTGGAATGATGTTAATCAAAATGAACAGTTTTATAAAAGAAATGACCGATTCTGATTAGGCCTGTCCATCGATCATGATTTTACTATTCAGTTAATCATATGCAAAACTGCTGATTTTTATCGATTAATCAAAGACCTGAATGTAATAAGTCTGTCATAAGCACGAAGAAACAATGGTAGCAATAGAATAGAATTCCAAGAATAAATGGTCCATTCTAGATTAATGGAATAGTTGATCTTCACTAGCATTCCGCTTTCCTTTCAAGGTGGTCTTTGAAAATTGATTGCTTTCTCATAATCGGTCTTTAATGAGAATCAATTAGTGAGTCCTACTCGATTATTTCAGCAATGTTGATTATTACCTGTAGCCAATTACTCGAATGCTTAAAAATAGTTAGATTGGGGGGGGGGGTGGAATAATCAGGAGGAAGGTTGGAAAAATCTTATATAGTTGTTTTCTTGGTTAAACACGCATCTTTTTCATAATTATGTAAACATTATTAAAAAATCATGTTCACTATCAGTTCAGTTTTCAAGAATTAATGAAAGGCAGGTTGGAATAAAATTTAGGGAGCTGGAATAAAAGTGGGGGGAGTTCAAACATTTTCATCCCCCAGACATTATACAGTAGAACAACAGTACAAGTGCCAAGGACCACCAGTGACAATGCCTCTCAGATGGACAAAAAATTTAATTTGATATATTGTTGAGAATATATACGTTTTTCACTGACGTTGCTCAATTTATAGCTATTATCTTGTTTTCTCACTTTTCAGGGTTTCAGGTTAATATAATGCTTCTCTTGAAGGATTTGATAATTTTCTCCCCTAGTTAGAGGTTAATTTGATGGTTATTCTTCTGCGGGAGTTAGCAGTTTTCTTTCCATATATTACAGTGTCTAATTTTACATTGATGGGCTTTTCTTTTATTTCTTTTTTTCTATATCCACTAAAAGATTACAGTATATATATTACTTACACTACCTACAAATTACTATACAATACTACAGGAACGATACCCCGAGGAGCAAAAGGCTGTGACTACCCGAGGCCATTTAGACATTGAGCTAAAACTACTATGGTTTGTCTCAAATTACATGCCATGAGAAATATCTGCGATCAGGTTGACTTTTGTTTGGATTGGTAAGTAAGGCATTATCGCAAATATTGCATGGCATCTAATTTGAGATAGACATTTAAAAGTACATGACTTAACTGAAGAAAAACAATAACAAAAACAAAATAAAAATGGAGCATATAACATTGTGGTTGTGGTGAAGTGACTTATAACGGAGTTCTTTGGAATTTTCTAACCGAATCGACCAGATTTGTAGATAAATTTTAGAGTCAGAAGGATATAGGCTCATTGCATGAGTGCGTTATTTAAGTCTATCGTTAAATTCTATAACCCAGAATCATCTGTTAAAAATGTCTTTGTTCCTACTTGTAGAGTAATGCAATCATTGAGAGAAGAATCCAGGCTACAATTTTAACAACAAGCCTGAAGAAGTTGAATCGACTTTCACTGATTAAAAGCAAAAAAGCTAGAGAGAAGACACAAGAGGTAAATTCACACAGAATAGGAATCAAATGTTTCCGCTGATTTTTGCTTGTGGCTCATGGCCGTAAACCTTCAAAGCCGCATTTAGATGGACCAATCACACGGGGAATAAGCGAAGAAGGCAAAAGAAACTTTGAAGATTTTTGTAAATTTGCCTACCTTCATAAAACGCAACCAGGACAAAAACTACTTGAAATTTCCCGAATTCTTTTGAAGAAATCTACTCTCCAGATGTTTGGGTATACAAGTTTCGATGCTGGTTGAAATATCTCCAGGTTTCGAGGGGTTATGGCCTTTCCAATAGACAAACTTCCTCGGGCTTTTCGAAGCTTGTTTAAACCACTTCAAGTCAGCTGATAAAACCTCTTGGTAAAACCTCTTTTGGATTTCATAACTTATTTCGCACCATGAAAACTTATGCCATGAATGCAGAAAGTAGTATAATACAGAAACTTCCCTTCAGTATTGTTATATGTAATTGTTATACCTAGGTCGAAAAAATATTCCTGCAGGCACCCTCAAGTTTCTAAATGCTTTTTTTACATGTATCTATACTTTATTTTTAGTATTTTGGTACCAACACCATTTGAACTCTTGATTTCCTACTTCCTAGGCAGTTGCTGTACTGACAGCTATCTCGCTAGGCTAACTTGTAAGTGTAGTTCACTGATATCCAAAATTTTGTGCTGACGTCATCTATTTGTTTAGCCAATGCAATGCTCCTCACAAATACTCTTCTGATTTTTTGCAATAGATGAAGCAAAAGGTGGATGTGCTCCATCTGGATCTGCAAAATTTATTGTATGAAGTAATGCATATGAAGAAAGAAATACAAAAATGTACAGAATTTACGTGAGTGGTTTTGCTTCATTCAACACTGCAACATAACATTCATTTATTTCACATATTGTTGACAATAAAGTCCGATGAAGAGATAACTTGGTTGCGTGACATGTAATCAAACATGAAGTTAAATACTTTACAAAGTGAGTGAAGAGCTTATCCATTGCCTCTTTGTAGATAAGATCAGATTAGACTAAAATTTGGGAATTTATTCATGATTTACAATCCTTGTAACGTAAGTGAAGGATACTGAAAAAAGTTTGCTTTTTTACCAATTGAGTCAGAAAATGTATCTACTCTTTAAAAAATCAAACCACAAAAGCTATAACACCTATAATTTGAATCAAAGGGGGCCATTAGCCGTGTACGAAGAACGCTGGTGCAGGACAAAGTTTAAAACAGCTTAGGAAAGAAGCTTGCAAATATCCATTGCAAAAAGCACATGTTGACCTTGGGATGGAAGCAATGAGCTTCTTCAAAGCTGCGGCAATTCCGATACTTTTCATATTTCTATTTTTGCTGGGAAGTGTAGCCCTTCAGCACACAATACCTAGTTTTCAAGGGGTCCTCGCATCCGTTGTCCAACATCATTCTCTGCCTTGAGGAAAACATGTTCCAGTGGATTAATGCTTGCACGGCGGCACTGAATCAACTCTAACATCTAAGATTTTGTAGAATATTGGACTGTGCGCAATAGTGATACTGATAGAGGCTCAATGGAACCTCTGCGATTGCACATGAAAGCAATTCAGCCATCGTATTGATTCATGCTGGCTTGTGATTGAACTAAAGTACTTTCATTATTAAAAGACCAAGGAAGCAACATTTGAAATGCCAAAGGTACATCATAACCCTGCAAAGAAGGCCATTGGTGAACACTAAAGTAAAAGGAGGGGTTCTCATCAATTTTGTACTAATTTTCCCCCATTATTACCTGTGGCGTTGCCTTCCTGGTTTCGTAAGATGCAAAGGTCCAAGAGCTTTGAAAGTTTTCATAACTTTCTTTGAATGGATTTCTTCAAACTGACGCTGTGTTTCTTTCTAAACTTTAGCAAAGTCTGTTGTAAAGTGATTCCCACAAGCCAATTGCCTTGCCTACTTGCCTAGCGCATTCAATTCACAAAATATTTTCATTCCCCTGCCCAAAGAATTAAAAGTAAGAGTCCAAGCAAGCACTTTAGCAGTTTTTATCAACAGTAATGTTTTTCGTCTTGACTCCGAATTCCCAAAAGCGAAGATACCAATTTTTATATCCAATTGCGGACTGTTGTTATTGTCCGTTTGTTCCTTTGTTTTACACAGCCAATTTCGCAGCAACAATGCAATTCTAATGATCAGATATTGCTTTCTAATGATTGAAAACCATTGATATGTAATCATACTTTACCATCAATTCTGGACATCAAAAAGTCATAATCTACGTCATAGTGAACAGGCCGCAGTGGTTCGTTTTGAGCATAACAAGAGGCAGGAGTAGCCTCACCCCCTCAGGACCCTCAAGTAACGCTCATCTATAAATCGATGCTGTTGTTGTTGCTCCACTGAGGTTGTAGTTGTAGTTGTAGCGTTATCAGTTTAGTCAAAAAGTGAATCAACACTATGTTATGAGTCTAGAACAGGAGTTTTGGCTAATTCCAATTTCAGAAGGAAATGACGCACCCAACATTATGACAAAGATCTTAGAAGTTAAGTGTAAGGCAAAGATTTCTATAGATTAGTTGCATTGATTTTCCAGTACAATTTTTCAAAAATTCGATCACTTTTTCACTAACCTAATGCATCTAGTAACATGGATCGTTTATGTTTTGTAAAAATGATCAAAGAGTATGGATTTTAGAACTGATATATTTATAACATATTTGATACATTAGGTTAGTGAAAACTTTCTTTGCGTCCGCCTCCTTCATAGTATATAAGTTACAATGGATATGCAGATTGGTTTTTTCAGCAATGTAAAACCTTGCATAGCATTGATATACGTAAGGATTCAGGCATGGTGATCATGCGTGCCAATTAACAGTTAAATTATTTTCATTGAGGTTTTTTAAATGTCATCTCGTTATTACCAATTAGTTATCTGACCGAATGATATTCCGTAAATTCTTTCAAATCTTATTTTATAAAACAAGCAAATTTCTCTGTTAATCTATTTGTATTTAATTTCATAGGTCCAAAGATGAAGATATAGATTTGGTCAGCGTTGATGAATTTTATGCTGAAGCTCCGGAAGATATTTCGAAACCAGTGAGTTATTTATATGGAATTTATATGTTGCAAATCCTTCTAGCAGAATACAATAAATGTTATTGTATTTTCTTATAGAGTTAAAATGTGCTTTCCTAGAACTGAAGTTTATTGTTTTTGAAAATGTTCAGATAATTTCGTATGCTGAGTTTCATCTACATGAATTTATTTCTGGTTATCGTAAGAAAATGAAACAACAAAGTTGGTGCCGCATCATGAAATATTCAGATAGTCAGTTAAAACAGTTTTGATTCAGTTGTTATTTAGCATCTGGAAGGTATGCATATTTTTCTCAACGTTTTAATTTGGCCAATAGGGATCTGATTATACTAGGCAGAAACAAACCCAATGGAAGTGATTAAAAGTTGTGGTCAACGTTAGGCCAGTGAAAAATTGTCATAGAATGCGTAAATTGACATTTCAGTCAGATCGGATCTTTGCATGCATGACTCTGAATTGTTTTAGTTTACTTTTACGCCCACCAATTTACGAATTTTAAAAAGCCAACACAAATTAACTTCGGCAAAGGCTCTTCTTGTAGCTATAAAATGATAAAATGAAATTGTATTGGAATGAATTCTGTTGATAAATTCATTTAAATTCAATTTGGCAGATATTCTTTTCCCCCATCATTTCCTTGTACGAGCTGTTCTGCTAATCTGAATACTAAATAGTTATCAAAAACCTTTTCTGGGTTAGTATCTGCTCGTTTTCTTGAGTAAGACTTTGGCCAAAAAATGTCTTATGTTTTACTTTCCATTTTAATCTTACAACTTGTTTTAGGAAATCAGCAAAAAGGATGGACATCAGCAAATGCTATCAAGACTTGACTGGGAACTTCAACAAAGAAAAAAGTAAATGTTATTTTGAAAATGCACTTTTACAATATTGTCATGTAAAACTGTATACAAGTTTGGAACATTCTGACCCCTCCCAACGCTTTTTATTTTGATTACCCAAGCACTATTTTGATTTGAATTCTCGATAGCTGAAATCGTTATTTTTCTTATCATGATAAGTAGCTTGGCTGACGGCTATGCAGAAAGAAGGCAGGAAATTTCAAATTTGTTGTCAGACCAGAACCGGAGCCTTCATCACTGAAGGCCTAGTAACAATGAATTTGGAACATCCAATTATGAAAATGCGGACATTCCCATCAAGTGAAGCATTTTGAAAAAGATGTAAGACGACAAAGTCTTTTAAAATCAATTGTAATCAAAGCTCAAAGAATGAATATCTTAATGACTGCTAAATGTTTCCAACCATCCAAAATTGAGCAACTAAAAGATGCAATCAGAATAACGTAAAGAGCATTGCCAAGGAAATCTATCCTCAGCTCTTTGGAGGGGAAGAATCAAACAAGTCAAGATATGTCGCTGCCCAAGGGAAATATTTGAAGACGAAAAAGAGCTTTTCAGGAAAGATATGCAGCAGTCATTGTGACATTCTTATTTTGAGTTAGGATTAAAGTGAATTGAAGTTTCATTAACTGATGACGTCACTCGATTTTTGATTTTAAAAGACTTGGTCATCTTGTATCTTTTTTCAAAATGCTTGATTTGATAGGAATGTCTGCATTTTCATGATTGAATGTTCCACATTCATTGTTGCTAGGTTTTCAGTCATCAAGTTTTCCCGTTTTGGTCTGACTACCATTTTCAAATTGGCTGCCTTATTTCTGCACAAACCAGCTGCTTATAATGGTAACAAAAATAACCATTTCAGCTGTCAAGAAGTCAAATAAAAATGCTGTCAAACAAAAATAACCATTTCAGCTGTCAAGAAGTCAAATAAAAATGCTGTTTGAGTAATCAACATAAATAGCGTCGAACCAGAATGTTTCAAAGTTGTATACAATTTTGGGGACATTCGGTGTTCGGTGTTCGGTGTTCGGTGTTCGGTGTACGTGTTCTTACATGAGTTTGCTGGGTGAAGAAAACAACTTCAACCGTTTGAAAATTTGTGTTGAGATCAAGTCAAGATTTAATTGATAGCCGAACGAGTGGAATGTTTTGTGGTATGTCATGTTTCTTCTATTTGTCTGAGTATTGTAAAATGTAGGTGAAAATGTGAAAGTGGATTAATAAAAGTTCCGTCACTTCGAAATGTGTGAAAAGGATAAGTTATCGCCCCACTAAAAGCAACATTCAAAAACTGCTCATTTGCTTAAAAACTGATTTTGGCAAAGTATCAGATAAAATGGTGTTAAAACTTGCGAGGAACGAAAAATCATGGAAAAATGTTCGAGTGATGAGATTGTTTATGATTTCAATCACGGGTTTTAGGCCTCCTTTCACGCATTTCGAAGCTCGGATGTTTGTAAACTAAATCTTAACTACATTTCCAATGCTCAGAAGAATAGCAAATGATTTCTAAAATACTGCAGCCTTTCGGCTGTCCACTAAGCTTGGAATTAATTTGATATCTCAAGTATCGCGTGCTTATCGAATTTGTAAACTCTTAAACTTCTTTTTGGTGCACTCAGTATTTGATTGAAGATTTGAACTTGCAAATTGCTGAAGAATTGAAGACAAGGTTAATCATTATTGATGTATCAAAGTTTTGACTCGTTTTGGTTTAGGTGACAGGAAATGTATTGCAGTTGCATTAGAAAGGATAAACGATTTTTGAGTTTTAAGCAAGTTTCTAATGCAATTTCTATCTCCAATAGATGTTAATTTCTGTTATGTTTTACCAGTCCTTTTAAAATCTGCTTCATTTGCTTTTTGATTGTTTTCCTTCTTTTTAGACTTGCAACAATGAAAGATCAATATTTAAAGTCGAAAGTTGAAATTGAAAAAGAAATCGCAAGTAAAAATGAGACATTAAACGGTCTTCGACCGTCACTTAATGCCATATTAAAGGCAACTCTACCACTGCAAGAAAAGATGCGACTCAACATTGATTCACAGAAATCTCAATATGAAATTGCTAATTTTCTGCCAAGGTATTTCATTTTCAATCGAATATTTTGCTCAGACTTAAACCTACTCTTGTTGAGTATGTTTTGACGAAAAAATGAGATTTGGAACAAACCAAATCAAGTGAATTCATAAAGTATAATTAATTTTTTTCTTACAATTATTCTCACGTATTTTTTCAGCCTAATTTTTCTTCTGGTAGCTATTTTTGAGCCCTCATGCAATAAAACATCCCAACTTTTCCTTTGATTGCTTATTCAATTTTTTATCTCGGTTTAGGCCCTTGTATCTTCTATTTGTGCAGGCCAATGCATACCGTGAAGCAGCAGGTACTTATTTTTATTCTCTGACAATTTTATCAGCCTTTGGGTTTTCTTTCTCTTGACATTCAATTTACTGCAAGGAACATTTCCCTCTCTTTTAAGCCCCCTCTTGAGTGTCCGAAATTGAGTATGCCTCCGGGGGCTTAATAGAGCTTTTGTGGTAATAAATTTATAGTGGAACGATATTTTTTCCCGGACCTTGACTGATAGATTAACATTTGAGTTGTGAACACAGCGTCGCTAACGTTTAAACCTTTTTACTCACCCGCCCAGTATGTATTCTTTGTAGAATTAGGACTTAGAGTTGGTTCTATGAGACAATTAGGATGAGACATATGAATGAGACGATATTTATGCATTTGGCATTTACTTGAGAATTAACCAAGGCTTAAATTGTACGTGTTGTTGTTACATTATTCAGAAGAAGTGAATTGTTAAAATTTGACAATGGTTTTATCATCATTGAAATATTATGTTTGTATTCTCATTAGATCAACAGTTGCAAGTGGCTATTGCAGGAGATGATCAAGTTGCCAAAGCAATGTTCGAACGCGGAAACACTAATCTTGGTTTGTTTGATAAATCATGTTATATCAATCAATCAATCAATCAATTAATCAATCAATTATTCAATCAATTAATTAATAATGCTTTCAAACAATAAACCTCTTCTAGTTTCGTAGCATAAAGTTCCATTGCTAATTTTTTTTAATATTTGATTCACGTATGGTCGGTCACATGTTATCGTTGATGAGACGTCTTTTCAGCATTTAAGCACGCAATGCAAAGGTTAGTGCAAGTAATAAATGTCTTTTCCTCAAATTTGTAACAGTTACATAATGTTAACGTCATATGTATGTTGTAAATTGAATTCTATTGAATTGAATTGAATTTATGTCATAGATGAATACGAGGATTCTGACAATGAAGAACGTAATGACGTCACTGACAAGGAAGACAATAAAAGGAGGGTACGTAGAAATTATCCTTTTTGCCACTGGCTGAGTCTCCTCGTATTTTACAGTTTTTTTATATTAAATCATACTGTAAAATTTGTTAAACCAATGTGAGAAATGCTAGATTTTTCATCAGCAGAAAGTTTAATTGGTTTTTAGGGATTTTATTAGTGACATTGCCTGTGTTATTTGATTTGCTGTTGTCACTAGGAACCAAATCCCGGAACCAAAAACCAATTTTTACCATTTTGATATTGTTTTGAAGTATTCAAATATTTTTGTCAAGAATCAGCATGTTTCATCAAACTTTATTGTCCAAACAGAAGCACCGAAAAGATCAAGAAAAGGCAAGGTTGGAGGAAAAGAGACGAAGCATATTGAGGAAACACCCCCTTTACTTGAATATTCGAATTTTGTGCAAAGGTAACAGTCATCGAGTTTAATTTTCTGTTTTTGTTTCTAAATCATAATTACGGTAGAACTACATGTAACATAATTCAAAAATGTACCAAATCATGTCAGACGATTCGAATTTCTTTCATCAGCTTCTGTAATAAGAGTGCTAGAGGAGACGAAATTCAAATTGTCTAAAATTATTTAGTATATGTTTAGTTCCCTTCAAATTTCATATTTAAACTGCCTAAGAAGAAACTGAAACCCTGCTGTTCTCCAGCCCAGTTGATTCAACAATAACATATTGTAATACATCAATAAACCAGATCTGAATATGTGATTCTTATTTGTGGAACTCTACTGTGTGCGCCAAAATAAACCATGCAACTTTGGCAGTCCACGATAAATCTCGCACACTGGACCGATTTTGAACATTTATGACTTAATATTTAGCAGAAAGCCTGAATTAAATTTCAGGATTTTTGCAAATGTTTTTCTTTTCAAGTTTCAGAGCTATAAGCGAGTTTCTTAAAATTTTCGTTTTCGAAATTACTGAAAACAACCAAAAAACGTCGATCAGACTTTAAAGACTCGGCATGAATAGGCAAAGAGAAAGCATTTTTGTGATTTTGAAAATATGACTTATTGTTTGGCAAAAGGCCTGATCAGATTCCAGGATTTTTTGCAAGTTTTTTTTGTTTTCAGTTTTGAAAGCTAGAAGCGAGTTTCTTAATACTTTCGTTTTCGAAAACACTGTTAACTATCGAAAAATGTCGATCAAGTTTTCTAAAGAATCGACATGAATGGACAAAGAGAAAACTTGTTCGTGGCGATTTGGGATTTATAAATCGATTAATTGTAATCTGCTGTACGAGAGTTGGTTTGATTGATTTTATGATTTGGTGCAGGTTGCCTTCTTGTGTCAAGGCAGGGGCGGCTCTGAGGGATATTCAAGGTATTCACTGAATACCTATTTTTTTGCAAAGATTTCTTAACATGTTTAACCTTCGAAAATAAGTTTCCTGCAACAACCCTATGTGTGGAGGAGATGCTGAATTTGGTGAAAGGACACTTTTATGATGTCAGAAATGACGCACAGACTATATTTACTTTCCATTTTGTCTCAAAGAAAGAGGATAATTGATCACTAATTCGTTGAGGAATTTGTTTCTATAGAGAATATACTATATTCTCAATTTTTTATTTGCGATCGGAATAAAGAAATCAGCTCGCTCACAAGCAGCTTCCATTGGTAAGTTAGAAGGCCCATAACAACGTTTTTTAACCTTGTACATCAGTGTAATTTATAGCTATCGGTTTGAAGGGTCCATGATCATGCGAGTTTCTAACATCTTGAAAGAAAAAAACGTTCAAATTCTCTTAGATTTACTTTATGAAACGTTGAATACCACTAAAAAATGTAGCAGAGAGCTTCAGAATCCAGACAAGATCGTATGTGGAGGATTTTGAGAAGACGAGAAGCTTACGGGGCTCTTACAGGGCCATGGTATTCAGGTCGAAATCTCAATACCTTGCCTTTTTGGTGGCTTTCCGGAGGCGGCAAGTCTCCGTGTGTTTCGATTGCATTATAATATCTGATGATAACTTTAACCCTTGCGGTTTACAGCCCAAGGCCCTTTCTCTTCCTTCTGTTCTGTTCGTTCACCTGTCATGGGTTTCCGAAGCACGAGGCATTTTCCTGGTCTTTTCCAAACTTAGAAGACTTCATTAGTAGGCTTCAACTACTTTTGACATGTAATATGCTACTGCTTTCTGTCGTATAATGATTCCAGGAGAGAAAATTTTTCCACAAACAACTTATGCTAGGCTCTTTGCGACGTTTTAGAATACCTTAAAACCAATTTTTTCTGGGTGGGGGGCATGCCCTGCACCCCTCTTGAGAGAGGGCCCTTTTCCTACAATTTGAATACCTATCAATTTTTGGTCCCAGCCGCCCCTGTAGGGGGTTAAAAAGACAAACAGGGAAGCGTCATGAGGTCAGCAAGCATGGAGTCTTGTTGGTTTTTTTATTTTGTGCTGGCTTGGGGCGGGACTTACTGCAACTACTACAGAATTTCGCAACAGGCCAATAGTTGAAGTAACGCTCGTGCAGAAGTTCACACTGATCAATTTCTAAATCCCTAAATCACCCCGGTGATCGACGTATTTGGATCGTTTTCAGTGTTTTCGAAAATGAAAATGTTTAGAAATTCGCTCCTAACTCTGAAAAGTGAAAACACAAAAAATTGCAAAAATGCAAGAATTTAATTCAGGCTTTCTGCTAAAGATTAAGTCATAAATCTTCAAAATCGGTCCAGTGTACGATTTATCGTGGCCTGCCAAAAGGGCATAGTTCATTTGGACTCACCTGGTCGATTCTCGTGTTTATCACATATTAATTATTTCATTCAATATCACATAGCTCATATATCTTCATCCTATAGATTTACAATTCAATTGTCTGATACAGTTTGATATGTTTTTGTTTCAGGCTCGGTTGTTGTCAACTTGCAAATTTCATATTTAACTACACTCCATATAGTAGCTGTTAACTTATCATTGGATGTTCCAAAGGGAAGCACTTTTCCTGTTCAAACCACAAGGTATGCGCTTTTAAATGAATGTTTACTTTTCTATGATCTCACAAATGTCTGGCTTTACGATTCACAAAAATTTCATGAAAATTTGAAAATTACGATTGATCGAAGTTGAGTGTGCTAGAGTATTGTTAAAACTATTTTTATTTGGAATATGTTTCTTTTGCAGCCCACTTTTGTGTACTGATTCAATTTTGAGGAATTTATATGAGGATGATGATGGAGAGAAAAGCCCAAATGCTTCAAATCAACTTCAGTTGGAGAAATTAGGGTAACTGCTTCTTTTCTCCTTTTGCGATTATGGATTCATTTACGATTCATTTTCCTTGTTCTTATATTTTGTATTAAATTCTTTGACATTTGAAAGAGATCTTTCATTTTTGTAGATCTGAACTATGTTTAGCTTTCGCATCAACTTAAAGGGCCCTGTGCAACGTCCCTGCTTTGCGATATGCCTTGGTTCCCTGTCATCGATAATTTCTGATAATCAAATATTAAGATGGCTACATCGAGGCAGGAACTTCTCACGAGATCAAAGCGTTCTCTCTCCTGAACCAATGTGTATGGCAGAGAATTAAGTTGAAAGACCAAGTCGTGGAGACTGGCTAACCCCAACATGCCTTGTCTACGTATGAATTTTGGACAAGTCTGAAGTCAGAAGTTTTAGACAGTAGTAACTGCGTGAACCAAATGTCAGACAAGGACTTTGCTGTTAGTTGTTGCAGAGTTATCTGATATGCATGTTTCACAGATTCGTGTACTCGCTGTATGCATTTGCAAAGTGAAAACACTGACTAACAACCATGTTTGTGACATCAGTTTCAGCGTTATAGAATATATGTATATAGATTTTAGCGCTCTATAAGTGCATTGTTATTATTATTGTTATTATCAAAGAAAGCGGTTATGATGGTGATGTGTACGTACGATATACTTGTTTCCCACCGTGCTTCCGCGCGGCTTGTGTGCTTTGTTTATTTCTTTCACGAAACACTGAGCCCGCAAAGCACTTCCATTGCACAGGCCTACATCCAAATGAATTTTCATATTTTTCATTCATAGACTTGAAAGTACTTTCTTTTCGTAGACTGGATGATTTTTCATCTCACATCAAGGAAATTGGTCGGCCATACTTTTGGTTACAGAGAATTTGTGGCTTGAATTTTTTGCCAAGCAATCCTTTTAAGGTAGTTCATTTTTGTTTATCTTGGGAAGGCCGATATGGCGTCATTAACAATTGATCCTCTTGTGTTACCTTTTTAAAATCAGATTTAAAGAGGACAGTGTTTTTAAGCCACTTTAGATATTTTGTAAACGGTTTGCATGCTATGCGTTATCAACTATCGCCAACGGGCACCATCATCAGAAGGGCACCTATTATGTTACAAGTAATGATGGCAATATCTGAATTATAAGGTTGACTGTTATATGGATTGGACACCTTAGTGTGATCTTTATTTCATCTGCTGTTCATTCGGGTGAAGCTTTAAGCAAAATTGATTGACAAAATCTTTATCAGGTCTTCAAAAATCCTTTGAGATGATACAGCTAACTTTGAAAATTCTAAACCTAAATCAATCACTTGTTCCTTCCAAACACTCTTATCATTCTTAAAGATCATAATTATGATTTTTTTTCGTAGAGAGATGAAGCAAGTACAAATCTAAGTTCTGAAAATATGGAATCTGTGATCAAAGCAATCAAGTCGAGAATTTCTTCAAGATTTTCGTTACACAAACAGTTGATTGAACTTGGTAAGGCCTTGCTAATATTTTAGAAAATAAATCATCCACAATTTTAGTTCTTACTTTCTCGTATAATTTCAATCTTGCTAAGTGATTTCATGAGACATTAATCAAGTAACAATGTGAGGGCATTTTAGCATTGATAATATTGTGAAATTTGCATCCTGTCTCATAAAATGAAATGAACAACTTTTCTATATTCCAGAGACATTTTTAGTTCTTACTTTCTCGTATAATTTCAATCTTGCTAAGTGATTTCATGAGACATTAATTAAGTAACAATGTGAGGGCATTTTAGCATTGATAATATTGTGAAATTTACATCCTGTCTCATAAAATGAAATGAACAACTTTTCTATATTCCAGAGACATTTTTAGTTCTTACTTTCTTGTATAATTTCAATCTTGCTAAGTGATTTCATGAGACATTAATCAAGTAACAATGTGAGGGCATTTTAGCATTGATAATATTGTGAAATTTACATCCTGTCTCATAAAATGAAATGAACAACTTTTCTATATTCCAGAGACATTTTTAGTTCTTACTTTCTCGTATAATTTCAATCTTGCTAAGTGATTTCATGAGACATTAATTAAGTAACAATGTGAGGGCATTTTAGCATTGATAATATTGTGAAATTTACATCCTGTCTCATAAAATGAAATGAACAACTTTTCTATATTCCAGAGACATTTTTAGTTCTTACTTTCTCGTATAATTTCAATCTTGCTAAGTGATTTCATGAGACATTAATTAAGTAACAATGTGAGGGCATTTTAGCATTGATAATATTGTGAAATTTACATCCTGTCTCATAAAATGAAATGAACAACTTTTCTATATTCCAGAGACATTTTTAGTTCTTACTTTCTCGTATAATTTCAATCTTGCTAAGTGATTTCATGAGACATTGAATCAAGTATCAGTGTGAGGGGATTTTAGCATTGATAATATTGTGAAATTTGCATCTTGTCTCATAAAATGAAATGAACAACTTTTCTATATTCCAGAGACATTTTTAGTTCTTACTTTCTTGTATAATTTCAATCTTGCTAAGTGATTTCATGAGACATTAATTAAGTAACAATGTGAGGGCATTTTAGCATTGATAATATTGTGAAATTTACATCCTGTCTCATAAAATGAAATGAACAACTTTTCTATATTCCAGAGACATTTTTAGTTCTTACTTTCTCGTATAATTTCAATCTTGCTAAGTGATTTCATGAGACATTGAATCAAGTATCAGTGTGAGGGGATTTTAGCATTGATAATATTGTGAAATTTACATCCTGTCTCATAAAATGAAATGAACAACTTTTCTATATTCCAGAGACATTTTTAGTTCTTACTTTCTTGTATAATTTCAATCTTGCTAAGTGATTTCATGAGACATTAATTAAGTAACAATGTGAGGGCATTTTAGCATTGATAATATTGTGAAATTTACATCCTGTCTCATAAAATGAAATGAACAACTTTTCTATATTCCAGAGACATTTTTAGTTCTTACTTTCTCGTATAATTTCAATCTTGCTAAGTGATTTCATGAGACATTGAATCAAGTATCAGTGTGAGGGGATTTTAGCATTGATAATATTGTGAAATTTGCATCTTGTCTCATAAAATGAAATGAACAACTTTTCTATATTCCAGAGTCATTTTTAGTTCTTACTTTCTTGTATAATTTCAATCTTGCTAAGTGATTTCATGAGACATTAATTAAGTAACAATGTGAGGGCATTTTAGCATTGATAATATTGTGAAATTTACATCCTGTCTCATAAAATGAAATGAACAACTTTTCTATATTCCAGAGACATTTTTAGTTCTTACTTTCTCGTATAATTTCAATCTTGCTAAGTGATTTCATGAGACATTGAATCAAGTATCAGTGTGAGGGGATTTTAGCATTGATAATATTGTGAAATTTGCATCTTGTCTCATAAAATGAAATGAACAACTTTTCTATATTCCAGAGTCATTTTTAGTTCTTACTTTCTTGTATAATTTCAATCTTGCTAAGTGATTTCATGAGACATTAATTAAGTAACAATGTGAGGGCATTTTAGCATTGATAATATTGTGAAATTTACATCCTGTTTCATAAAATGAAATGAACAACTTTTCTATATTCCAGAGACATTTTTAGTTCTTACTTTCTCGTATAATTTTAATCTTGCTAAGTGATTTCATGAGACATTAATTAAGTAACAATGTGAGGGCATTTTAGCATTGATAATATTGTGAAATTTACATCCTGTCTCATAAAATGAAATGAACAACTTTTCTATATTCCAGAGACATTTTTAGTTCTTACTTTCTCGTATAATTTCAATCTTGCTAAGTGATTTCATGAGACATTAATTAAGTAACAATCTGAGGGCATTTTAGCATTGATAATATTGTGAAATTTACATCCTGTCTCATAAAATGAAATGAACAACTTTTCTATATTCCAGAGACATTTTTAGTTCTTACTTTCTCGTATAATTTCAATCTTGCTAAGTGATTTCATGAGACATTAATTAAGTAACAATGTGAGGGCATTTTAGCATTGATAATATTGTGAAATTTACATCCTGTCTCATAAAATGAAATGAACAACTTTTCTATATTCCAGAGACATTTTTAGTTCTTACTTTCTCGTATAATTTCAATCTTGCTAAGTGATTTCATGAGACATTGAATCAAGTATCAGTGTGAGGGGATTTTAGCATTGATAATATTGTGAAATTTGCATCTTGTCTCATAAAATGAAATGAACAACTTTTCTATATTCCAGAGTCATTTTTAGTTCTTACTTTCTTGTATAATTTCAATCTTGCTAAGTGATTTCATGAGACATTGAATCAAGTAACAATGTGAGGGCATTTTAGCATTGATAATATTGTGAAATTTGCATCCTGTCTCATAAAATGAAATGAACAACTTTTCTATATTCCAGAGACATTTTTAGTTCTTACTTTCTCGTATAATTTCAATCTTGCTAAGTGATTTCATGAGACATTGAATCAAGTAACAATGTGAGGGCATTTTAGCATTGATAATATTGTGAAATTTGCATCCTGTCTCATAAAATGAAATGAACAACTTTTCTATATTCCAGAGACATTTTTAGTTCTTACTTTCTCGTATAATTTCAATCTTGCTAAGTGATTTCATGAGACATTGAATCAAGTAACAATGTGAGGGCATTTTAGCATTGATAATATTGTGAAATTTGCATCCTGTCTCATAAAATGAAATGAACAACTTTTCTATATTCCAGAGACATTTTTAGTTCTTACTTTCTTGTATAATTTCAATCTTGCTAAGTGATTTCATGAGACATTGAATCAAGTAACAATGTGAGGGCATTTTAGCATTGATAATATTGTGAAATCTGCATCCTGTCTCATAAAATGAAATGAACAACTTTTCTATATTCCAGAGACATTTTTAGTTCTTACTTTCTCGTATAATTTCAATCTTGCTAAGTGATTTCATGAGACATTGAATCAAGTAACAATGTGAGGGCATTTTAGCATTGATAATATTGTGAAATTTACATCTTGTCTCATAAAATGAAATGAACAACTTTTCTATATTCCAGAGACATTTTTAGTTCTTACTTTCTCGTATAATTTCAATCTTGCTAAGTGATTTCATGAGACATTGAATCAAGTAACAATGTGAGGGCATTTTAGCATTGATAATATTGTGAAATTTACATCCTGTCTCATAAAATGAAATGAACAACTTTTCTATATTCCAGAGACATTTTTAGTTCTTACTTTCTCGTATAATTTCAATCTTGCTAAGTGATTTCATGAGACATTGAATCAAGTATCAGTGTGAGGGGATTTTAGCATTGATAATATTGTGAAATTTGCATCTTGTCTCATAAAATGAAATGAACAACTTTTCTATATTCCAGAGTCATTTTTAGTTCTTACTTTCTTGTATAATTTCAATCTTGCTAAGTGATTTCATGAGACATTGAATCAAGTAACAATGTGAGGGCATTTTAGCATTGATAATATTGTGAAATTTGCATCCTGTCTCATAAAATGAAATGAACAACTTTTCTATATTCCAGAGACATTTTTAGTTCTTACTTTCTCGTATAATTTCAATCTTGCTAAGTGATTTCATGAGACATTGAATCAAGTAACAATGTGAGGGCATTTTAGCATTGATAATATTGTGAAATTTGCATCCTGTCTCATAAAATGAAATGAACAACTTTTCTATATTCCAGAGACATTTTTAGTTCTTACTTTCTCGTATAATTTCAATCTTGCTAAGTGATTTCATGAGACATTGAATCAAGTAACAATGTGAGGGCATTTTAGCATTGATAATATTGTGAAATTTGCATCCTGTCTCATAAAATGAAATGAACAACTTTTCTATATTCCAGAGACATTTTTAGTTCTTACTTTCTTGTATAATTTCAATCTTGCTAAGTGATTTCATGAGACATTGAATCAAGTAACAATGTGAGGGCATTTTAGCATTGATAATATTGTGAAATTTGCATCCTGTCTCATAAAATGAAATGAACAACTTTTCTATATTCCAGAGACATTTTTAGTTCTTACTTTCTCGTATAATTTCAATCTTGCTAAGTGATTTCATGAGACATTGAATCAAGTAACAATGTGAGGGCATTTTAGCATTGATAATATTGTGAAATTTACATCTTGTCTCATAAAATGAAATGAACAACTTTTCTATATTCCAGAGACATTTTTAGTTCTTACTTTCTCGTATAATTTCAATCTTGCTAAGTGATTTCATGAGACATTGAATCAAGTAACAATGTGAGGGCATTTTAGCATTGATAATATTGTGAAATTTGCATCCTGTCTCATAAAATGAAATGAACAACTTTTCTATATTCCAGAGACATTTTTAGTTCTTACTTTCTCGTATAATTTCAATCTTGCTAAGTGATTTCATGAGACATTGAATCAAGTATCAGTGTGAGGGGATTTTAGCATTGATAATATTGTGAAATTTGCATCCTGTCTCATAAAATGAAATGAACAACTTTTCTATATTCCAGAGACATTTTTAGTTCTTACTTTCTCGTATAATTTCAATCTTGCTAAGTGATTTCATGAGACATTGAATCAAGTATCAGTGTGAGGGGATTTTAGCATTGATAATATTGTGAAATTTGCATCTTGTCTCATAAAATGAAATGAACAACTTTTCTATATTCCAGAGACATTTTTAGTTCTTACTTTCTCGTATAATTTCAATCTTGCTAAGTGATTTCATGAGACATTGAATCAAGTAACAATGTGAGGGCATTTTAGCATTGATAATATTGTGAAATTTGCATCCTGTCTCATAAAATGAAATGAACAACTTTTCTATATTCCAGAGACATTTTTAGTTCTTACTTTCTCGTATAATTTCAATCTTGCTAAGTGATTTCATGAGACATTGAATCAAGTATCAGTGTGAGGGGATTTTAGCATTGATAATATTGTGAAATTTGCATCTTGTCTCATAAAATGAAATGAACAACTTTTCTATATTCCAGAGTCATTTTTAGTTCTTACTTTCTTGTATAATTTTAATCTTGCTAAGTGATTTCATGAGACATTGAATCAAGTAACAATGTGAGGGCATTTTAGCATTGATAATATTGTGAAATTTGCATCCTGTCTCATAAAATGAAATGAACAACTTTTCTATATTCCAGAGACATTTTTAGTTCTTACTTTCTCGTATAATTTCAATCTTGCTAAGTGATTTCATGAGACATTGAATCAAGTAACAATGTGAGGGCATTTTAGCATTGATAATATAGTGAAATTTGCATCCTGTCTCATAAAATGAAATGAACAACTTTTCTATATTCCAGAGACATTTTTAGTTCTTACTTTCTCGTATAATTTCAATCTTGCTAAGTGATTTCATGAAACATTAATTAAGTAACAATGTGATGGCATTTTAGCATTGATAATATTGTGAAATTTACATCTTGTCTCATAAAATGAAATGAACAACTTTTCTATATTCCAGAGACATTTTTAGTTCTTACTTTCTCGTATAATTTCAATCTTGCTAAGTGATTTCATGAAACATTAATTAAGTAACAATGTGAGGGCATTTTAGCATTGATAATATTGTGAAATTTGCATCTTGTCTCATAAAATGAAATGAACAACTTTTCTATATTGCAGAGTCATTTTTAGTTCTTACTTTCTCTTATAATTTCAATCTTGCTAAGTGATTTCATGAGGCATTGAATCAAGTAACAATGTGAGGGCATTTTAGCATTGATAATATTGTGAAATTTACATCTTGTCTCATGAAATGAAATGAACAACTTTTCTATATTCCAGAGACATTTTTAGTTCTTACTTTCTCGTATAATTTCAATCTTGCTAAGTGATTTCATGAGACATTGAATCAAGTAACAATGTGAGGGGATTTTAGCATTGATAATATTGTGAAATTTGCATCTTGTCTCATAAAGTGAAATGAACAACTTTTCTATATTCCAGAGACATTTTTAGTTCTTACTTTCTCGTATAATTTCAATCTTGCTAAGTGATTTCATGAGACATTAATTAAGTAACAATTTGAGGGCATTTTAGCATTGATAATATTGTGAAATTTACATCCTGTCTCATAAAATGAAATGAACAACTTTTCTTTCTTCCAGAGACATTTTTAGTTCTTACTTTCTCGTATAATTTCAATCTTGCTAAGTGATTTCATGAGGCATTAATTAAGTAACAATGTGAGGGCATTTTAGCATTGATAATATTGTGAAATTTGCATCTTGTCTCATAAAATGAAATGAACAACTTTTCTATATTGCAGAGTCATTTTTAGTTCTTACTTTCTCGTATAATTTCAATCTTGCTAAGTGATTTCATGAGGCATTAATTAAGTAACAATGTGAGGGCATTTTAGCATTGATAATATTGTGAAATTTGCATCTTGTCTCATAAAATGAAATGAACAACTTTTCTATATTGAAGAGTCATTTTTAGTTCTTACTTTCTCTTATAATTTCAATCTTGCTAAGTGATTTCATGAGGCATTGAATCAAGTAACAATGTGAGGGCATTTTAGCATTGATAATATTGTTAAATTTACATCTTGTCTCATAAAATGAAATGAACAACTTTTCTATATTCCAGAGACATTTTTAGTTCTTACTTTCTCGTATAATTTCAATCTTGCTAAGTGATTTCATGAAACATTAATTAAGTAACAATGTGAGGGCATTTTAGCATTGATAATATTGTGAAATTTGCATCTTGTCTCATAAAATGAAATGAACAACTTTTCTATATTGCAGAGTCATTTTTAGTTCTTACTTTCTCTTATAATTTCAATCTTGCTAAGTGATTTCATGAGGCATTGAATCAAGTAACAATGTGAGGGCATTTTAGCATTGATAATATTGTGAAATTTACATCTTGTCTCATAAAATGAAATGAACAACTTTTCTATATTCCAGAGACATTTTTAGTTCTTACTTTCTCGTATAATTTCAATCTTGCTAAGTGATTTCATGAAACATTAATTAAGTAACAATGTGAGGGCATTTTAGCATTGATAATATTGTGAAATTTGCATCTTGTCTCATAAAATGAAATGAACAACTTTTCTATATTGCAGAGTCATTTTTAGTTCTTACTTTCTCTTATAATTTCAATCTTGCTAAGTGATTTCATGAGGCATTGAATCAAGTAACAATGTGATGGCATTTTAGCATTGATAATATTGTGAAATTTGCATCTTGTCTCATAAAATGAAATGAACAACTTTTCTATATTGAAGAGTCATTTTTAGTTCTTACTTTCTCTTATAATTTCAATCTTGCTAAGTGATTTCATGAGGCATTGAATCAAGTAACAATGTGAGGGCATTTTAGCATTGATAATATTGTGAAATTTACATCTTGTCTCATGAAATGAAATGAACAACTTTTCTATATTCCAGAGACATTTTTAGTTCTTACTTTCTCGTATAATTTCAATCTTGCTAAGTGATTTCATGAGACATTGAATCAAGTAACAATGTGAGGGGATTTTAGCATTGATAATATTGTGAAATTTGCATCTTGTCTCATAAAATGAAATGAACAACTTTTCTATATTGAAGAGTCATTTTTAGTTCTTACTTTCTCTTATAATTTCGATCTTCTTAAGTGATTTCATGAGGCATTGAATCAAGTAACAATGTGAGGGCATTTTAGCATTGATAATATTGTGAAATTTACATCTTGTCTCATAAAATGAAATGAACAACTTTTCTATATTCCAGAGACATTTTTAGTTCTTACTTTCTCGTATAATTTCAATCTTGCTAAGTGATTTCATGAATCATTAATTAAGTAACAATGTGAGGGCATTTTAGCATTGATAATATTGTGAAATTTGCATCTTGTCTCATAAAATGAAATGAACAACTTTTCTATATTGAAGAGTCATTTTTAGTTCTTACTTTCTCTTATAATTTCAATCTTGCTAAGTGATTTCATGAGGCATTGAATCAAGTAACAATGTGAGGGCATTTTAGCATTGATAATATTGTTAAATTTACATCTTGTCTCATAAAATGAAATGAACAACTTTTCTATATTCCAGAGACATTTTTAGTTCTTACTTTCTCGTATAATTTCAATCTTGCTAAGTGATTTCATGAAACATTAATTAAGTAACAATGTGAGGGCATTTTAGCATTGATAATATTGTGAAATTTGCATCTTGTCTCATAAAATGAAATGAACAACTTTTCTATATTGCAGAGTCATTTTTAGTTCTTACTTTCTCTTATAATTTCAATCTTGCTAAGTGATTTCATGAGGCATTGAATCAAGTAACAATGTGAGGGCATTTTAGCATTGATAATATTGTGAAATTTACATCTTGTCTCATAAAATGAAATGAACAACTTTTCTATATTCCAGAGACATTTTTAGTTCTTACTTTCTCGTATAATTTCAATCTTGCTAAGTGATTTCATGAAACATTAATTAAGTAACAATGTGAGGGCATTTTAGCATTGATAATATTGTGAAATTTGCATCTTGTCTCATAAAATGAAATGAACAACTTTTCTATATTGCAGAGTCATTTTTAGTTCTTACTTTCTCTTATAATTTCAATCTTGCTAAGTGATTTCATGAGGCATTGAATCAAGTAACAATGTGATGGCATTTTAGCATTGATAATATTGTGAAATTTGCATCTTGTCTCATAAAATGAAATGAACAACTTTTCTATATTGAAGAGTCATTTTTAGTTCTTACTTTCTCTTATAATTTCAATCTTGCTAAGTGATTTCATGAGGCATTGAATCAAGTAACAATGTGAGGGCATTTTAGCATTGATAATATTGTGAAATTTACATCTTGTCTCATAAAATGAAATGAACAACTTTTCTATATTCCAGAGACATTTTTAGTTCTTACTTTCTCGTATAATTTCAATCTTGCTAAGTGATTTCATGAAACATTAATTAAGTAACAATGTGAGGGCATTTTAGCATTGATAATATTGTGAAATTTGCATCTTGTCTCATAAAATGAAATGAACAACTTTTCTATATTGCAGAGTCATTTTTAGTTCTTACTTTCTCTTATAATTTCAATCTTGCTAAGTGATTTCATGAAACATTAATTAAGTAACAATGTGAGGGCATTTTAGCATTGATAATATTGTGAAATTTACATCTTGTCTCATAAAATGAAATGAACAACTTTTCTATATTGCAGAGTCATTTTTAGTTCTTACTTTCTCTTATAATTTCAATCTTGCTAAGTGATTTCATGAGGCATTGAATCAAGTAACAATGTGAGGGCATTTTAGCATTGATAATATTGTGAAATTTACATCTTGTCTCATAAAATGAAATGAACAACTTTTCTATATTCCAGAGACATTTTTAGTTCTTACTTTCTCGTATAATTTCAATCTTGCTAAGTGATTTCATGAGACATTGAATCAAGTAACAATGTGAGGGCATTTTAGCATTGATAATATTGTGAAATTTACATCTTGTCTCATAAAATGAAATGAACAACTTTTCTATATTCCAGAGACATTTTTAGTTCTTACTTTCTCGTATAATTTCAATCTTGCTAAGTGATTTCATGAAACATTAATTAAGTAACAATGTGATGGCATTTTAGCATTGATAATATTGTGAAATTTACATCTTGTCTCATAAAATGAAATGAACAACTTTTCTATATTGAAGAGTCATTTTTAGTTCTTACTTTCTCGTATAATTTCAATCTTGCTAAGTGATTTCATGAGACATTAATTAAGTAACAATGTGATGGCATTTTAGCATTGATAATATTGTGAAATTTACATCTTGTCTCATAAAATGAAATGAACAACTTTTCTATATTGCAGAGTCATTTTTAGTTCTTACTTTCTCTTATAATTTCAATCTTGCTAAGTGATTTCATGAAACATTAATTAAGTAACAATGTGAGGGCATTTTAGCATTGATAATATTGTGAAATTTGCATCTTGTCTCATAAAATGAAATGAACAACTTTTCTATATTCCAGAGACATTTTTAGTTCTTACTTTCTCGTATAATTTCAATCTTGCTAAGTGATTTCATGAAACATTAATTAAGTAACAATGTGATGGCATTTTAGCATTGATAATATTGTGAAATTTACATCTTGTCTCATAAAATGAAATGAACAACTTTTCTATATTGCAGAGTCATTTTTAGTTCTTACTTTCTCTTATAATTTCAATCTTGCTAAGTGATTTCATGAAACATTAATTAAGTAACAATGTGAGGGCATTTTAGCATTGATAATATTGTGAAATTTGCATCTTGTCTCATAAAATGAAATGAACAACTTTTCTATATTGCAGAGTCATTTTTAGTTCTTACTTTCTCGTATAATTTCAATCTTGCTAAGTGATTTCATGAGGCATTGAATCAAGTAACAATGTGAGGGCATTTTAGCATTGATAATATTGTGAAATTTACATCTTGTCTCATAAAATGAAATGAACAACTTTTCTATATTCCAGAGACATTTTTAGTTCTTACTTTCTCGTATAATTTCAATCTTGCTAAGTGATTTCATGAAACATTAATTAAGTAACAATGTGAGGGCATTTTAGCATTGATAATATTGTGAAATTTGCATCTTGTCTCATAAAATGAAATGAACAACTTTTCTATATTGCAGAGTCATTTTTAGTTCTTACTTTCTCTTATAATTTCAATCTTGCTAAGTGATTTCATGAGGCATTGAATCAAGTAACAATGTGAGGGCATTTTAGCATTGATAATATTGTGAAATTTACATCTTGTCTCATAAAATGAAATGAACAACTTTTCTATATTGCAGAGTCATTTTTAGTTCTTACTTTCTCTTATAATTTCAATCT
This sequence comes from Aurelia coerulea, assembly GCA_039566865.1. Lineage (NCBI taxonomy): Eukaryota > Metazoa > Cnidaria > Scyphozoa > Semaeostomeae > Ulmaridae > Aurelia > Aurelia coerulea. The sequence goes on from CM076949.1 coordinate 160,169, forward strand.
TGCTAAGTGATTTCATGAGGCATTGAATCAAGTAACAATGTGAGGTCATTTTAGCATTGATAATATTGTGAAATTTACATCTTGTCTCATAAAATGAAATGAACAACTTTTCTATATTCCAGAGACATTTTTAGTTCTTACTTTCTCGTATAATTTCAATCTTGCTAAGTGATTTCATGAAACATTAATTAAGTAACAATGTGAGGGCATTTTAGCATTGATAATATTGTGAAATTTGCATCTTGTCTCATAAAATGAAATGAACAACTTTTCTATATTGCAGAGTCATTTTTAGTTCTTACTTTCTCTTATAATTTCAATCTTGCTAAGTGATTTCATGAGGCATTGAATCAAGTAACAATGTGAGGGCATTTTAGCATTGATAATATTGTGAAATTTACATCTTGTCTCATGAAATGAAATGAACAACTTTTCTATATTCCAGAGACATTTTTAGTTCTTACTTTCTCGTATAATTTCAATCTTGCTAAGTGATTTCATGAGACATTGAATCAAGTAACAATGTGAGGGGATTTTAGCATTGATAATATTGTGAAATTTGCATCTTGTCTCATAAAGTGAAATGAACAACTTTTCTATATTCCAGAGACATTTTTAGTTCTTACTTTCTCGTATAATTTCAATCTTGCTAAGTGATTTCATGAGACATTAATTAAGTAACAATTTGAGGGCATTTTAGCATTGATAATATTGTGAAATTTACATCCTGTCTCATAAAATGAAATGAACAACTTTTCTTTCTTCCAGAGACATTTTTAGTTCTTACTTTCTCGTATAATTTCAATCTTGCTAAGTGATTTCATGAGACATTGAATCAAGTATCAGTGTGAGGGGATTTTAGCATTGATAATATTGTGAAATTTACATCTTGTCTCATGAAATGAAATGAACAACTTTTCTATATTCCAGAGACATTTTTAGTTCTTACTTTCTCGTATAACTTCAATCTTGCTAAGTGATTTCATGAGACATTGAATCAAGTATCAGTGTGAGGGGATTTTAGCATTGATAATATTGTGAAATTTGCATCCTGTCTCATAAAATGAAATGAAGAACTTTTCTATATTCCAGAGACATTTTTAGTTCTTACTTTCTCGTATAATTTCAATCTTGCTAAGTGATTTCATGAGACATTGAATCAAGTAACAATGTGAGGGGATTTTAGCATTGATAATATTGTGAAATTTACATCCTGTCTCATAAAATGAAATGAACACCTTTTCTATATTCCAGAGACATTTTTAGTTCTTACTTTCTCGTATAATTTCAATCTTGCTAAGTGATTTCTTGAGACATTGAATCAAGTAACAATGTGATGGCATTTTAGCATTGATAATATTGTGAAATTTACATCCTGTCTCATAAAATGAAATGAACACCTTTTCTATATTCCAGAGACATTTTTAGTTCTTACTTTCTCGTATAATTTCAATCTTGCTAAGTGATTTCATGAGACATTGAATCAAGTAACAATGTGATGGCATTTTAGCATTGATAATATTGTGAAATTTACATCCTGTCTCATAAAATGAAATGAACACCTTTTCTATATTGCAGAGTCATTTTTAGTTCTTACTTTCTCTTATAATTTCAATCTTGCTAAGTGATTTCATGAGGCATTGAATCAAGTAACAATGTGAGGGCATTTTAGCATTGATAATATTGTGAAATTTACATCTTGTCTCATAAAATGAAATGAACAACTTTTCTATATTCCAGAGACATTTTTAGTTCTTACTTTCTCGTATAATTTCAATCTTGCTAAGTGATTTCATGAAACATTAATTAAGTAACAATGTGAGGGCATTTTAGCATTGATAATATTGTGAAATTTGCATCTTGTCTCATAAAATGAAATGAACAACTTTTCTATATTGCAGAGTCATTTTTAGTTCTTACTTTCTCTTATAATTTCAATCTTGCTAAGTGATTTCATGAGGCATTGAATCAAGTAACAATGTGAGGGCATTTTAGCATTGATAATATTGTGAAATTTACATCTTGTCTCATAAAATGAAATGAACAACTTTTCTATATTGCAGAGTCATTTTTAGTTCTTACTTTCTCTTATAATTTCAATCTTGCTAAGTGATTTCATGAGGCATTGAATCAAGTAACAATGTGAGGTCATTTTAGCATTGATAATATTGTGAAATTTACATCTTGTCTCATAAAATGAAATGAACAACTTTTCTATATTCCAGAGACATTTTTAGTTCTTACTTTCTCGTATAATTTCAATCTTGCTAAGTGATTTCATGAAACATTAATTAAGTAACAATGTGAGGGCATTTTAGCATTGATAATATTGTGAAATTTGCATCTTGTCTCATAAAATGAAATGAACAACTTTTCTATATTGCAGAGTCATTTTTAGTTCTTACTTTCTCTTATAATTTCAATCTTGCTAAGTGATTTCATGAGGCATTGAATCAAGTAACAATGTGAGGGCATTTTAGCATTGATAATATTGTGAAATTTACATCTTGTCTCATGAAATGAAATGAACAACTTTTCTATATTCCAGAGACATTTTTAGTTCTTACTTTCTCGTATAATTTCAATCTTGCTAAGTGATTTCATGAGACATTGAATCAAGTAACAATGTGAGGGGATTTTAGCATTGATAATATTGTGAAATTTGCATCTTGTCTCATAAAGTGAAATGAACAACTTTTCTATATTCCAGAGACATTTTTAGTTCTTACTTTCTCGTATAATTTCAATCTTGCTAAGTGATTTCATGAGACATTAATTAAGTAACAATTTGAGGGCATTTTAGCATTGATAATATTGTGAAATTTACATCCTGTCTCATAAAATGAAATGAACAACTTTTCTTTCTTCCAGAGACATTTTTAGTTCTTACTTTCTCGTATAATTTCAATCTTGCTAAGTGATTTCATGAGACATTGAATCAAGTATCAGTGTGAGGGGATTTTAGCATTGATAATATTGTGAAATTTACATCTTGTCTCATGAAATGAAATGAACAACTTTTCTATATTCCAGAGACATTTTTAGTTCTTACTTTCTCGTATAACTTCAATCTTGCTAAGTGATTTCATGAGACATTGAATCAAGTATCAGTGTGAGGGGATTTTAGCATTGATAATATTGTGAAATTTGCATCCTGTCTCATAAAATGAAATGAAGAACTTTTCTATATTCCAGAGACATTTTTAGTTCTTACTTTCTCGTATAATTTCAATCTTGCTAAGTGATTTCATGAGACATTGAATCAAGTAACAATGTGAGGGGATTTTAGCATTGATAATATTGTGAAATTTACATCCTGTCTCATAAAATGAAATGAACACCTTTTCTATATTCCAGAGACATTTTTAGTTCTTACTTTCTCGTATAATTTCAATCTTGCTAAGTGATTTCTTGAGACATTGAATCAAGTAACAATGTGATGGCATTTTAGCATTGATAATATTGTGAAATTTACATCCTGTCTCATAAAATGAAATGAACACCTTTTCTATATTCCAGAGACATTTTTAGTTCTTACTTTCTCGTATAATTTCAATCTTGCTAAGTGATTTCATGAGACATTGAATCAAGTAACAATGTGATGGCATTTTAGCATTGATAATATTGTGAAATTTACATCCTGTCTCATAAAATGAAATGAACACCTTTTCTATATTCCAGAGACATTTTTAGTTCTTACTTTCTCGTATAATTTCAATCTTGCTAAGTGATTTCATGAGACATTGAATCAAGTAACAATGTGATGGCATTTTAGCATTGATAATATTGTGAAATTTACATCCTGTCTCATAAAATGAAATGAACACCTTTTCTATATTCCAGAGACATTTTTAGTTCTTACTTTCTCGTATAATTTCAATCTTGCTAAGTGATTTCATGAGACATTGAATCAAGTAACAATGTGATGGCATTTTAGCATTGATAATATTGTGAAATTTACATCCTGTCTCATAAAATGAAATGAACACCTTTTCTATATTCCAGAGACATTTTTAGTTCTTACTTTCTCGTATAATTTCAATCTTGCTAAGTGATTTCATGAGACATTGAATCAAGTAACAATGTGAGGGGATTTTAGCATTGATAATATTGTGAAATTTACATCCTGTCTCATAAAATGAAATGAACACCTTTTCTATATTCCAGAGACATTTTTAGTTCTTACTTTCTCGTATAATTTCAATCTTGCTAAGTGATTTCATGAGACATTGAATCAAGTAACAATGTGAGGGGATTTTAGCATTGATAATATTGTGAAATTTACATCCTGTCTCATAAAATGAAATGAACAACTTTTCTATATTCCAGAGACATTTTTAGTTCTTACTTTCTCGTATAATTTCAATCTTGCTAAGTGATTTCATGAGACATTGAATCAAGTAACAATGTGAGGGGATTTTAGCATTGATAATATTGTGAAATTTACATCCTGTCTCATAAAATGAAATGAATAACTATTCTATATTCCAGAGACATTGCAAGTCCCAGCCTCCGGAAGTGCTGGTAAATTTTTCCCAAATAACATATTAACCAAGATGACTGAATGGATTTGTATTACATATGCCGATTATGTGGTAATTATTTTCTTTTATTATTCTTTAGTTGTTGTCTCCATTTATTCATTTAACGTGGTAATATTTGATTGCTATTCATTTCTTTTTTCGTCGCACAGTAGGTACACAACTCGTAAAGTCTCTTCGTCGTTTCTCAGTTATTAAAATAGCCTCATAATTGCCTCATAATTGCCTCATATATTGGTGCTTCAAACTTCGAGAATTTCTTCACTTTAATTGCAAATTTTGATTTTTCAATCAAGTCTTAATTCGAATCATTCATTGCAGCTCATTAGAATGAATCAATTTTTCTGCAGTCAGTTGCATCATATTGCCTCATCGTTCATTACAGCAATGTCCTCGTTAGATAAAAGGAGATAATAGAACAATGGCTTTAGAAAGATAGACTAACTTTTGATCAATTAAACTGCCATTGGGGTCAATTGACCCATTAACATGATTCTTATCTATTTCAAAGGAATTGGGTTTCACAGAAGATTTGATTAATTCTGAAATGGTTTCAAATCAAGACATATTTTATCTTGCATCCATGAAAAGAAATCAAGGTATTTTGAATGATCAATATCTGTTTGAATGCGGCTACCATCTATCTCTTACAATTAACATTAGCATTTGAAGTAAACTTTCAAAATGCTTAAAAAATTATTGCCACTATTTATTACCATATCATTGTTAATTTTAATAATGTGTTCATGAATTTCTGCTGCAATGATATTTTCATATCAAGAGATGAAATGATAATTAAGAAGCTAAATCTCCATTTCGGAGCAGTTACCCTACAGCTAATTATCCCAAGCTATGTCAGCCAACCATTTTTTACTTTATTTTATTTGTTTTTTCTTTTCTATTTTATCCCTGAGTGCCTGAGATTTTTGTACCATTTTGTTGATATTTTTTAGAACTTCGCCCTTACTTATGGCTAAAGAAGTTTTTTCCTGTTGGGTTTTCGCGAAGAATTTGGACAATCCCATAAGTTTTTAACATATTCCTCATCGAACCCACATCTCCTGCAAAGAGAATCAGTGTACTTTCCTTTGTAGTTTGCTCTTAGGTCTACCATGTTTAGTTTTAATTTCAGTAGAGATGAGGCCTCGTCATACCTCAGATACTCTTTCATTTCAAACTTACTACCCTTGATAAATCTGAGTTTAGTCTTCTTATTATTTTTAGAGATGAGGTGGCTATTTCTGCTTCTGCTAATTTGTTTCTTTTTTTTCGTTCAGAGGAATTGCAAGTTGCTATCTCAATTGGAGATGATTTTCCATTGAGACCACCTCTATTCGCATTGTTGATTAGGAATAACTCAAATCTGATCTCAGCAAATGCTTCGAAGGTAAGAAAGATCCATAGATTTTGTGTTTCTTGCAGTCGCCCTGTGAATAGTTCACTTGTCTATTTTCTTTTAAGAGTCAATTTTTATGTTGATTACTTCCCAATTATTGAAGAAACATTTCCACTGATCGTCGCAAGATACTACCTCTTGAATATTGTATTTTCATCATTCATCAATATTTACCGTTATGATCAAACTTGCTATTTTACGTTTATTTACCAGCCTGATTTTCTTTAGGACATTGAACGAGAAGTGAATGTCTCTTTTATGGAATTATTGAGCGAGGATAAACTTGACATGCTGTTATCAAACCAGCTTCGTAAAATCATGGTATGCATGTTCTCAATAATTTGATAATTTCATTTTTTATTTCATTTGTCAATTTGCGTATGATGAAATCACACCCTTCTGACTCATTCCATCCAATTCAATCAAATTCAATCCAATTCAATCCAGTCGAGTCAGTAATCAATGAAATTGTTATTTGGTCAAAGGAGTAGAAAACTATATTACCACTGTAACTCCACAGCCTGAAATTTGCAAATGTTTATGAAATAGTGCATTTATCGGGTCACCAAAAACACTTGACTAATATCAAAGCGAGCTCAATTTAAGTTTGACCAGGGAAAACAAAGTTGCAAAAAGAATAGATTTCACGCAGTTTTGGCTATTTGCTTCAAAATGATTTCTAAACCTCGACTGGGAAAAGATGGCACTTATTTAGCTCTGAACAAGGAGCGAAAGATGCGAAATCCTTTTAAAATTGGCATTATTTACAATATTTATAGATTGAAATGACCAATAGTATCTCAAATTTCGAGCTTTACGACTAAGACCCCTTTTACACTATGCCGGTACAAAATGAATACGGCATGAAACTGTGCCTTATTGGCCTCCCGTTTACACTATGCCGGCATAGTTTCCACGTGAATACGACTCGAAATGAGTACGGAATTCTAACTGGCTTCGTCGCTCAACCGGCGTAGTGTAGGGTAAGACACGGGGTAAAGTGAACTACGGGGTAAAGTGAACTACTCAGAACATTCGCGCTTCTCTCCAAAAGTAAACATGCAATGATAAAACGTGATTTATGCCCAATGCTTTGGTACATGTGCTCACAGAAAATGAAAACATTTTTACAAAATAGTTCTTCCTGTTGTTGCAAAAAATCCCTTTACCCGAGGCAGTAGAAACAACCTCGGGAAATTATGGTTTATAGGTTTGGGCTCCTATCTTTGGTCTTAATTTTTTACCCCTAGACGAAATTCATTTCTATAATTGTTTTGATCGATTTGAAGCACATGCCATGTGTTTACTTTTTCCAAAAGAAAAGGGCCAAGAAAGACTTTTTTTGTCAGCTAACATAATATTTTAGAAGATCTACCGTTCAGTCGATATTTTGCTTCGACCGGGGTAAAGTGAACTACCCATGATTTTTGATTTTCTCATATGAACATTAAGTCAGATGAAGAAAACCTATTTCATCTCATTTGCTTCATAATTCTGCCTTCAGAAAATCATAATTTGCAGGACAATTTTTCGCTCTCATGACACAGAAATATATTCTGATACCAGCTCCCTAAAAAACCTCCAAAAAGTTGACAGCCTAAGTTTGACCTTCATTCCAAAATGCGGTTACTGATCTAAGAATTTCATTGGGATTTGATGAAGCAAGTATACCTATCGAAATAGAAAGGATAAATGGCCATCACTGTGAAATTAGAATATTTATAATTGTCATAGATTTATAACTATTTTTGGTTTTATTTCTGGGTGGAGGTTTCAGGGCAAAGTGAACTACTTTGAAAATAGTGTTTCTCTTCGTGGTGATTTGGTATTTATATGTAATATAGTATTTTCCAAGTATATTCCCATTATTGTTCATCGAATTGTATTCAGGTCTTGCAATCTGACTCGAATTTGTGACTTTAACAATAGTTTTTGGTTGATGTTTCATCTGCAAAGATCGTTCTCAACGTAGGTCACCGTTTAATTTTTTTAAATATCACTTTTGTGAAATTTTTGGGTTTATTTCGTTTTTGCATGCGAAGAACCCCTTAGAGTTGCAAAATGAATCATGTTTTCGGGTTTTACCAGCATCATTTTGGTTTTATCGAACAATTGCTAAGTAGTTCACTTTACCCCGGCCTGGGGTAAAGTGATCTAGGCAGAGCGGTCGCCAAAGAAAGCTCTTTTGTGAGACAATGGAAAAAGATTTGAAAAATATTTTTGCTTGATAAACTGACCCAAAGACATAATGTCAAAACAACGTTAAAAAGTTTGCCCTCAGCTACAATATCTTTAGGATATCCTTGAAAAACCTTCAAAATAGTTCACTTTACCCCGTCTTACCCTAAACGGCAAATATGGCATAATTTCATGTCGGATTCACATCGAGGCAATAATCTGGCAACTGAGTGCATGCGCCTTTACTAATCTTCGCTCTGCTCATGGTCAAAACCTATCGTATTCATTTTGTGCCGGTATAGTGTAAACGGTGATTCCTTTTAAACAGAAAAACCAATGCGGCACAGTTTTATGTCGTATTCATTTTGTACCGGCATAGTGTAAACGGGGTCTAAGAGGCCCTTTACATGAGAAATTTCAACCTGGGTTGAGTTGAACACGGGTTGAGTTTCAACTCAGTTGACGGTGTAAGCCTTCATCGCGTTTACATGAAGGAGGCCGAGTTGAAACTCAGCACGGGTTAAACTCAACTCGGCTACTCAACCCGTGTTGAAATTTCAACACGGGTTGAAATTCTCGTGTAAACGCAAAATTTTTTCAACTCGGGGTGAGATTAAAATGCGAACAAAGGAGATCGAATCTATTTCCGCAATCATTTTTTTCAAATATTTGAGTTGGCTCTGATTCCTTCTTCTATTGTTTGCAACCATGTGACCTAATCTCAACCCGTGTTGAGAGTTCATGTAAACGCAAGGCAAAATAAGCAATGCTGTTAAAACTCAACCCGTGTTGAAACTCAACACAGGTTGAAATTTATCATGTAAAGGGCCTCTAAATGCTGATGTGCTTTGAAGTTTTCTTTCGATTATCTGATATGGTTTCTTGCGACAAATCTGTTATTTCTTGAGCTCGCAGGACGGACATAATTTTTTTACCTCTGTTACACCATGACAATCTTCATCATTTCTTTGATTAATTACTTTACTTAACTTTATCTTTATTTAACTCCTTAACTCCTTTATTTATCTTTAAAAGGTTTGCTTTGATGTTTATTGTGAGAGCAGTGTTGCAGATGTCCAACAAGAACGTCTATTCCTTAGAAAGCAAAGGTTTGCATTTCCTTTATCTCATATTTTATCTTTTTACAATTTTCCTTTCAAATATGAACCTTTATTACACTTGCACAAAAGTTTTACCCAAATTGTTGCATTTAGTTGAACAACTTTTCAAAAAGTAGAAAAAGGAGATTCGAATGAGTGACTCTGATCGACTTTGATTTCAATGGTTCAGGCTTTCAATATTAATCATTTAATAGATTGAGCCAATTGATCAAAACTCCAGATCTAGAAAAAATGAAAAAGTCAGTTCAAGTCCTACACCTAAACTTAATAAAGAATTTTAACTAGTTGAATTTTTCGTTCCTAATTTAGGGGCAGAGACAGATGCAAGCCACATGTTTATAAACGTGAAAAAGGACTTTTTATTCATGAGTAAACATTTATCTCTAACAGTATGACGTTTTTCATATAACTTCCTTTTTGTTCGTTTTAACACTAATTCTCGTCGTTCATTGCAAGTATATGAGGCAGTGATGTCATTGCATGATATACATGGGTAACTTATCAATTCTTATTCCTGTAAAGTATGTTTGGGCAAACTCAAGGTACAGTCTTGGTTTTTTAGCGGGAAAAATGAAATTTATGGAAGAATGCTAATTTTCACCAAAGATTACACATAGCCTTACTTCTTGGCGAAAACTGTAGATTTTTGAAAACAGCTCATTTTGGGGAAACAAGAATAGTCTTGCTATTTGATCAAATATTGCCTAGGTGGGATTGTTGAAAGCGGCCAATTTTTACAAAAGGGTAAAGGTATGGTCTTATTTTTTGGCCAAAATCGCGATTTTCAGAATTTCATAACGGATTGTTTTGAAAAAAGCAGCAAAGCCTATATCGTTCCTTTTAGGCAAAGATTGGTATATTCAAAAAATACCCATTTTTGTCGTAAAAGTAAGCCTTCACTCTTTATTTTTTTTCTAAAAAAGGGCCCTTTTGGAAATACTGATTTTTGGCCTAAAAGTAAGGCTATACCCTTTGCTTTTTTCCAAAAATAGGGCCTTTTTGGAAATACTTATTTTTAGCCTAAAAGTAAGGCTATACCCTTTGCTTTTTTCCAAAAATAGGCCCTTTTTGGAAATACTTATTTTTGGCCTAAAAGTAAGGCTATACCCTTTGCTTTTTTCCAGAAATAGGCCCTTTTCGGAAATTCGTATTTTTGGCCTAAAAGTAAGGCTATACCCTTTGCTTTTTTTCAAAAATAGGACCTTTTCGGAAATACCGATTTTTGGCCTAAAAGTAAGGCTATACCCTTTGCTTTTTTCCAAAAATAGGCCCTTTTGGAAATACTTATTTTTGGCCTAAAAGTAAGGCTATACCCTTTGCTTTTTTCCAAAATAGGCCCTTTTTGGAAATACTTATTTTTGGCCTAAAAAAGTAAGGCTATACCCTTTGCTTTTTTCCAAAAATAGGCCGTTTTTGGAAATCCTTATTTTTGGCATAAAAGTAAGGCTATACCCTTTACTTTTTCCAAAAATAGGCCCTTTTTGGAAATACTTATTTTTGGCCTAAAAGTAAGGCTATACCCTTTGCTTTTTTCCAAAAAATAGGCCCTTTTTGGAAATACTTATTTTTGGCCTAAAAGTAAGGCTATACCCTTTGCTTTTTTCCAAAAATAGGCCCTTTTTGGAAATACTTATTTTTGGCCTAAAAGTAAGGCTATACCCTTTGCTTTTTTCCAAAAATAGGCCCTTTTTGGAAATACTTATTTTTGGCCTAAAAGTAAGGCTATACCCTTTGCTTTTTTCCAAAAATAGGCCCTTTTGGAAATACCGATTTTTGGCCTAAAAGTAAGGCTATACCCTTTGCTTTTTTCCAAAAATAGGCCCTTTTTGGAAATACTTATTTTTGGCCTAAAAGTAAGGCTATACCCTTTGCTTTTTTCCAAAAATAGGCCCTTTTTGGAAATACTTATTTTTGGCCTAAAAGTAAGGCTATACCCTTTGCTTTTTTCCAAAAATAGGCCCTTTTTGGAAATACTTATTTTTGGCCTAAAAGTAAGGCTATACCCTTTGCTTTTTTCCAAAAATAGGCCCTTTTTGGAAATACTTATTTTTGGCCTAAAAGTAAGGCTATACCCTTTGCTTTTTTCCAAAAATAGGCCCTTTTTGGAAATACTTATTTTTGGCCTAAAAGTAAGGCTATACCCTTTGCTTTTTTCCAAAAATAGGCCCTTTTTGGAAATCCTTATTTTTGGCCAAAAAGTAAGACTATACCCTTTGCTTTTTACGGGAAATAGGCCCTTTTCTGAAATACCGATTTTTGGCCTAAAAATAAGGCTATACCCTTTGCTTTTTTCCAAAAATAGGCCCTTTTTGGAAATACTTATTTTTGGCCTAAAAGTAAGGCTATACCCTTTGCTTTTTTCCAAAAATAGGCCCTTTTTGGAAATACTTATTTTTGGCCTAAAAGTAAGGCTATACCCTTTGCTTTTTTCCAAAAATAGGCCCTTTTTGGAAATACTTATTTTTGGCCTAAAAGTAAGGCTATACCCTTTGCTTTTTTCCAAAAATAGGCCCTTTTTGGAAATACTTATTTTTGGCCTAAAAGTAAGGCTATACCCTTTGCTTTTTTCCAAAAATAGGCCCTTTTTGGAAATACTTATTTTTAGCCTAAAAGTAAGGCTATACCCTTTGCTTTTTTCCAAAAATAGGCCCTTTTTGGAAATACTTATTTTTGGCCTAAAAGTAAGGCTATACCCTTTGCTTTTTTCCAAAAATAGGCCCTTTTTGGAAATACTTATTTTTGGCCTAAAAGTAAGGCTATACCCTTTGCTTTTTTCCAAAAATAGGCCCTTTTTGGAAATACTTATTTTTGGCCTAAAAGTAAGGCTATACCCTTTGCTTTTTTCCAAAAATAGGCCCTTTTTGGAAATACTTATTTTTGGCCTAAAAGTAAGGCTATACCCTTTGCTTTTTTTCCAAAAATAGGCCCTTTTTGGAAATACTTATTTTTGGCCTAAAAGTAAGGCTATACCCTTTGCTTTTTTTCAAAAATAGGCCTTTTTGGAAATACTTATTTTTGGCCTAAAAGTAAGGCTATACCCTTTGCTTTTTTCCAAAAATAGGCCCTTTTTGGAAATACTTATTTTTGGCCTAAAAGTAAGGCTATACCCTTTGCTTTTTTCCAAAAATAGGCCCTTTTCGGAAATACTTATTTTTGGCCTAAAAGTAAGGCTATACCCTTTGCTTTGTTTCAAAAATAGGCCCTTTTTGGAAATCCTTATTTTTGGCCAAAAAGTAAGACTATACCCTTTGCTTTTTTCCAAAATAGGCCCTTTTTGGAAATACTTATTTTTGGCCTAAAAGTAAGGCTATACCCTTTGCTTTTTTCCAAAAATAGGCCCTTTTTGGAAATACTTATTTTTGGCCTAAAAGTAAGGCTATACCCTTTGCTTTTTTCCAAAAATAGGCCCTTTTTGGAAATACTTATTTTTGGCCTAAAAGTAAGGCTATACCCTTTGCTTTTATCGAAAAATAGGCCCTTTTTGGAAATACTTATTTTTGGCCAAAAAGTAAGACTATACCCTTTGCTTTTTTCGAAAAATAGGCCCTTTTCTGAAATACCGATTTTTGGCCTAAAAGTAAGGCTATACCCTTTGCTTTTTTCCAAAAATAGGCCCTTTTTGGAAATACTTATTTTTGGCCTAAAAGTAAGGCTATACCCTTTGCTTTTTTCCAAAAATAGGCCCTTTTTGGAAATACTTATTTTTGGCCTAAAAGTAAGGCTATACCCTTTGCTTTTTTCCAAAAATAGGCCCTTTTTGGAAATACTTATTTTTGGCCTAAAAGTAAGGCTATACCCTTTGCTTTTTTCCAAAAATAGGCCCTTTTTGGAAATACTTATTTTTGGCCTAAAAGTGAGGCCATACCCTTTGCTTTTTTCCAAAAATAGGCCCTTTTTGGAAATACTTATTTTTGGCCTAAAAGTAAGGCTATACCCTTTGCTTTTTCCAAGAATAGGCCCTTTTTGGAAATACTTATTTTTGGCCTAAAAGTAAGGCTATACCCTTTGCTTTTTTCCAAAAATAGGCCCTTTTTGGAAATACTTATTTTTGGCCTAAAAGTAAGGCTATACCCTTTGCTGTTTTCCAAAAATAGGCCCTATTTTGCAATAGTGATTTTGGGCCATTTGGCCAATTGCTGGAGAGACTTTTGACACAGGCAGGTTGATATGAAAGATAAGCGAAAGTTTCTTGTCAAAGTTTTTTACATTGTACATGATACATTATAGAAAATGCATTAACCACCACACCTTGCACAAGTTACATTGCAGACACCATACATTGACGCAGATGTACAAAATACGGTTTAGCACAAATCTTCCCAAATTTGATTGCATATTTTATTTGTTTACATCATAATCCCGGGGTACTACACGTTTCATGGAATACACTGATGTTTCAATAGAGATATACCGGTTGTCCCAGAAAAATCATACAGATTGGGTTTGTGTCTTGCGATGATAATATAGCCTTAATCAATGGCTAATCAATTTCGAAAGGTTCCCCGATGAAAAAACTTGAACATAAATACCTTGTTTGTTGATATTAATCCTTTAAGTGTTGAAATTTCAAATTTGTTGTCAAATGATGCTGTATCTATGTTCAAGTTAACTATCGAGTATTAGTTTGAGAGTCACTGACTATTGTTTGAGAGTCACTGGCCATTGATTAAAGCTAAATGCTCATCACAGAGCTCAATCTGTAATTTTTTTCTGGGATACCCGGTAGATTCAAAATGATATCTATTTTTAGAGTTCCTTTCGAGTCCGGAATAGATTTTGGGGGCTGAAATAAATGGAATTAGAAAACGCGAACATTTTTGACTTAGCGAACATCCCAAACAAGTGAATCACAGAACAAATAACAAAATCACAAAAGTATAATTCGTATCATAGTTCAGGAAAGATGCCTCGATATGTTTGACATTTTAAGAAGCTCGAAATTAATCAAGGGGGATCTGGAATAAAGGCTCATTTTTCAAAAAGTTACTCCTGTTCCAGACTTCAAAAAAGCACCTCTCTGCTAGACTCAAAAGTGTGATGAATTAGTTTAGATAGTAACCCCTCGATAGTTACTTTTGCACGTGAACGCCCTCTGTAATGACTTTTGAAAGATAAACGATGAAATTGTTAACAAACAGAAAATGCCTGCCCGAGTTCGTTGTGTACTTGCCTGCCAGAGTACAAGTAACAAATTTAGAAACAACAGTCCCAGAATCTGCAGTTCTTTAATTCTGTAAGTCCCACCTTTATTACAATAGTTAAAAATAGTTACAATTTGAAAGCACATAAATTGAAAAGCGTGTGTTTTTCTGAGGTACATCATTTAGGGCTTCTATTTTTATCTTTTTAAAGTTGTGATCATTTTGAATGTAGAGATCTGCCATAATTCCTTATCCTCTTCCAAAGAATAAGGTGTCAACATCTCAGTTGGATTTTAATGAGAATTTCAAATGTTTCTTCTACTACCACTGCTACGTTTGCCATCATGATTTACATTATACATAGTTTGTTGCAATTCAATTGTCCTCAGCTCAATGAATATTCGCCTGCTCAAATGCATTCACTTCAATTGAACACTGAAGCCATGACTGAAGATAATTATAGATGAATTGAATTTATGGTCACCTTAGCAACAGCTAGACTTGTTTGTCCATTGCTTTTACGCGATCAATAAGTTCTGCTATTCTATTATTCCTACAAGGAAAGATAAAATGTATAATAATCATCATAACAATGGCATCCTTTTTATTGGTTTTGATGGGCCGATTGATATTGACGAAATTAACTGTTTCTGATGAGACACAAGAGTGGTTTTGCAAAATGGCAACTCGCTTTTCATTAGAGCGGAAAACAGAGTTACCTTCTATCCAGACTGGGCTTTTTGAACTACTAGAAGATCAAGGGCCTCTCTAAAATCGCCATTCCTTTGTTTATGTTGACGAAAATCACCACACAGGTATCAGTGCTTAAGATGTATCATTTTACTTTAAAAGAATTCTACTAATAGATATGACGTCATGATTATTTAAGACAAACTGAGAAAATGAGAATACACACAAAAATGTAGCCTGCGTCGCAGACCAAAATAATCATCTTTTTTAATCTAAATCACTTTCTAAAATTGATTCATGAAACCAAACCATTTCGATCAAAGCATCGTTAGAAGCAACCTCGTCCCCAGGGCCTTTTGTCATATTGAGACGGAGACGAAAAGTTGAAAAGGCCCTGGGGACGAGGTTGCGTTAGAAGGTGAAAATCTACTTATGAATTGAAAAATTACATTTTAGTAAATCCTAGATGGCTGACAGAGAGATTAAAAATCTTGTTTTTCTGAAAATACTAAAGAATTTCTTGGAGTGGAAAGGCCATAATAAAGAATTTCTCTAATGAAAACTAGTTCACTGGAAACTTCATTTGTCCTTCCGTAAATTTTGTTGTGATTTCTGCACTAAATGCTGACATCATCAATTTTTTCCCAGCAGGAAACAAAGGAATTGGGGGAAGGAGGTTAGGGGAACCTGTTAGGGGAAAAGGTTGGTTGAGGACAGTAATTTGGTGTCATCTTGAGAATGTCTTGACAAATTAAAAACTTTCAAGTCACAAAATTGTCACTGTAAAACACGTTCTCGAGATATGCATGAAAAATGATTGTTATTATTACTATGTGAGGATACACCTGATCAATTTTATACCGTTTGGCACAAAATTCCAACAAAATTAAAAAATTTTCGGCCATTCACAGGCTACAAAATTACACAAATTAGGCGAAAACAACCCTATTGATCAGCTCTTATCTGTTTATTTCTGCTGAAAAACTTTTGCGGTCGAAATATCCTTGCAGAAAGGCTACTGACTAATTGTTGCCATTTTCTTGAAAATGAGGTCATAGATGAGGTCACGTGACACATAATTGGTCTATTCGCAGAAAAAATTAAAGAGACCTCACTAACTATAAGCACACAAAGTAACAAGGATACCATACTATCAAAGAATTATGAGATGAGCTGGAAAAGAGGATTGCGCTAAAGATGGCGGCGAGGAATTTTTTACCAAGATGCATTGCGTTCTAATTAAGATTCTTTAACGATTCTATATGAATTCGATTAAAGAACACAGTGCATCTTGGTAAAAATTCCTCGCCGCCATCTTTAGCGCAATCGTCTATTGAATCCATAAGCAGGTTACCTGAAATAACTATGCCTAAAAGTTGGCCCCGACCACTGTTAAAAAAACAGCCACCACCCCCCCCCCCCCCCCAATTAAATGTTTTTTTCAATATTTCACAAAAAATCACATTTCACATGGATAGAAATTAAAAGTCGAAAAGCTATTTCCCGGTTCAATGCACCAATTTGGAGCAGTGCTCTGTGAAGCATGCGGGTTGGCTGAATGAGCCCCCTGGTCAGGGTAGGGTCTGGATAGGGCTAAAACAAACTAAAAAGTGAAGATTATAAACAAAGGGTACAGTCAGAAAAGATATAACGACTTACTGATCTTTCATATTTGTTTTGACTTTTAATAATTGCGTAGAATTCAACTGACTCTCTTCTCCTTTCCATTTCGATCGAACTGCTCCAAGGATGAGATTTTCGTGTTTTTGTTTCAGCTAGAAATCAGGTTCAAATTAACAAGTCAAAAAGTATGAGAAATCAAATAATACGATTCATTACTTTTTACGAGACTCAATAATGAAAACCATCGGTATGACGAACAAAAAATCCTTGTCGTCAGTTATGCCGCAGTTTCAGGTAGCAACTTGAATTTTTCATGTGAATGTAATTTTACAAGTGTCACAACTTAACTACAAGGGGCTGGCAAGCTGTAAATGAACTGAAGACACCTATGAAAATACAAAACAAAATATAACAATACGTACCACTTCAATATATCGCCTCAATTCTTTAATCTTTGTTTGAATGTGATCAATTTCTTGACTCCACTGACGTTCAGCATCTGACAAAATTGGCGATGAAGCTTGCACGGAATGAACAACATCATCTAACCTTAAAGAATAAAATGTGGAAACATACAGGGTGTCCCAAAAATTGTGCCCCGTTTACTTCAAGATTGCGAAAAAAAGGCAAAAGGTTCTCGCGAAATTTATGCATGATGTTGCCCTTTAGAATTTCAATTAAAGTTTGCTACCATCCCCATAAAAATCCATTAAAAATGAGATGGAGCTATGACCTTCAGGAGACCAAATTTGCCCCATGACTGAAACCAGCGGTAGGCCATTTTGTCTTACTATTTTGCAGCGAAAAATGTCTTCAAGGATAGAAAATAAAATGTCAGCCTCCAATGTGATAACTCTTGTGAAAATTCCAATAATCCTCAGAGAGTTCCACTATTTCTGACCTCACAAAAATTATTTCTTATTCTAAGCTCACGTGAAGCTACTTATCACTGCAAACAGTAAGACAAAATGACAGACCGCTGGTTTCAGTCATCAGGCAAATTTGGTCTTCTGAAGGTCCTAGCTCCATCATTTTTCACCAAAATTTTACGGGAATGGCATCAAACTTTATTTGAACATCTGAAGAGCAACATCATCTAAAAATTTGGCAGGAGTCTTTTGCCCTTTTTTGTAATCTTTAGGCAAACGGGGCACAATTTTTTTGGGACACCGTGTACTTTAAGGAAGATAATATCTCCTGGAAATCATTATCAATGGGCCACAAAAATGATTAACATTTACAATATTTCAAAGCTAAAAACAGATACAATGCAATTTTAATACAATTTAAGTAAATACCTGTAAAAAACACGCCTAATTGAAGTGGCTGGGATAGCAACGAAAGGCCAAATTGTCCTTATTTCCATAATGGTCCCCTTAGAAGTACTTGCTTAAGCGGAAAATGCAAGAATGTCAAAAGTATAGACTTTCAAGTGCTTTTGGATAAAATATAATTTAGTAAGATCGAGTCATGCGTGTGAGAGAGGATATAAGGTTACACAGAGACGTCATCTTCCTCTCGCTGTACATTTTGGAAAAACATTTTCTTGATCTATGTTTAAGCAACAATAAGCTAGTGAGTTAAAGATAATTATTTCAGTTGGTAACTGAACTTGGCTCATTCCATAAAGATGATACTCTTCACACATGATTACAATAAAATGATAATTTTGTACTTGCAAACAACTTTAAAAACAATCCACCAACCTACTAGTTAAGATTTGCATATTTTCTGCAACTGTTGATATTTTGTCAGCCAAATGTTGAGCGATTTGTGATGATTCATGGTCATCGATCATTCGTTCTAATTCATCATTTTGTTGTGCTTTTGTTTTACCCAGGATCTCGCATCTGAAAAGTAAATATTCACATGAGAAGAAAACCGATGATGTTGAAGAAAACCGATGATGTTGAAGAAAACCGTGATTACACCTCAAAAGGATTGTCGGTTTTAGTTGTACATTTTTCTGCGAACGATATACACAGTGCCTTTGATGGAGACTGGTTTACATATAAACCTAACACTAATGTAATTCATATAATCCTTTCATAAACAGGCTAATGGTTCATAAACAGGCCAATGGTTCATAAACAGGCCAATGGTTCATAAACAGGCCAATGGTTCATAAACAGGACAATGGTTCATAAACAGGCCAATGGTTCATAAACAGGCCAATGGTTCATAAACAGGCCAATGGTTCATAGACAGGCCATAGTTCAATGCAGGGAATACGAATTACTTACTTTGATGTCAACCAGAACATTTCATTTCATTCCACATTTAACTTAACACTTTCTTTCATTTTCATTTATGCTTGCCTCAAAAATAATGAAAGGTACTGTTGTAAATTTGTTCCTGTTAAAACGTTATCTGAAAAATCTTCTCACCTTTTCTTTATTTCATTTTTTGCTTTCATTAATTTCTGAATATTTTCTTTTCGTAAAAGGGACGTAGCTTGTGATAATAATTGATAAAATTCTTCATGAGACAATTCTTCCCTCCTCACTGCAGATCTGAAATTAGTGGAAAGCAAAATCTGATTTAACTTTATCGTTCAATCCAATAAATCAATCTAAAATCAAACACCTATTCGAATTTAAAGGCTAATATCCGGTCAGTAATGTCCGAACAGGCGGCACTCCTATTGTTTACGAGAGAAAAAACGTCACTCTCAAATTGAATAGGAAGTTACTGCTGAGAGACCTTTAATTGTGTAAATTCAACCCGCCTGGAAAATTCCGCTGACTCTTGACTGGAAATCGTTCTTAAAGATGATACAGAAAAAGCTGGAAATAACGACGAACAACAAATTACATAATACCAAAAGCTTTCTTGACCATGGAAAATCTCGAGCAAAACATGTTTTCAAAGAAAAATTGCCAACACAAATAGTCGACGTTTTGGAATAAATGTAACTGAAGAAATGTAACTAAATGATTGGAGCATTACCAGGTAAGTTAAAAGAAGATTTTACAATGCATGACAACAAAATGATACAATATGAATTTTAGAATGACTGCACGTGGGGCTTCAACTTTATTTGCAATTTATTTTTTATTCTTAGAGTATAATTTTCTGCTTACAAATGAAGAAGTAATCATTTTTACAAGATTCCATGTCCACTTATCATGATACAAAAGCCTTTGCAAGGCCCGAAATGATGTAGCTTTAGCCTGAGATCATCTCAGGGGACCAAACAGGCTATCCCCAGTTATCTCAATTGAACAAAATTACAAACCATGTCATTTCTTGGGTAGGTCACTCAAAAAACCTAGCTAATCTAGGGTTAGGGTTATTACAACTCAGTTCCATCTTGTCTTGTATCAATTTCAATCATTTGAATCGTTTTCAATTAATATTCGAAAAAGACATTAATCAATGGATGTGAAAATGGAAATAAAGAGGAAAACAAACTTGATAAGTGGTGTATTGTGGTCTTTTCTCAAAATATTCTTTATTTGTTCATCAAATGACCCAGCAGCTTGGAGCCTCTTGAGGGGAGAGGGAAACCGTCTTCTAAAATTGAAACGAGAAATATAGAAATAAAGATCCGACATGGGCAGTAGAATTAGTGGCCTACTCTGCTCTCCACATTCTGCTCTCCACTGCTCCGCACTCCACATTCGCTATAACATCTTTCAGATTATACATGTTTAAAATAAAACAAAAACTCCTTTTCGGGGGAATAGGGTAAATTATGGCACAAAAAAAACAGTAATTTGTTCCCAATTTCTCTTCACAATAGCAACTATCTCATAATATCTTCCAACATCAAAAGTTTGTCTGGACACTTCAACTTTCCTAAATTTTCCAAAGATTGCTCGGAGAACTTTCCTAAATTTTCCAAAGATTGCTCGGAGACATACCAAGTATCCAAAGAGTATAAGTGTTTCAAGAGTTTGTGTGGAGGAGCCCGGAGAATACTTCTATTTTTGATGACTAAAGGAATTCTGCCACTAAAGGATTTTCTCGCCTAATTTTTTATTCAATTAAGATTATTCAGTCATAAAACTGGAAGAATCTGGCTTTAAGATTAATGATAAAAATACTTCAACAAACTTTCAAACAAAATCATGACTGAGCTACTCCAAAAACTCTTTCAACTTATCAAATTGATAGAATGTCGTACTTCAAACCATCTCAGGCAGCCTCGACAATTTTACGTGTTTAAATGAATTACTCGGCTAATGTACAGACGATTTGGACATGCGGGGGACATGCGAGGTCGCAAATCGCAAATGAACAAATGGTCTATTTCATAGAATTTAAATGATTTTTTGGAAATGAATCTTCCACAGGAGCCATTCAAAAATACTTATACTTTTTTGGGACACACGGTATAACTTTTCCCCAAAAAACTACTGGTAGTTTGGAATAATATTTGTAGCCTGCTAAGAAGGTGGTTTTTGGGATACAAAAAAATTGAATGCAAATCTTTTTCGATAACTTGTTGGAAACCTTCAAATGTTCAAATCTGTTTCATTATTCTAGGTGAGTCAACAAAAACAATCCCCCCCCCCCTTTTGAAACAATTCCCATTTGAAACTACTCCCAGGATATCAAGGTAATTATATTGGCAAATGTACAGGCAAATGTACCATTTAACCATAGTGACTATCACTTAACAATGGACATGTTCAGTTATTTTTAGAATTTTTCCTGGCTGAAATCGATCACTCCGTTCAGATTTTAAAAGGGATTTTCAAAAGAAAGTCCCTTCAAGAAACCTTAAAAACGCGCTGAAATCACGAGTAAGTTCCCTAATGTTTTCACCTTACAGCAATGACTTGAACACACCTTTGAAAGTACTATCCTCTTGGGAGGCTGAACAAGTATCCCCCTGGTATGAATAGCTTATCCTGGGCGATTTCATTCTCCCAAGAGGACAAAAGGTTTTAAAATGAAACTAAACTGACAAAATACATGAATACATGCAAGTGCCATTATAGTTAGGAAGGAAAACAAAGGTGAGTTTACACGCCGTCTTCACTCGTTTTAGCAGGTTTTGAAAGGGGCTTTCTGCAGAACATCTCCCATATCAACGAGAAGGAGTGACCAACTTAAGCAGTGTAAATTACTGAATCCAATTGAACATAGTTGCTGTGAAACAAGACAGTTTTTGATATTACTGCTTTGACATTTAGGGAGCAGTATTTTTCACACAGGCAATGGTTTTTTTCATTGATGCACCTGGTAGATAATGACAGTATCTGGAAAAACTTTTCAACTCACAAATCTTTGTCTTGAGCATTTTCGTCAACCTTGTTCGAATCCATGATATCTCCTTCGCAACTAGGATGAAAATTATATGAAAAACGTTAAACAGGGTAGCCCTATACACCGAAAGTATTAAACTGCTGTATGACTAAAGCCTATAATTTTGGAAATGGTCTTTGCTTTATCCAATGAAAAATATGGATGATCTACAAGATTTTAGGTCTAGGATTATCAAGAAAGCATATCGACTCTTTAAATAAAGTTGAAAATTATTTCATATCATTTTAAAATGGATAAGGACTCGAGTTGGGGACATCATAAAATTCAGCTTAATGTCGATAACAAGAACACCAATGGGAGGAATACGTGAGGAATCAATAGAAAAACTATTCAGAAGAATAATTTTTTATAAAGAATACGCATAAATACATGCTGAGAGTATTATGATATTTTATCGCTGTAGCCACGAATGTAGAAATTCGAATTTATCACTTTCGATTAAATGATATGATGAAAACATGAAGAAAATATTGCGCATGAAAAAAATTTCAAATTGGCATAAATTTACCTGATTGGCCTCTTGATAAGTTCTCCATTTTCTAATAAACAAAATAGTTGAGAAGTACTCCTTGTTTCTGCAACGTTTGAAATCCCAAGAACACGAACCGCTGAGCTGTAAAAACATGCAAATTTAATCTCTGTACCTTATTTCAGGCGTTTAAAAATCGTAGTACCCTACAATAATGAACCTAAAATAATGAATTGATTTGAATGACTATAGTTTCGATTGATGGCAGGCAGAAATATCAAGTATTTGTGAAATATTTCTTGTGTTTTCATGTGAAATCCTACATGTGAAATATAGGTAAATTCGACTTCATGAAAATCCGTTGTTTGTAAAATGCTTGAAAAGGTTTCCATTTACTTGACCAAATACTTGATCAAATCGTAGAGAAACTTCCCACACAATAGTATGGTTTCCATGTTTATCGAATGTCGCCTTCACATTTATTGCCATGGGATCCACAATGTTTAGTATTTGTTTCAAAATTCATTTCCAATAGCTCTTACGAGAGATTAAATGCCCTTGCGTCTTGTTCTGTTTGAGAGGTTCCATACGATTGCTTACGATTTGATCTAGTGTTTTAGGCCCTTTTTCAGCCATTTCACAACAAATGAATGTTCGTTAAGTTGAATTTACCTGTGCTTTCTTCGCCAAAAAATGCAAGGATAATCACAAAAATACTTCAGTCCTTCTGCTATCAAGCAAAGGTCAATTCATTCAAATATCCATCCAATTCATTCAGATCCATCCAATTCATTGAAATACATCCAGTACTCTTGGTACCACGATTTTTCACACGTCTGAACTTATTTTTGGCACACCCAAAATGAAACATTCGATAACAAAGGTGAGACAAGATTTTTCAACCAAGCTATGGTTTGAAATAAGTGTTTTGAAATAACAGTAGAAGCGATCTCTACAAACATTAATAATCTCAGATTGAGCTGTAAGTAAGACAAATTACCTTACCTTTTTGCTGTTGGTCGTGTGCAAACAAGGTAATGAACTAGTGAAGCGACTGAATTTGGCTCTTCAAGCGGATTCCCTATATTTAGTAAAGAAATGAAAATTGATCATTCAAAACAAGAATATAATCAAATCTTCTGAAACAAATATTAGAATCCAATCATTGGCATAGAACAAATGACCGGAGACAAATGTTCAAAGATATTCATTCAAACATAAGATAACGAAGAGAAGAAGACTTTTTTCATTTAGAAAACCAGCAGCTTTAAAGGACATTTGGCATTCACAGAAATGTTACAAATTAGGTCTAATCTTATTTACAAGAGAACAATGTAGAAATGTTTCCATGCAATCAATAAAAGATTCATGAGTTAAGAATCGTTCCAACTGAATGCTCTCTGTTCATAAGCATATACGATCTTTCAATTTTAGTCAGAACAGAAAGTTTCAAAAAGATGACTCGTTTACAACTCACCTTGAAATGAGAAGTTTTTTAAATCAATAAACCATGACAAATTAATCAAGTGAACACCAGCAGTACTCGTGCAGAAGTAGCAATCAGACTTCGCTGTGTCTACAAAGATGATTTAAATATCACTTAGAAATAGACAAGTTTTAAATATCATGGAAATATTGTGATAACTTAATGAAATAATCTAAATGTTTCATTGGTTATACAGAATGGGCCTCAACGTCCAGATGTCATTGAAGATTTAACTTTCTACCACAAGGAAAGGATTAATATTTGAATTCCAATGATATTCTTCATTTGAAGGAAACACAAATAAAACGCTATTTACTTTGATGTAGCTGAATGTATTCTTGAGCTGTTGAATTTTCTTCTTCATTTGATCTCAGTAATGTTTTATCCAATTCAATTGTCTCATAAACATACAATGTCAAATTCATCCAATGAATTTTTGAGCTTTTTAATGGAGTCTTCTCAGTTTGCTAAAATGATGCATGAATATCAAGATGATTGTATGATTAGAATGCAGCAATATATATAAATGAAAAGCACGCATGAAAATATTATTAATAATGCATATGAATACTTTGCTTATAAGCTTTACCTACTTTATCTGATGAAATTTAATTGAGGCAGCTAAAATATTTTAAACTTATTTTTTATAGTACTTAAAAGAACATTTTCCCATCAAAGTTTTCTTTCAGCAACATAGCTCTGCAGTTTTTGAATCAAAACATTTTGCAGTTCAAATACTAGCAATAGGAAATTCAAACAAAATGGAAAGAATTTTCAGAAAGATAATAAAGAATCTATCAGGAAAGAAAATACCTAAACGAATACCTACTTCTAATTGAGAATCGCGTGATTCAAGTGATTGATCGTGTGAATCAAGAAGAATACAATGATGAATACATCGATTTTTGGTTGCTAAGACAACTATCGTTGGTGATGTTTTAAGGCATAAAATAGAACAGAATTCTCCTCCATAATTATCATCAGATTCAGGCATCATTGTGATTGGTCCTTTTTGTATTGCAATAAACCTGAGAAAAAACAGCAAAGTAATTTTATATTTACTCAGTGAAGGAAAACGTTGCACCTTTATCAAATCTTTAAAATTCATGTAAATAACCAATAATACATATCAACTAAAAGAGAAAGTAATTAGAGATGATTTACCTATTTTGAGAATTGATTCTTGTCCAAACAATCCATACATCTCCATTTTCTTGCATAACAAAGATTGGATGAACTGGAATTTTTTCTTCATCAATAATTTCTGGTGCGATACTGAATGACACTGCCATTTCACCCAATGCAGATGCAAAATTCATTGAAAGATTTTTATTTGCTGTTGAATCAATGTCACTGAATAATCGAATAGCTGTCAATGGTTTGTCTGCCTGAACAACATCATAAAATCTGCAATAGAAATTTAATATTTTTAACTAAACACTATGACAAAAATTTTAGTGTGCCAGTCCATTTTTGGCAGGAAACAATAAATTGTACATTTGGCTGATTTGGAGATTAATGGCTAAAACTCTAAATTCCATTTGCACTACAAGCAATACCCTTGAAAATTCTTACTCAGCCTATAATGATCTGGGTATATGGATCAAAAAGTATCAATGACACCTTGCAAAACTGAAGCAGCCATTAAATGAAAAAAGCTTTTCAAGCAATCTAAAAATTATGAAATGAAGTAGTTATGATCCATTGCAGTCATTCAAATTTGAAAAATAATTTTAAGAATACAAAAATTATTCCTCTTTATCATTTAAATGAAGATTTTGAATTGATGGAAGAAATATTTTTGCTTTGCTTCTCAAGTTCAATCCTTTCAAAAATTTGATACAGGGAACCATACGTATGAATACTCATTGGTTGCTGAAAATTTGATTTTAAGCAAAGGACTGAATTGAAATGATATGTATCAAAACCACAAAATCTCTTTAACAGGGAATCAAGGGCACTTAACACCTTCAACCTT
The DNA here is from genome assembly GCA_039566865.1 of Aurelia coerulea. Classification (NCBI taxonomy): domain Eukaryota; kingdom Metazoa; phylum Cnidaria; class Scyphozoa; order Semaeostomeae; family Ulmaridae; genus Aurelia; species Aurelia coerulea. The sequence continues at coordinate 186,069 of CM076949.1, forward strand.
TATTTGGTCATAAAATTTTCCTCCTAATGTAAACAGCAGTTTCCTAACTGGGAACACCTTGCCTTAAATTGCAAAGAATTCACTGAAAAGAAAAGGAAAATTCCTTTAAATTATCAGAAATTGAACATAGAGATGTGTGTGCTGTCCAAATGTCTAAAAATCCAAAAACTGATTGGATAGAAGATTTTATCATCTGGAAGGGGTACAGTAACCTTAAATCCTCACTGAATACATTTGGTAAATGAAATACCTGTGCACCTATTGATTGATGTGCGATATCTGGTCAAGCAAATTGCATGCAACAAAACAAAACAACTTGACAAACAACAACAACAACAACAACAAAATAAAGAAAATGAAAATCACCTCAAAAAATTATCATTTGTTAGTATGATAAGATGTGAATCTGAAGAACTGCCAAGAAACCATTCCATTTGTAAGACTTTCACATTCAAATGCTTTCTTAGGATACTTTCACCAATAGGCACAGACCTGACAAGAGAAAATGACAAAGACTGAGCATAATCCATGGCTTCAAAAGTCGAAAGAAATTGGACAGTGATAAAATAATTTGTTCTTATTCAAAAACTAAAACAAATCAATAAAAAAACAAACAATAAATCTCAAGTCTATTGACGCTATCTCAGATACATAAAAGACCTACTGCACTTGAAGAAACATCACTTTTTTTGCTTTGATGAGCACTGAAAGCCGCTTTTCAGAAATCCTCCCCTGCAGAAATTAATCAAACTCTGGAACCAATTGGTCTATTGAAATTCTGTAAAAAGTATGGCACTGCCCATATTCTTGGCAATCGAAAGATATATTAAACATAGCATTTGTTTTCATAGCTTTGGAGAAAGCTCATTTCAAAACATTTTACAAGGTTTCACACACTATATGTTCACGGACACACATGCCAAATGTGAGGTGAAAAGCTTGGCCAGTCTCTCAGCAATGAAATTCACAATGAAAAGCTTGGAAGCCTACTTGACAACAAAAACAAGAAAAACTGGCCAGTTGATTATCAATGGGCTAATGCGAAAGAATCAGTAGTGAGGCTATTGCAAGCATGTCATTCATTCGAGATTGACAATGCCAATCTATCTTTTTTGTTATAAACAACCTGTTTTGCTTTCATGAACGGGGAGGGGGGCAGGGGTGTTGATTTCAAAGCGGCAATACCTTTACGAAAGTCTGAAATTGTGACTGCCGCTTTGGAATAAACCTCTCTCCCCTTAAATTTTACTATTGTGATTGCATCATGTTGCATTTGATTACAATGTATGAAACCTTTTTTATCATTTTCAGTATCATTCTTTTGTAAACCTAAACCTCTTTCTTTTCTTCGCCTCAGGACTCAACAATGGTATTCCATAGCTCATACAAGCGAAACAGATTTGTAAGGAAGAAGATACTGTAGATTTGCACTGTCAGTCTCAAAAGAATGCTCACTTGCTTTACATAGTTTGCAAGTGCTTCACTGATTCTTTCGCATTTGCCCAGCAATTATCAACTGACTAGCTTTTCTGATGTTCGTTGTCCAGCTTCCAAACTTTCATATTTCATGGTGGGCAAACTGGCCAAGCCATTGACTTCAAATTTGGAATGTGTGTCCATCCCTAAGTATATAGTGCGAGTGGTAATTGCCAAGAATATGAACACTACCATACCTTTTCCAGATTTTTGATGGACCGATTGGCTCCAGAGTAATTAATTAATTTCTACAGAGGAGGATTTCTGAAAAGCAGCTTTTCATGCTAATCAGAGCGGAAAACAGAGTTACCTTAATTCATAAAACTTAAAATTAACTGCACCCAAAAAAATTCGATAAAAAAATACCAAACATTAAGATTCCAGCATATTCTATTTTTGAATTATATCAGAATCCAGATCTGCATAGACTTGGATATTTACTGCATATGATTTTTGGTTAACCTTCAACAAACAAACTCAAAAATTTAACCTCTTACCTGCATATGATATTTGGTTGGCCTCCAACAAACAAACTATTTTTACCCCACTGCCTTGGCATTTCCATGACAACAAGACCATTCTGCCCACAAAGAACAAGAAACTGGCCTGAGATGCTCAACTTCATTGAAGTCACTTCAAACGCAACTGGGTATGAGCAACTGAGTTTCTGAGATAAAAATAAAAAGTGTAAGAATATAGGAATCAAATTTAGGAATGTTGACTGTGAAGAGACACCATGTCAGGACTTTAAATGACAAAAACAGGTCTGCTCTCAACTCTTTTGGTGAATAAAGACATGACTGTAAGTTTTTATTAAATCATGGCTAACAGAATGGACAACACACTTACTACTTGGATTGTGTCTGCAGTAACTATACATACACAAATTCTTCTTATAAGAAACTGCTTATGAGAAACTGTTGGTTCTATTTTCAAAGTAATTAAGAAACCATGCTACTGTACCTGGATTACAAAAGTAAGAAAACTTTGCAGTTTTATTTTCTCCAAAGTCAAGAGGAGCATGATGGCAAGCAGGCAAGTGTAAGATTGGAAAGTTTGCTCAAGGCTGAGAAAGCTTGCTACGCATGAATAGATTCATTCAGTGGAAATTAGAAATCCAAAACAAACAACTCCATTGGTGTTTTTGCTCAATTAGTGAGTCAGAGCTAAATATGATACAAACACAGAAACAGAACTGCGTTATGGAAGTTTGCACTTTCAATAGAGAATTACGCTAAAGATGGCGGCAGAGAACTTTTTACGAAGATGCACTGGGTTCGAATTATGAATCTTTAACAATTCTATAGGAATTTGATCAAAGAACGCAGTGGATCTTGGTACGAAGTTCCTTGCCACCATCTTTAGCGTAATTGTCTTTTCAAATATGCACTTTATAAAACACAAAGCCAATCTAAAAGTAGGTGAAGGTGCTGTGGCCAAGTAATATAATCCTCAATTTCATGATGCTTTCATGATGATTTCATCTCAATTTCAAACGAGCCGCACTCGTGAAATTTTTAAAGTTCTTCCCAACCTTGACAAGACATCTAATATCAAACAGAATCTAGTATATTATCCTTTATCCATTAGTTTTGTAATCGTTCGTAGTGTACAGTTAGTTACATGTAGGTTAACGTTATATGTCCTTATGTTTTTGGCCATGGGGTAGTCATTGTTTTTCGCTCCCCCTGGTATCGTTCCCGTAGTGTTGTATAGTAATTAGACAAGTATTGTAGATTGTAGAACTCATTGTAAACTTTTTCAATGAATGATATATAAAAAAAAAAAATATATATATATAATCCTCTGACTTTGCAGCCAGAACAGTCAGGCAAACATGAACAAGGTAGAGCCCCACCACTTGAGCATCATGACAAAGAGTTGCGGATTCGATTAGGTCTTCTCTAATACTGCAATACAAGCAATTGGTGCTAAAAACCGTAACTTCACCTTGCCCTTTATAACAAAACAAGACAAGGGATTGGGAAACTGCTGGTAGGCCAGGTGGAAAGTTTGTTTTTGCTGCACCAAAAACCGGTTACACCACGCCAATTGTCTGTGGACAACAGACATATTGTTTTATGATTATTCTTGATGTTGCTTCATGCCATAGATATGGCGACTGTCTCACAAATGTTTGGTTAGTGTCGTCCGACCGACTGTCTTCTGAAATAAAAAAATCAGATTTTTTGGGCTGGGAGTCTAAAAAAAGTTATATGGGAAAGCTGCAACAAAGATTTTCAGTTTTACCCAGACTGCTATCTTTGTCGTGCGCGCGGAAGATCTTCCGCGCGCAATTTCATGTATAACAAAGGAACAACAATAGAACCATTCTTCTAAAAACAATAGCCAGGCGCGCATCTTCCGTGCGCACTTTGCAAACTTATCAGTCTGGAGTTTTACTATAAACTTAGTGATTCTTGTTAGAAAATTAAAAGAAATAGAAATTTGATCATATTTCCGACTGACCGACCAATATTTTGCAATCAAAATGACACTAACCAAACATTTTTGAGATGGTCACCTACCATGCCTGGCAGGACCTTCATTCACTCCTTCCCTCTTGTTTTTTGTGCGCAAAATATGTGATAGAATTTATCAGATAGCACGCAGCAAGCTTTCAGTCTGGACTACTACAGATTATCCAACTCCATAACGTGACGAACAAGAAAAGAATAAATTGTGATTTCTTTCCAAAACAGTTGAACTATACCTGAAAAACAGGCTTAGGCCCAGATGCTCCTTCGCAGGACATAAGAAGTGCTTTGGTTGGAATAACAAGTATTTGTTTTTCTCGTTCACTCCAAATCAATGTGTTATCTTCAGTTGTGACTAAGACTTGTGATGATACTTTTGACTCATCTTCGTCTTCATTTGATCGTAAATATGTCGCTAAAACGCCAGCCAAAAAGTCGCCATGTTCTGATTTCTTAGAAGCCATCTTGAATTCGTTTGTTCCGAAGCAAAGGCAAAGTGAAATAAAAAGTAGCCTGGGAACGACAAATCGGGCGCCAAAATTTTAAGCTGTCAAATGGGGTGGTCGTTGATCGGGAATGGGTTCCGAAAATGGTCGGGACTGCTAATTGTTGTGCCATAGAAACTCGCCAACATTTTTGAACTACAGTTACCTAATCATTTCAAAGAACTACCTTGTTTAAATGGATAACATTTCACTCCGGATTTCACTTCATTATACTTCAAAGCATTCTCTCCTCTCGACATGGCTCTCAGCACACACAAAGTTTTCTAGGACAAAAAATTGGGCACTCTAAAACATCAGGACTATTAGGTACAGTAATTCCAGGTCTGACATGATTCAAATCAGGGTCACAAAATTCATGATTGTGATAAAAAACATATCATTTTGATTTGCATTTGTAAATTTTCACTTCCAGTAAATGATATAGTTATTCCAGGAAGGTGCTTTTTTGCTTAGTCTTGTTAGATAAGAAACAATGTTTTTTTCAGACCTGTACTAGTTTCTTATAAAATGGGGTATTGTTTTGAAAATCAGGGTTTGTGTTTCTTAAATTTGTGTTTCTTATATGCGGGACACTAATACTGTATCTTTTGTAAATTCAACTCAAAAATAACATAAAACGGTGTTTGCAAAATCTTGCCGATCTTATTACGAGCATCTTACAAAATGTTTAGCTCCTGTTCACTGCGCAAATGTGTTTTGAATAGGACTACATCTCCTAATTCGAGGCAGACTCTGAAAGCAAAAATGCAAATTTAACTTGAAATAAATACAAGAAACTTCCAAATCGTGTGCTGTGAGAAATTTCCTTCAGTTTTACAATTTTGAAGGAGCATGGCACTTATAGAGCTTAATGTAACAGTCTAAAATAAGTTTCTCTTGCTTCATTTAGTACCAAACATGTCTTTTTAGCTCTTTTTCTTGCAATGTGTTGAGTGAACGATAATGGTAAAACTCAACATGGCACTTATAGAACGTAATGTAACAGTCTATGATAAGTTTCTCTTGCTTCATTTAGTACCAAATATGTCTTTTTAGGTCTTTTTCTTGCAGTGTGTTGAGTGAACGATAATGGTAAAGCTCAACATGGCACTTATAGAACGTAATGTAACAGTCTATGATAAGTTTCTCTTGCTTCATTTAGTACCAAACATGTCTTTTTAGGTCTTTTTCCTGCTGTGTGTTGAATGAACGATAATGGTCATACTCAACATGGCACTTATAGAGCGTAATGTAACAGTCTAAAATAAGTTTCTCTTGCTTCATTTAGTACCAAACATGTCTTTTTAGGTCTTTTTCTTGCTGTGTGTTGAATGAACGATAATGGTCATACTCAACATGGCACTTATAGAGCCTAATGTAACAGTCTAAAATAAGTTTCTCTTGCTTCATTTAGTACCAAACATGTCTTTTTAGCTCTTTTTCTTGCAATGTGTTGAGTGAACGATAATGGTAAAAGTCAACATGGCACTTTTAGAACGTAATGTAACAGTCTATGATAAGTTTCTCTTGCTTCATTTAGTACAAAACATGTCTTTTTAGGTCTTTTTCTTGCAGTGTGTTGAGTGAACGATAATGGTAAAACTCAACATGGCACTTATAGAACGTAATGTAACAGTCTATGATAAGTTTCTCTTGCTTCATTTAGTACCAAATATGTCTTTTTAGGACTTTTTCTTGCAGTGTGTTGAGTGAACGATAATGGTAAAGCTCAACATGGCACTTATAGAACGTAATGTAACAGTCTATGGTAAGTTTCTCTTGCTTCATTTAGTACCAAACATGTCTTTTTAGGTCTTTTTCCTGCTGTGTGTTGAATGAACGATAATGGTCATACTCAACATGGCACTTATAGAGCGTAATGTAACAGTCTAAAATAAGTTTCTCTTGCTTCATTTAGTACCAAACATGTCTTTTTAGGTCTTTTTCTTGCTGTGTGTTGAATGAACGATAATGGTCATACTCAACATGGCACTTATAGAGCCTAATGTAACAGTCTAAAATAAGTTTCTCTTACTTCATTTAGTACAAAACATGTCTTTTTAGGTCTTTTTCTTGCTGTGTGTTGAATGGACGATAATGGTCATACTCAACATGGCACTTATAGAGCGTAAATGTAACAGTCTAAAAAAAATTTCTCTTGCTCTATTTAGTACGAAACATGTCTTTTTAGGTCTTTTTCTTGCAGTGTGTTGAGTGAACGATAATGGTAAAACTCAACATGGCACTTATAGAACGTAATGTAACAGTCTATGATAAGTTTCTCTTGCTTCATTTAGTACCAAACATGTCTTTTTAGGTCTTTTTCGTGCAGTGTGTTGAGTGAACGATAATGGTAAAACTCAACATGGCACTTATAGAATGTAATGTAACAGTCTATGATAAGTTTCTCTTGCTTCATTTAGTACCAAACATGTCTTTTTAGGTCTTTTTCTTGCTGTGTGTTGAATGAACGATAATGGTCATACTCAAAATGGCACTTATAGAGCCTAATGTAACAGTCTAAAATAAGTTTCTCTTGCTTCATTTTGTATGAAACATGTCTTTTTAGGTCTTTTTCTTGCAGTGTGTTGAATGAACGATAATGGTAAAACTCAACATGGCACTTATAGAGCGTAATGTAACAGTCTAAAATAAGTTTCTCTTTCTCCATTTAGTACGAAACATGTCTTTTTAGGTCTTTTTCTTGCGGTGTGTTGAGTGAACGATAATGGTAAAACTCAACATGGCATTTTTTCATGTTCCTTGTTGATCGTGACGGCGTCCCCTCCAAATGTCTCACTGAGGGGCACACTACTGAGCAGAACATAATAATCCTACTTTGATATGAAATCAGAATCTAATCGGAATCAGATCTTTTCAAATCTGAAAATCTCTCACGTCTGTAGGTGGGGGGGGGGGGGGCACCGCCTGAAAGTTTTTTAGGCCCAGGGATAAAACTTGGAAATGAAGCTTCCTGTATCCGAAGCGGGAATGTAGATAAAAATTGTGATCTTTCCTTATTTGGCCCTCTAGACCCTGATTTCCTTAGAGGATACCCTCCCTGCCCCTCTTTCAGTGGCCCCGGTAGGGGGGGAGCTTGTCTCAAATTGATTGGCAAACAAGGGCGCCCTTCGACATCGGGCATGTTATCCGTCATTTTCTTGAGTTTTGCCCTCATTCCAGCCATTGCAACCCTGTTAGTCAACCCTCTAAATCGCGGTTGTGATTGTTGAAATTCAACACATGTTGAGTACCGAAGTGGTACACAAATAAAGCGAGATAAAAAGTAGCCTGGGAACGAGAAATCGGGCGCCAAAATTTTAAGCTGTCAAATGGGGTGGTCGGTGGTCGAGAATGGGGCCCGAATGGTCAGGACTGCTAATTTTTGTGCCATAGAAACTCGCCAACACTTTTTAACTACAGTTACCTGATCATTTCAAAGAACTACCTTGTTTTAATGGATAACATTTCACTCCGGATTTCACTTCATAGCATTCTCTCGACATGGCTCTAAGCACACAAAAAGTTTTCTAGGACAAAAAATTGGGCACTCTAAAACATCAGGACTATTAGGTACAGTAATTTCAGGTCTGACATGATTCAAATCAGGGTTCAAATCAGGGTGACAAAATTCATGATTGTGATAAAAAGCATATTTTTTGTTTTGCATTTGTATATTTTCACTTCCAGTAAATGATATAGTTATTCCAGGAAGGTGCTTTTTTCCTTAGTCTTGTTAAATAAGAAACAATTTTTTTTTCAGACCTGTACTCGTTTCTTATAAAATGGGGTATTGTTTTGAAAATCAGGGTCTGTGTTTCTTAAATTTGTGTTTCTTATATGCAGGACACTAATACTGTATCTTTTGTAAATTCAACTCAAGAATAACACAAAACGGTGTTTGCAAAACCTTGCCGATCTTATCACTAGCATCTTACAAAATGTTTAACTCATGTTCACTGCGCAAATGTGTTTTGAATAGGACTACATCTCCTAATTCGAGGCAGACTCTGGAAGCAAAAATGCAAATTTAACTTGAAATAAATACAAGAAACTTCCAAATCGTGTGCTGTGAGAAATTTCCTTCAGTTTTACAATTTTGAAGGTGCATGGAGGAGCATGGCAGTTTCAGAGCAGGCAACGCAGGCAATTGGAGAGATAATATTACTGATTACAATGCCTACAAACTTTCCATTATTCATGGAACGATTCCACGGAGAGCCAAAGACAATGGTTACCCCATGAAGGCCTTTGCAGGAAACACGTAAAAATACATACAACTACGCGTAAATACTGCAAATGATTGGATAATGATAAAAAGCCTGCTTCATATTAAGTGAGAGATTAGATGGATTGCAATCGGAGACAGCAAAAGCAGTTACCATTTTCAATCTAAAAGTTGCATTTCAAAGGAAAGCAATGAATACCCCAATTCTGCACTTGTTTTACAAGTTTATCAAATCATAGAACAAACGTCAACACCTTTAACACGAAATCCTGCATCAACTCCAGGCATCTCAATTAAGTTTGGTTTTTCATTACACATTGGACAAAGTTTATTTCGTATTGAAGATGATCGCATCCAAATAATCAAATTAAATCTTTCTCCATCTTCTATTTCCATAGCTCCATGCATTTGTTGTCCACGATGAATTAAGCCATGACATTTTTTGTGTGAATATTTGTAGCACTTTTCTGCCCAGTCTTTTTCCTGTCAAAAATCGAAGAATAATGGTGTGACTAATCCAATGATATCGAGCCAATCTTATGGCAGAAAGATATCATATTAATTTACTTTTTCGAAATAAATACAGAAGATTTGTGACAATATCAGGACTGTATTGACAAAGATCAAATGAAACAACACATTTAGAAACATGAAAGGTAACCATGGCTTATGATAGCATTGATTTTGCGTCATTGTGAAACATGGTAACAGAACATTGAAAAAATGAGCAATAGAGAAAGCTGAGGTAGAAATCTAATCTCATCAAGAGACAAAGAAATAGTTGTCTTTCTAGCTGGTAGGTCGCTTCATTTTCATACGATCTTCTCAGTTGAATTCTGGAATCTGTGCACACAAGACACCCTAGAACTTTTATTTCGTATTGCAGTCTAGCCGTTGATAAAATTTGTGAAAGAAGGTTTGAAATTAAGGAAATAAGCAAAATATTACATTTTTCATGCCAGCAATATAGAGTTCTCCTCCTTTGAATTCTTTTCCCAAAGAAACATTCAGTGTGACTTCAGCATCATCATAATGATAACTCAAATCAACATCTTTTCCCTTGCCATAACCAACAATGAAAGCTCGATGTGAATCCAATTGATCTTCAACCCATTCAGGATAAAGTATTTTGGCAATGGGACCAACAAAATCCATAACTAATGGATCAAAGAAATGTTCATTAAATCCAAGTTCACCAAGAAGAACCTACGATGAATGAATTATTGAAATTATAGAAGTTCTTGAAATATATTCCATCTAACTCATGATGATTACGACAACGCAAAAATGTTTCTGTTATCTTAATATTATCAATTTTGTCCCATGGGGTACTCATATACACTTAGGATAGGGGTGCTCAGGTCATTTTTTTGGTCTAACGTTTAAGCAAACGTTACTTTTTTGGGTCGTTCAATTGTAAAATTTCACTTTGCGTTTATGAAATTCTACCCTGGGTACCAGACTCTCTAACATAAAAACAGAGGCTGGTCTCTCTGTTTTTACGTTAGAGAGGCTGGTACCCAGGGTAATGAAATTCTGAATTATTTTCTTGGGTCTTGAATATGAGAAAAGCTTATAACTTGGAGAAAAAATGACTTACAAACGAAAGATGATTCATTTTCTCCGATTTAAGATGCAGACTTATAAACTTAGTTTTGCCTTCATAATCTCCCCATAATCCATGGATCAGAGATTTAGCTGTTATTTTGTTGGGTGTGCAGGCAAGAACATCATTTTTGGGTCAATTTTTTGCCAGAAATCATTTGTTTTAGGTGGATGGCTTGTACCCCAGCCTGAGCACCCCTGTCTTAGATTTATATCAGTACTCCCTTGGAAATTTGGTTAACTCAACTCATTAAAACTTGCAGAGAATATATTTTCAGCTCTGAAACTCTCAATAACAAACATTTTTATGATAAATTTGTTTGCTTATAGCGTGATTGCAACAGCGTTACTTTACTTTCAGATCATTGGTTTCGAATAGCGAACAAGAAGCTGAATTGTTTGTGCCACGAATTTGTGCTACAAGCATAAAATGCTGCCATATCACCAAGTGAACCTTTGCATTTCGTTTTGATTTAAAGTCGTTGGTAATCGATAGAATCCATAGTTTCCAATACCTTACCCTGGGCACCAATACCTCTACAAGACTGTGGAATCTGTTGTAAATCAAAAACGAAGGGGAAAAGGATGAATGTATCAGGGGCGCACATTCAAATTTTGTTTGGGGGGTGTCAACATGCTCTGGACCGACCAAAATTTTTCGGACCGACTGAAAGTATAGCAAGCAGCAGTGTGGCCAGGATAAATTAAGTGGAGGGATTGAAACGAAGGGGTCTCCAGGAAAATCTTTGGGGCTACGCCCTTTATTTTGGCTTAGAATGCATCTCCCAATATCATGCCTGCCTTTAGCGACAAGGAAACCTGGATCGTTTTGTGACAATTATGCTATAAATCAGCGCACGAGGAAAATTTTTGAAGAAAGATCCTTTATTTTGGCTTAGAATGCATCTCCCAATATCATGCTTGCCTTTAGCGACAAGGAAAACTTGATCGTTTTGTGACAATTATGCTATAAATCAACGCACGAGGAAAATTTTTGAAGAAAGATCCTTTACTTTGGCTTAGAATGCATCTCCCAATATCATGCTTGCCTTTAGCGACAAGGAAAACTTGATCGTTTTGTGACAATTATGCTATAAATCAGCGCACGAGGAAAATTTTTGAAGAAAGATCCTTTACTTTGGCTTAGAATGCATCTCCCAGTATCATGCTTGCCTTTAGCGACAAGGAAAACTTGATCGTTTTGTGACAATTATGCTATAAATCAGCGCACGAGGAAAATTTTTGAAGAAAGATCCTTTACTTTGGCTTAGAATGCATCTCCCAATATCATGCTTGCCTTTAGCGACAAGGAAAACTTGATCGTTTTGTGACAATTATGCTATAAATCATCGCACGAGGAAAACTTTTGAAGAAAGATCCTTTACTTTGGCTTAGAATGCATCACGGACTTGGGGAGTTTTAAGTATAGGCGTAATCTTAAGAACAACGACTTCTTCACTGCCAAGCCTAGAAAAAGCGACTTGTTTTAGTGTGTTTGTCCTCTAAGAAGGTTTTCCATTATGATCATAGTGTCAGCAGTGTTAGCTTTTGGTAGAAGCGTATACCACCAATGATGGATAATATTTGTAACCCATGTCTCTTTTCTTTTTTGGGATTCATACACAAGTGTCTGTTTTCCAACGCCACATAACTACCACCACCAGCACCCCAGTGCCAGATTAGAAATGTTGAGTATTTGTAACAGCATTGTTCCTTGGGACAATCTTTGCACAACAAACACCTTCCATTTCGTGTTAGACCGCTTTTTACAAGCTAATGATTGCTTGCCCCTAAAAATGGAAGCCTGTGCAATTTTGTAATGCATCTAAGAAATTTTTTTAAATGCCATCCTCTGCTGTGGCTTATAACGACTCTCCCAGTTATTGTCAAGCATTTCTTGTGAATATTCTAACTGTCGTCATGGGTCGAACTTTGCCCAAAACATTTAAAATCGGACCAACTTTGATTCAAACTATTGTGGACCTTTCGAGCTTCGTTGTGGTTGGTCGGTCCATGAAAAAGTCGGTCCACGAAGTTGGTCCATCCGATTTTGTCGTGGACCGACTTTTCCCTTTTGAGACAATTTTTGGACCGACTCAGAAATTATTGGGGGGGTGTCTCACCCCCCCCCACACCCCCCCTAATGTGCGCCCCTGAATGTAGTAAATCTATACATACCCCATAATCATTCATTGTATTTGGTCTTCCTTTTGGTAATCCACTATTTTCAAAATGTTCAATCTCTTCAATCAACTGCTCACAAAATGGTTCCCCAAAAATTTCGAAGCTGTATGACAGCGGTGCTAAATGAAGAATGAATAATAGACCCCTAACTTACTGAAGGAATCAAATTCAAATATATTTTCATTTCATGCAGAGACGAGACATATTGGCAGAACTTTCAAATTAACAGACGTTACTGAAATCAATCACATTAAAAGGAATCGACATAGACTTATTACGATGAGTCTCTTGTTAAGAATCGACACTAATAAAACCTGGTAAGTCAGCCGAGTTAAAAATAGAAGAGATGATACGCCAAATTATTGGACCTAACTTTCAAAATGCCATCTCATCGGACCAATAGAAATGGATGTGGCAAAAGATCAATTCAACTGTGTCCGCTGCAACTTGATAAATGTAGATTCCAAGCGAATTTTCTCGTCACAAGATCACATATTTACATACGTACTCACCTTTCTCTGATGTCATCAATTTAACCAGTGTTTCCTTTGAAGTTTCCTCGCATTTTGCCAACGCAACTAATCTGAGAAACTCAGGTGATAAGAATTCCTCCTGAAAAAAGAATAAAGATACTTGTTGAAAATTGTAAAACATTGACTTTTAGCAAGAAAGCAGAACATTCCATTTGTATGGGTAAATATGACATCGTTCCATATTTTTTAAATTACAGTTTGCACAGAATCATTTGCAATCACAAAACATTGCATAAAATAATTTTACGTTTGATATATAACATCTCGAGAAGAACATGATGACACAGAAAATGCTCGCATTTTGGGAACTTTTTCAAACGCGAAATTTTTATTGATTCATGCGGTCAATGAAAAACTCACCTTCAAGTGAAGCAAATGAGGATGAATATATTTATACTGGTGTGATACCAATTGCGTGCGCTTTATCGATTCTATCCCCAATGATTTTCTCCTTTCTATTTCTTGTTCTATCTGAAAATGGACAATGTGTTAATAGCAATGCATAATAGATCTAATTGGCCAAGGTTTGTTTTACCCATTTCAAGCCATGTGACCATACTCTTGGGAAGTTTGAGTATTATCTTACTTTTTGCAGTCATGGCACAACTTTGCATGGCACAAAATATGTCAGAGAAATCAAGGATGAGATGTTTTACCAAGAGATTGATCACATGACTGGAAATGGATGTAAACAAACCTTAGCCGATAGTGTCTGTGTAATGTATAATACTGTAATGCATATAATAAACAAGTAAAGAAAGTAAAATGTAAGCACTTTGATGCAAATTGAAATAAGCACGACGTTTCGAGCATAGCCCGTTATCAAGCCACGTTGGCATCTCCTTATGGCATGATAACGGGCGATGCTCGAAACGTCGTGATGTATCCAATTCGCACCAAAGTGCTTATCTTTTACTTCATTTACTTGTTTATCATTCTACAATTGCACTACACGCAACAAGAAGATTTTTTGATCATTTAGCTGTAATGCATATGCTGAAATTGTTGATAAAGTGCTAATTTATGATTTGTATGAGTGACTGTAGTGATTGACACTCGAACCTAGACCCCTTCGTGTATATAGAATGCTGACGTGTTATGTTATGTTCATGTTTTGAGATTCAAGATGGCGTGTTCTATGTTAAGAACCTTCGGGCATACAAAAGTAAAAGATAAGAATACAATAGTGACATGTATCCCAGAAATTATGATATCATCTGTCTGCAGTATTACCAGTCTCACCCTCAACCAATCATATATAACCAATAGCATCTAATAGCCCCTGATACATACTATGAACAAATAAAAGGGAGAGATGAAATAAAACGAAAATGAACTTACATTCATGATGATCTTGTCAAACTCATTGACTTTAATTCCTCTTCTGACGAGGTGCTTTTGAATGAAAATGACCATAAATTCAATTATATATAAATATGTTTACAAACATGATTCTACCCGGTGACCCAGAAAAAAGTGACCCAACGCAATCTGCTTTAGAAAAAGAAGTACTTGGCTGATGGAAATGCTTCAAATGTTGTTCTGTCGCTAAAAGGCTAGCTTACATTATGAGTATTTTTCGGAATTTTTTTCGGCACTGTAAATTTCCCGGATTAAAGATTTGGAGAAAATGGGCTCGCTTAAAATCCACAAAAAGTCGTCAAAAACAGGGAATCGATTTAAAGCCATTTCAGATCTTCAAAACAATGAGGAGGGTATTTCATTTCAGCCTGGGAATAGGCAACTCAGATAAAAGTTTCCAAAACAAGTTTATGGTCCCTATATACCTAAGCATTTGGAGCTGAAAATAAATGTTCTTCGTAAACTTGTGGAAATTCAAAAGAATTCAATTCTCCACACAAATCGAAATGTTCAAGAATTGCTTACAGAAAAGCAGCAGTATCCTTGCCCCTTGAGACAAGAAAATTTTAGGTATCTTGGGACTATAAAGTTTCTCTGACAACATCCAACTGAGTTGCCTATTCCCAAGCTGAAATGAAACACGCTGCTCGTTGTTTAGAATATCTGAAACTGCTGCAAATCGATCCCCCGTTTTTGATGACTTTTTGAAGATTTCAAGTATGCCCTTTTTCTCATAATCCTTAATTCGGGAAATTTACAGTGTTGAAAAAAATTGCGAAAGATACTCATGACGTAGGCTTGTCTTTTAGCGACAGAACAACGTTTGAAGCATTTCAATCAGCCAGTTACTTTATTTTCTATAACAGATTGCGTTGGTTCACTTTTTTGGGTCACCCGGTAGTGAAATTCTTAATATCTCAGATTTAGGTATTCATTTCCTATCAACTAGCTAGGCCTAAAGGTTTGATACTTTTATTTTATTTATGGATTCCTCAGAAAGAATTCCTCAGCAACAAGTTCTACAAAAAGGGTTAACAAGTAAAGGTATATTTATGGAAAATTCTATAACTAGATAAGTCGAGATATGCCTTGAAACAGCCTCCATCTCCATAGAATTCTTCTATTCAGATGTTCATGAATTTACTAGTAGAGGCCTGAAGATAATTTGAAGATTATCTGTCAAGTCAACTGATTATCGTCATTCTACTTCGTATGATAGACTTCATATGAAAGAGAACCTGTGCGTAATCCCTGACAAATTGCTCTTCATCTCTGAAGTTGACATGAAGCTTCAGATCCTTCAAGAAAATATTTCTTTCAAAAGCACATCTGCAAATGAAATTTTTGCTGCTGTTAGCCGCCATCTTTGTTGTTTTGGAATATCATTTTGCGGTTGTTGCTGTTCAATAGTTGTTGTTGTTGCATTTGTACAACCATGGAGACAAGAACGATCATATATCACCGTAGCGCGAGCCTGTAAATTTGAGGTGCCGGTATATCTGAGGTTTGCCGGTAAATATGAGGTGTCGTGGGACTACTCAAACACCTGGGTTATTGTTTAAGAAGCCATTCAAATTAAACAATGCAGTATAGAAATCGCTCATTGTACAAGACACATTACTCTTTTGTGGTCACCGCTGTTGACCGCTTTTTGTCGGGGGGTAAGGTTGGTAACAGACAGGTTCAGCAATACCTTTGTCCTTGGAATATTTACTCTTCAAAGAACGTTTAGCAATTCTAGCTAAACAAGATTCATAATTTGTTTCATTTAATTTAGAAGCCAAATTAAAATGCATTCTCCAATCTACAGCCGAATTTATATAAATCCTATAAGAGTTTTTCATAAGAAACTCTTATGAGCGCTCAGCTCTCAGATCACTAAAAAAGCAAAACAAACTTGAGCAGCATAATTTGCATCTTTTTTTCGTAATCTTCATATATAAAATGAGAGTTGAGAAACGTTGGAGAATCTTTCACGATATCGATTTACGAAACGGTAGCTTTCACGTTCCTATTTAACGCCTGTCTCAGAACGTCTCAAAGATTTGAGAAAATTGAAAAGTCGACAAACGATATACGAGGAAAGAGAAAAAGAAGCTTAAAAAGATGGGATAAGCTATAAGGTTTCTGAAAAATGCCACAGGATTTTGCGACGAAAGTGAGTAAGAAACTAAACCAATACTAAGGAAGGGTTGTTAAGTTCTATCTTTCGAAATTTTGAAAGATGTCTCATAATTTTATCAAATTTAAAAAACCGCAAATAGTATGCAACGAAAATGAATAAAAGAATTAACCCATAGTAAGGAAGGGTTATTAAGTTCCAACTTTCGAAATTTTGAAAGATGTCTCATAATTTTATCAAATTTTAAAAGCCGCAAATAGTATGCGACGAAAGTGAATAACAACCTTAACCCATAGTAAGGAAGGGTTATTAAGTTCCAACTTTCGAAATTTTGAAAGATGTCTCATAATTTTATCAAAATTTAAAAGCCGCAAATAGTATGCGACGAAAGTGAATAACAACCTTAACCCATAGTAAGGAAGGGTTATTTGGTTCTACCTTTCGAGATTTTGAAAGATGTCTCATAATTTTATCAAAATTTAAAAGCCGCAAATAGTTTGCGACGAAAGTGAATAACAACCTTAACCCATAGTAAGGAAGGGTTATTTGGTTCTACCTTTCGAGATTTTGAAAGATGTCTCATAAACCGCAAATTATATGTAACGAAAATGAATAAAAATTTAACCCATAGTAAAGAAGGGTTATTAGGTTATATCTTTCGATATTTTTGAAGGTTGTCTCATAATTTTATCAAAATTTAAAAATTTATTATTTCACTCGTGAGGTACTTAGTAATATCTAAAGATTGGAAAGGCTTGGAAAGGTTTGATACTAGGAAACGAGGGACAGTAGTGAGCATGAAGATTGTTATAGAACCTCTAAGAAACTCGCAAGAAACTCGCAAGAAACTCTGAGTACTCAAAATCTGATAATCTTAAGAAAGTTTCAGTACTAGCCCAAATTCTTAGTTTCTTATGGAAATATACCGTATGTACGTACTTACGATAGATTTTATTGCATTCTGCAAAGTAAGGAACATTAGGCCAACACGTATTTTGATAAGAAACTGCTTACACGTATTTTGATAAGAAACTGCTTACACGTATTTTTATAAGAAACTGCCCATAAGAAAACTCAACTCTCATATCGGCTAAAGATTAACGAACTCAAGTACTGGGAAAATGTAAGTTAAGAAACTATTTACTTTGATAAAGGAAATCCTTGAAATATTTTTACTTTACTTTCACTTGTTTCCTGTATCATATTACTCGTAAGGTACTTGAGTAATGTCTAAACATCGGAAAGGCCTTAATTAAAGACCTTATTTTGAAATGTTCACGAGGGCACAGGTAGTGAACATGAATATTGTTATGAAACCTCTGAGAAACTCGTACGAAACTCTGAGTACTGAAAATATGATAATTTTAAGAAACTTTCAGTACTGGGCCAAATTCTTAGTTTCTTTTGTAAAAAATACGTATATATGAAACTCAACTCTAGGATTTCCAAAAATTTGAGAAACTCCCTTTATCACATTTTGACTTGTTTCCTGTATCGTACTAACGAAAATTGGAAGGTACTTGTCTGAGTGATGTTCATCGGAAAGGCTTCAAAAACTTCGTTTTGAAAGGTTCAGGAGAAGGCACGGGAAAGTGCACATGAAGATTATTATGAAACCTGTAAGAGATTCTGGAAACTCCTAAGAATCTGTAAGAACCTTAGGAACTTATAACTCCGATAATCTTAGTAAACTTTCAGTATTTTCCCTAATGCTTAAAAAAGGAAGAAAAACAGCGCTCGAAAATCATAATCTTCATCAACCCAGATACAAAACGGTATTGCAATGGAACGAAGTATTTGAGCAATAAGACAGTTTACTTTCGACTGATAACTTTTAGATGTAGCAAATCCATACCAAAGGAAACCAAATGAAATTTGATTCTTCTCGCGGATTTCCTTACGCAGCAAAAATCCTAACCCCTACCCTTCGAAGTTAAATCCTAGCGTTTGCTTTCCCGAACGCTGTCAGAAAGAAAAGATTATATGCGGCAGAAATCCTCAGACCGTTGACCCGACCCTCGGAAAAACCTATTGTTTCCTTTGAAACCAGACCTTGTGTCTCACCTTTGTCTAATTCACAATAGATTATGACTACTTGTCGCCTAAGAAGAATACCTTTGATCTTGCCGACCTCATATTTACCGGCAAACCTCAGATATACCGGCGCCTCAAATTTACCGGCTCGCGCTACGGTGGACTCTCAGAACGATGGCCTAACAAATTCTATTTTCTGTTTACAATCATTTGTTTTGCCGTTTACTTGAAACTTGAGAGCGCGAAAACCTGGTTATAAATTGTTCAGAATTGATGGCGCATTTACTTGGAAGTCAGGACTGTTTAGAAAGCTTGGCAAGGGACATTGCAGACATACAGACGACAATTAAAGATGGCACAGAGAGAATTAGACCACTTCGTGTACAATCATGGAAGTTTCCAGATAAATTATCAAATGAATTGGATATAGATGATTTGCTCAGCACATATTCATTTTCAAAAGAGGGAGATTTTAATCGGCTATCTCATATCGTCCTTTTTGAATTAGTTATTGATAGGCAAGTGGAAGAAATAATTGGTTACTTTTTTAGGAAATATTAACAATAATTACAATATTAACAATACTAACAATAATTACAGACATTTTTGATAAGTAGGGGTTTACCAGATCAGGGTTTTCAGAACCCGGCTGGAACCAGATTTGCCGAAATCCTGAAACAGATCAGCGTTGGATGTTGAGGGCCAACATCCTTCTGTTATCCCTAGAATTATTTGCTCTTCTCTACTGTTGCTGATTTATTGCTCTAGAGCGGTGTCGCCCTGGTCCGTCCACTCTTCAGAAAACGAAGATTTTCCGCGAGGTCAAAGAAGTTTTGGAGAGGAACTCGCCTTAAATAGGCTTCTCAACTCGTGCTACAAACCTCACAGTGAGATCTGTATCATCCGTTTTCTTTTTGTCATGCTGGAACCTCACAATTACGGACATGTCTTGAACGCCTAAATTAGGCCGTAGCGCCCTGGTCAGACCGCGGCAGAATTGATTGTTTTAATACATCAAAAACTGTTCAAGCCATTCACCAGTTCACCACAGTATTATTTCATTTCCCAGAAGGCCGGAAAGTTACAAAAACAAATTCTGATTTTATTGAAAATGATTTCAAAATATTGTTGATTTCAATCCCGCTTTTAACTCTCTAATCCTTGACCTCAGTCACCTCTATAGCACATATGCAACAACAGCCTACAGAACTAAAGGGTTGAACGGTGTGGACACACCTGGGCGCCATTATGTCAGTTACAGTGCTCTTCCAAAATGAGCCGTAGGTCTGACAATTTGTGTGCGATTCTTGAGATTTCGTTGGATATGAAACCAGAAGAGTCGGAGGAAACTGTCCTGAAGACAATTCTGTTTTAGCTGTAAGATATACCGAGAAGCGACACAGAATAGACATGGTATGTGGGAACATCAAAAGGGAAAGAGAATGTACTTACACCTTCGCTGCAGGTAGGTCAACTTCAAAACTTTATTGTAGCTCTTCTGAGCAACGCAAAGCAGCGAAATCGAAAAAATATCAAAGAGATGACATCAGCAAACAACTTTCGTTTGCTTTTTGGAAAAGCTAGGCTCAAGCTCCCTTTGGTTTCAAAGTATTATGCAAGGCGGTTGCACAACCCGGAATCCATTAGTGGTCAGACCAGGGCGACACCGCTCTACAAATTATGAAAATTATGAGAAAAATACCAAAATGTGATTCAGCCATTGAGGGTTAACATAAAATAGTTTCTGGGTGATTCAACCAAAACTCTTGGCATCAGAATTTTCAAATTTGTATACAGATTTTTTGGGACACCTGGTAGCAGTCTTGCAGTCTACTGCTTGAGCACTTACATTTGAAATCCCTTGAAAAATAGAACAAGTGCTGGGGGACATATTATTTTGTTTGTAAAAGTGATTTATCGCTGCAAGATGATTTGATGAGTATCTATGAGAGGAATTCTTTTATACTATAAATTTTACATAAAGAATAAAGAATACATTTTAATTTATGTGTGAATAACTGATTTATAACAATTTATAACAAACTAGTACTATGATGACCGAAAACTAAGACATTCTAGTGCCACATTTAACAAGCAGTAAGAAAGTTTCAAAAACGGAAATTAGCTTGTCATAGCCAAGATGTTTCTGCCTTTCCTAAATGATATCTTGGAACGATTCTCAACTTTGTAAATAGACCCTCCCCCAGAAGTCCATTGGAAATTCTGTTGTTTGAAATAATTGACATGATATGTGTGACCCCTTGCAAAGTGATATCTTTGTAGTGCAGTGATAGCTTTTAAGTTAATTTCTTTCAGTAAAATAGAGGTGAATCCTTTGATATTTTGTTATAGGTTTGTATTTCTCACGCAAGTAGCATCTCAATATTTAGATGAAATATGTTCCATTATTGATGATCCAAGCTCTTCAAAAAGGCCAAAAAGCAGAACAACGGGGACAGCCATGTCAATTGGACTTATTGTCAAGAAATTTTGGAGCAAAACCGTCAATGTCCATCACAAAATGCAGCTATCTAAGCACAAGGTATTTTGTAGACTTATCGCAGACATTCTTAATCCAATCAAATGATTATTTCATTTTTTTGCTTTTTTGTAAAAAATGGCTGTTTGATGGCTTATTGGCTTGAAAAAATAGTTGATTTTATGGCAGACTTTGTAAACAAGATTTAAAACTTTGCAATAGAACAGCATTTTGTTGGTTATGAAAAAGTTGAAGGTTGTGGTTTTTAATGTGCCATTTCCTGCAAGTTTATTGTGGATATTATCCATTTATGACACCAAATGTTAGATGTTCTACTTCTGTTGTGATTGGACTCTACTCTTGCTTTCCTGCTTTCATCTTGTTACATTTTAATGGTTTTATTCTTTTGCATTTCTTATTTAAAGGGAACTTGCTGGGACTTCAAAATTATGGTAGTAAGGCACTTGCACATCAATTTTGCAAGCTGAAAAATGTACTTCATGACCATGAGCACACATGATATTTTAACATAGAAGTATCATGAAGTTATTACTTGTAATACCCAGCAAATTGATTTCATTCTTGATTTATTACTTTTGCTGTTCTTTAGATATACGAAAAGAGCAATGTGGTTCCAGAAATGCAACATACGATAGCAAACATGCAAGAAGATAATGAAATGATGAGAGCAGCTATTTTAGCAATGAGAGGAAGCAACAGTATTGCAGAAGAACGATCTGCAAGTGCTATGTCTAATCGAAGCAATGTAAGCTTGATGTTATCATCTACCAAGAGCATGTCGTTGGTAGGACAAAATGAAGGAAATATGACTCAAGAAATCACATTATCAACTGAAGATCTAGCTGTTTCAAAAATGAAAGTAAATACTGCAACACAAACATTTGACACAGCCTTTGTTTCATGTGAAGCTTGTGCAAGTATGCAACAAAATTTGATTGATGTTGGCTCTGCCGTTATTTCTTTGTGTGAATCACAAGGTCTACCATCTTCACTTGCAAATCAAAAGAAACTCTTGAAGAAATCAATCATGGCTGCAAATGATGTTTCTAGATGGGCAATCGATCAAAATCGAGACATTGAAAGAATTAATAAACATCTTGATAAGTTATATCAACAAATCGATCCTTTGAGAACAGATCTTGAAAAATGTAGGATGCATTGTTCTATGTTAAAAGAGCAGATGAAAGTGCTTGAAAAAGAAAAGGATGAAATAGAAACTGAATCATCAGGAAAAGAACTGGAATGGAAGGAAAAAGTGGAAACATTGTCAATTAAGTTTTTCAAGGAAGAGAAGAAATTAAAAGCAGAAATTCTTCAGTTAAAAGTCGGAAGAGAAGCAATTGAAAAATCATTAGCAAAACTTAAAGATGACCATGTCAATCAACGAAAGCTTAACGAAAAATTAGGTAAATATTTTAATGATAATTTTATGTTCAGGGGTTGTTTGTTTTGTCAATATATCTTTGGGGACTATCAAGTGGTATATGTAAGAAAAAACAATGATAATTTTGTTGTAAAAACTGCATTTAAAAAATGTTATTATTACTTCTTCAGAGGAAGAGAACACAACTTTATCGAAGAACTTGAAAGAAGAAGTCAAAAATAGACTAAAATTGAAAGATGTGGAGAAAGACTTTTATGGCATAAAAGAAAATTTGATTAATGTACGAGATAAATTAACTGCAACTGAGATCGAACTTGGAAAGACACAAACTGAAAATAAGGCATTATCGAAGCATGATAAGGTATGATACTACAGAACATAAATTCATTTTTCGTTGCAATTTTACGATCACATCATTCAGATGCCACAATTATCATTTTCACTGTATTTCATGAATGGCTTGAATCATTTTGCTCTGTTTATTTTGTCATATTTAGCACTCTATTCTCAATGTTCATACTTTGAGAAAGAATCAAGAAGTTTTAAAGAAATATGTGCATCAATTCACTACCCCAACGTTGACGTTGTATTGAGATGTTTGCCTTCTATTTTCTTCTTAAGTTGAAGTTGTTCATTGACCATGAGTTGCTACACGACAACAATTATCTTCAATTTTTTTTTTCTTCTTATAATTCATCAATAGATATAAAGTTATACATGGTATATTGTACCAAAAACTAAATCTACGAAGATAACATAAATGTGAATTTCAGTCAAAGGAACCTTCCAACAAGACCTGTGATTTGTCTAAAAAATGCAAAGACGATTTGGACAGCTCTCGACGGATATGAGAATGCCAGTTATGATATCAATTAAAAAAAATTGTCGGAGATAACAATTAAAAGAGACTAAAAGGAGATATGACACCTGACATACCTGCTTGCTTTCTCTAGCCCCAGTTTTGGTGGGTGTCATCTTTTATTGTGCATTGCTGATTTTAGGCGTTGCAAGCAAAACAAGAATTATTACTTCAAAGGGCTGATCAGCTGGATCAAGAATGCGAAGAATTGCAAAACAGATTGACTGAAATGGAAGAAGATAAAGAACAGTTAGAAAATGAATGCGAGGCAATGAAAAGTGAGAATGAATTAGTAGCAAAGAAATCGGTGGATTTGCAAGTTAGTTACATCATTTATTCGTTTTCTTTGCTTTAGTTTTGCCATCTTTGGAACTGTTGGTTTTTCATCATTTATAATTCATTAACGCTTTTCTGATGCATGACATATGACAATTTTTGCTTCTGAATTAAAGTAAAAAAGAAAGAACTATTTTCGGGATCATCGCATTTTGATATTATCTCTCTGCAACTGTCAAAACGTTGCCTTTTTCTATGCTTTTAGCTGTGGTTGAAGTCCAGGTGTTTTTGGGAGTTTAAGTTGAATGACAAGGTTTTCGTTTTGTCGATTATGGAATTGTGCTGAGAGTACAGGGTGTCCCAAAAAAATTGTGCCCCGTTTGTCTGACAATTGCGACAAAACGGCAAAAGATTCTCCCCAAACTTTGGCATGATGGTGCTCTTCAGATGTTCAATTAAAGTTTGCCACCATCCCCATGAAAATCCGTTGGAAAATGATTGAGATATGACCTTCAGGAGACCAAATTTTCCCGGTGACTAAAACCAGCGGTCGGCCATTTTGTCTTACTATTATGCAGCTATGAATAGCTTCATGGATTGCAAATGAAACAGCAGCCTCCAATGTCATAGCTCTTGTGAAAATTCTGATAATCCTCGGAGAGTTCCACTATTTCTGACCTCACAGAAATTATTTCTTACCTCACGTGAAGATACTATCACTGCAAAATAGTAAGACAAAATGGCCGACCGCTGGTTTCAGTCATCGGGCAAATTTGGGCTTCTGAAGGTCATAGCTCCATCATTTTTCAATGGATTTTGACGGGGATGGTAGCAAACGTTAACTGAATATCAGAAAAGCAACATCATGCACAATTTGGTGAGAATCTTTTTGCGTTTTGTCGCAATCTTCAGGCAAATGGGGCACAATTTTTTTGGGACACCCTGTATACATATCACTATTAATCAACATATCTTGTGAACGCAGTAGGAACAAAGAACTTGATGTATTTCATTATTGAATATAATGTACCCCCGGCTTGGATGAATTGAAATATACTGTTGTGACTCTGTGATTCAATCCCGACGGGTGCACTGCTGTGGAAAAATGCATATCATGCGTGTCCCCTAGAATTCAAGAAAAAGGGTACTTTTACAGGAATCTATCAGTGAATTTTTGAAAATGGGTTTGATTTTTTCAGAATGCTTCAAGCAGAAAAAGTAGAAGTGAATTGCTTAACTTCATTGATCAGTTGGGATTCAATGGGATTTTACCCTTGGGACTTGACGACTGTTGTTTGTGTTTCATTGTGTTAACTGATAAATCATGATAAATTCATTTATAGATGCTCGTCGACCAGACTGCAAATGCAAAAGAAACTCTTGAAAATGAAGTGCGAGAATTGCATAAAAAGGTTTCTGAATTGGAAAATGAAATTGAAAGAACGAAGAAGAAGCTAACGTTGTTGTCTGAATTTCCAGTGTTAGGACATCTTGGAAAGGAAGATCCAGCCATTTTGAAAAACAAGACTGACATGGCTTTAAATGAAGAAATGGCGCAACAAATAAAAGCAAATAATATAAGAATAGCAGTACTCGAAGAACAAAATACGTCATTAAGAGAAACCTTGTCAAAATATGAAGAATACCATGACAAAGTGCCATCTGGAATTGTGAGTATATTTCAGTATGTATTTTACTAGTAACATTTCACTGCATCTGCATATTTCATCTTGAAAAATGTTTTACCAAGAGAAACTGTGAAAATATTGTTACGTCATGACAAAGTACCATCTGATATCATTGCTGATCAAATTTATCAATAAAACTTCGTTACAAACTCTTATCTTCATGAAATCACGATATCCTACATTTTCGAAATAAATCACTCATCTCGTTCAATCATGTGAAATGATATTCAACAGAAGTAACAAATTAACCTTTATCGAATCTTTCCAGAATTCGGCACAGCATGTAAAATGTAATTCGTTCAGTCCATAGTCCTATAAATCCAAGCTCCTTCGGACACATGCAGAAATAGACTTCGGACGCTCGATGCATCAATAAGTGTATCCAGTGTTTGCAGATCATGTACCTACAGTATATTTCAGTTTTCTCCATGATAACAAACGATATTATTTTCAACAGTTGCCGAAAAATATTTTTAATTTGATTCACCTTTCACATCACTTGAAAATTGAATTAAATCTGAAACTCATATTCATTTCAGCCAAAGGACAGAGTGCCACTTTGGAGTAATGGGGAAATTTCTCGATTTGAAGAGGAAAAACTGTGTCGCACATCGCGTGAAACTACGAGGTATTAATGCTTTTTGACATATGTCACTTATATGTTTACCATTTGTCGACATAGAATTAAAAAATTGTCCCCATAGAATTCTTTAGCAGTTCTCTCTTGCAGCTTGCTTTTTTAGTAATGTTCATTATTCATAAAGATGTCAACATTATGGAGGTCTTGAGATGATATTTTGGATTCCACTGGAAAGTAGTTTTTAGCAAGCATAGTTAAAGAGTCATTGTCACCCAGGGTGCTTTGCGGGTATGTTGAAATTTCAGACTTTCTTCAGCAGTTCAATCGAAAGTTTACACCTAAAAAATCTATGGTTTCCGCTATGGCCAAATTTGATTTTCACACAGTCTGAAATCGTAGCGTGCCTGCAAAGGATCCTGGGTTACAATGGCTCTTTAAAATCACAGTATTTTTGCTGCAAATTTTTATTTTTGCCGTCTTTTAAAAATTTGTATTATTTTCCCAGATATTCAAGCAAAGAGCTTCACGATTCTATGAGCAAAGACCAGCATGATTCTACCGGTTCGCTTGAATGGATTGCAACCGATTCTAAACCGAAAAGAGATTACAGTCAAAATCCTAAGCCTCCTTCGCAGCCACGTACAACAAATAGTAAATTAAACGAGAAAAGGCAAGCATACGTTATGGGAAAGTCACGTGATTATGAGAAGAGCCAGTCACAGTGGTCAGATGTTAGTCCTGTTGCCAAGGGGATATCATCAAAGTCAGATGGTCAAAATGGCTACCAACCAACTGAAGTTTTCTCTTGTCCGGATTGTGACAAAATGTATTCTAATAAACGTGACTTAAAAATACATAAATCATTTTGTTTCGCGAAAGTTTAAACCATTAAGAACTAGCATCATAATCAATTTCCCTTGAAAGAAATCAAAGCAAATCAAAATCTTTATAAATACGTTTAATCTTATTGCTTAGTTTCCAATAAAGTGAGTTTGAAGCTTTCAAGGTGAAAATGATTTTGTTCTTTCCAATAGTTTGATTTTTTGAAACATGACAGTGGCATACGAGGCATATTCAGTTGTCAGACGACGTTTAGCAAAATTTTACATCTTTAAGAATTTGACATCTTTGGGACTTCTTCATCTTCATTTAACTCTCCATCGCCTCGTTTTGGTGGTACGCTTTCTCTGCCGGATCAGTCAAGAAATGTTTGGACGTTTGGGGCTCGTGGCTTTCCTCTCCAATTGATCACTAGGTTGAGATTCCTACAGACTGATAATGTTTTTGTAGCTAACGTATCGACTCAAATAAGAATCGCTGCTGGAATCGTTCTCAAATTACACGCGATTTTATAACAATATTTCATGCAATGCAGCCTCGTAACTCCCAATATGACAGAAGCCCTGGGGACGAGGTTGGCTTCGTGATAATAGCCTGTGTTGAGACTCGACTGATTTGTTTCATTTATGTTTGTTTTCAAAGGGGTTAACCTGAACTGAATAGACAAAAAGGCACACCAGTCCCAAGTGTATGAAAATGAAAAGAATCAGAAGAATCTGTCTTTAAAGACCCATTGCCACCCAGGGTCCTTTGCGGGCAGCTCACTGCAATTTTCAGATTGTGTGAAATCAAGCACTGCAGAGGGGAACACTGCACTGCAGTGGTTGAATCGCTAGAAAAGTCAACTGAAATAAAAACTTTTCTGTCAGTTAAAATATTGTATTGTGTATCCTTTTTTTCTCCTGTTTCTCCTGAGGCCAAATTTGATGTTCACACAGTCTAACATTTTAGCTGGACTGCGAAGGACCCTGGTTGACAATGCCCTGCGTGGTTGGCAGTGGCTATTTTAGACGAGAAGTTAAGATGTTGATGTTGGAGCAATAGCAATAAATCCAACGTAGCTTGATTTTGATAAAAGGATAAAATGATTCGAAAAAGGAATGGCCCTTGTAAAACTAAATTGTTTGTAATTGACAGCATTTTCTAGCTTTAGGCACAAAATAAACCCACTTTCAGGTACAAAGGTCACAACAAATTAATGGTCCTTACATCGGGCGATGGAATGACAATCATTGTCACTTTACAAACAAAATAAACCGATTTCTGGGACATAGCAGGACGACTGTCCCCATACCTATATGCCCACCCATGAAATTCGATGCAGGATTTTAGTCCTGTTTTGCAAGACTTTGAGATGGAATTTGTTTATAAAATGGCTCATAACTCGTGATACCCTGGGTACCAGGCCTCATTTCGCTCCTGTTTTGTTTTGTTTTTTGTTTATTATTTTTTCTTTTCGTTGCTCTGGTACCCAGGGTAAACTTGCGAAAGATACAGCCAATTTTGACAAACTAAATTTAATATCGAAGTTCGAAGAAAGCTGACGGGTTGTTTGAACGACGCTAAGGAAGCTGATGGATGGATTGTTTGAAACCTTCAAACATTTTTCAGAACTTACTGATACTGATGATTACCCTGGCTACCAGACTCTGAGAGTGTGGTACCCAGGGTAACTAATGATAATACCCATGATAACATATGCAATTGTAATTATATTATACCCTGTTTGTATTTCTCACTGGCTTTGGTATGACAACATTAACTGCTCATTGTGGTCGCGATTGGTCGCGATTATTATTTTGTAAAGCTTTAGAAATGACGTAAAGAGTGAAAGACATCACTGGAAACATTTCTTTGGGAAACTTGTTCACAGATTTGTCAATCAGCCATTCTTGTAAAGTCTGTAAAGAGTTTCATTTTGCATACTTTTCGATGATTGGTTAAAGCAAATATGTGGTCAGCTGAAAATGAGGCACTGTACCTGCTTTTGTAGCTATTTATTGCATAGTTCTGTTTGTATTATTTTTGCATAAAGAACTTCAGTTATGTGTGCGATCATAGATTCAGTCATGTGTGCGATCATAGACACAAGAGAACTTTATGTTATGGTGCGATCGATGTTCTTCCGTGTGTCAATTTGAATTGAGACCACAGCCAGTTAGACCCAGTATAGACCCAGCATGCCTTGTGTGAGGTTTAGAAACCTAAAAAATGGTAATGCAGCCCCAGGTACAAGCCCCCAACATGCTCCCGCACTTGGCTTCGCAACAACACCTCCCGAAAGATGTGTAGCAAATGAAGTGAATGGGACCATGTGTAAAAGTAAAAGAATGTAAACAAAGAACTTGATTGGCTAATTTTGCGAAGCCATTGTTCTGTTTCATGCTGATTTGAAAATAAAGAAACAAGATAAAGGAATGAAAGTCCATTGATCAAATCCCATAAAGAATACAGATGTGTTCCGCTTGAAAGAATATAAACAATAATGACAAAGAACTTTGTCTTTTAAGAGAGGTAATTAAGGAACCCAACCTTGAAAGTAATTTGATCTTCGTCACTGGAAAAAATCGAAGCAAGCGGGAAGGAAAGACGACAACACCGACACGACAACACAAAACAACTCGATCAAGATGCCTAGTATACGCAAAAGATTGAAGAAATTAACCATGTCGAAGAAATCGAAAAGTATGGGTGATTTAGATCAAATGGAAGGATCAAATCAATTTGATGTCGGAAAAGAACAAGATGAAGATACGTGTTCCCAAATATCAGAGGCCATTACCGAAGTTTCAACGACAGAATCAGCTTACAGCTATGCGACATCAAGTGGAGGGGAAACGACAAAAAAGAAGAAACGAAGATTGAAATTGAAATTCCCTGGAAGCAAAAAGAAGAAGGAAAAACTTGTAAAAGACAGTGAAGGGAACATTCTATTCAGGAGTTTGTCAATCGAACATGACCCACGTGGAGGAACATCACTTCACAATTTGGAGGGGATAAAAGGGGATTTGATGATGCCGGAAAATGTAGTAGCATCAAAATCAGTGGGAAGCAACATCGGTAGAGAAGCAAGCGATGAAAACCCAGAAGTTGATGGATGGCGGATGTCTGGTTTATTAGACAACGTTGATCGCTCATCAAATCGTAGTCTCACCAAAGATAATTTGATCGCGAAATTTGAAGATCGAAGGAAGCTTGTAGACATTTCCAAACCAGAATTCGAATCAACGCCGTTGAAAGAAGAGAATGAAGAAAAATATCATGTTGATGAGGTATCAATTAAATAAATTATCTATTTTATACCCTTAGCTTTATACACAGTTTTAATTTGTAATTCAAACTAATATCATAACTCCATTTTGGCCTGGCCTAAATGTAATGAAGAGAAGCTCAATCGATTTACGTCACGCCTTCTTGAACCAACATCAAGCGACCGTTGTATTGTAAAATTTTCCTTTCTTTGCACGCTTTGTTGATACTTTGATCGAATTATTTTTCACATCAAAGACACCGATAATTGTGATGACGTACATGCTAAGTGTAGACAGAAATTGTTCTGATTTATACTACACAGGTCACAATATGAGGTAAATTGTTGTATGGAATAAAAGATCCATCCTTGATATTCGAGGAAGTGCGACAGAATGTGATCACTTCTAACATTGGCTGTGACATTGTATTACCTTTCTTTTTACTCATTCATGGTGTGATTATCACTGTGACAAAATTGTTTATCTATGTGATCCCAACCTTCATAGAGTGGTTGACCTGACTTTATAAACCATAACACCCTCTTGTTTTGATCTACCCATTGTGACACAAAAATGTGAGTTTATCTTGATCTTTCTGTGCATTGTCTCCTAAAGAGGAGTGTCTTAGCAAATTTTCACACACCAAACAACAGGTATCTTAAACTTTTGAATTGACTTTGAATTGCCAGACAAAGGCAAGAATTACACAAATTTTACAGGGAACACCTTTTGAGAAAGCAAAAGTAAATTTTCTTATGAAAGAATTTCTGTGACCAAAATGTTTTACAGTTGTTTTACTTGATTCCTTATGAAAATATTGTGACAAAGATTAAGTCAGACATAGCTATCTTGTTTTAATTTAAATGGAATTTGCTGGTGTTGGGCAGGGCTGATGTATCCAAGGAATTGATAACCATAATTAAAAAGTAATAACATTCATTAAATGTTAAGGTGCTTCTTCCCACAACAATTGTTTCCAAGTTGATAATCTTATCACATATGTCTGTATTTAAAGTTAAATGAGAACAAAATTGACATTTTATTCAAAAAGTTGGGAAAACATTCAATGAAAATGTGGAATTAGTGGGCAGCACCCTGCACCTCTATACAATCAATCAAACAATCAATCAGTCAATCAATGAATGCACCTCTGTACAAAAAACTTCATGCTTGCATGGGAGATTAATTAATAAGAGGGAAACTACCAGATGTTTGTTGGGGCTGTCTCACCCCCCAGGTCTTCAGGAACACCACCAGAACAAGAAGCTTTCTCGAGAAAATCCCTCATCCAAACTAAACAAACTAATCCAAATCGATAAAGAACTAAATAATAAATCAGAAGGTCTCAGAAGAGCTTGATATTTTCTTTGAAAATGGCTGTTGCCCTCTTTGGATCAATCTATTAACTTTATTTATTATTCATGATCACAGGATAGTGAGAAGAAAAATGGTGCCAAAATTACTTGTAAAAAACCCAGTGCATATAATTGAAGTTTCATTTGGAGACAAAGAGAAAAACAAAGATGAACCATTCACAGATCTTAATCATGAAGACTCATCTGAGGAAAAGAATGGTGACCTCATTGGTGCAGGAAGCATAATTACAAATGGCAGAGTTCTTGAACCAGTTGAAGAAGAGGATATCACAGAAACGAGAGACAAAGATCAAGAATGCCAAATTGAATTTGGGGAAGATGAAAGCCAGAAAGAAGAAGTCACGCAAGACAGTGACATGGAAGGAGACTCAATTACATGTGAAGTAGGCCATGGGAAAAAGGTTGTCATACGCCACTTGAAAGAAGTTGTGGACAGTGCTAAATTTGAAATGTCAGACAATGTGAACATGGAAGATTGGCTTGTTTTGAACATTGAGAAAGATGATTGGGTCATAATTGGATACAGTAAAGTTGGTGGTAAAGTTACAGACCTATACCAACAATGCGTTGACACTATCTAAATATCAAAGAAACTGTCCTCGAGGTAATTGGGAACGCACTGGACATTTGTGTATGTTTGTATTCAATGTAGCTTGTTGCCTGTATTACACAAGATCAGTTTGTTATATGATGCAAGATATTTGTGGCAGCCTGCACCCTCATATACAATACATACCTACATTTGAGATGTATCAAACAAAATTGCATATTTAATTAGAAACAATTGCTTATTTAATTGAACAACATTTCGTAGAATTTTCGAATGTGCACAATAGTGATAGAAGCTCGAACACCACTCGATCGAACGTCACGCATAAAAATGTATAAAAATAACGCTTGATCCAAGCTCTTTTGTAGAATAGCTAAAAGGTCTATTGCATATTTAATAGAAACAATTGCTTATTTATATTGTTATTGAAGGAATACATCATACTCTTTACTTTGCAAAAACAATATGCACTGTTGAAAAGAAAAGTAAATGCCTGTACAGAATTAACATTTCTATACAAATTCATTTAAATAGACTATGTGTACACGTTTTTAGATTTCAAGATAAATTTCATGTGTGTTGCTTGGTTGTGTCATGAACATTTAGCAAAGTTACTCTTATTGAAGAAAACTATTGTTATGTTTGAAACAAAACAGAAAAACAACCACAAAGGTATTGCATTCTATAAGTTAACCAGTGAACATTATACAATCATGATTAAAACAACTATTTTCATCATTTCTGCAAAATGGTAAGAAAACATTTCAAGTCATTCAATCTCTTTAAACACTCTCCCAAATTGAATTTACTGTCTTAACTTATTAGTCAATGATAATTTTTTCATTTTAGGCTTTGAATTTGTACAGTATTAACTCTATGAGTATTTTCATGCTGTATTGTAACGACGTTCCACATGAAGGTGAAAATTTTGAAGTATTTATGTTTGTATGTTTGGCATGAATTGTAGCTGACTTTCTGTTTTTTAAAATGTGATAAAAAGAATAATTCTTACTGTTATTTCTCATATTTCACTCGTTATTGTGCAAAAGTCCATTATGATGAGGGGTTGAGGAAATTTTATAAGGATTCTGTCCAAGGCATACCTATCGCAATGGTTTAACTGTGGTGTGGTTTGGGGGTATCATGTTGGTACCATGTACCGTATAGTGACCATGTACCCTGTGTACCAGAGCTAACAACACAGTAGCTACAACTCTGGGAAAGCTATCAAAAGTCTGCTTTCTAAAGAACTTCATACTTTCTAAGATTGCTCCTTTGTTTTCTATAACCAGGAAGGATATATGTGTGAAAATTAAATTTGGCCTGGGGCCCTCCCTGGTGGAAACCATGGATCCACAATACAGTAGTTGAACTGTTAAAGATGTTTACTTTTGCAAAACAGTTCAACTGCCGCTCTGTGGATCTATAGTTTCCATTTGGGACAAATTTGATTTTCAGACAGTTTAAATTGCCGTAAAATTGTAGCGTGCCCGCAAAGGACGAATGTCGAAACGAGATTAATTCGAAACGAGGCAACCTTCGGTCGTTACAGAAATGTTCATTCAGCTGTGATGAGCTTTCTGGAGATAAGTAGCCTTCAAAATGAGAAAATTCTTGTTGAAACTGAAAGGTTTGTTGATTCTTGGATTGAAGAAACATTCATGTGAATACTTGTTGCCTTTGTTCATTGCTAACGTCACTCAAAACTTGAAATTTGAGGCGTTTTATTATCTGAGGATTGAACCGACAAGTTAGGCCCATCCCCCATTGCCTGGAGCACTCTGCTCTTCGTACAGTGTTGCTATGGTTTCCATATCGGACGTGACGTCAAGGGAAATAATTTCGTCCCAATTTTCAATGTGAAAGTCCATGAGTCGTAGTTATAGCGTCCATCAGTCTATCAATAGCAAGAACTACGAACTTGTAATCAGTCTAGTGTGGCGCCAGAGCAATGAAATTTTTAGGGGATTGGGTACCAGCAGTCAAGTCAAGTTGAAATAACTTTGTGGTTTCAAATTCCGGTGTTTATGTAACACAATATCAACTGTTATACGATCTGGCCACAGGGAATCAGACAGCGCGATCTTTGATTGGTCAACTCTAACAGACGTTAGAATTTGAAAATCCCTACACAGATTAACAGGACTGGGTTATAGGACACGACATCAATTACTACGCGTGAAGTACCGGGAATAAGCACACTTCCTACAAGGTAGGCGCCCTTGATTGTGCGGGAAAATTTTGATAACACCAGTTGTGTCGTAAGATATCACGACAGAGAGCGGAAAGCGACCACTACAACGGACAATGTTTTAAAATTCATCTTAACCAAAATCAACAGCCTTCTCTTCCACTCACGGTGACCTAAATCTAAAATTAGACTAGCGAATGAGAGAAATATTGAGCTTTGAAGCCAAAAGCATTTGCACCAATGTCAAACACGTGTGGGCTTGCCGATAGAAGTACCCAGAATACGAAACCCTGAATATCAGAGTTGGACAGCAAATATAATTAAATGAGTTGTGGCAAAGGAAATTATTATGTCTGCATACAATACTCTTTTTGAAATTCTCTATGTTGAAATGAAAGGCTGTTTGCGAAATGCGACTTGCTTTTGCACCAATATGACAAATACAAATCGGAGATTCGGTGGAATTTAGTGCAGTGTCTATCTTTAAAACATTATTTCACATACAAATCATTCGTTTCAAACAAACAACTGTATCTAAGAATAAGTAGAATGGAATTGATCTCACCCCGCTGTCAGAAGAGAGCGAAAATTCGTACCAGCCTTGAAGCTCTATGTCATGCTTGAGTCAAATGGCAAGGACCTGAACTCGCTCTTACAAAATAATTTATACACAATAATAATACTTGTTACCCTGTGTTGAAATAACAATGGCACGATAGAAACCCAATCCCCAAAACATTTGTCAGCCTCACTGGCGATGTCACTAGGGAGCTGAAGTTTCATAATTATTCAAATTAGCTTATTAGGTCCCCAGCGACGCGTTCCGTGCAGTGGGAATCGAGGAATCTGTTTGGTCAACAAGTGTCAAGACTCTGTGATGAACCAATTAGATGTTGGATTCTGTGGGCACGTGATTTCTTTGCGGGGAGCCCTCAAACATGGAATGCTGTTCTGCGGTGGTACCCAAGCATAACAAAGACTTGCAGAGAATCCTCAGGCATTGTGGCGCAGTGGTGTAATCCTCTGACTTTGCAGCCAGAACAGTCAGGTGGACAGGGTTCGATACCCGGTAGAGCCCCATACCACTTGAGCGTCATGACAAGGAGGGGTCGCGGACTCGATTAGGTCTTCTCTACTTCTGCGATCCCAGCGCTTGGCGCTAAAAAACGCAACTTCACCTTCATTTCACCTTCAGGCACTTGGGATCTGGGGCTACAATGTCAGGGTGCATCTCAGTGTTGGATAAGCGGCATTTCACCAATATTTTACCCTTTTTTCCATCCCAAAACCTTTTACTGTAATCGGATTCATGCGCCAAAATGGAAAAAGTTTATCTTACGAGAGTACCAAAACATTTAATAGCGCCACTTGAAGAATTTCGGTGAGAGTAGAACTGTAGAAATTAAACAGCGACATGGAAAGGCATTTCAAATAAGCCAATGAACAAACAACACATTTTATATCTAACACCAACCAACCTACAATACAGATACATAAACATCGATTGATTATAGTATATCTAATATCCATGAATTACTACCATAATAATTACCCTAAAGATTGACATGGAACGATTTCAAACAACTACGTTGACTATATTTTTATTTACAGAGAATTTAGATTCCATTAATTTGGAATGCAACGAAATCAAAATTACTAAGCTAAGCAGCAAATTATTTCCATTTTAAACACAGCTGTGACTTTTCGACAACATCATGGCCCATGACATTTTTAGCTTGCTACTAACCAATAGCTTCCAAATAATGAACAAGGGAACTAAAGTATCCAATTCGTGCATGCCCACCGTACATATTCGTCCATGGCCACCTTGTCCCCTCACCAAACCCAGAGAAAGCCAGAAATGTATGGTAAAAATATGACAAACACCTTGTTGAAATTTTGCACACGATATGCATATTTGGGTGGTGAAGTTTTGTTAGCTGACCATTATGCATCGAGATCATACCATACGCAAAAAAATCTACCAGATATCTGGCAATACCAAAGTTTCGATACTCAACAATTATAATAATACAAGGCTAGCTTGAATTGGCCTTTCATAGATGGCCTTGTCTTTGGTTCGTATTATTGTCAGGACTAGTACAAACGGGAATTCGGTTATTGGAGAATTTTGTCATGGGTCAAACGTTGTCATGTCATGAAATCAGAATATAACATTCACTAAACTGATGCATCAAATCAACGCATCCAATTTCAATTCGATAAAAGTCTAAAATATTCTTTCCTTACAGCATCCCTAGTCTATTTCCCTTGTGATGATGCTGTGTATTTTGAGCTTAACCTTCCTAGGTTATTTAAAACTGCAGAATGTGATCCTGAAAGGTGTGATCCTGTAAGATGTGATGCTGATGGTGTCTCATGCCCAAATGGCAACAAACTTTTACGAACATCGCTAGGCCCAAGCAATCTACTTTCAGCAGTTGGCAACCTTTTATCTCCCCCAAATAGTCTGGAATCACTGGCGCCTAAGAGCCGAGTCTCTGAGCTAAATAGCCTGCTTTCTGCCCCAAACATGCGGCGTTCTGCACCGAAAAGGCGACTTTCCCCACCTAGAAATCGAGATTCTGCACTGAAATATCTTCTGTGTTCCATATGGTCTGAATGGAAGCGCTCGAAAAGGTCACTGGGTCGTAAATGGGGTTTCTGAGCAGCCGAAAGTGATGAACTGATGGGTGATAATCTTCTGGGGCTTGGTTTACGAGTCAAGTCAGTTGGGCAAAGGCCATGATTGTTCAAAGGATGGGTAGGATGTGAATCCACTTTAACCGGTTGAAAATAGGACGATTTATCACGATTTAAGAATGATGTATGACGATGTCTTTCTGATTCATGGTGGGTTTCACGATCAATCGACATATTCATGATTCCTCTTTCATGTTGCAACAAACGATTTGGCTTCTCTATTTCTGTTACAGATCTTTCACTGCCTCTGCGGTGATACATTGATTCAAGATGCGGAGGAGAACTACGCTCTCGATCAAACAAGCCACGGTAACTGCTTCCAATAGGATGGGCGAGGGCATCGAAGGAAAATGGAGGCTCAAAATCAGATCTCTTTTGAATTCCTGTTAAGTTGTCACGTCCAGGGAAATATGGATGATGTCTGCTTTGAAATGTGTGTCGTTCTGGTTCACGGGAAAATGAGGCACGATGGAGACCACCTGCAAGGAAAATACCGACAGAAATTTACAAACACTTTCTGAACAAAGTAAAGTTGAATACATGTAAAATTCCCAGATTTTGAAAACAAATCGTAGAAGTGAATCAGTTTTGACTCATGTAAACCATAAAATGTTACGTAGGATGCAGAAACTCTGTATAAAAGACTAAACTTGCAGAAAACCAAAAATTAACAAAGTTATATACTGGGAATGATATTACCTACAGAAATTTTTTCACTTAATCTAGAAAATCAAAAGAATAATTTTGCTTCTTTCTTGCACCACATTTCTTATTCTCATTTGAGTAATTAATGTCAGTAGCAATTTCCTTTTCAATGAAATTTGCTGTTAAATATCCACGAAGGTATCGGAGAGCCCATGCTCATATAAATAATGGGAACGAGAGCCAGGAAACTAATAAGAAACTCTAAGAAATTTTTTGGTGCTCAAAACTGAGGAAATAAAAAAATCTCAATAATCAGTCAAAGTCATAGTTTTCCATAGAAGAATCCAACATATGTTCGAAATCTTTAAAAAGGTTGGGTGTAGAATATTTCGATCTATTTCTTTAATTGAATGGCTTGAAAGAAATATTAGTTTATTTGCTATAATTCTGCCATTCGACTTTTGCGAAAGCTTCAATATTTTTAGAATTAGAGGGTTTCCCCTTCGTCTTTAAGATTCAAGAAAAGTTTTGAGAAAAATTAAACCATCGTAATTTCCAAACTTTTTGGAAGAAACGAAGAATCCTTTTCAAGCAAACCATAAATTATGAATGTCTACAAATTAATATCAGGCAAAAATCTGTCACTCTTCAGGTTAAAGATTTAGAAATTTTAATGGCGTCACTTCCCCAATAGTTGAATATACAGTACGAAAAATATAAAAGATTTCTGAATAATCCAACGGTAGAATTATGGCAAATTAGCTGAAATTTCGTTCAAGCCATTCAATTCAAAGAAATTGACAAAGAATTTTAGACCAACCTTTTTCAACATTTGGCACATTCAATGCTATTCATGGTTCAATCTTAAAAAGTACATGTGCTACAACGTAATGTATGCTATGCTAATGTGATCTTAAACGAAACGAAGTGAACTTACCAGTAGTTGGGTGAACATTCTTTGGGCTGACAGACAAATGAGATCGCATTGATGGATGAAAAGGAAATTCTCTTTCATAATTTGCACGCGAAGGCACAGCTTGAAAGGCGTGAAGTCCTCCTCTGTTGCCAATTAGAGCTTCAGGATTCATGTGACTTGTCCTTTCCGCTTGCTTCAATGAAAGAAAATAAGATAAATTAGGAGAAATACAAAACTCAATAACAAAACTGTTTCAATATCATAATGTGACATGGGGCATTCACTGACCATCATCTACAGTCGTTGCATCTCGAGGGCAACTGTTTTTAGAAATAAATTGCTTTCCATAAATTGCGAGGTTTCACCAAATATTTATTTGTGGTAAAGGATGTAAAGGCTAAAGGATCGATCAAAATCAAACATTGAATCTTTCCATAAAATCAAAATCAAACATTGAAATCTAAAACATAATTGATTCGATGAACTTTTTATCTGCTCTTCATGAACCTTTTGGTCGTTCAACTGACATTCTATCTTACAAAAATTATGATTCGCTTTCAAAAATTTTATTTCCTCAAAAATATCAATCTGCAATTTTACTGCAGCCAACATTCAACATTTTATTAATGTTTAATGATAGAAATGAAATTACCTCTTTCTGGGCTTTTGTAATGAGATGTGCAATTTTTACATGGAGCGAACACCATTTGCCTGGTTTCTATAGATTGAAATAAAATTCATTTAATGAAATGGCCTTAAGCAAACTACAGCCAAATGAGCCTTTTGATATTCATGGAGAAAAACAATGCATTGTTGAGAATGCTGCAAGCCAAAGTCCTTCTTAGTAGCTTTAAAAGATAACACACTTTTAAATTTCATTCTAAATTTTAATCTGTTTTCATTCTCTGTATCAAGCTTCCTATTCATCGTTCCTCCAAAAAATTTATTTCTTTCTGGGAAAGGAGGCCACGGTGAATCTTCCAATTTTTGCTCTATTCTCACATTAAAGAAATGTGAACCGGAGATACTTTATGTAACAAAATTGAACTGCTGTGAATATAGATGTCTTTCTTTAAAATAGTTACCAGTAACATGAAATGTCGGAAAACGTCATTTGTTATATCTGAAGACGATAGAAAAAAGGAAGTCAAAGGATTCATACCGGAACCGGTTTTGGCAGATGAGAATGTGATGTAGATCCAGGGACCGGTGGTAGGTATGGCATTCCACCATAATACTGCAAAAAAGAAATTTAAAGAACTAATCATCAACTCAATTCTTGCAATAAACTTCTTTACTTGGAAATTAATGATTTCGGACTGCTAGTTCTGCAGAACAGTATTGATATGGGAAGAACATAAAGAATCGACTCACAACCTCAGCAAAATCCTGCAATCATCATAATAACGCTTATGAATAATCGAGGAGGGGTGGGGAGGGAAGGGAAGGGGGAGGAGGTGTTCGGTGTTCAATGATCAACTTCAATGGAAATATGAAGGTGGATGTTGATTCTGTAGCAAATCTTCACCAACAGCAAATTCAAAATATTTTGGCTGTGCAGTTTTACTTCTGCAAGCCCACGTTGGTTGCTCTTGTTGTTTAGTGGGCGATTCGCAAATCGTTGTTGAGACGTCCTGCTTAAAATATTTTGTCTGACAACAGTCGCAGCAAATCGTTAGATGAGATTGAAAAGAGATGAAGATATCCGCCAAAAACCAACCATTACGAAGGAGAAATAAACTCAAAGACTTTCTGAGGGTGGGACTAGACTGATTACAATGAGTCCCAGTAATCGCTATCCAAAACGAGGCTATTACACCAGACCGAGATCGCTCTTACTGGGACTCATATTAAATGGCCGTTCCTCTAATGCTAATAATGCAGTAGATGATTCGAAATACTGAAAACAAACCTTTGGAGGACGTTATTTCAACCCTTTTTAAGGTATTTAATCATTAATCCGGCGTTTGCAAGTGCATTTAATAGGAAAACGAGCACGATCCGTTTGGGTGGAAAAAGGGCCTAAGTGGAAATTTTCGAGAATTTCCCCCACAGCTTTGAAAAAAGAAAGGGTCGTTATTTTGCGAATTTTGGAGATAAGTTCAAGGTTAAAAGTGTTATAGTGAAAGAATACGGTTTCCCGTCGATTTTTGGCATGCCGAAGCCGTTTTCTCCTCGCAAAATGGAGTTACGGCCCAAAATGGGGTAGGCCAAAATTTTACCCCATTTTTGCGGCGCCCGCGCGCAGCCCCTGAGGGCGATATTGAACCCCAAATGGCGTTATTAGACTCGCAGACAAGTAGTCTCTTGTAAACTTTTTACCATTTTGAAATCAGGCTAATAACCATCGAGCATCAAGTCCAAAAGTAACCTCGGGTCAGAAAATCGCAACATTTTTTTCCAACCCCCTTTTATGACGTCATAACGACCCAAAACTTCATGAAACCCCAAAATTCTGATGCGCCGTGGTCTTTTACCTCCAGTCAAACCTTCATCTCCCCCATGATTGCTACTGAATTTTTGAAAATAGGGATGAAATGGAGGCCATTTTTGAATGGGAATCAATAGGGATG
This sequence comes from Aurelia coerulea, assembly GCA_039566865.1. Taxonomy (NCBI): domain Eukaryota; kingdom Metazoa; phylum Cnidaria; class Scyphozoa; order Semaeostomeae; family Ulmaridae; genus Aurelia; species Aurelia coerulea. The sequence goes on from CM076949.1 coordinate 226,907, forward strand.
GGCCCCAAAATCACCAAATATGGCAAATTTCTCCCGTAAGCGCAGACGGATGGGGTTCAAACCCCCTTCAACTGGGGCACATTATGACTTTTAAGGTATACCAAAAATCGGTTTTTCAATTTTTTGTCCCGTTTTCCCGTGACAGCGACCCAAAGTTGACTGATTTTCTGCCAAGCAATAAGTCTTTGGAATTTGGAATAATTAATGAGGCCTTTGTTATCAAATAGCCAATCAAATTGCGAATTTGACCTACCCGGTACCAGGGTCAGTACTGACGTAGGAAACTGGCCCTCGGAACCAGGTTGATTACGGCAATATTTTTGGACTGACTTTTTTCACTTTTGAACGCCCTTGGGAACGAGGCTGCTATACACGGTCATGTACAAAGTATACAGCCAAATACAACGCCATTAGAATCTCTGCAAATTCGATTGATTGATGTTGACCAACGGAAACTCGAAGCTCAAAGCAGAGTTTCAAGGAGCTTGGCCGGACAAAACAAAGTCTTATGAACAAGAATACCATGAAAACAGTTGGCGACAATATCAATTGTACGTAGGTACTATTTTGCTGCTTTCGCTAAGCATTAACTGATTTATTGTGAAGTTTTCAAATCAATGTGTTTCATTTGAAAACTACAAATGTTTGTGCTTTTCTGCCTAGGCCCTTATCGAAACGAGGCAGTCATAGTCATTTCAAAATAATGGCGTTTGATTATGAGTCGTAGTTAGGAGCGTCCGGCAGTATTTCAATAGCGATAACTACGACCATATCATCAGTCTAGGGTGGGACCACTCTTTTAGAAGGCATCAACCTGCTAAACGGAAACGGGGTACGAACATACAAAAGAGGCTGATAAATACTGAATGAGGGGAGGGAATACTCCATAGGACTAAGCTGCGGAACAGGGGATAAAATGCAAAAGGCAGATATACTCAGCGACAATACTTACGGGGGGAGGGAATACTCCAGTTGGTGGCACCATAGAACTAAACGGAGGATGAAAATGTTGATGTTGATGAGAATGTTGATGTTGGTGTTGATGAATATGTTGATGCTGATGCTGATGTTTTGTTGATTCTTGCGTTGATGTGAGGCTGTTTGAAGATGGTGGCCTGTTTTCTGAATGATGCTTAGGTGAACGACTTCGGGATTCTCTTCGTATTATTTCCCGGCCTAAAAGAAAGGATTGCTCAACTGTCAAGTCTTTGTAATCGATGAGCAATACCACAGGGAACCCAGGAATAATTACCAAACTAAAACGCCTTTGTTCTCAAAATGGAATATCCTGATTGTTTTCTATAACAGAAAAACAATGAAATATCATGATGATTTTCAGTTCAGAAATTGTGATTGGCATGTAAGAAATATTCTGAATGGTGCATTCTTAAAATGCAAGCAAGATCAAATCTGCTCAGTAGCGGAAGAAAGTAAAGAAAACAAGAAAAATTGATTACCTTTCAGACTAGATATGAAACTCTTAGATTTGTCTGATGTAATTGTCGTACCCGTCAAATCGATTTGATGATGGACCGACTTTCTTATAACTGTATCATCAATATTCAAGGTGGAAGATTTGATGGGAGAGATTCCTCTCATTGTTGCAGATATTTTTGTCTCTTCAAATCTCCTAAACTGGAATCCAGTCTCTTTTCTCATCGTTATCTCCATGGGTGAAATAGATTTGTCTTGCTTTAGTTCTGACGTCATGGTTGCAATGCTCTTTGTTTGGGTTTCAATTTCCGCTGGTTCAGAAGATGCTAACGTGGTTGTTGTTGTTGTTGTCAATGAGCACGTGTCTTCTTCCATTGAGGAAACGACAGTTGCAGATCCACGCATGCCTTGTATTGCATTTATACTGAAGTCTGAAAGAGGTTCTGTAAAATACAAACGAGATTCAAGCATTACAAATTGACATCTCATCAGCGCATGGGAAATATGGGTTCGAGGCTGGCTCACGGATACCGTCTTACATTGGGCTGGTAAACTGAATGGATATGGTATCCCAGAAATTTGGAACCAAATTAGGCCACAAAAGTAGTCCGCTGCTCAATCTGAAATAGTGAGCTTCCTATAGAGATGATCAAACGACAAAATTTTTGGAGAACATTCGAAAACTGATTGATTGAACCTATCGGTATTGGCCTTCAAAATTGTCAACTTTAAATGTCAAAAGTATGTCCTGTTAACTTAAATCCTATTATATATGGGACCAGCTACCCACCCGTAAATTTTGAGAAATACCGCATGAGACTGGAAGATAAGCTTGCTGCCTTGAGCTTGCTGGAAGTTGGATGAAATTACTGGTTAAAGTAAAATCAGATAATGTTTTGGTTGTATTGATATAACTAACATCCAGTTATGGACTAGCCTAAGCCAGAAATCAACTTACAAATCGGTTTTCTTTTAAAGTAATCAAATTTCATCGCACCCTGTCCTCGCGACTTATCTTTTACCATTACGACTGCGATTATAAATGACCAGATTCAATTATTAATCGCATTTATATAAACCTTTTAACATGGTTTGAAATATTCATAACTTTTTGAGATTGAAGACGCTTCAGGGCACATCAAATTCATTTCATCAACTAATCTAATGATAGGCAACATGCCTTAAGCTCAAATGACTTGGATGAAAAACAAGGAATGGTCGCCATCTTGACCGTATCAAAGCTGCTGTCGTTTGCAATATTGTTTGGATATTTGTCTAATTGCCTGTTCCCTATTTACTTGTCTGCTTGTTGGTTAATGCATCAGGCATTCAGTTAAAGATTAAATTTCACCCGGGTTCCTTTGCAGGCATGCCGCAATTTCAGACTGATGGAAAAGTTTGACTTTAGTTTACTTTCTATTAATTCAACGTTAAACTGCTGCATCGTCGATCCATATTTTCTGCTTAGGCCAAATTCAATGTTCTAACAGTCTAAAATCGCAGCGTGACTGCAAAGGACCCTCTGGGTGACGATGACTCTTTAAACTTGCATGATACGTCTCTATCTTGCTAGAAGGGGCACGTAAAGCTGGGATTTGACACTCAATAGTATATCTTCTTGTCAGTATCTATATACGGTAAAACCGTAAAACCTTTCAATTAATCAGAAAATTGCAGAAAATAACCATGGCAGGGTTGAAAAAACGAACGAGGTTCATGTGAGTTGCAAACAAGTTCTATCCTATGATCTTATTTGCCCTGGACGTCCTCGAGACATCAGAGATCAATTTGACATCAGATAGGATGTGAACTATGGAGTGTGACAATATACTAAATGCTTATAGTTAAAAGGTGTTGTTTTTGAAGTCAAATAAGAGCCATAAAACGGCAAGGCTGCAAATATGATAAAAATCGAAAATGAGGTTCAGCCGACGACAAAATGAAGTGTGAGTCACGTTGCTGTGAAGGTGTTGCTGTGAAGGAGGTCACAAGTAATATAAAATATCTTTAAAGAAATTAGTTCATTCATGATGGAATTAGTTCAGCGTGGCAGACACAAAACCAGTGAGTTAGGTTTACTTAACTCCTCGTCAATCAAGCCAGGGATATTTGTTAGTTGACACAAAACCTACTGGTCCTTAATCTTTTAAGCTCTTTTTCTATTCCATGTTATGCAATTAATACCAAGGAATTTTCCTCCAAATCCGTTTGAAAACAGTTTACGTTTGACGATTGGTCGACCTGAGCAAGGCCTACAAATTAATTTAGGTTTATCTGTTAAAAGTTATTCCAATGTTGATCTTCAAGAATCGTAAGAGATTACAGGGATTTTTAAGAAATCAAACGGTTTTTAAAAATAACCAATCTGATTTCAACAAAGGTGTTTAAATAAAGCACTTCAATCCTTTTTAAGCTTCAGAAGTATATCCTTGAGTTAAGAAATATTCCAATGTAATAAAATTCGTCTTAACTTTAATTTTGCCAAATCCTTTCATTTGGTTTTAGGAATAAGTTGTTAGATCTAGGCAACGTCCATAAGTCATGAAGGTGTTTCTTAGGCAACGAATAAGCCCTAAATAAGACTGGTTCATTTACTGGATTTGTCTTTGGTTTTGTATCTTATGACTCTCAATGTGAGTGAGAACTAATCACTTGTTGAAAAGTTCATATGAAACTGAAGAATCTAGCAACAACAACAACAACGACAATACAATAAGCAACAATAGCAACTCAAGTGGCTGTGTGGCGCCTTCGCAGTGTCTATGCTTTTTGAAGTGAAAGGGATTTATATGATTTGGATAATGTCTTTGATAGTATCCTTTTCCTAAAATTTCTAGCAGACTCTGACCTATAATATGGGGTGATTATGCATCAACATTTCTTATCATTTCGTCACCATTCTAATCAACTCTATAACTTTTTTAACCATTAAAATGTACTGTCTGCTCGATTCTATCTCCTTTCGTTCTTCGATGCATTCAAAACAAACGTTTGATAAACCGAAGCAATGGACCGTTGCGCTAAAGATGATGTCCAGATTTTACCATGACCCTTTCCACCTAAATGAATTCGATGGATTTGATTGGTTGAGTTTCATGAAACGCAAAGGATCATGGTAAAAAAATCCCTTTCGCCATCCTTAGCGCAAGCATGCATTGCACAAGTATTACGCGGAGGAGGGAAATACTTACTACGCGGAGGAGGGGTCTTCTCTGCTTCTTCTTTACAGACAGTTAATTCTTTGTTTTCTACCTGTCAGAAAAAATAAAAAGAACTTGATTCAATAAAACTCAAGGAATGAACAGAAACACTTCTGACACACTTTAAGTGATATTTTAAGAGCTTCTTAATGATAAACCAGCAGGTGCTTCATGTATTTGCGAATGGTTGCAAAATAAATGGTGTTTCAGAAAATAAGTAACCAGTTTTGTTTGGCATTCTTCAGAAAATGTTAACTTCTAAATCAATTTTATATACAGTATACCATCTGAACTGAAGGATAATCTATCTTCTTTCCAGTGAAATCTAGGTTGGGAGTATTTGTTGACTTATTCATCATGTAACGTGTGGCCTATTTCAGATGCCAGAAAGAGACAGGATATTTACATAGACAAACATCCATCTTCACGAGAGCTTATTTCATCATTCTTAAATGCTTCTCATGTGAATGATTTTGTCTGATTCCTAACTTACGGCATTACCATTATTGTAACTCAGAAAAATACCCTTCAATATGGTCTCAGGTCTGTGCGATACTTTGGAGCAAAGTGCTGGAATAGCATTCCTGTTGATCTTAAATTTTCACTGTCTTCTTTTGTAGCTTTTGTCGAAAACTCAAAGCCTACTTTTTTGAGAATAACTACCAATCATAGCTGTCATACACTTGCATTGTGTATCTCTTTGAATGATACTAAAGCTAACTAACAATTGAAACGATTTTTAAATTTCATTAGTCATTTTTAAACCAGGGGGTGCTCTCTCCTCGATTAGCCTAGCTACTGAGAGAGCTCCTCCTCAAGAAATTCCCATGCATACAATTCTCCTTATTTGTATTCAATTGATCAGTATTGTTGTTGTGTGTTAGTTAAGTTAAATTTAGTTATAATAGTTTTCTTTTGTGTTTAATGTATTAATTATTTCAATATTGTATGTTGGTGGAATTTTAAAATGATGAAACTGAGCCTCAAGTGCTTCTAGGCCTGAAATGTTTCACACAATCTGTTTCGTATTTTTGTTTACAGTAAAAAGGTTTATCTTGATCTTACAGCATGCTGTATTTGAAATTGGTCATACATATTAAAATATGAGTAAAGAACTCCATTTATCCAAACTGCATATCATAAGAAATAAGAAAGATAGTAGTTTTAGATGGTATACATAACATTTACTTCAAATTTGATTATTTTTCAAGGATTTTCAATTGTAGTTGGGTTACGTTCTTTCTCAAACACCCTGTATTACCATGTCTCTTGCTTATTTGTACCCTGTTTGGAAAACTACACAATGGTTGGAAAACGTGTTTCCTTTTTCAACTTTGTCTGCTGTCTGAATTTAAATAGCTATCTAGTTATGCCAGAAAAAGTAGCCAAGAACAGAAAACGACTACTGAGCCCTGTTTATGACGATGAATAGCAATACTGTACAGAATGAAAAATTTATGTAATTGATGGAAAATTAACTGGAAAAGAATTGAAATAAAATGCAACGAAAATTAGTTGATTGAGCTCCAGCATACAACATTTTAGTCTTTGCTCTTCTAATGCAATAAAACAATTTCAACGAGTGCCTCCTCGTAAGAATAGATATCTTGCAGAAATTTGATCAGTTTAGTCAATAATGACAGATGAAAACTATTACACAAATTAAAATATGATTAAATTGAGTTAGTTTGTAATAAAATTTTAGCATGTTGAAAAAGATTGTTAATCAAATCACAGCAGACCTTCTATGTTTTGACTTAAGCGGGTGAAACATTGAATTTCATACGTATGCAATGAATATGCAAATACTCTTCTCATTAATTATGCATGATTATTCACATGAACAAGAATATGGCGCCTAAACGACAAAAAATGTGTCTTCAAAGAGCGAAAACTTCGAAAGAAAAGTGTCAACTAAAGTAATGTCACAAAGGATTGTTTATGAAAGGGCGGTCCCTTAATATCATAAACATATGATCAGTCGATTTGAAGATGTCATGAAAAATTCTGTTATTTGCTGGTCAAAGAATCTGCCAAAGAAGAATTATAATCAGGAAAATAATGAAGAGAATGAAGTAAAGATTTAGCTGTAGTTGAGCGTTCACTCATTTAAAAAGTATTGTGTTCGAAATTCGCGTTTGTGTATTCAATTTGTGTAATTGTCTTCGAATCAACTTGAAACTCAAAGCAATCTGACCAATCAAATTAAAGTATTTAGTTTCGAAACACCCAGCTACCTATTAAAAATGTCGTTTCAGCTAGCTACCTATTCAAATACAGGGTGTCCCAAAAAGATTGTTCGACGTTTAATTAAATATTAAAAATAACGAAATACTGAACGGGCTTCATGGTAAGATAACCACATTGCTGAGATTTTTAATTAGTTTTAGACACCAGAAGCTAGCAAATCGGCTAAATATTCACGGAGCTACGAGCTTTTGAAGATCAAGTTTGTGCGAAAGCTGAAACCAGACACCCCTAAACTTTTTTTCGTCACCCCTAAACTGCATATTTTGTAAAAGTAGAATCTCGTTCAATCAAAGCAAATCAAATGGAATTTAAAAACCACTGTCGATAAACTAGCTTTCCATAACATTGAATCAAGGTTGTGGATGCTGGAGGAATCCTGTTCAGCACAATTTGGAATTGCCCTGTCTCTCATTGATCAAGTTTTCATTCCATGTTTTTAGATTCTTGCATTCTTAAGTAAATTTTGGCAACGGATACAAGAATTAAATATCTTTGGAAGTCCTATTTGGTTTGCCTGATATCAACGAGAGGTAAAACATTGAACAGTCTTCTTTTATCTTGATTTTGGGACGTCCTTTTGAAAAACAAGTCAGTTAGGGGCGTCTGGTTTCAGCTTTTGCACAAACTTGAACTTCAAAAGCTTGAAACTCCCTGAATTCTTAACGGATTCACAAAATTCTGGCGTCTAAAATTAATTGAAAATCTTAGGAACAGGGCTATCTAGCCAGGAGCCTGTAAATTTTATCGTTATTTTTCAACATTTAATCAAACGTCGAACAATTTTTCTGCGACACCCTGTATGATCCCTTCCAGCAGGAACCTCTGGAGATGCTGAAAGTGCATGTCGATGGAGGCTGAATTAAATATTTTTTAGAAATCAAATTTGACGCCTTTTGTCTCGTTTTTTTCAAGCAAGAAATTATTAAACTGTACGCTGTATAGGCTGGGTGGCATGACAAAGTTGAAATGAATTGATTCAATTCTGTCGCATTGCCGCAATGAGGGCAAAATTTTTCAAACAAAGGATTCAGGTCTAATTAAGACAAAGCGATTTGAAGCCTTTCACTCTTTGTTATTTTGATTTGATTGAGTGTACGTAGAGATCTGAAATCTATTTTTTAGGAACGAAAATGGCTTTCTCTCTTTAGAAGCCTGAATCTTATGTTTTTCCCTCGCTCATTGTCGCACTTTGACGTTATCTGGAATGCGTACGACACGATGGGAATCTGCTAACATTATGGAGATATTAAATGACTAGTTCTAGCTATTTACAAATAGGAATTCGACATTGATTCGAGATTTTCAAGAGATTGATGCATAAGACTTCGATCCTGCTAGTTTTAATTCGAAGATGTACCATTTTATGAGCAAATGTCGTTCAAGCTACGCTTGCCAAAAATTGCGAAACATTAGTGATACAAATATATATTACTCACCAAGGTTACCGTGGAAACAATTTTCTCACTGACAATGAGACTTGGAGATGTTGTTGCTGTTGTTGCTGAATCGAGCTCGGGAGGTGGCGGCCATATTGGTTGCTCAACTTCAACTTTGGTGTTTTCAGTAAATGTAGAAATTATTTCTTCAACTTTTTCGGCTGCATTTGTAATCACTTCAACTTGCTTATTTTCCTCTTCTGTGATGATTGGTATTGGGGTTGGAGGTTTTGTGATTGTGGCCTAAATATAAACAAAGTGTACATCTAAGATACGTCCCGAATGCGTTGTCAACAAGACTTCTTCATAACAGCTTTCAGGCAAAGGAGAAGACTTCAAGTTCAAATAACAGGTGATCGTAAAAAGGAGCTATCTAAACATCAGTGGCGCCGCCAGGATTTGTTATTGGGGGGGCGAAACAGAACGGGGTCTGGGGCGGAACCCGAGAAAAATTTTCCTGGACCACGCCCTCAATGCGGCCAACGCCCCTTTTATAGGTTGACATAAAGATAAATGAATCTGTTGAAATGTCTGAAATAACACAAGTAGGGTGCCACAAATAGAAAATGACGTTCTACCGGCGACCGAACGACAAACTTCGGATTTCCAAACATTCTGCAACGAATCTAAAATGTCACTCCGTAATGGAATTATCGAAGGGCTGTCAAGTTCTCTCAGATTCAGAAATCTGAAGTATATGGTTTGTGAAAAAGAGGGCATCGGGACCAGCAGAATCTTCAAAGTTCAGCATACAATCAGGGGCGGATCTAGCCCGATTTTTTAATGAGTTCCCGTGATGAGATCGAAGGTGAGCGAAGCTAGGGGGGTGCGGGGGTACTCCCACGAGAAAATTTTTGCAGCCACGCCCTTTAGATTGCCTTAAAATGCTATCAAATTTTTCTTAACTAATTAATAACTGATAAAATTTTGAAATGAAAAGCATCCCACCAAACCAATTTTGGACCTTCATATGATCATAAGGCCTAAGTTTACCTCAAATGTTTCTCCTTCAGCCAGCCACATTTTGCCTTATTGACACATATAAGGGGCCTAGTTTGTAGCCCCTTATATAAGCGCAATTGAACAGATTTTGAAATCGTTTGTTATTTTCATCGCGAATCTCATTTTCATAATTATCGTAATTCTATTCTCAGAGACAAATCTATCTATGAAATCTTGACTAAGTTCTCAAACTCATGTAAGTCACGTCAAATCCGCGACTGGATGAGGGGGTCTGGGGGCAAAGCCCCCCGGAACATTTTCGGGGACACGCCCTTTACTTTGGCTTAGAACACTTCTACCGATCACATGTTACCTGGTGGTGAAATAGAATTGTTGATCATTTCGTAACAGTTGTTTAAATTAGCATCCCCAGGAAACTATTTTTGTGAAAATATGATATTCTTTGGTTTAGAATGCATCCCATCTTTACCAGTGCCCAATTGAAAACTTTCATAATTAGGTAACAGTATTTTTATGAATTACCACCACAGGAAAATTTTTGCGCAAACAAACTATAATTTGTCCCAGAACGGTTCTAACAATCCAATTTGCCTGGCCTCAAAATTGCAACCTTGATAATTCTGTAATAATTTGTCTCGGAAATTTTTCAGAAATCCAACCTATACATTGGCTTAGAACGACTCTCCCAGTCACTTTCCATCATTTCTCCGAAAGAATCTTACCCTACTACCCATCCTATACAGAACTACTTTCTCCTCATTAGGTTTGTGAAAAAGATATTGACTTAGATCGTTCACAAGCTATGTTGTTGAGATGTGCAAGCTCGGAGGGCACATAGAACGGGGGTCTAGGGCCTTCGCGACCAGAAAAAAAATTCCGAGTCAGTGCCCTACAGATCGTTGGAAAATGCAATAAGACAGCAAGATTGTACAAACCGATACTCACATTATAATTGCCAAAGATCATCGGCCTTACCCCCCCCCCCCCCAATAATTTTACACCGGAATTAGACGAATTAGAAAAGTGGTCCTGGAGAATATTGGGGGGCGACCGCCCCCCCTTGCCCCCCCCTCCCGGCGCTTCTGCTAAACATATCTAACTGTTAAAAAGGATCATGCATCGCTCGTTGTTCGTTATGATTACGAGGATAACACACTTATATTTTCAAGGAGAGGCATATATGTACCGGGTGTCCCAAAAAAGGTATACAGATTTGGTTGACTCTAGCGGTGTTGATTTAGCTTTGATCAATGACTAATCACTCTCAAGATGTTCCTCGATAGTTAACTTGAACATAGATACCTCGTGTGTTGGTATTGGTGCTTTGAGAGCAGAAATATCAATCTTGAAAGCTCAACTTTGCATCCACCTGCAAACCAGAGCTTAGCCTCTTGGCCTTAGCAAGTTCCCCCAAAATTAATGAAAAATAACGAAATTGCCCAATGGGTGACTGGGGGGGGTGACTAGACTTATGACTTTTCGTCCCTTATTTCCCTGCGTTCCTTGATTTGCTGATATACTTTGGTAATAGGGACTCGTACCATTACTCTTGTAAAGTGGGCCCCCTTTAGGCCCATATGGAGTGGTTCCGTATTTACCAATCAAATTGCTAGAATTTAGTTTTCAACCAATAAGGAGGCGCTATTTAGATAGTTATTGTTGTTGCATACCAAAAGCGGTTACACGGCCTAGAGTTCTCGCAGCTGCGATGGATCTATTTTGTTTCTACAAAGGAAGATTACTGCTTGAAAGGTATATATTTTGCGAGTAGTAGGTCAGGAAAACATTATTTTTTGTACTAAAAGTTTGCATTTCAATGTTTAAGCTCTTTAAACCAGAATTGAAGCGATTTTGTTGAGTGTACGAGAACTCCCGCTAGCTTAGGCCATTTTTAAACAGGGGGCCCACTTTATAAGAGTAATGGTGTGAGTCCTTATTGAGCAAATGATATCTGCAAATCATAGAACCCAGGGAACCAAGAGACGAAAAGTCATAAGTCTGGGGGGTGATTTCTAGAAAACAAAATAACACAAGATCTAACATTGTTCAAATCTCATCAAGGCTATCGTTGATTTATATGCTGCCTTAAGAACTTGCTTAGGCCAAAAGACTAGAGCTATGGTTTCCAGGAAAAGGCAAATTTGAGCCTCTAAGATTAACATGTTTGCAAACTTCCAATAACAACAAATGAGGTACTTATGTTCAAGTTAACGATCGAGGACATCGAGGGACATTTTCAGAGTGATTAGACATTGATTGAAGCTAAATTCACATTGCTGGAGTCAACCAAATCCGTATACATTTTTTTGGGAAACCCGGTATTACCTGGAAAGATCCATTGAGTCTCAGAGCAGAGGTCTAGAATTTCAACACGTACATTTTGTGTATAAAAACATTGAATAATAAAAATAAAGCTTACAACTTCTTCTTTCACTTTCTTTACTTTTCCTTTACTCTTTTCAGCTTTGATAGCCTTTGGCTTTCTTGGGATTGAAAACGACTTTCTGGCTTTCGCTGTTTCACCATTTTGCAATTTGCTTGCTTTGGCAGCCAATGATTTACTTTCTCTTCTCCTTTTTGTTGGTGCAATTCCGACAATGATATTTGACTCATCTTTATTTGTCAGTATGGCACCAGGTTTAATTGGCCCATCAGCCTAAAAAAGTAAATATGAAATATACTTTAATTTGGCCTGAAAATTGGTTGTTGATAATGCACTAAAAATGAGATTCACGAAACGTGACTGTCATCAGTAAACTCCCCTGCAACTTAGATTGGAAGACATATTGATAGTCTACACTTTTGAGCATGCATTAAAAGAGAAGGATTGAGTTAAATTGAAAGTAGAACAGCTTTTTCAAACAGCAATTAGCTGTTAATAAAGTTGACAAGGTATCAAGCAGATCTGGAAGTATCAACAATAGATTTCTACGCAGCCAACACAATGTTTTGCTCTCTCTGTTTATTTGATTGAGCGCACACAGAAGTGTGAAATCTATCCTGCAAAAAGGCAAATCACTTTGTCTTTTCGTAAATTTGAATTTTCTGATTAAAACAGACCAACGATTATAAATGTTGTTTGTCAACCTGTTCAAACTCCTGTTCAAATCATTAGGCCATCACAAAATCGTTATATGAGTTAAAGAACTTCATAGAAGAATTATTAAGTACAACATGTGCAATATTGTTGTCTTGTTTACATATCTGATCAAATACTTTCTAACTTTTATTTGCAGAAATAATCTATTGTCACAGGATGAAAAACACGAGTCGATAGCATCCTCTGTTGGTGTTTGTCAAACGGTCACACCTTAGCTTGTCCGTCGACTTTGTTTTCATGTTTCGGCTAAGGTTTAGTGAAAATTTGATGAATTTTAGTTTCGCTTGACGTTCATCTCTTGATGTAAATCAACCTTCGATGACGTTTTATAACAGAATCAAGCTTTATTCTATTCAGAATTTCAGTGAGGTTTTTGTCCTTCAGCACAACACAACACAACACAACACAACACAACACAACACAACACAACACAACACAACACAACACAACACAACACAACACAACACAACACTTTCATCTTTAATACGACTGAGCTGCTGAGGGCGAGAGTGTGCCTTACTGGTTGAACACGAGCAAACTCCAGTCTGATATAAACAAAATCCTGCGGAAGATAAGCTGTAGACTCGATACAATTTACAGCTATCTGGGATAAAATTGATCGTCTTTTCAGCCAACAACATGATTCATCTTTCGCAACCTTTTGCTTTAAATAGAACAAGCTTCAATTCAAACATGTTAAATACACTTTAAATGTATAAGTGAGTAATTTACTTTTTTATTGTGAAGGGAACTTGTGCTTTGCAATGACTTTACACTTTCTTATTCAAATCGGCTTGTTTTGAATTGCATGTGATGCTATCAGTTAGAATCTTATGCTCGACAAAATAGTGCGCGAAAATATTATTGTCAAAGATTTAAAACACGAAATCCTTTGAAAACCATGACTTTGTTCACATTCATCAATAATTTAAGATCGGCTGAGTGTTTTAATCTCTCGACTGAGAAAATCGCAATTTTTCACAAGCTGTATACTTATAAATACGCTCATATCTCTACCCTTCTCATATTCAAAAATCGACAATGAAGCTTTCACTGTAGGAAACCTAAGCGGCCTTTTAGTCTTTTGGCTTTAGCCGGATTGCGAGACGGGATAACGAGGAAGCTTACCGTGCTTATATTCCTATTGGCTATTGCAACTTATCCATGAAGAGGCAAAGGAACTTTGCAATGCAGTTGCGCTCAGATGATGATGAAAGTTTACTACAGATTTGGTTTGGGTTTAGCGATGCTAATTTAGCATTAATCAATAGCTAATCAACGTCAAAATAATCCTCGATAGTTAACTTGAATATAAATACCTAGTGCGTTGATATTTTCAGGTTACAATGCGTATCGTCAAATTGGTAGGAAACAAAGTAATACTGAGCTGCTGTAAATAAAACTTAAAGAAAGTAGCAACAGTTACAAAGATGAAATTCAGTTCAGGATACGCAGCTTTCGGATGAAATTTAATAAGTAAGAATGTGATTAAAATCATGTATTAGGGTTAAACCAACAGATGTCGAGAAAGATTGTTGAGAATTCACTTCCAAATCCGATGAAACATATTTCAGTTTTATTCAAGTATTTTTTGTGACTAAGTATTTCAATGAGTAGCCAAGAAGATGATTGAAGACGGCAGCAGCATTGTGTTGGGCATCGCATCGCATCGCATCGCATCGCATCGCATCGCATCGCATCGACATCACTTCTTGAAAAATGAAATGAATACTAAAAGTGCGGATGAGCAACGAAAGAGATACAGACAAAAATTTGATATTCTTTTTAGCACACTGAGGCCTTTTAAGCTATTACTATCATCAGAGTGTGACTGACAAACTGAACAGAACTTTTTTAAATGAATGTTGAGATTAAATGAATGAATGCTCATTATCTCGCATAACAACTTATCTATGCAAGAAGGGAGTCAAGATTTCAAGAGCATGTCTTTTCGTCAGGTGTATGGGTTCGTGGGCGTTTCCCCTAAAAAATCTTAATGCTCTTCAACCAATGTTACACATAATATCCATCATCCACCTTTCGTTACAGCTCTACCCAGGCCAACAATTTGTTTATTTGGAGCGGAATAAGCTACAGAATAGAGAAATAATCTGTGACTTGTTCATGCAAACTTTTTCCAATGAAAGACAGCGAATCATTATTGAATATATCGAAGGATAAAAACTGAACAGCAAGAAATGAAATTTAGTTTAATGAGACGGTTTTGCTCTTAATTGTGGATAAAGGCGAGAGGTGAGGACACCACAAAACTGCTCTGCTGGGATTATCACTCAAAAACCTCATTGTTTGTTAAATGAATATTTTTAAGTGGATTTAATCTTATTAATGTTTCGCTGTTATTATACTTCTTCTTTCTTTCCTTACTTGTGTTCCTCGTCTAGTCGAAAATCACTCCTATCCCATCTACACGACGTTAGACATAAAATCTCCTACTTTATTGCGCTAGGTTTGCGAACATTTGCCCCTTATAACAAGGTTATTCTAAGACAACTGAATTTGCGTGTTGGCCTTCAATAAGTTTTACCCTTTGTAAGCAACCTAATCCTTCTATTCTTGACTATAAATGTGGCTTGCGGCTTTATCCCACGAAAAACAGAACCTACCATGTCCTTTGGCTAAAGTCGCAGGGGTTGTTTCATAAAAGTGCGGCGCAGTTCCCTTAGATGCACTTTCAATTCGTCAATTGAAATGAAGCACACAAACGAAACAACTTTGCATGAATTTCCTATCTGCACTGCACCACAAGCAACGTCTGCCAATGCATAGCAAGTACATAGCATGATGATTTAAACATACTCCTTCCACTGCAACTAAAATCCGTGCAGTAAAGCCATGGGTCCCCCATGGGATAGCCTGCAGGCAGATGAGCACTCCTCTCTGCTGTGTAAATATGTGGTATGTTCTGCCATAAATGTAAGATTACACAGCTCGAGATAAATCTGTATTTCATCTTCACCTTGCCTTGCCCTTTTAACTATTCGTGGTAGCTCTGTTTAACTAGAGATCCACTTCCAGGCATTTCTAGCTGAATGAAACTGCATTGACCATTGATAATTCTTAACACATGTTCTTAACGAACTTGAAAGCTAACCTAACGTACAACCCCAGCTTTTCTTTCTCCCCGCATTCCTTTCTCCGGCTGCGGAGTGGCGAAGAGCTGCCTTCGTGCCTTTGCATCATGCTTCAACAACAACAACAACAACAACAACAACAACAACATCAACAACTACAACCCACTGGTTTCGGCCCCGGTGGAGGCAAAGTTCTAGCAAAAAGATCCAATGAAACGAAAGGATGCAGTGAAACAAAACAGACAGTGTAGACGTGTTGTTACAAACGATCAATGTGACGTCGGTAATCTAAATCTTGAAGATTTCGACTTTGAAAGAATAACAGAAATCCTAGCACAACTTTTTGCAAAGAGAGATCAGAAGTTAATCATGGAATTAATTGCAATGAACCACTATCATGACGGCTGGATCGGGCTGGATCATATCAACTTTGGTCTTAAAACAATGTATCATAGGCAGCCTTAGGCCAGCTACTCCTATTATGGGCCGTTGGTTAACACGCCTGCCTTTTGAAGGCCTGCCTGCCTGCCTTATCAAGGCTGGCCTGCGATATCGAATATGGTGAGTTATTGGTTGTGGTATTACACATATATCATGTGGCTGTGGTATTGCACTCCATCGTGGATTAATAACTGACCGATATGGGTTGGTGTCATCATGGTGTCATACTACAGTATGTTCATAAATCGTCATCATCAGCATCATTATCATCATCGTCATCATCATCATCATCATTACAACAACAACAAACTAAACTGACTACACAGATTCGTTCTCTAGATCCTTAAAGAGCTATTGTTACCCAAGGTCCTTTGCAGGTACACTGAAATTTCAGATTGTCTAAAAATGAAATTTGGCCTAAGTGGAAAGTATTTATCCACACAGTAGCAGTTGAACTGATTGAAAAGTTTTAATGGTATATTTCTTGTAGTATTGTTACGTAGTTTGTAGGTAGAGTAAGCCGTAACATGTAATGTAAATTTTACTGAATAGTTCTATCAGTTCAAGCACTGCTCTGTGGACTCAGTTTCCATACATAACGGCTCAGTTTCCATACATAACAGGCCAAATTTGATGATCAGACAGTCTGAAATTTTAGCATTCTAGCAAAGGACCGTGGATGATGATGCAGTGGTAGTGTGTCCATCTGTCTATGTAAAAGTTGCTGATTCGAATCCCTTTTCGGTCAAACTAACCTGCGTGCAGCCCCGTGCAGCCTCAACTACTGCACGCAGGCTAGGCAAAACCTGCTACTGGGAGTGTGGAGAGCCGCCAACTCTTGGAGTCACGAGGTGTGGTATATATCGATGAAAAGGGGCTGAACACTGTTTCGATAAGCTGTGCTTCTCAGTGAAGAAGCAAAGTACCAAAACAAACAAGCAACTACCTCGCTTTACTACATTAATTGTTGACTCTAAACAAAAACAAGTTGAAAAACATAAGATCCTTTCAGATGATTACAAAGTCCGTCCTGAGCTAAGCAAGCGTATGAAAATCTGAATATTTATTTCTTCATAGACCTAGACTTGCCCCAAGTATATCTCTTCATTCCATCTTCCGTTCCTTTTACGGTAGTTCCTGGATCCGCCATTTCCTGGATCCGCCATTCCAACATTCCATCAAGAGAGCTCGAGAGAGATCTCTTGACGGAGTGTTGGAATGGTGGATCTAGGAAATGGCGGATCCAGAACCCCAACTGATCGTTGATGCTGTTTTTACGCATAATTACTTATGCAGAACCCTGCAGAACATTTCTATTCGCGGGCATCTAATTTGAGACAAGCAGTCAAACTTCAGTCTCGTGTGCGCTTTCTGTGCGCTTTCTTTATTTCAGTGCCCATAAGCAGAGGTAAAATGTTAATCAATTGCTTTAACGAGCGTGACTTCCTTAATTACTTTCTGACTGACATCGAAGCCCCTTCTTAGATTACAAAGGACTTTGTAATGTAATCAATGAGCAAAAGAGTTGGGTCCAGGCCCCAGGTCATATCGCGGTGAAATCGTATCTTGGTAAGCTCACCTGGAAGCAGTGGAAGGCGTGGAATGGAACGATGAAACGCTGTAGCCACCCACGAACTACAAGATCACCATCAAATGCAGTTTATGACAACAACTGTTGTAAATAATGTGAGTGGGTTGGTTGGTTGGTTAGTTGAAATAAATTCAATGATTTCAAGTGATGTAAATAAATTCAAACATATTGCTTAGTTTGAAAGATAGCTGAGAATCACATTCATTAAGAAACACAGGCTGCGTTGCGTGGTGGTTTTTAAATTATAATATTGTGGTGATCTTTGAGTTTCTTATGAAAAATGGAAAGAGCTGCAACGTCTTGCAACATATTGCAATGTGTTCCAGTCGGGGTTCCAGTTAGGCCGTTTTGGCGACAGTCTGCCACTGTTCTGATGAACACCGTGTATCATGCTACAGCCGTGTTGTCATCGATTGTGGACCCATATTTCGCTGTTTCAGAATCATAATATTTTGTTAGGCCATTATTTCGTTTTTTCGCCGAACCGTTATCCCAGTGGAAGAGACAGGTCCGTCCCCTGGGAAGAGATCAGTGCACGAAGCCCAACGCAAATAATCTAGGGCTAGAAAATGTCTGTTTGAGAAAATGATTCCATGTTTGGGTTTGATCCGAAAAAGAAGACTGAAAACCACATGAAAGAACGTGCCAATATTTTATGTCTAATAAAAGAAAGAGGGAAAGGCCAAACAATTAAGACGTTGAGAATAATAAACCACAAGATCGCCCACATTGCCCTTTACCATTTGAATAAATTTGAGAAGACGAACTGCGCCAACACAAAACTCCATACTGTAATTCATTTCAAAAGTTTCATAATTCAAGACAGCTGATATTTATGACACAAGACAGCTCTTTCTCCTGAATATGAAATAGAGTTTGAAGGACGAAACAGGACGAACACCTTCTATGCATAAATAAAACAATCATTTGAAAATTGACGAAATTTCATATTTGATAACTAAGAAAAAACCCATCATAATGTATTTGCAAAGTAATTTTTGTCTTGAATTGATCATACAGAATTGGAATTCAATATTGACAGTTATGACATCGACTTCATATAACTTATTGGCATACATTTCCACTTATTATCTAAAACACACATTTTTACGACTTTAATTACTCAGAAATTTCCGTTAACGGATCCACATTATTACAAGGGAGTTTACAGCAAACAAGAATTGCATTGAAAGTAGGACAAGTAGGCGTTTGATGATGTTGGTTATTATTCGTATCTCTTGAAATCACATTTTGCAGCAAAACGTTTCTTAGCAGTAACGTTTGAGTATTAAATTCATTTGTACATAACTGCCTTCGACTTGTTAATGAGGCATGCCTTTTCAAACACAATTCAGACAAGCGTAATAAGTTACATTTTTCCGAAATCATGTTTGATATAGTTTAGGCAGAGTTTGTGGTTTAGGGTAGCAAGCAAACGACAAACAACAGGACCAGCAGTCAGTACACATAACAACCTATATTTCATGGAAACTGCTGCCCCTTGTGCTCCCATGCCTCCATGTACCTCATCTCCTCTCGCCTAACCAAACCATGAGTTCTAAACCACAAGCAACACGATCAAGCATACTTATTACAAACCAACTAAGCTGGATTTCTCTCGTCTTGTTAGCTGGAATGAACTAGATTTTGTTCTTATTTGACTCTGCCTAATTTACAACTAAGCAAACTACAATACGTTGATGGATATATCATTCAAATACCTGCAGCTGCACGAGTGGCGCACATTTTCTATCATAACTGCATTTTATTTTATCATAAGAGCCAATGAATCATTCGTCTTACTGGTATTAAGATGTACGACCTGAAACATGCTAGCAAGGACCCAAGCATGCGATGAGAATCCAAGAAATGAAATGAAATGGGCTGCAATATGATTGATATGCTATCATTAGTCTTACTGGTATTAAGATGTACGACCTGAAACATGCTAGCAAGGACCCAAGCATGCGATGAGAATCCAAGAAACGAAATGAAATGGGCTGCAATATGATTGATATGCTATCATTAGTCTTACTGGTATTAAGATGTACGACCTGAAACATGCTAGCAAGGACCCAAGCATGCGATGAGAATCCAAGAAACGAAATGAAATGGGCTGCAATATGATTGATATGCTATCATTAGTCTTACTGGTATTAAGATGTACGACCTGAAACATGCTAGCAAGGACCCAAGCATGCGATGAGAATCCAAGAAACGAAATGAAATGGGCTGCAATATGATTGATATGCCAAGGCCCCCGACGAGATCAGAAAAGTGGGGAGGCCAAACTTGATGCAAAAAAATACCACAACACAACGTGATAAGCTGCCTTTCAGAACAGCATGATTTGCAAAAAAGTGGGGGGGGCATGGCCCCCCCGGCCCCCCCGGCCCCCCCCCCCCCCCGTCGTCGGAGGCCCTGTATGCTATCATTAGTCTTACTGGTATTAAGATGTACGACCTGAAACATGCTAGCAAGGACCCAAGCATGCGATGAGAATCCAAGAAACGAAATGAAATGGGCTGCAATATGATTGATGTGCTATCATTAGTCTTACTGGTATTAAGATGTACGACCTGAAACATGCTAGCAAGGACCCAAGCATGCGATGAGAATCCAAGAAACGAAATGAAATGGGCTGCAATATGATTGATATGCTATCATTAGTCTTACTGGTATTAAGATGTACGACCTGAAACATGCTAGCAAGGACCCAAGCATGCGATGAGAATCCAAGAAACGAAATGAAATGGGCTGCAATATGATTGATATGCTATCATTAGTCTTACTGGTATTAAGATGTACGACCTGAAACATGCTAGCAAGGACCCAAGCATGCGATGAGAATCCAAGAAACGAAATGAAATGGGCTGCAATATGATTGATATGCTAAGTTGTGGTGTATAAACAGATACATAGCACTCTAATCAACAAATATTTCCACGCCAAATTGTTTCTTTTCTGGATAAGCAAACAGAATTCATGTAGCCAAAACTCTCTGATAACAGCCAGGACCGCCAAGACGGGGGGTAGCCAGGGTGGTTACCAGGGGGCCCGGGGCCTTAAGGGGCCCGGAAAAATATACATCATGTAATTTTTCTTTGTTTTCAATTTTCCTCGAGGAACGTTTCTGGCATTCTCAGCTTAGTCTTTACAGACGAGAAAAACAAATTTTCCAATCTAGAAATTATATTTTTAGCAGTGTATATATAGGAGGGTGTTTCAATCTAAAAGCATCGTTTTACGAGTGCATAGCCATAGGAGGGCGTGATCCGAGAGAAACAGGGCGCGGTCATCGGTCCGAAAAATTTTCCGACCCACCCCTGGGGCCCGGCTCGTCTCTCAAAGGCCCTGATGACAGCAAACAGAGATCATACAGCCAAAATTCTCTGATGACAGCAGAAGTTTCAACAACACAAACCAGCTATGAAACCCCTCCTTGCAGCAAGGGTGAATTTGTAAAAAAAAAGGATCCAGTTTTTTTAAAGACAAAGCATTTGACAGCTTCATGGAAAGATTTGAAAGATTTAATAAATTCAACGCGTTCAAGTTTTCTCTGTTTACCTTGATCTGACTTCTGTCTGAGTGAAGTTAGAGGAGTGAAATTTATTCATCAGGAAAGTCTGGAAAGTGAATGACTTTCGGAAACTGGAACTTTGTTTCACAAAAGTTTGTCCTTACCCCTGCTTACGCATCCTAAAGTTGAATTCACACTTGGAAGCATGAATGTTGAGCAGCAATGCTACCCTGATGCTACGCTGTAAAATTGCTTCAGTTTCTTGGTGCATCGATCTTAACGCAACGTAGCAGCCTTTAAATGCGAATTCAGCCTTGCGAAGTTGTAAGGACTACTAGCACTGTATTGAAGCATTTGATTGAACCTGTCACGGGCAGTCAGCTCTCCTTCAACATCTTCCTGCTTCCATCTGCTTCTCACCCTTGAGAGGAAATGCTCAGCAAATGCGATGATACAGTATATAAATAGTTTTACCTGTTTATTGAATCCAAGGGCATACGTATAAACACTCAGTCTGAAGTTTCTTTGCTATTAAGGAATCTTTGGTGTTCTAAAACCATGAAACAAATTCATATCGCTTCTGAAGCGATCTGCCTAGCAAGCATGTAAAACTAAAACACATTTTAATGGGGGTATGTGAACGGGACGGCGTTCAATTTTAAAGCAGAAGACCGAACCTGGTTCCATTTTACTAGGAACGTAAAATAAGGAAGTTTGACATCGTTTCTCAAAAGATCCTCCTGGCAAGCATATGAAAAGGAAACATTGGGGCCTGTGAACTGAAGGGCATTTGATTTCAAAGCAGAAGACCTAACCTGATTCGAATTTATTAGGAATGTGGCACCTTGACATACCTGCGGAAGTTGCACTCGTTTATTAAAAGAAAGGTTTATAAATCAAGATAAAGAACGTGCCCGACGGCTCAATTTCTTGTTTGTACTGCCTCTTCTCTTTTCGGCCAGGAAATGCGCATTTCCTCTTGATGATGGGAAAGAACAGAAGTAGGATTTCCAATTTGAAATTAGAGTTTTATGTGTTTGATTTAATGCATGCATGTATTATTTTGTGAAATTTAGCAGGTAGCAAACATATGATAATTGGACACCAATTACAAACTCCAAATTGAAAACGTATTCATACACTTTCAGTTTTACTTTCCTCTAAAAATTAGCTTTTTAGCCAGTCATAAGATGACCAGGGTTGGGTACTCCTTGACTTGAATATGCTTGAATCGACAAACAGCAAAATCAATGTCAGCTGGGATAGTCGTGTTTCTTGGGGTTTCTGTGTTTTTTGTTATTGTTTCACCTACAATTTTCCTATTTTCATACTGTAGTCCACTCCACCAAGATCTTGCCCAACAATTAAAACATAACATGCAGAATGCCACGATTTACGACAGTTCGTTGGCAATTCGAGTAAATGGCCCATTTGTGGCTACAGTATTGTACATAAGTGTAAGGGTTACATAATCTGCACAGCAAGGGCTACAAAAAACACTGGGCCCTTTGAAGGCCACCAGAAGAGATTTTCAACAGTTTGAAACAATACTACAGACAAAATTATCTATTACAAAGTCGGTGCTTGTATTAAGAATTCAAAACGGGTATGTTCAAACATCAACTGGTATTGAACACATATCTGTAAATTATCTGCACCCCTCCCTCTCCAAAATAAAACAGAAATTATATCTTTGATCTTTATTGACAATACGGTTGTAAAATATTTCAGATTTAAAGGGG
Source organism: Aurelia coerulea (assembly GCA_039566865.1). Lineage (NCBI taxonomy): Eukaryota > Metazoa > Cnidaria > Scyphozoa > Semaeostomeae > Ulmaridae > Aurelia > Aurelia coerulea. Next base: position 249,676 of record CM076949.1, read on the forward strand.
GCAGAGCTCTTTCAGCAAATTCACCTCGATCGAGTTTAACCAGTGTAATGTCAATCAAAGATTAACAACCAGGGACAGTTCAATGAGGAAATTTCAATATAAATTAACAAATTAACGAAATATATTAGGTTTATATGAGTGTGAAACTTGAAGGTCGTGAGTCACAGGATCACGGCATTCAACCTCAGCATATTTGTTCTGAACGACCCAATTTAATTTATATTCTCATGTGGCCGTGGCCGTGGCTGTAAATCAAATACATAATGGTCTCTTAATGAAAGCAAGATTCATAACTGCACAGCACTTCACAGATATGAGTGAATTTGATATCCATGTATATAATCGACAGCCATTTCACTTTAAAATAATCAAGTTCATTCGTCAAAGCTGAGAATGAAAGCAAGGTTGAGAAATTCAACAATTTGAGATAACGATAATGGGCTTTAGCTTGGTCGAGCCAAGCAGTCGAGTGAACGAGCATCCAGCAAAAGCCGACATTGACATTTCCAACCAATAAACATAATAACAAACCTCAAGGTCTTCTAAACTTGCATAGGATACCATAAGGAAGCCATCTATTACATCTTCTTCATGAGAATTCCTTCGTTTTCGGCTTTTTGGCTTTGACTTGATTTGAGAATTCTCTCTCTCCTGTAATGTCTCGCCCTGTGTCTGGCCATCACCATCTTCCTTCTCGCCATCTTTTATCGAAGCTTCTTCTCGTTTAACGACGGCCTTCGGTTTCTTCTTCGACACCACTTTCTTCTCCATATTTCAATGAAGAACTTAAGCTCACTTGATGAACTATATGTTGTATAAACAGTGAAATAGAGCAGTAGAAAGCGCGTGTTGTTTTCGATGCGACCTGCCCTAATTGAATGGTTTCAGTGTGTCGGTGAATCAAAGGGTGGTGATTGACATGTGAGAAATTGAAGATGGAGAGACATACCGCCTCTTATTGTTCTCAACTTTACTTCGACTGTCATTCATAGCCACCAGGTGGCTTCACACAACTTTTCTTTAATTTCCTTTCAACACCACCAAACTCCACCAAACTCTCAAAAACTCTCAAATGCTACATTACTTCAGTTTTATTTTTGATAAGAAACTAAGAATTTGAGTTCAGGCTCCATAACATGTACATAACATGGTAAGTATATTGAATTGTCTCAACTCATATTTCTCCTAGAATTAAATCATTTATTATAAACTTACATATTGTATTTTAAGATTTTATAGGAAGAGGCCTTTTCCCTTTTACCTGTTCTAAATAACCTGAACTGAACAATATTTTCATACATTTTCTTTCACCACTGTTCACATGCAAAACTTCTTCAAATGCATAACAACATCGTTCTATCCAGGTTCTTTTCAGAATAGCTAAAAGGTTTATTGTCGAAATTCACATTACTTCGATATCCAATCATTTATTTCAAACTTTCATTCTTGGGGATTTCAAAAATACTTTTTAAGGATATAACTTTCTCGGGGTAATTCGGAATTGGGAGTGTGGTTAAACCTCACTTTTAATGATTTAATGGCTGCGGGCCTGGAGTATTGTGATTTGGATAGCAAGTTTAAGCTCGATTTCACGGTTGTTTCAATTGATTGTTTAAATAGTAATCATGATTAGTAAGTAGCATCACACGTGTAACAAACAGCCAGATTTAATGATGCGGTAAAACAACCGGTTTTTAACAAAAGAAGTGTGATCATTACAAAATACAATTCGCCATAAAATAAATGGCCTCATGGCGCATGACAACTGGGGTGTGATCATGTGTGACATACAGTACAAACAAACTTTAGAATTCTACAAAAATAGGGCAGTGACTTTAGTGCCCCAAAAAAGTTTTCCAGAACTTGACCTTGCGTGAGGTTTACCTCGGGTCCATTTTACAAACGTTTATTGATTGTCGGTCAAAAGTTGGCGAATTAACAAAAGGACACAGCAAACGTGTAACAGTAGACTACAGTAGACAACTGTTAGCGAATGATAGCCCTATTATAGTTTTATGGACACATGATACCTAGACCTTTTAGCTATTCACAAAAGAGTCCGGATCGAGCGATGTTTTTGTACATTTTCATCCAAAGGTTCGAACTCACTGTTTTGCCCATTCAAAAATTTATCAGATTTCTGTAAAATGTATGAGAATATCGCTCGACCCAGACTCTTTCGGAGAATACATATGAACAGTCTGTTGAATAACTGGAATAGACTTACGGCCTGGAGTCATGACATGGCTCTAATGAGGTTCGAATCTGAGTTGGAAACTCGCTATCAACCAATTTGGATGGAACACGAACCATCATTTATTTTTAAGAATGGCATTGACAGGTAATGCTGAACGCAAAGGAACGTCATTATTAAGTCGACCAAAGTGGGATTCGAACCGAGGACACCTACACTCTCACTCACTGTCATTACGTAAAGAAAGCAGGAATAGACCTTTTAGCTATTCTCAAGTAGAATCTGAATCGAACGATGTTTTGCTACATTTTGCAGAATTTTCGAATGTGCACAATAGTGATAGAAGCTCTAACGCCACTCAATCGAACCTCCCATATAAAAATGTATAAGAATATCGCTCGATCCAGGCTCTTTTGTAGAATAGCAAAACGTCTGTTAAAGCTAGCATTTGCTAATATTGTGCCTGTGGAGTTGCCCTAACGTGACTGACACAACCCATCTCACAGCATTACTGACAGCCAAATTTCAGGAAACAGTCAAATATTCGCGTGTAGCAATGCGAAATTCGTTTATTGGCCAGTCTGAACAGAGCTGAATGTTGTTTAATCTCGTTCCTCCCAGAGTCGCTCGTTGATATATCATATCAACGTCAGTCATGAAATTGTTTTCACCGTTATCAATATTCATGATATGATAGAAAACATGGTTTGGGCCCTTTTCAAAGACGTTTCAAAGACACAACAACTGTGGTACTCTAACATCCCGTATACTATCATTCAATTAGGAAATTTGAGGGGAAGATCTGATAAAATACTTTAAAACTTGGAAAAATTGTGTGAGAATTGCCTCAAGATTCCATGGTTGGTCTACAATGCACAAACAATTTCGTTGGTCTAAAGATGTGATACAGTCATGCATTCCTGCTTGGACTAGCTAGCTACTACTCTTATATGGACAGTATCAAGGGTAACGTCTTAAGTTTTCAGCTTTGTGCTCATACAGCATTAAAGTATGAAATATGGGCAAAGCAAAGCACGGGAAGAATGATCTATAAAAACTACAGCAATGAAAACTAGAATTAAGTATAAATCATTTGAATAAACAGCTAAATACAATACTAAATCTCATTGAAATAACTAGAAGAAGCATGAATATGTAACAGCGATTTGAAGTTGCTTCTACGTCGAAAGTAATCTACTACAAATGTATGAAAACTGGAAAGCAATGAATTGAAGAATCATTTGGTTTGCTGATGACCTTAACTGACACTGGCCACCATTACAAACCAGCTACATAAATAGCAACAGTGCAAATTTGATATATATGGTCAGATGAAAATATTCGCCAATGGTTCTGTTACTCAATGCTTTTCCTCACAGTTTCACATACTGTACTACATATATAAATATATATATACGATATATCTAATGGATATTTGCCTTTATACAACAAGCAATACAAATCAGATATGGAAGTAATGGGTAGCGATGATCAAATAATTTTGTCATGATTATATGGATGATTGCGTGATTCAGTGATTCAGTGATTCGGGGTGATTATAGCTTGTGTTACAGACCCCAGTGGATTACAGGCTATTGGGTAAGTAGAGCTACTGTATCTGTAGAAATGACAACCTTGATCTTGACTAATGTGTATTTACTGACATGTTACAGGAAGAACTATTTGCAATGTTACTGCAACAAAGCAACGCCTGTCCGAGTATCGAACCGCGAGGGAAACTCAGAGAAATTAATAGGCCACAAGGTGTGGAAACGAGGTTGTAAACGTGGTGGGTCGTTGGAAGTTTGATTCAGTTTCAGTTCAGTTTTGATGTTTTAAATTCCACAATGATATCGTTTCCTTGCATTGGGTTCCCAGCAATTATGTGTCAGAAGGAAAATGTTTGCAAGCAAGTGCTGCAATTTGGAATGTTAACAAAAGCTCTTTATCCTACTATTTACTTGATACGGGTGGTAAGTTAAAGATAAACATGAGATGTAACATTTCAGATTAAAGAGGGTTTAAGACGTGAATTATAAGTCACGTATATCCTATTTTATCCTAATCCAATAACTAAGAGATTTCCAATCTTTATTCTGCTATGCACGAACAATTTTCTTTTCTACGTGCAAGGCTAAGATTTGATAAATGAAATCACGCTACTTCTCGTAACAATTCTTATCTGTGATAGGCTCACCACACAGCGACATAAAACACAAGAGGGAGGGCCATTGAGCTCGAAGATCAGATGTAAAACATTATGCATGCCAATTATTAATTAAAAATATGGTCGCAAAGATGAATCCGAAGAGTCCTGGAAACTTTCCAGCTTCACAAATAAATGGGTTCTGATTTGAGATCATGAACCACTAAATTCAGCAACATCAGCAACAACTGAAATTCACTGTATCTTTTTACAATACAATGTATCTTGGGTACCAAGGGTATTTTTGACCAGGCCCGTCGGAACCAAATTCATATCATGGGGGGGGGGGGGAGGCTGAAACCAGATACGAGGGAGGCAAGCAAAAATGGGGGTAATTTTGTTGCGACCATGCGCTTTAGATCGTTCGAAAACGCCCCTGTTTTGAAGAATTTGCCATGTAAGGAAAAACAGATCAAGACCAACAGAGGGGTTTTGTGAAAATAAATTGTGAAAATATGCCTTAAAAATCACTTTGAACTAGATTGGTTTTTAGTTATATGAAAAATAAACGTGATAGCTTGATAGCTCTGATGGCTTAAGTAAAAAAGAGAGCAAAACTTAGAGTATTAAACTGGCCTGTTGACTGGACCTAAGTATGCCAATAGATGTTACATTATTGGAAAGCAATGAAACTTTGAAGAACAATACCCCAAGTAGAGCGTAAGCAAATCCCATAGTTAAATTTCTTGATCCGGTGTAAACAGCAAGAAATTTGAAGGAGTTTTATCTTTTTCGTTCGCAAATTGGATTGACAGAGTAGACGCAGGAGTAGACGCTTTTAGTCTGAAATTTATCCATTTACGAACAACAGGGATGAAACAAAATCGTGTTAATATAGCAACCTTTGTGTTCATTATTCAGTTTATTCATCTTGATTGTATTTCGCTTATTAGTTCGGAAATAAATTAATCTACATATCCGATACAAATTGGATTTACTTTACACTTCCAACAATACTCACATTCATTCGCCCTGTGGTGTCTTGGACGAGAAAGAGGCTTGGACGAGAAAGAGGCTCGAAGCAGTGAGTCATACTTAGCTTTGTTGTTTGTGGTTAATGATTGAAGCCAACATGCAGGCTTCCACAGTGGCAGGCTTGACCACTGGATACATGGGAAATGAGGATTGTCCGACTGCCCTTTCAGTACGGACGCTTTATTGCGAGGATCCATAAGAGCCTGGACCTGGATTAGCGAATGAGTGAAAAAGAATAATATCTGCTTGCATTGCAGGCAACCTCGTCCCCACAGCCTTTACTCATCCGTCCCAATATGCCCTGGGGACGTGGTTGGCATGCAGGGTTAATTGATGGAAATGTACAAGGCCACAGAAAAAAGTAACCACTAATTGGTAGCAATTTTGAAGTTAATTGACGGAGCAAAGTAGAGGCAATCTATAAATAGGACAAAGAAATACCTACGCACGTAATTGCTTCCTGGTGAAAAGATATGCAAGCACGTGTTGAGATCATCAAATACAATAGGCTAATTATAGACCTGCATATGCAGCTCTTGAGTTAGCTGTCTATCTCGGTCAATGCACTTTAAAACTAGCTGAGGCTGCACATAGGCTACCGTTGCCCCACCCATACAAACAAACAAACATACAATACTTGAGTCTACCTCTATGCTTAACTCTACACCTTACTACCGGGTGTCCCAAAATGATGTATTATTGTTTGATTGCTTATATGTCCATAACCGATGAGCCGATTTTCAAAAACTGGTAAAACCACAGCCATCAAATGAAATAAAGTGTTTGAAAATCGGTTCATTGGTTATGGACATGTAAGCAATCAAACAATAATACATCATTTTAGAACACCCGGTATACTATACACTGTATTTACACTGTACCCAAATAACCAATACTATTTCTGAAGAATCACCGTTGATGCGAAACTCTGCCTTTTGTCTCTGCCTCCTCTTGAATTAACGAGCAAATACAATAGACTATTGCCTTAGAGATGACGTCAGATAATTTTACCATGATCCTCTGCGTCTCAAAAGATTTCGATTGAATGATTTATTGATTTATAGCATTACCATGACTATGATAAAACTTTCTGGTTAAAACTTGCTAAGATACCAAACAAATTCTTTTGTTGAGTGTCGTAAAGGGAATCGGCACATAAAAAAGATGCCAAGTTTAAGTAGAAAGAATATAATAACAATTACTGCTGTCAACTAAATTACGGCAGACGTTTGTTAAAAAAATCTCCATGTTTTCCCGTGAACCTTATGCAATTAGATTTCATTGTTTGTACTTTAATGAAATAATTTATTTATGATTCAAAATTTATGTGTTATGAGGAAAAGCGCCTTGAAGGACCAACGGACCACCTATGAAATTAAATGGCCTCTGCGATCACAAAAAGACGGACAACTTTATGATGATGGAATTACTTCAAACGTACGATAATATTTTGAATTAATTTAAATTTCACTAAATCAGAAAATCCCGGCCGACTATTTGGAATACCGGCCTTGTACCGACTATTTGGAATGGTCAATTTGTTATGGCACTAGAATAAACTTAAGGTAAACAATTTAAAATTAAATTTTGCGCTTTAATTTCAAAAACAGAATGCTGCAATTCCAAACCTAAGAAAAACCTTCTGTGTCTATGCCTAATCTACGACTGGTATCTAGGCCCCGTGTCCAGAGTTAGTGTTTGAGCCATTCTGTTGAACAAAGATAGCCTGAAGAACTTAGCCTGCGTGCACCCTCAACTCATGCCTGCAGGCTAAAAGAACTTGGTTAAACCTCAGCAACTTACTAAGTTAAACCCTAGCAACAATTCACCGCCATAACTGTCTAGCCATGCCTATTTTTAAGTCTATCATTGGTATGGAAATCAAGCCTGCTTATCGAATATGATCCTTTCCAAGGACTGTAACATTACACGCTATCAATTCAATTTCAATCTTAAAAAGCCTATTACAAAAATAAGTGTTAAAAAATGGAGGAGTCAAATCATATATATAGAAATGATATACATTACAATTTCCGTTCACTGAACATTGTCTCGTTTGAATGAAAACGAGGTCTTGTTACCATAGAAATGCACAGACCAGACGAGACGGACTGGGATCGAGAAAACCAGCCACCATTTGTCAATTTCTAGACTCATCAATCCAGTTAAAAACCGTGAGATTGATCATTTCTACTTGAAAATGCGTGCGTCTAATGAGCATGATATGAAATGGAAGGAGACAAACTGACCTGTGATTCGTATAAACAACTCAGATGTACAATTTTGAAGCAGAAGGTGGTCTCGATGATGTTAGACTTGTTTTTGGTGATCGTTCAGCACTTAGAAGATCTGGAGTCAGAATTCTTCTTTCTCGTTCTTCTCGTGCCCTTGTTTTTAATACATCTTTCCTTTCTTCCATTTGCTGTTCAATTGAGCCAAGAACAAATTCACTGTAAGTTACAAAATAGGATATTAGCATAGTCATGATATTAGCTAAGGCATATTGTTCATAAAAACTCAGACCTAATTCAAAGTAGTCGACTGGCTTGTATTTAGCTTGTAATTATGCTAGCAATGGAAGAATTTTCTGACAATTTTTGTCTGAGACTTACCGTAAAAGCTCTATTTAGCACCCTTCTCTATTAAGCCCCCTCTCTATTAAGCCCCAATCTCTATTAAGCCCCCTCTCTATTAAGCCCCCTCTCTATTAAGCACCCTTCTCTATTAAGCCCCCTCTCTATTAAGCCCCCTCTATATTAAGCACCCTTCTCTATTAAGCCCCCTCTCTATTAAGCACCCTTCTCTATTAAGCCCCCTCTATATTAAGCCCCCTCTATATTAAGCACCCTTCTCTATTAAGCCCCCTCTTAAGCCCCCTCTATATTAAGCACCCTTCTCTATTAAGCCCCCTCTCTATTAAGCCCCCTCTCTATTAAGCCCCCTCTCTATTAAGCCCCCTCTCTATTAAGCCCCCTCTCTATTAAGCCCCCTCTCTATTAAGCCCCCTCTCTATTAAGCCCCCTCTCTATTAAGCCCCCTCTCTATTAAGTCCCCTCTCTATTAAGCCCCAATCTCTATTAAGCCCCTCTTTTAAGCCCCCTTACTTAAATAAAATTCCAGAAGTTACCAAAGAATTTCCATTATTTATCTAAACAAGTTAGCTTATTAATTTTGATGCAGTCTTGTGTATATTTTACTTGTAAAATAGCATATTGATACCGCAAAATATGAGGCAAAAGAATTAAAAAGTTATTATTAATATCCTCGTCATTTGACTTTGTGACCAAGCCCCCTTCTCTGATAAGCCCCTTTTATTTTAAGCCTCCATGGGGTCAACAAGATCAAATAAATCCCCCAAGGGGATTTTACAGTATGCAGGACCAGGTCCAGGCAATCATCAGACAACATTCGACCATGAAGGTGAAGTTGCGTTTTTCAGCGCCAAGCGCTGGGATCGCAGAAATAGAGCAGACCTAATCGAGTCCGCGACCCCTTGTCATGACGCTCAAGTGGTGGGGTCCTACCGGGAATCGAACCCACTCCGCCTGACTGTTCTGGCTGCAAAGTCAGAGGATTACACCACTGAGCCACAACACCATGAACGAAGTCAATGAATTAAGCTTTCAGAAACAAGTTTACCGAGATCTTTGATTGTCTAATTTCAACGAAATCCTGAGCTTACTTCCTTGGCTCAATTAGGTGTCACCTTACGTGCGCGCATACCCATAGAAATCAAGAATAAGGTAATCATTCAACGACTTTGTAATGACGGATAAATTATGCATGATAACCTGATGAGTGAGTTAATAAAAACTGGACCGACTGAATTGATGATAGAAACTTGTCATCATAGAAATGAATACATCTTTCATTTGATTTAAAAGCTTCAAAGGAACTTCAGGTACGTTTGTTATGAGTGTTCATTGGAAAACTTTGATATCTTGTTATTTTCAAAATTATGGCGATTTTCTTTCTATTAAAAGATTTCACGAAAAGCTATTAAAACATTGAAATCGTTTTGAATCCTAAAGTAAATGGAGGAAAAATGATAACAACTAAAAAAAACCATAGTTTATGAAGGTCTATGATATGGCGGTAAGCAGAAATCTGTAGCTTTTATGGTTTACGATTTAGCAATTTGATGACGAAAAGCTATGAAAAAATTAAAATCGTTTTGAATCCTAAAGTAATGGAAGAAAAACGAGAAAAACTAAAAAAACCATAGTTTATGAAGGTCTATGATATGGCGGTAAGCAGAAATGCCTAGCTTTTATAGTTTACGATTCAGCAATTTGATGACGTCACAACTGGAAAACTATTGGAAAACTGTTTGAAACCAAGACACAGGAGAAATAAGGAGAAAACAAACCTGTAATTAATTTCTCCATCGCTGTCTTTATCCAATTTTTGAACCAATTCAATTAGCTCATCACTTGTTAAAGGTATTCCAGTTTCTTTCAATCCATTTGCAAATTCGGTTATTGTTATACTCATGCTCTTATCTTTATCCATCATGCTGAAGAAATCGAATAAACGCATTCGATTATTTTTCACGTAGTCCTTCAAAACTTTCATTGGTTTTGGTCTTGCGTCAGCCTTACCAGGAGCCCCTCCCGCTCCACCATGCATTACATTTAATTTCGGATGCATATCGGAAAGTTCTCGAAGTAAATTGTAGAAATCTTCGTTTACTTGAATTCCCTGAAATAAGAAATGCAATCAGTATCAAAACAAAAGATCACTTATGCTAAAAGAATGGAAGCACACTTTTTTGCTATTCTGCATGACTCTGTTCTGGATTGAGCGATATTTTTATACACTTTTATACAAGAGGTTCCACTGAGTGGCGTCAGAGCTTCCACCATCTTCCACCGCACAATTGAGAATTCTACAAAATGTATCAAAATATTGCTCGATACAGATTTAGAATAGCTAAAAGGTTTATTGAAAGCAGAAGGGTAAAGGGTAGACGGAGCACGGTATTTTTCATTTAAAAGGGGCGTAAAAGATTAATTTAAACGAGAAAGGCTCAGCATTCTTGAATTTTTAGTACCATGATCGACAAAACCTCTTTAAAGTTGCACATACTCACCGTCATATTTTCTATTCATCGACAATTAATCACAAATGCACAAGCAATGTTCTTGCATGTGTGTTGCACAATATTTCATTAAAAACAGACTAATAAAGTAGAGACTATTGTACTACAAACAGCTTTTTGTTCAGTACGGCATTTTGGGCTCACTTGATAAATGGGTTTAAGCCCGAAACGTTTAGCCTAAAACTCTGTTTGTAGTACAATTATCTATACTTTAGTTGTATGAAACATTGCTACTCTGCTACAATAGGCAACAATTTTACAGATTTCTTCATCAAGATTCTGCAAGAACGAATCAACCGTACTTTTACTATCCAAGCAGATTTTAGAACACCTTCTTGTGAAAATTAAAAATACGACGATGAATATTGCTGCATGTTAGCGTTAATACCAAGAAGAATAAACGTTTTCACAATACGAAAAAGAATCACATTTACCGTTAAGTCGATTTCAATCAAGGCAATATTGGTGTTGTTTTTTATGGCCATCAAGATAAGATACGCTCCTTGACTTTGCATCGGATTCTGTCCAATTCTTAAGATTTGAAGTGTTTGATTTTGAAGTAACCCTTTGTTTAAATGTCCGGCACCATCCAATGTTATTCGATTGTTACTACAAAAGGAAGCCAAAGGAAATCAAAATGGAATAAAATTTACAGATAGAAATAACAATGTTAATATTGCAGCAGATGAAGCAGTACTTGAAGTTGTCTTTAATGCAAATTCATGTTTGTTTGTTTCTTTGTTTGTTTGTTTGTTTTGCTAAACAAGACTCTTCTTTCATCACAATGTCTATTTTGCTAACATCGAGTTTTGATCTTTTCTTATATCATATTTCATGTCTTCTTTTATCCCTAACCCTAACCCTAACCTGTGATTTTAAGAAAGACATCGAGGAGGACCTGCAGCTTATTTTGATTAAAAATAAGTAGACTGGTAATAATCCAAACACGAGTAAAAAAAATGACAGAGAGAGAGAGAGAGAAAAAGAAATTAGTAGCAGGATTTATTGTTGACCATGAGTCTTCTCACAAGCTAAAGGATTTACAGTATTGTACAAATTCAAATCCAATCCATGCTACCAGTGTTGGAGGAAACTTTCAGTTTTGGTTATAATAAATACGATTCAGGACGTGGAGACTGATAAACTATGAAAATCTGTTTTGTGAAATTAATAAAACAAATTAGCCTTCTCTCGTTCTAGATATTGATAAAACGTACCGTAGTAGTAAAGAAGATGGCTTTAGAAAGACAGCAAGATGGAAAGGGCGAAAAATAGCGCTAAACTAACCTCAGATCCAAATCTAACAGTGCATTATTTTCTTTCAAAGCATCACCAATTGCGAGTGCTCCATCATTACCAAAACCATTCCATGCAAGATTTAAAACTTTCAATGTACCGTTTTCCTACAACGAAATAAAATCAGCTAATCATCAAATCTTGTCAAATGCATCATAACTAGCGTTGCTGAAGAACGACTAGAAACCAGACATAGACTGTGAAAATTAGCCGATATAAATGACATCCACATATCCTGAAAAAATTGTTACACAAAATGAATAGCGAATTTTAAACCCTCCAACAGACCTTTTAGCTACTCTGTACAGAATCAGAATCGAACGAAATTTTGCTACATTTTGTAGAATTTTCGAATGTGCACAATAGTGATAGAAGCTCTAACGCCACTCGATCGAGCCTTGCGCATAAAAATGTATCAAAATAATAACGCTCGATCCAGGCTCTTTAGTAGAGTAGCTAAAAGGTCTATCGCATTATGGTTGCCGTAAAACCAGTTAGAAAATTCACCGCATTGCAATCGCAAGATTTATATTGAGGCAAATGGTTGCTATTTTCCAAGCTACTGTATAATCACAATCAATAACGAACGGAACCATTTGCTAGATATTTCATTTACCAGGAAGGATATCTGCCAGAGGAAGAATGGTATTCATTGTGTTGTATCATAATATTATCGACTGACCAGTCTTATTCAAGAATATTTAGCAAATGCCTCCTTTAATTAATGTGATTCTCAACTACTTTAACGCAGAACCAAGTCCTTACTACAGTCTGCTATATCAATCCATTATATTGAACAACGAAAAAGTATCAAACCAGGAAAATGAAATAACATACTAACTTTCAATGATAGTGCAACGGAATACGCCCCTTTGTGTCTTAAATGATTCCAACTTAAATCAAAATTCTCCAACCATTCATTTGCAGCAATTGCAGGTCCAAGATGAAGTCCTGCTTGCTCATCAAGCCAATTTCGACTCAAATCAAGGGTCTTCAATGACGTATTCGCCTAAAAATGTGTGATTAAAGAAAACTATTACTGACGAGGAACAAAAGCGAAAATATGAAAATCAGGTAGAAAATATGACAAATCTAATCAATATGACACTATGAATTGAATATCGAATTTGCTTTCTCAATGACTACTGTATGCGTGATATGCACTTGGTCCAAAGGCAGAGGCCAGGCCGGGTGCAAATACGATGAGATGAATTTCACTTTTCAGACCTTTTATTTTCAATTTTAACTAAAGTGGGGCCTTTCAAGGGAAACCAAATAATCAAATTTGATGACGTAGAAACCTTTTAATTTCATTTGTCATAGTTAGATATTATTTTTTAACAGAGCCAATTGAAAAGCAGTTTGGAATATAATTTTTGAATTGTTACCTTGTATGAATGATTAACTATAAAATTGAAAGAAAATAGCAAAAATTACCAAATGCCCAAAGTTGTTCACAAAAGGCATAAAAAACGAGGAAATACTGATGGTCAGACTCGGTTTGTATTCAGCTAGTAGGCAACTATATACTGGGTACCTGTGATATCTAAAAAATCCTCTTGTCGACTCATTGTCACTGTGTACTTATCACAGAAACAATTAACAGACTAAGATTGTTAATACACGATATATAGTTCAACACTTCTGGTCAGCATTTACGATTCACGATTCAAGGAAAAAGGAGCCAGGGTCCTAAAAGGCTTTGAATGAATGAATGAATGAATGAATGAATGAATGAATGAACGAATGAATGAATACAGTAAAGTAATACCATCGATCAAAAAAGCAAAAACTATGCTATACAAACAAACAGGTGCATCAATTATGTCAGTATGACGGAAACAAGGCGGGCAAACCGTGAAAGCAAAACTGCTTCTTCGTTCGATTCACACCTGTCGATAGAAATATTGCACTGGGCACTGCCATTCTTTATATTGTCTTGCTAATTGTAATAGCATTATGTCTGCCTGCAGCACGTCATCACGTCAAATATCTGTCACCATCTAGATTCTTGTCGCTTCATGTACGCACAGAGAAATTTTACGTCATATTACCAATTTGATATAAAAGATTTATGAAGGAAATTCAGTGCTATAATGTACCTCCTCCAAAGAGGATTTAATTCAACTCAAAATCCAGGAATCCCAATGTCCTACCTGTTTTGCAGCTAATTGCCACTTAAAAGTAAGGGGAGCCTTTATTTGTACAAACATTTACCATTTTGTTCCTTGAAAGAAAATAGTGACCGAGTGTTTTGAATAGCCAAGTACGCACATGCATAATTCCATCGTATGGTTCGATGTTCACAGTCATAATCCAACATATTTAGTTAATCGTTAATGCTAAACAAAGAATTGATTATCGTGTTTTTCCTTTCAGATTTTTCTGATTTTGTAGCCTGAAACGTTCATACTTTTCTCGCAAGGATAGAGAAGGCATTTTCCATCCAACCGATTTTAACATAACTGCAGTTTGCACAGGAAATGTTTTTCAGAACAATCTAATTTTCTCAAAATCAACCGTTAATGATTATAGATGAGTCATAATGAGTAAATGCCACTTTCCTACGATTTCACTTCAATTATTACACCGGCAACACAATACAAATTGATAAAAAAACAAATTGATAAAAAAAACAAATTGATAAAAAAAAACAAATTGATAAAAAAAACAAATTGATGAAATAGTACAATGAAAAGGATGATCACACAAAGACGTATTCTTACCATAATGCCTTCAGCCAATATGCAAGCTGCTTTTGCGTCCAGTTCATTTCCTGTAATTTATAAATGGAAAAAAATTGACGATATCCGCTGATCACAAGTTAAATATTGATACTATATCTAATAAAGCCAGGCTGCAATATAACTTTTAGTCAATAGGGGATAATAAAAGATATGAACGCAATGACATAGATTCCAAGCAACGGCATGACCACTTTAAGTTTAGCTCTAAAGAAGCTTCGAATGTTGACGCAAAATATCAACTGTTCTATATCAACTCTTACATATCAACTCTCATATACCAGGCATCTGTCACCCGTTTCTGAAACAATCTGAGCGCTCCTCAGCCCTACAATCTGGATACATATAATCAATATTTTTTAATCAAAGATATATGTTTTTGTTTTCGCGTTGCTTTGCAGTGTTCCTGCCTCCAAATGTGTGAGAAAATGTTTTGTTGCAAGGAATCTGAAGATATTCTTAATTTCAGAAGTATAACTGCAATAATTACGAAAGAATGATTGTTTCAAGAAGATATAAGTATAATACGAGCATATATCGTCGCCTTGGTTCAAGAATCAAGAGTACGAGATTCAATGCAGTTCTCTTCTGCTGGAGCCATTTTTGGATTCCTCTAGGAGACTTACTTGATTTGACGTAATCAACTGATTTGACGCAGAAAAAAGGTCTGGGTTCAACATTGAGACGATGGCAAGTTACCTGGCAACATTAATGGAAACAAAATGGCAGCTATGAAAAACAAAATGGGGCACGAGGAATTGAGTGAGAGATTAGCAAAATGAAATACAAAAATGCTTTTAAGACGCAACATATCTTGATGTCACAATTTTGCAGGTTTTTTCAAGAATATTTGTACGCAACGAGATGAAGGCATGCCGTTGCAAACATGAGCGCAAAAATGAATTTTGAAGAGCAATTGACGTGCTGATGAGCCAATAATGGCCAAGCAGACAAGCAAGGGAGATCCCGGGGAGATGCTTTAAATTTCGACAAGTTGGTCACAATGTTTAAAATGATCATAGAAAAATGATGGGAAGGTTGCCAACGAATTGAATGACAGTAAAAAGTTAATAAAAGAGTAGATGCCTTAATATAAAAAGTTAAAACTGCCACAAATCAAGTCTTAATAGATGTGTGCGATTCATATCAAAACGTGCGTATGCGAACGAGAGGGTACATACATACAAGAGAGGAAAGGAAGGAAAGGAAATTTTCACCAAGATGCCTTGCTTTTTTAATCGAATTCCCATAAAATCATTAAAGATTCCTCATTGGAACGCACTGCATTTTGGTAGAAAGTTCTTTCCTACCATCATTAATGTGATTGTTTATTAGATATCTCGGCCAGTCAGCCTCCATACAAACAGCAACTTAAAATGACTCAGGCTGCGAAGATGTTGAAACCGACATTTACGCGTATTTTCAAAACCATGCTATTGACCATAATAAGCATAAGCCAGAGCTTCAGTTCGGATGCTTTAAACACAGTAGAGGAATTTTAGAGCAGGCAAGCAATGGAAACGCTGTACCTTCTCGACTCCGGGTAGCCTTTTGCCTCTGTTGGTGTTTGGATTCGAGGTTCAATGCCTCTGGACTGTAAGATCTCTTGGTTCTGTGCTCCAGGCTCTTTGGCTCCCAGGCTCATGGGCTGTGAGGACTCTTCGCTCCTGGTCGTCAGGCTCCTAGGCTCTGACGCTCCTGGGCTGTGAGGGCTCTTTGCTCCTGGTCTCCAGGCTCCTAGGCTCCTGGGCTGTGAGGGCTCTTTGCTCCTGGTCTCCAGGCTTCTAGGCTCTGAGGCTCCTGGGCTGTGAGGGCTCTTTGCTCCTGGTCTCCAGGCTCCTAGTCTCTGAGGCTCCTGGGCTGTGAGGGCTCTTTGCTCCTGGTCTCCAGGCTCCTAGGCTCTGAGGCTCCTGGGCTGTGAGGGCTCTTTGCTCCTGGTCTCCAGGCTCCTAGGCTCTGAGGCTCCTGGGCTCTGAGGGCTCTTTGCTCCTGGTCTCCAGGCTCCTAGTCTCTGAGGCTCCTGGGCTGTGAGGGCTCTTTGATCCTGGTCTCCAGGCTCCTAGGCTCTTGGGCTGTGAGGGCTCTTTGCTCCTGGTCTCCAGGCTCCTAGTCTCTGAGGCTCCTGGGCTGTGAGGGCTCTTTGCTCCTGGTCTCCAGGCTCCTAGTCTCTGAGGCTCCTGGGCTGTGAGGGCTCTTTGATCCTGGTCTCCAGGCTCCTAGTCTCTGAGGCTCCTGGGCTGTGAGGGCTCTTCGCTCCTGGTCTCCAGACTACTAGGCTCTGAGGCTCCTGGGCTGTGAGGGCTCTTTGATCCTGGTCTCCAGGCTCCTGGTCTCCAGGCTCCTGGTCTCCTAGGCTCCTAGGCTCCTGGACGGTGATGGTTAAAAGCTCCTTGGCAGCAACGTTACCAGAACCGGTCGACTAAACTTCAAAACTTTGGAGTGGGGGTAGATTTCCTATTTCCATGATTTGAGGTAACTAAAACCAGCGTTTTAACTCCTGTTATATCTTGATTTAGCAACAACACTAGCTTCTCCTTTGTGAATCTACTGCATCTTCCAAAAAAGTAGCGAATAAACTTTCTTACCTTGCAAAACTAATTTTTTCAGGTTGTTCGTATTCAACAGAACATCTGCAATCGCAGCGACTCCCTCAATTCCAATCTTGTTCTCAGATAAATCCTATGATACGAGAAATTGGAGACAAAAATAAAATCGCTTTAAATAAGGTTGTGAGAATTCTGCTTTTTATTTTACCGATAATATTATAAGTAGCTGCATGCATAACATCGAATACAAAAAGCTCTTTGTAAGTGTCGAGGTGCCGTGCTGTAATCCACAGACTTTGCAGCCAGAAGAGCGAGGAAGACGGGGTCTCAGCCCCACTAACGCCTCTTGAATGTCATGACAAGGGGTCGCGCACTCGATTAGCTGCTTCTGAGGTCCTACCACCCTGGCACTTGGCATTAAAATCTGCAAATTTTACCTTTTCAACAAAAGTTCCTGTGTTATCTTTACCTCAAGAAAAGAATATGTATTGCACCTGCACCAAAGTTTCCACATGAAGATGAAACCCTGAGTTGTCATGCATTAAATCAAATAGAAGGTTTTTCGGGAATTCGAACGCAGGTTTCGGCTATGCAAGGGTTTCAATAAAAAGTGGCTTGTTGTGGAATAGAATTTGGAATATCTACAATAAAAAACGAAGTGCAACTTCGATACGTTGACAAGAAAATTTGTTTCTTCTGTCATATCATTTTTAAATCAAATACGAGAGGGAAGTTAAAGAGTTTGAGTCATAAAAAATATATTAGCTACAACTGCCTAGTCTTCCAGACCTCATGGCATGTTTTCATTCAGGTCATAGTTGATGTGGAGAGGTGAAATTTATCAATATAGATGCACATTTTTACAAAGGATATTCTGAATTTTTAGTTAGGCCAAAAGCGAAAAAACTTAACGATGGAAAAAGCTTATAAAACGTCACACGAAAAGGAAATTACGACGGGCCCCATTCTAAATAAGGATGATTGGCAAACTCGCAAAGGAACATGGTCTATGAATTATGACGACAAATGAATGAGAAAATAACAGTTTTTGCATCAAGTCAAACGAAAACGTATGATTTAAGAAATAGAAATAAAAAGGAAAACAAGGGCCGTTTTGCCTCATACGTGAGAGTGCATTGTAGAGTTCAGAAGATTTAGGCCAAGACATGGCATCATTCTTCAGCAAGATAGGCCCAAAGGCCCTAAAGACGATCGCAGGAGCTGCAGGAGCCGCAGCGGCAGCAATTGGCTTCGCCGCCTCGACGAACACCGCCGAAAACAAATGGTCGCAAGTGAAAAAGGCGTACACACGCTTTCCGGCCACATCCGACTTTCCAGACCTGTCTAAGCACAACAACTGTATGGCGACTTACCTCACACCGAGAATGTATGCAAAGCTGAGGGAGAAGGTAAGAGGGCAGCAATAGGGCATGAGGGGAGGGGTTTGGGCCAGGTGGTCGCTGACCGATTGCGTCGAGAATGTCCCGTCGTCTCTCAGCTCCAGTAGGCCTGGTGCCCGGGAGAACTAATGACCGGGAGACCTGGTGGCCGGGTAGGCTCGTGACCAGCAGGCCTGGTGACCGAGAGACCTCGTAACCGGGAGACCTCGTAACCGAGAGACCTGGTGGCTGGGTAGCCTCGAAACCAGCAGGCCTGGTGACCGGGAGACCTAATGACCTAATGACCAGGAGACCTGGTGGCCGGGTAGCCTCGTGACCGAGAGACCTCGTGACCGGGAGACCTGGTGACCGCTGACCATAAGCCGCTGACCATAAGAATGGTTTTCACCCTTTAGCTCCAGTACGAGGCTATCAGACGTTGCCATGGAGCCCCTTCAGGCTTACGATCAGCAATAACCTCCTGATGACTTACTTTAGTTGCTAGGTGACAGGTGCTAAGGCAGTCAGGCACCACTTGAATTATTTTATTGCACAGATTGGGACGGGGGTAAATACAACTGATTGATTGATTGAGTGAGCATTGATTCTCCTTTCTTTGCAGGCAACAGCATCTGGCTTCACGTTGGATATGGCCATTCAAACTGGAGTGGATAACCCAGGACATCCTTTCATTACAACCGTCGGTCTTGTAGCAGGAGATGAAGAAAGTTACGAAACTTTTGCAGAACTTTTTGATCCAGTCATCGAAGAACGCCATAATGGTTACAGGAAAAGCGATATGCACAAAACTGATCTGGATGCGTCAAAGATCAAAGGAGGCAACTTCGACGAAAAATATGTTTTGTCTTCCAGATGTCGCACGGGTCGCTGTATTAGAGGCCTATCACTGCCACCCCATTGTACCAGAGCGGAACGAAGAGAGGTAGAAAGAATAGTATCTAGTGCACTTAGCAATTTGAATGGTGAGCTCAAAGGTACTTATTACCCTTTGAAGGGAATGTCAGAAGACGACCAAAATCGCCTGATTGATGATCATTTTCTCTTCGACAAACCAGTGTCACCATTACTTACATGCGCTGGCATGGCACGTGACTGGCCCGATGCACGAGGCATCTTTCATAACAATAGAAAGAACTTTTTAGTTTGGGTGAATGAAGAAGACCACACCCGAGTCATATCAATGCAAAAGGGAGGCAACATGAAACAAGTATTCGAAAGATTCTGTAATGGATTGAAAGCAGTCGAACAAAATATCATGAAAGAAGGTGAAGGTTTTATGTGGAACAAACATCTTGGTTATATCTTAACATGCCCATCGAATTTGGGAACTGGGCTCAGAGCAGGTGTTCACGTTAAATTGCCAAAACTGGCCAAGGTATGTTTCATTTAGTACTCATCAGTATTCACTACCACCCAAGATATGGCGATTTCTTTGATGATAAAAAAGCACTGTTACTAATAATTGCACAGATTCGGCAATGATTTGTATGCTGTCCTAATGTTTATCTCCTAAATAGCATCATTATCATTGTTCTGCGCCAATGATTGCATCGATTATTCTGCATTTGATTTGTGATTTACTTGAATCTAATTGAATCAAACATAGGCATTTGACAAGTGATTATTTGCCTTTGATTAGTGATTATTTGCCTTAAACTGAACCTTAGATATTTATGAGTTTCCATTCTTTTTCCTAGCACCCGAAATTCAACGCCCTCCTTGAAAGCCTTCGTCTCCAAAAGAGGGGCACAGGTGGAGTGGACACTGCTGCCGTTGGTGGAACATTTGATATTTCAAATCTTGATCGTCTTGGCCAATCTGAAGTTCAATTGGTACAGAAGGTCATTGATGGAGTAAACAAACTCATAGAGGTAGAAAAGCGTTTGGAAAAGGGGAAGGATATCAGGGATCTCCTTCCTAGACATATCCAGTAATAACTGGAGACATGCCGGGCTCAGCTACAAATATAAAAACAAAAAATAACAAAAAAATATTAAAATTTTCGAGAAAAACAAAAAAAATTAAAATGAAGAAAAAACAAATCAGAAAAAGGGTTGGTTTCTCTAACTGTTTGGCATTTGAATGAAATGGTAACCACAAAACCCAATTATCACTACACTATTATAGCTGCTTTTACGTTTTGACATATCTAATTCCCTTTTTATTGTTATTTATTCTTACCACAGGACACGACTAAACGGAAAGGTATCCCTGAAAAAGTGCCAGCATCATGGAGTCTTAGGGAGGACATTTTAAAGAATTTCTTATTACATACAAAAACCCTCATACACCCAACCCCCAGCATATGATTGTGAATAGGCTGAAAGCATAACAACAATGCATAAGTATCTGTGTTTATTAAGGGGGTATATGGCTTCTTAAAACAATGCTGCAATTCATTGCATCACTCTAAGGTTCTTGAGTTGCTCCAAGTATCTTTGAATGTTGCAACATTTTACAGTTGTTGTTTTAAGTTGTCACATAAACAACGTATTGCGTGAGAATACAGATATACTGATTTGGACAAAGTGAAATCAGTTCATGGACTAGAAAAAGCTTTTGCTAACGTGGGTCATTGGGGCGTAGTGCTACAGTTGAGACAAGATGGGGATCTCCTGAAGCTCTGCCCCTGTTGAGCTGGTCTTTTGGCTTCGAATGCAGATTCCATGTAGATATTTACTTATCAAAATTCAATTGAAGATGCTACTCACCAAGCCCCCTGTTTTAGCTTGTCCAATTTCAGTGAAATAATGATGGGGATCCCTGGTTGGCTGGCTATACAGGGGGTTAAGGTGCTTAGCATCAACCCGGGTTCCAATTGAATTTGATAAAATAAACAACAAAAGGTATAAATAAACTGAACTGAACGATGCAAGGGGGATGCAAGCTGTATGTGGCCTGTTCACAATCATATGCAGGATTTTACAAAAAACTTCTGAAAAACTTATACAAAATCAATTCAAACTGCCCCCTCCTTTCCAAGGAACTTGAGATGGTTGCGATCTGGGGGTCATATCTTTAGAGGAAATAGTTGGTATTTGGGGTCATTTAAGCATAGATTCTTATCCCTTTTTTTGCTCAGATTTATGGAATTATCATTCATGGATCTTTTAGCATAAATCTTTATTATGATTTGTTTATTAACTTTTATATTTATGATGTAATTGTTTATTATGGCTTTATCATCTTGCGAAGTTTAAAATCTACTGGTGGCGATGCTCAACAACAACACTAATTTCTTCACATCAAAACTCAAAATTTCAAAATACAATCTTAACATCAACCTTACCAATAAATGATAGTGTCAAGCAGTTAGAGTTACTTTGCTCGCTTTTCTGATTTCAAAAATATGTGTGACCTTGTGTGGTGTGTTTTTATTATTAAGTGTGGTGTGTATCTGAAAGTCATTTGTGAATTCTGGCAAACAATTTGATAGCTGAGCCCATAAAAATAGGTAATTCAATTGTACTGTTTCTGTAATTAGTGATAAATCAATTGTATTATTTCTGAAATTAATAGTTAGTATAATTTGTTTTATAAACTTGAAATTGCTCCAAAAACAAGTGATTTCGAGTATGATATGATATATACTGTAGATAATGTACTAAATTAATTGTATATTTTCTGTAGCTAGTGATAAATAAAATTTGTGTCTTGTATTTGAATAAATACAGTCATAAAAACACATTTGAATTTTTCTTTTGGTGCTTCTCTTTGGAAAGAGTTTGATAAGTAGTGACAATATTTTGAAAGAATTATATCTGAAATAAACTAACCAGATCTGTGATGTAGCAATTTTCCTTCAGCATATTGCAGACATGGCTAACTCCTGCAGCTCCTAGAGAATTATCTGCCAAGCTTACACGTAGCACAAATGTGTTTGTCTACAAAAGGAACAAGATCTTCAATGTATGCATTTGTTTCCAAGGATATGTCTCACAAATTTTTGAAATATTCATACCCAATTTTTGAATTTAGCATTGAAAGAAATGTTGCTGGCTATGAAAAAATCATCTGGGGAGAACTATTTTCCGGTTTCAGAACTTAAGTATAATTTATGAAATTTTCAAGAAATCACAAACTTTTCGAAATTGATTTCTCATTGTGCAACAAGTTTTTACAGGTGAACAACTATTCTTCCTATTTGAACAAAAGGTTATTTAAAGAAGAAAAGAATAGCTTTTCTTAACAATGAAATCTTGAGACTTTAAGCTATTTTTCTTCATAAATTTACATGAAAGCTGTCACAAAACTAACATGACAAGATAACTGTCAATTGAAAATGTAGGAATTGCTAAATGTAGGAATTGCCAAATGTAGGAATTGAGGTGAAAATACAAGACAACTTACAACAAGTGCAATCGCTAATGCCCTTGCTCCCTTCTCTCCAAGGCCATGATGATGCATTTCTAAGGATGTCTGCTTCATGTGACGCAAGTAGTAAGAGGCAGGGATTACTCCACAGTCAGTACAAGCTGATAAATATGTTGCCCTACCAGAGACATCAAATTTCTCTTTGGAGCCTACAGAAGGAGATATTTGCATGAATTTAGATTTGACGGATGCACTGTAGGTGATACAGAGATGGCGCCAGGGAAGAAATGCTAGGGGGGCAAATACTGTCAGAGTGCCGACAGTGAGAAATTTTTTATGAACGAGCTCAATTCAAGTTCACTCGGATGACAACGCAGCAAAGAAATCTAGAGGTGCAGGTTATGAAAATGCCGACAGTGCGTAGAAATTGTCGAAAATTCAAGTGCCGATGGGGGGCTCAATGAAATTTTGGGGGGCTCCTGCCCCCTAGCCCCCCTACGCTGGTGCCATCCCTGAGGTGATAATGTCTTCCATGTGCTTCAGGTTTAAAGATCTTTGGTATATTGAAAAGAAATCACTTTGACCTAGGTTGGAAAGTTTGCAAACTGTGCACCAAATCAAATGTAACAACACTGATAAAATTTTGTGCGCCAGAAAATTGCATAAAGATTGCATAAAGCTACTTTTTGATAAGTTTTCAAATATTTTGATCCAATATTTCTGTTAATTGTGTGCACTGACCACAAATTTCTTTAAATTTGTGCACCAGAAATTTTGACTCTGCCCCAAAGATATTCTGCATGTATTACAAAGATTCCACCCTGGATGTTGGCTAGACTAATTAAGTTTGCAAAGTGCAAATAGAAAATGCATACCTGGCTATTGTTTCCAACCAAGTTGGAAAACATGCGTGATCTGGTCTACGCGTAGTAGCAAGTGATATAGATTTGAAGGTGCTAGCTGTCAAGTAGACTTCAAAACAATGCAAAGTTAACAATAGATCATTTTGTTCTCACATGCAAAACCGGTTATTGTAGCAGCGAGTTTGACAGAGTTTCATAGTTGTGAGTGAATGAAAGTTTTCAACCTGGTTTTTCAAAATGATTACTCTGTTGTTCTTCATTTGTTATTCTTGGAAATGCACACTAAAGACCAGTCTGCAGTGTATGGCAGTTCTCGATGAGATCTTGCGCGTGCAGACCAAGGAAGCAGTGGTGTGCTCGCGTGCAAGGTCTTTGATTCCTTTGTTTTCAAAGTAATGAACAAAAGATCTCATTCAAAATCGGCATGCACACAAAATTTTTGAGACAAATCTCGTGCGTGCAGCTGCCACACTCTGTAGACTGGATGAAAGATCTTCCACTCTTGCAAAATAAAAAGTAATCTGGGATGTTGGCATAAAAATGCTCATGTGAAGGATAGAATTAGAGAACTAATATCAGATGTGAGATAAAAAAACTTGGCATACCATCTTCTTCAAGATCTGTATCCCAATCATCATCATCATCATCACTAACAGCACCTTTGTCTCTGATATGAAAATGATTGTAATTTTCATTGCCTGATGCATCGTCTGATGATGAGTCTGCGGAATGATCTCTTAAACTTCCTGTTGGTACTTCCTGAAAGTAAGCAATTAATACAAAAATTAATACATGAAAATTCACGATGATGATTTGTAAATATTTACTAGCTGGCCCCTGCAAGAAAGAGAACAAAGAAAGCATACTCAAGACAATATTAATTTTAACCTCAAGACAGCATGGTATTTTTAACCTAAAAAAGCATTGTTTTAAAACACAGCATTCCTTTTTGACTTGCAGCAAGACCAAAACGAAGAAAAAATAGGCCTAGGCCTACCAAAGTTCGTATACCTGCAGTTTGATCCTAGGTTTTCTCGTATTTCTCTTGAAATTGGCATCTCCATGATCGTTGTGATTTGGATTACGAACTGGGGTTGATACTCTAACCGACATGATTGCTTTTAGTTATGCAGGAACCATCTTTTTATCGCATTTCATGGGAGATCGAATCTCGCTGTGAAGTGCTCACTTGCCGCCAATTGCCCAAATACTTGTTTGTTGCTCTTTTGTTTTGCAAGTTTGCGATAAGAGTACTGGGTACTAATGCTTACGTTTCGGCAAAATTGTCGCAAACGTTTTGAATTCGAGAAAATTTGTCGCAGCTACGATTTATGATAAAATGATTCCTTTGTTTCGACCTGCTTCGACAGAGGGAAATTTAATCCAATAATCTGTAACCATGGCATCATGTTAACAAAACAAAAAAGTCCTTCCATCAAGGGAGGGAAGAGGTGCCTACCTTGCGTTCCTTTGGCATGACAATTTAAACAATCAAATTTCCATTCAAATATTCAACCCAACCAGCCGAATCAAAAGACTTGAATTGAAACAATGAAAATGTTAATTAGGCCCCAGCCTCAGACCCCCGGGAAATAAACAAAAATGAAAACGAGGCCAATCCAAATCTTCACTCTTTTCGAATTCAAAAGTCGCGCCAAAGATGTCACACTCCTTCCCCTCTCAAATGATTTGAAGATTTTGACGCTGAAAAGGCATTAACTTGATGGCACAAACTGCAGAAACGTAAGAAATAACCAATTTTTTTCAAATGGCCCACTCTTCAGCAAGTAAAAATGAAGCATTTACAAGTAGAACGCGAAGCAAATGGCAGCTTAGCTATTAGGCCCTCTTGTGTTGTTGTTTTTGTTGGAATCAAATGATGACCATCTCCAGTTAAGGCAACAAAATGGCAACAACTGCAACATTATGCAGCTATCATTTTATTGCCCCGACCCCCCACCCGAGGATAGGCAGGGGCTATCCCCCTCCTCTTCACTGAAAAATGTTTCCCCGGGGAGCGGTGGGGCAATTCACTTCTCAAAAGCTCAAAAGCATAACATTTTATGCTATCGCCTCCCATTATTGGCAGAAGAATGTTGCCCCAATATGCAGGAACATCGCTCACTTTCACAAGAGAAAAACGCGAATGACCCCACTTCAGCCCCACCTATCCCTGGGTGTGGGAGGGGCTTGGGGCAACAAAATGATAGCTTCATTTTCATGCGATTTGCCCCATACACAAAGAGTCCTATCAAGGCACAAAAATTCCCCAAGAAATTTATTAAAGGTCTAAACTCAAAAAGTCAATTGCTGATCTTTGGGGGCTCTGGCATTAAATTTTGGGTGGAAATGTAAAATATGGGATGTTGGCATGCAAGCCCCATTTTAAAAACCATTACCTGGACCAATTTTTGTGGCAAAATACCATGGCCTAGACTGAAACGCCATTATAGAGAGGAACCGTATACCCTGATTGTACCATAAAAATTTTAGCCTTGATTTCATTAAGATCTCAAAAGATGTTGAGGGTTACATATCCCCATTTACATTTACTACAAGAGAATTCCCCCTGCAACTCTATTTTGCAACATGGCCTGTTCACTCTCACATGATATTGGAAAACAAACAGTGCCAAGCACTGGGATCACAAAAGTAGAGAAGATTTAATTAGTTTATCACACCTTGGCATGATGCTGAAGTAGGGGGGCTCTAACTAGAACAGGCCCGATACCAGTCTTTAGCTCTGAGGGGGGCAAGGAACCAAAATTTTCCAACGCCAACAACAGCAACAGCCCCAGTTCTAGCAACATACGCTACAATCATGCACAAATGTGCTCCTTTAATGACTAGATTTTGGAATTATTTGCAGTTTCAGCTTTGGGAGCCTGAGCCTGGGACAACACTGCTCCACAACACGTAGGGATATTTTTTATTGTCACAGGTGTTTTGCTCTTTTGTGTTTTTCTTGTGTGGTGCAGCATTTTTGCAGCATGAAAATTTGGCATAAAATTTCAAGTGTGCAGCAAATCAACTTTACAGTATGGTGGCCTCCACCCATAGACTTATGACGATGAGTCCCTTGTATCCCTGCGGTACCTTGCTCACAGGGACTCATAATGAAACAGTGAAAAACCTAACCCTATCTTCTGCATTCGATTGATCGAATCTGGATCGAACGACTGCTTCGGCTCTGTTCAACGGTCACTCCTCAGAAAGGAAATTCGATAGAAACCACGGTAAGCAGACAATTAATCAACAAAACTTGGTATTCATCTGAAGAAGAAAGTTCACTTTACCTGGTGAGTGCAAAATAAGTCTTTTAATGCTGCAATTTCCATGTTTTTAAGACCAAGACATAGCAGAGAAATCTTCAAGTACCTGCTGCAGCAACTTCCTTCAAATTTAGTCAACTGTGTCAATCGAATTTAAGGTTCGAAACTGATTGTTCTTCGCCAAATCTCGCATTCTGATTGGTATGCTAGGAATCCCAGCATAATAGGCCTAAATAGGGTCAGGTTTTTCAGAGTAATATTATGAGTCTCTGTTGACTGAAGCGCCATCTGGAAGTCAAAGAGCACAGGGAAACAAGAGACTCATCGTCATAAGTCTACTCCACCCACACATATATTTCACATTTTAAATTTGGTGACTGATCCCTTTGTTTCCATCTTTAGGTCAGATATGCAAGGCTTAAAAAATCAGTCAAATGAAGAATATGATGAATTTTATGGTTGTGCATGTCAAAGATTCCTTTTCATTGGATTAATGTCTCCTTTTCTTTTGGTTATTTCTGCAATTGGTTTTATCTTGTGGCTTCTCGTCCTTCCATGTGAGTATACATCTAATTTTCTAATTATGCAAGATAACTGCCACATGGCTTCTCTGCATGTGGAAGCGACTGGACACAACTTTAATGGCATGGAGATTCCATGAATTCATAGCTCAAGCTCAGCTAGGAGAGTGCTGTTGGATGACTTATCAAGAGGCTATAGATTTGAGACCTAGTGGCACATAAATTGCTCATTTTTTTCCAAGAGAAATAAACTCTACTTGAAATGGTAAAATTATCTCTTCAAGTTGTTACATCCGGAATTAATTTGTAGATCTGTATACATGAAAGAATCCTAAAGAAATTAAAAATTTGTCTCAATAATTTTCAAGATGAATTTTGAATGAAGTCTCGTTAAATTATTAGTTAGCTTCAGAAGTTCTGAAATTGAATTTTTTATTTCTCATTTCTAAATTTGATTCTATCCTGATAGTTCAACTATGCTGTTCAAAAAGATGTTTTGTGAAAAGACTCAGAGATCTAACCATAAAGATAATGAAAGTTCCAATCACTGGTGTAAATATGGCTTTTGGATATGAAGTCTTGTGAACACTAAAAACAAGAGGAAAGGTGTAACAAAACAAAGTGAGCCAAATTACCCCAAATTATTGGAAAGAAATAAAAGGGAAGAAAAGGAACATTTAATTTTTGGTAAGTACCTAAAGTTCACTTCTTCAAGTAATTCACCATGGGGTTTTAGAAAATGATTGATTTTTCATGATCCAGGGCATGAGATATGATTATTTTATGTTTGCAAAAATTTAGAATTATTCTTATCAATGAGGAAAGTTCATCTTTTGTAATTTTAATCAATTCTTCCTATTGATAAAAGTATCAGTTTCTTTTTTCTAAATCTTTAAAAATATGATTGAAAGTTTTTCTATCAGTTAAGGTTGTTCTATGACCAATGGTGTCTACGAAATCCCTTAGGACTTGGGAACTGGTCCGTCCAAAAATCGACAAAAAAGTTGCCAAGTATGATTTTGGATATTAACTGAGAAATTAAGTCATGAATTTTCAACATCAACTCCAACAAGTACGATTTGCTGGAGCTCTCCAATACTGGATAAATTTTAAGTGTACCGTTCATTTGATCAATCATTTGAAATAATTGTTTTACTTTGAATTACTGCAGCCAGTGAAAAATCGGAAAGATCGTTCTGGGATTCAAAGATTCCATTTGTAATACAAGTTGCACAAGAAATAAATTGTTGACAGTAAATAATGACGAAACTGTTTGCCAGAGAGATCAAATAATTTTTGAAGGCATTTTTCAACATCTTAGAGATAAATATCTCATTACATTTCTAAATTTTTTTAGTCTGGATAAAAGTTTGGAAACGCAAGGAGGTGACGATCGAGAATTTTCCTTGCAGTTCGCTTTTCAACAAACAAACTTAATTCTAGTGCTCGAGGGGGGGGGGATAACTTAAGTTTCCATGATACGGGGTTGTACCATTCAAAGCGTAAAACTACCACCCATAAATCCGGAAGAATTTCTGGAAAGTATGTTCATGAATCCCGAAAATATAAAGAGTTTGTTTAAATCCATACCCATAAATCCGGACTCTAAAAAATGGTACCCTAACTTAAGTTCCCCCCCCCCCCCAAGAGTTCTGGTGTTCTCAGTAATTGACAAGAAATATCACGATTTCAGAAACTTCAACAAGAAATTTTCACAGTTAAATAAATATCTTCGGAAAGCATAAAAGAGCGGGTGCTTTTTCAGTCAGAGAAGCAGTCAGCTGGGGACAAAGTGAATAGCATGAACCTAGTGAGACAGTAACGGACGTGAGGGCACCTTGCATCAGAGATAAAGATCTTCTGATGCCTGCTGAGTAAGAGGAACCGTAATAAGAACCGTAATGTGTGCAATCTTTTGAAGTGTATGAGTTTTGACTGGCTGCTTTCTCTGTATTGTGAGCTTGCAAGAAAGACTGTTATCATTCTCTCTTATTTCCAGAAGGTACCGACGCTAGCAAAAGGTCTTCTCACAAATTTAAATTGTTCAAACATTTTATTTATGTTTTTTGTTTGGTTGATGCAAATAGAAATATTTTTGGCTACTTTTAATAACATGACAGGTATTTGGTGTGATTAATTTGCATCGGGAACGCACATACGTTTTAGAAATTATTATTTATGTGGGATACGAGAAAGGAATCTCACTGACAACCAGTGACTGATTATTAATTAACGAGTGAAATGCTGAAAACAATTTATGTTGAATTTCAATTAATCTTTGATTTTCAATTAAAAACTGTTTCAAATAAGCATGAATGTGCTTACTGTAGGATTTTTGTGAGGGCAGTGAGCAAACGAAGTAAGGTTTAGGTAGAGTTATTAACTACTAAAAATGCAGTTTGAAGTTTTCAAAGAGACCTTTTTTGAGTCCTTACTCCAATTTCATTCGCATTTTGAGGCCAAAGAACATGACGATAGTTGATTTGAAAGCTATTGAAACCGAGCCGCATTTTGAGAAAGATATACATTGCGAAAAGGCTGAAATGAGAACTTATCATAGTTTGATGTGTAATCTTTCAATTGAAGTTTGCAGTACCATTGAATCGTTTATCGAGTCTTTACTAGAATTGATTTTGCTTGTAAAATCAACAATTTAATCTCATAACCCATCGCTGAAAGCAATGCTACAAAGAATGTTTCAGAGCAGCTTTAGAGTATGCTGACAGTCATCGAAGTTTTGGCAATCGAATTTCTTGTCAATTTGAAGCAGAAGACGACAATTAAAGAGAATTCTGTTGTGTTCTAGAATGAAAGATAACAGCTGAGTGACAGCCATAGACATAGTATATACAGATAGTGCTTTTTTGATACTGCCAGGCATTGCAAAACGAATATTAACTTAAAGAAAAACAACAAAAAAGTTTATCAAAAACGATAATCTGGAAGCTCTATATAGACTAATGCAAGATTAATGGCACTACACGAAATTGTTAAGTAGCGACTTTCGACAAGAATTATTTGCATTCTACATGAGAAGATAAAATAGATATCTTTGGATCTTTAGGTAAGCGTACCAAGAATATATTTGCCAACAGGTGGAAGGGACCTAAGCTGGGTTAACTATCTAAAACTTTATAGTATACTAGATTTCGTCATCTTTTGATAAATGGAGTGATTGGATTTTGTCTTTTTCCTCATTTATAGTCGTACTTTGCTTTTTATGTTTCTTGCTACAAAAATAATGTAGATTTTCACAAGAAAGTAAAATCTGATATTGAATCTCTGACCAGCGCGTCAAATTCAAAGAGATTTCACGGAAAGTGAAGAATTTCACTTGAAACTATTTAGTTTTGCTGATTAAACAAGTAAAACCTATGTTTTGCTTTGGTGCAGCAAAATGACAAGATTTAGACTGCAGCTGGTTTGTTTGAAATTTGAGGAAAATAATTTTTGATAAACCAAAATTAGTTTCAAACCATTCAACGAATCAACGAATTGCAAGTTTGCAAATATTTTCCTCGAGAGTCACAGAAACAACGTGCTTATATCTACAAGAAGATGTGTTGGTTTAAATTTCATCCTACTTAAGTTAAGTATTATATTCGGTTATAACTATTTGCAACAATCACTGAAGAGAAATGGAAATAAATCACAGTTTACTGCTACAGGAATTTGAATTATATAAATTGTAAAGAGATTCGGATGCAAAAAAACGAGAAGATTTAGCACACTGTGAATTATATACATGTTTTCGATTTCCTTAAAGGGCCTTTATTGCATTGTGTGTTTAATTAACGGTGCGTAATCTCAGCTAGCAACTTTTTCTATAGTTTTGTTCATTAGTTCGATGATCATAGAGAACGGTTCTGACTGGTAATTTTCGCCTGATGGTTTCCATTATCCTATCCATCGATCCGTCAGGAAGCAAGACTGCTACTTACTGAAATACGCCAAAAACTTCAATCTCGCAAAGTTGTATATAAAGGTAAGCTTGCAGATGCAGGCTGACATATCGTCCTAGTAAGTTATTGCAGGAATATGTCTTTGTTTGGTGCTGACCAATGGCTAATCCTTGCTGACACAAAGGGTTTTCTGAATATTGTTGTGAATTTCCAACTCTAATATCCAATTTTGTCAGCTCAGTCGATCCACTTATGATTTTGATTTCATGAACCTTTGCTGTTGCTTGCAAATCTACTCTAAACCAAGCTGACGAGCTTAGCTCGCTTATTGCACATAAGTTAAAATCGTCGTTCTTTGTTTTCCCATCAACCGCCCATTTTGCTTGAAATTTTGGAAAGAAGTTACCAGAATCGTAGGGAGCTGAGAATAAGGCTGGTTTATTCAATGCGAAATTTGTAGGCTCTGAAAAATGAATGAAAAAGTTAAATGACATCAAATTTTTATGCAGAATAAGAGAAGTACACACTGCTAGCTACATACTTATCTGGAAATGATAACTTAACGATTTATAATTGACAATTCCTCTGCATCGAAACTTTAAGCCGCAATGAGTAAGTCTTCGTGAATCTAATATGCAAAAAAGCTTCAACTATCGCTGTATAAGATTGCATTTCAGAAACATCGAAGTTGCTTCGACATCCAACAGTATTGTGTTTGATGACTTTGCGATGTATTTTTATATGATATTTGTCTTCATTGTTCTTAAGACGTAGCCCGTAACCACTGATAAGCTGACACTTTGTAAAGGAGCACTAGAGCAACATGGTTATGGGTTATGCTGCTATATTTTCCTTAATTTTTCTGTGGCAGTTGTAAAGTGTGATACTCAGACGCACTCTTCTTAAGATGCAACTATTGTTTAAATTAACTTTTCTTCAGATTGTGCAAACTATTTATGTACCGCTTTGAACTAGTTTAATGTGTACACTCTTGTATGTAACACGCTATCTTAGATAAGGGATTGATATCAATCGAAATGAGAAACAAAGTTTGCTATCCTAATGCCAACCAGAAAACAAAATAAAATTGCCATAAGATAGGAATTTATGAAACCTTGGTTTGTAAGTTCGTCTTTAGATTCCATCACAATTTTCTTCCAGATCCTCACAGTACCATCCAGCTTTGGCAAATCTTCAGCTCTCTTCACCAAACTGTAAGTATTCGATGTAATTTTCTTCACCACGAAATTGCAATCTTCACCCAAACTGCATTGATGGAAACTTTTGTGAAACATGCTTCGCAATGTCGTATCTTTGACTTCTAGTCGCGAGGTTATTTCTTCATAAACAGCTTTTGTTGCCAAACTAAGACTTATATATGAGTACATATAAGTTAAGAAGAACGCAAATTTAAATTTGAACGATGCCTCCATATTTGCAACGGCTTTAGCAGTTTCACTGTTCAAATGACTGGTGCTTGCGGTAGCGCAATTGCGACTTTCCAGAACTGTTGGAAACAATAACAAAATATTTTCTCCAATTGAATTTTGAATTGTTTAGTTTTATGAGATCTTTGTTTTAAAAATTTATATTGAAAAGATTGATGAAGGATTCCGTAAATCATTATTTGCTTCGCATGCCAACAATGTTTTGTTCAATCAGCAAAATAGAAAATGTTGAATTTAAAGCAAAATTCATTTAATCCCAATGTCAACTTTCAATTGAATCGTTGGAATGATTTTACTGTTAATAAAGGAATATCCGATGAATGAGTTAATTATGGACGTAGAAAATGTGAAAGCCGCAGATTAACGTCAGCGTGAATACGAAGATACATTCATCATTCCATTCTTCAAATAGATCAGAATTGATATCCCTTGATATCTTAAAAACAGATGACGATTTCTTCTTTATTTCGATCATGTTTGATATCTTGGAAACAGATAACAGTTTCAATTTTCTCATTGCAATCCTCATCTGCCAATCTGGGCAGATAAGATTGAGGTCTGCTCCTTGCTCTTACTGAATCTTTCTGCCCTTAGTTTTGTTGTTTTGCTCGAATAAATCCACAGGAATATTTACGCAATTTTGTATTCTTCGCCACATAAGTCATTCTATCTTCTCAATATCTGTGTGCAAATAGCATATCCGTTCTGTTACCAATTAATAAAATTCGACTCGTCCACCTTCATTTTGTTCTTAAAGAAACTATTTGCTACCAAAAGTTTCTGATGCGTTTCTTATATTTTTAATGCCGAAAGTGTAGAGCGAATTCATTTGTTGTTAGAAAGGGTCTGAAATTGCTTAGTAAGACCTCAATAAAATATCAACATTTTGAATATGCTGGACTAGCATAGTTTCTTAACTTTCGAAAAGTTGAACCTATCGTTTCTTGGAACGAACGAGTTTATAGGATTCCTTCGCAAATGGAGAATGATTGATAATAGACTGATTATATGTTCGTAGGTTATCGCTATTGATAGGCTGATGGACGCTATAACTACGACTCATGGACTTACGCTTCCAGAAACGGACATGGCCTAAATCACCTGCTATTTTTTCTTGAAACCACCGACCCTAAATCGCCGCAAAAAGTGGTTTTCCTGAAGAGCTACACTGCAAAACAAGCTATCAGTACTTAGATGAATGTTTCTTCAAGATATTAAAGCAAAAAAATCCTACCCATAAGTGATATTTTGGTTGTTTGGGGACGCAAAAGATCTCGTAAATTCGTTCGCTACTTTGAGATTTTGATCGTTGGATCAGTTCGGTCGAACGCGTTGTTCGAATTCGTTTGTTTGCCTTTGGCGGGAAGTTTAAATTGAAGAAGAATCAGCCAATCCCATCAAGTTATTTCAAGTCTTGCACCCTGATTGGTCCAGGAACAAATTTGTTTCTGGCGAGAATTTTTTTGCCGTTTTGAGAAGAGTTAGCCCATAAAGCCCTTGACTGGAGCGACAACAACAACATTAATTCACTTCAATTAGATGAGCGTAAGTTGAGGGTCCTTATGTAGTGAGGCTAGATTGATAACTTGATTTAATGATTGATTGATTGATTGATTGATTGATTGATTAACAAATCTAAATATGAGGCTGATTTTGAAATTGAGGCTGAAGTAATTCAATTCAATATCGAAACATCGTGGAAAACATGGCGTCAAAGTTTGTAATCGTAAAAAAATTGACATTTTAAAGTAATAACATCGTTTTTTTATTTATTCGAGGTAAAATAGATGGGGAAATTAAGCAGAGCAAAGACTCGATCGCAACCTGCGAAGCAAGTAGAAAAGAGAACAGAAGATGACAAAGCAGCAGGCCTGGCACTACTGGACTTGGGATCTGCAGATATTGAATACAATTCTGTCGCACAGCCAAATAGGATGGTGATAACAAATAACAAAGAAAAGAAACTAAGAAGCCAAGATGTTAAACAGAAAAAGCAATTGTCAAACAAGCAAAGAAAAAAGCTTGAAAAAGTTATAGAGAAGAAAAAGAAAAAGGCCAAGGTAACATGACAAATCCTCCCCATGTAAAAGATATTCTCATGAAAGATAATTCCAAAAGAATAACTCCAAGGATTTACTTGGTCTCAGTGGGAAAGAAAATTTTTATAGAAAGTCCATTCAGGCTTGTTTCTGTGGTTGGAAACAAACAAATATTGATGTATTATTTTGCTCGTCTGTTTTTTAAGGTATTCACAAGAAAAAATGCAAGGGGTCCTGCATACACGTTTTTTTTTTATAAGAAACTTGGATCAATACTTAGTACTAAAAGTTTCTTAATTTCGCATGAGAATTTCGGTGTTTTAGTAGTAAAAGTTTCTTAATCAGTTTCTTATTTTTTTGGGCCTAAAATTGCGGCATTGTTCGAAGTTGAGCCTTCTTCTCGAGAAAGGGCTTCCATTTTGCATTGACATTGTCATCAAGAAGAAGCCATGCACATCAAGGCAAAAATTTACCAATTTTGCAGTTAAAAGTCAAGAAAAGACGAATGTACCTTTGTTAGAGAGACATAGAATAAGAGAGACATACAGAAAGAAAGTTTTAGAGTTTCTTAACTGTTCTTGAGCGTAGTACTAGAGTTTCTTAAATTTTTGGTCATCGTAGTACTAGTTTCTTATAAACCAGTTTCTTATAAAAAAAAAACGTGTACAACAACATTGCCTGCTGATATGAACAGCTTTGCAAAAAATCAAAAACCTTCCAAGAAGCATTGGGAATTGGAAATTCCATCAAAGAATTTTCATGGAATTTTTGATAAATTTCCTTCAATGCAAATACCCCCCCCCCCCCCCCCTCCCACTTATATCAAATTCCAGAGGGTACCAAATATTTTCCATTTATTGAGCGAAATAAGTTTGCATGTTAATTTTGATATGGTTTGAGATAAAACTGTGTGGAATTTATGTATTTGACTCATAAAAGTGTTTGTTGAATCCGCAAAATATTGTTTAAAAGAACTAAAAAGCTATCATATGAATTCTTGTAATTTGATTTTGTGATTAAGCCCCCTCTCAAATAGGCCCCCTCTCTGATAAGACCCCCTTCTCTGGACTGTCCAAAATTGAATAAGCCCCTGGGGGGGGCAACATGAAAGGTTGCAAACAATGGTTTTTATTCAGTGGCGGACACTTTGCCAAATATTGAGGGGGTGAAGCTATTGTTTCAGGTGAAAAGCGTTGTTTGTTTCTATTGTTTTCGAGCAAAAGATCTTTGTTCTAGCCAACATTGGGGGGCGATCGCAGCCTCCTCGCCCCCCCCCCCCAGGTGTCCACCACCATTTTTATTGAAATCTCCCAAGAATTCTAAAGCAGACTATTATTATAATGTACCTAAAGGCCAACACAAAAAAGGAAACATCGTTGCAGGAATATTTGCTTTTTTTTTCATGTACTTTAGATATCAGTGAAATATGCTTCTGTTTACATTTTAGAGATCAGACCTACTTAAATCATTATCAGAATATCAAATAACTGAGAAGGAGCTTGCATTATACCAACCAATTTCAAGAATTGGGCAATCAAGATTAGAGGGTAAAAGAAAAGCCATTGATTTGAATTCAAAAGATCTCTTGAACGATGTGACAAAGGATGTTGTTTCCAGTGGAAGAAAGAGAGCAAAGAAATTAAGAATGATGAAGAAATTAGAAAAACTTTCAGAAACAAATGTTGTTGCTGCAGAGGAAGACCAAAGTAGTAGTTCAGAGAGCGAGAGTGATTCTGACATTGAGAAAGATGTAGAAATAAAAAAAGAGTCTCATTTGTCATCTATTAAAGAAAATGATTCTTCTTCAAACTTTGATGTTGATTCTAATGAGCATGTTACCAGTAAGTTTCTGTTTTATGATATATTTCATTATCTAAATAAGAAACTTATTTTTTTCATGAGGAAATAGTTGATACCAAGGGGCAACCTGAAGTGAGATAATTTGACAGCCACAAATAGGTCTTGAAAACCTTTTGAAAACGAACACAGAATCCCATACAAAGTTATTACAGAAGAATTTTATGCTGCTTTGCAAGTATCAGATATCATTTTCTTTGCAATTTTTCTTCCTTCTGCAGACACCACAGAAATTGTTCAACCTTGTAGCCAGAAAGAATGCAAAGAAATTGCTATTCAAGCCACTAATGAAAAAGTGCTAAATCCAAAGCAAATAAAGAAATTAATTCCACCCAAGAAGTCATCAGTTTCAAAGCCAGCTGTTTTTGTTGAAGTAATGAGAAGACCAGAAATCCAGGTAAAAGTTTGTTATTTGCATTAAATGTAGAAAGTCCGCCTGTTCACAAGAAATGTTTGATTACTCATGTAGGCATTTTATTAAATGGTTATTCAGAATTAAATTTGTTCTGTTTTCTGGCTTATAGCAATCTCAGTTTGAACGGTGTGGTCTTTTTTAAACATGTGTCATATCGGATGTGTTGTGTGAGAATCAAATTCCTTCAAGAATAGCTTGCTTTTACCATCAAATTTTCAGGGAAACTTTGCCACTTATTATTTTGTACTCTGCCTCAAATACTGTCTTATCAATTTCAAAATGTTTGGCAATAGTATGCTGTATAATATTTCTCTTTCCATTCCATCCTGATTTGTTCAAGTTGATTGAAACCATGAGATTTGATTATTGCCATTTGAACTTGGTTTAGCTCAAACTATTGTGTTCTATCAATTCTATTGTTTATTGTTGTATTTTAAAAGAATTCTTGTTTCCATTGTTTTATTTATGATTAGGCTGCCAGAGTTCTGCTTCCAATATTAGCTGAAGAACAATCAATAATGGAAACAATTTCAGAAAATAATGTTGTCCTAATTTGTGGTGAAACTGGAAGTGGAAAAACGACTCAAGTTCCTCAATTCCTTTATGAAGCTGGATATGCAACACACAGGTTTCTCATTTATTCTGAATTTCTTTCATATCATTTTTTGTCATCTTTCTGATATTTCTTCATTTTGCTTCTTATTTAACCACATAGATAGCTTTCTTCCTCTGGTGGATTTTCTTCCTCTGGTGGATAATTTTCCCCCTCTGGCCGATTGCTCATTAGATAATTTTAGCACATTTACACTGATGTTTAGGGCCTTCAAAATTTTAATTCCTAAGAACCTAATCACTGTTGTTGTTGACTAATACATGTTTTTGTTTCAACCAATTTCTAACTGTATTTGAGACCACTGTCCTACTCATTTGTTTCAGTCCGCATGAAGGAATTATTGGTATCACAGAGCCAAGGAGAGTTGCAGCAATAAGCATGTCAAAACGAGTTGCTGAGGAAATGAATCTAGACACAAGGTTTATGATCTTCCATCATTTTGATGCTTACTCATGAATATCTTGAAAGTATATTTAATGTTATAAGAATTCCTTATGACTCAAGCATGAACAAGAGGGTCAAGGTGTCTCCCTTTGGCAATGTAAAAACCTGATAGAGGAACTTTATGAAGACCTGAAACAAGATAATTCTGTTATCTGTTTGAGTGAAGAGTTGTGCTCATGACATTTTCATTCATTGCAACCCTGACCTGACATCTAATGTTAGACAGAATCTAGTATAGTATCCAAGGTATATTGCAATATTTTATTTGAATGCATAAAAGTGAAGATTGTATCTTCTTTTAGCTTCTGTTAAATAGATCTCAAGAAATTTTCAATAAATCAAGGTTGGATTTTCCACAGGAAATAAACATTTAGAAATTGCTTCATCTTGGTAACAGGCATATAAATCTTCTAAAACCTCTTTTGCATCATTTTTTCTTGGTTTTCTTTCAGCATTGTTTCTTATCAGATCAGATATGAAGGAAATGCCACAAGTAAACAAGCAAAATATTTTTCTTTACAATTCTTCTTATTTTTGTGCAAGTATCATTTTTCAGCATTTGTCATCTCAGTTTCGGCACTGTTTGCTCCAAGTTATTGCTGAGCTGTTTAGAACATATTAATCAACTTTTGACAAGAATGATGTTCACTAACGTTTCTGGTAAAGACAATATTTACAGCCATGACGACATTTGTAAAGAAAAAACTTTACATCATTTGAAATGCTTGTTACTCCAACTATTTGATTAATGTTAGAATTCTCTAGTTCCCTGATCGATTTTCGATAATAATCTGGTATTCATCATGTATTATAAAAGATCTGTAAAATCAATTTTCATTTTGTTCTGACGTTTTTGCTAAATTACCCGTTTCTCTTCACCTAATTTTATGTCCTAATTTTAAATCGTAGATTCAACAAGAATGAAATTTATGACTGATGGAGTTTTGCTAAAAGAAATGGAAACAGTTGAGTTTTTTGTGTTATATCATTCATTTTTTAGTATTATCTTGTTCGAAATTTATGAGATTTCCTTGCCAAAGCTTCGAGAGGAATGGCAAGAGCACGTCTGCAGACAGTTCTTCCCTCTGTTCTGTGTTTGGTTTTAATTTCATATCGTAACTCTTCCTAATTATTTTAGCAGTATGATATACTGTATGGTATTGTTGTTATTATTGCTGTTGTACTTGTGTTTTGGAATTTGGACGTAATTTCACAGTTTAATTTTTCTAATTAAGATCTCTTTCACTTCAGGATTTCTTGCTGACAAAATATTCAGTGATAATAATTGATGAAGCACATGAAAGAAGTGTATTTACCGATATTCTCATTGGTCTTCTCTCCAGAGTTGTGCCTCTTAGAAATAAGGTAAACTTACTTGCGTTGATTTCTCTGCATTCATCAGCACTTCAGTCAGAATTAGAAGCTTTATAGCTAAATTATTTTTAATTGATTTTAGAATAGTTCACCAATTTTTACGATTAAAACCTTGGAACTTCAAAGTTGAATGATAAGAATTTGTTGAGAAGATCTTCGTTGTTGTTAATTTGAGCCACTTTTCTAGAAAATGTGATAATTTGATCTTCTTTTTCTAGGAAGGGAATCCAATGAAATTGATCATCATGTCAGCTACACTTAGAATTGAAGATTTTGTTGATAATAAAAGATTATTTCCGTCACCTCCGCCTGTTTTGAAGGTAACTTCATATTGCTACTCTCTTTACATATCTATTTTGATATTCATTTTCAGTTCAGTAGACTTCATCTATCCGTGTTTCTCTTGTGTATGCTCTAGATTTATCGGTTTTTATAACATAGGTGTGAAGGTAAAGGTATTCAAGAACGATGGACGAAAATTGAGATAGGGACAGACTTTTTATGTTGGCTCAAATCTAAGAATACCACGTTTAGTTTTCTCGTAAAAAAACCCATTTTTGGCTTTTTCAGTACAATATGTTATTCATAGCTCTTTTTCAAACTACCATTCGTTAGTTAGACTAAGTCTGTTTAGATAACAACAAATCAGAGAAATTAAAGACATAAACAGGATCTTCCCTTTTCAATTGAATCAATTATGTGAATGGTTGGATCTTGAGAAATGAAAGATATGTGTAAACATTTTCAGCTTCAACGAGATTGAGTTTCTCGTAATAACTTTCTATCACCCATTACTTATTTGCTGTTTGTAGGTCGACTCAAGGCAATACCCAGTCACAATTCACTTCAATAAGAGAACCCCAGACGATTACGTCACAGAGGCTTTTAAAAAGGTATTATTACGATTTAAGAAAATTTGTATCGAGTCTTAATTTGAATTTCTGGAGCTACCTTAGATCAGTCATTTTGGAAGCCGATTTCGAAAGATAGCTGTGTTGGCATTTCACTCAACTGAGCGAAAAAACCGTTAACTTTGTTTATTTTCACATTGCTGATTTTCCTTCAACTTTACAAGCTGCATGGGCTCTGGTTTTTTTCATTGTTTAAGATAAAACGCATTGGTTAAGTCTGAAACTCTTTCATTAAAACTGGAGTGAAACCAGATGAGAAAAGCCATTATTGATGAGAGTAAAAATATCTGCTTGAATTTTAAAGTAGCCTTATTCCTTTTTATTTGATAAAACTTGCCACTTCTATCGTTAGCATTTTTTGTGAATTTTAAAAGTTTTTTAATTTTAGGTTTGCAAAATACATCGCACTTTAAAATCTGGTGGAATTTTAGTATTTGTCACTGGTCAGAATGAGGTTCAAGTATTGTGCCGGAAATTACGTAGGACGTTTTCATCAAAAGATGGCGGCAGAAACAAGCCTGTTAACGTCAATGAAACTGAGAAAGAGAAGAAGAGAAATGAGAACGATGGCAAACTGACACCTAGCTTTAATCTGGACAAGTAAGAACAGTTTTTATTGATCTTTCTTTGATGTTATGATATGATAATCTTATTCATCAAATTATCAAATATCCAGAGATTTGTCAAGTTTTCAAGTTTTAATCCAACAAAAAAGAAAGAAAAACCTTCTTCATTTTGGTTTGTACTTATTTTGCTTTTGTTTATTGTGGTTCGCCTTATCGAATCATTGGCTAGTAATCTAATAATCTAGAATACAATGAAGAATAATTAATTGTTTCACATAATATTTACCATCACAAATGTTTAATATAACTGGAAGCCGAAGCCGATAGTCATAACTAAATTTCTAATTTATCTGTTATGCTTTTGTTTTTCTTTTATGTTATTACATTAACGTCTAATTTATCGAATTAATAAAATTCACATTTTCGCTGATATCATATTTGCTTGCACTTGCAATGTCCGCAGGAAATTCAAGTAGATTCATTTCTAATTCATCGAATAGTTTTTCATTATTTCTTTCATTAGATGCTGTTAAGTTTTTGGTTATCAGATAAGGCAAACCCGCAATTGCCATTAATACATTCAATACTTAAATTTACAAGTTAACGTTTACTAGAAAATTCAAGAAAATAGGCAATGCTGATTTTTTCAGATATTCATAACAAAAGAGACAGACGCCATTTTGTAACTTGGAAGAAAATGGCGACTGAGTATGCAACAATAGGTCCCATTGTTTTTAGTAGCCAATCAGCTGTACTCCTTTAAATTCTTTCTGTTTTGTATTGTGTTGTTTTCCTTTGTAGTTATCCAACTGTATCAAAGAATGGAATTGATTATGATGATGATTTTGATCATGATGATTATTATGGCGCAGATGAAGAATCATTCCTTAGCAATGAAGAAGTAAAACCTTTTTGCCCCTTTCCTCTTGCCCCTTTCCTCTTGCCCCTTTCCTTGAATAAGCATGTCGTTATCATAAGCATCTCAGTATCACATTTTGTATTTTGATGCTGTACTCTGGTTGTATTTTATCATTATTTTGCTTGCGGGCAAGAGACAATAAGATGAAAGAGGCTTAAATAGAAGATCGAAACAATGAATTACCTTCTTGTAAGATTTTTTCCGAAACCAGTTAAATTGTAAATGATTCTGTAATCATGTGGACTTTTCTAGAACGTTGATAAATTCTAAGTAGAATTATAGGTTCATTGCTTTGCTGTGGTATTCTTAAATGTAACGCGTGCTTAATTAGTTACCTGATTAGCGTGTGAGTGGATTGATTGATTAATTGATTGATTGATTAACTTATTTGTTTTTCCAAAGGATGACATGGCATATGATCAATCAATTGATTCACAATTGCCTCTTCACGTGCTACCACTTTATTCGTTACTCTC
Organism: Aurelia coerulea; assembly: GCA_039566865.1. Classification (NCBI taxonomy): domain Eukaryota; kingdom Metazoa; phylum Cnidaria; class Scyphozoa; order Semaeostomeae; family Ulmaridae; genus Aurelia; species Aurelia coerulea. The sequence goes on from CM076949.1 coordinate 292,072, forward strand.
AAGTGCAAAACAAGCCAAGGTAGATATATCTTTCCATATCTTTGCATTTCTTGTTTACTGCAATTTTCATTCATTTCTGCTATCATTTACCTGGAGACAGACTCAGATAAATCTAAATTTCATGCCCTGGATGTTTGTTAAACTGTCCTTGATGTGGAACTTTATTCCTTTTCAGGTATTCGAGCCAGTTCCAGATGGTACAAGATTGTGTGTTATTGCGACAAATGTAGCCGAAACATCTCTCACGATTCCTGGCATTAAATACGTCATTGACTCTGGAAAAGTAAGTTGATTTTTCTATCCACATTTTTATTTCCTTACGCAAGAATACTGGTCAGTCGAAATAATGTTGTGTCATAATCTTGCTGCACGATGCTTGTGAGTTTCTATCGGTAATCATCAGATTCATATGGCCTTTGAATTTCCCTGAAGATCTATTAGAAAGGGAGGGTAGCTCATAGGTAGGAAGGAAAGGGACAACAAATAAGCATAACAAGATAAGTAATAAAAGACTGTAGAAGGAGGCCGTGACTAAGACCCCGTTTACACGGTAGCGGATCAAAAGTGTTGCAGATCAAAGTGTTACGGATCACCCTCCCGTCTACACGGTAGCGGATCAAAATTGTATCGGATCACGGTCTCGTCTACACGGTAGCGGATCAGCGGTCACCATAGAAATAGGGCGAGGTCACATTCAAGATTTTCTCGGATTTTCAGTGATTTCCTTTTGACGTCAAATTTCAAAACAAACTGCAATTATGATTAAGCCTCGTTTGTATGGAAAATACCCTCGTAATGAATCCGAATCAAAATTGATGCAGATCACTTGCGTTTACACGGCGCAGAGCAGAAGTGATCCGATACAAAAGTGATCCGATACAAAACGAGGTCGCTTTCGTAGCAGAATCAAAATTGATGCGGATAGCGGAGCAGAAGTGTATCGGATCACTTTGAGCTCGTGTAAACGGGAGGCTGATCCGCAACACTTTTTGTGTCGGATCAAAAGTGATCCGCTACCGTGTAAACGAGGTCTAACAGTTCAATTTCTCGAAAGAGCTTTGAATTCATTGAATATATTACGGTTCATATTTGTTTTGATTAAAGGATGACTGACTGGGATAAACAAATATGTTAACGCCGATCCTCTCATTTCTAAGTTTTAACCTTGTCTAAATATTGTTCATTTCTGTAGGTTAAAACAAGATTTTATGACAAGCTCACCGGTGTTTCATCGTTTCGGTATGAAAGTTTGTTTTTGATAAGAATTTTATATCTTTTTTCAATAAGATTTGATATGTTTTAAATCATCACAAGTCAATTTTCTGTTTCGTTTACTGCTAAAAAACGTATTTGCCATGTTTGTTGAATGAATTGATACAGAAAAATGAGTCAGTGACCAATTGTTAATTGTTTATAAATATGGCTTACCTTAATTGCTAATGCTGTTTTTAAAATATCAGTTAATGAATCAAATGTTCGGTCCTTCGATCCAATCAACGGACATTGTTGATGAAGAGTATTTTACATCTATATGAGTTATATTTTTCACAGGAGCTGCGCATGAATCACCAGAAATCGCATTTTGAATTCATTAGTAGCTCCTAATATCTCCATTCCTTATGACTGATTTGCCTTACTAATTGCAGAGTAACATGGACGTCAAAAGCATCAGCCAATCAAAGGGCTGGACGTGCTGGTCGTGTAGAACCTGGCCATTGTTATCGGTATGTATTGTTTGCAGAACTGATTCATTAGGCTTCTTGTGAAATTTCACTGTTTCTTTCAATGATTCTCAAGGTCCGTTAGAGACTACTTTGAGACACTTGCCATATCGAATAGTACTATATTGTCACCGAACCCTTCTGCTCTTCTTGCCACATCATTTAAGATATGGAGTGCAAAGGAGACTTAGCTGTTGTGGTAAGGAGAGTGTTCTTATCGTGCACTGCCACTGAGGGAGGAGGGTGGGGTGATGCAAAGTTTACCGATGTTCGTCGTTTCTTGAAAAAAGGCTACATCTGACTCGTGAAAGGGTTTACATATGCCCCTTGCACTGCAGGGGATTGGCACTAGTCCAGTGGGAAGCTGCATGCCTCAAACTAGACTCTTAGGAATGAAAATGATGCTTAAAGTCGAGCCCCCGGTCTGGTGAGAATATTAAACCACTCTTTGCTGGTTTGAAGGATTGGTATGTTAACCTTGATTTATACCGCTTCCGGAATCCTAACATAAAGTCAAAAACTATCTTTGATGTCTTATGATCTAAGGAAGTAAAGGCTAAAAAGCGTGCATTGCAAAATCAGATATGTCGTACTATTTATAGATATTACTATATAATGCATTCTTAATTGGGTCTCTAATTTTTATTGGATATTCTCACTTCAATAACAATTGTCTTTTTAGGTTATATTCATCGGCAGTGTTTCAACATGATTTCGTCGACTTCTCAGAAGCTGAAATTTGCCGACGCCCTGCAGATGAGCTTTTGCTTCTAATGAAGGTTTAAATCTTTTCATATTCCGATCAGATCACTTGAAATAATCTTTTTTGTTGAGTTGAATTGTTGCATCTTGATCGCCAGCTGTTTATTTTTGCATAGTATAAATCTTTTCATATTCCGATCAGATCACTTGGATTAATCTTTTTTGTTGAGTTGAATTGTTGCATCATGATCGCCAGCTGTTTATTTTTGCATAGTATAAATCTTTTCATATTCCGATCAGATCACTTGAAATAATCTTTTTTGTTGAGTTGAATTGTTGCATCTTGATCGCCAGCTGTTTATTTTTGCATAGTGAAGTTATTTCTAGTTTTGTCCAAATTTTAGATCACCAGAACGAATAAAATCATTTGAAATTTTGTTCAGGGTTTGATTATAGACTATTTACTTAATTCTATTTACAGAACATGGGAATTGAGAAAGTGAAAAATTTTCCATTTCCAACCCCACCAGATTCAACTGCACTTCAGGTTTGCGAAATTTTTCTGTTTCTTACTCACTTTTCATTTTCAGTTTGTGGTTCTTATCAAAGTTTCTATATTTTCCCTAAAGGAACTCTGTCACCAAATTGTTAACATAATTTGCAAAAACCATTGTTTAGGCACGTATCCATTGTTTTCTGCAGTTTGTTTGATGGCTTCACCGAAGCCACCAAAAAGTAACCATAAAAAATGCACTTTTATCCAAGCAATCGTAAGATATATGTTTGGTTTGTGCCTTTGTTAAGTACAAAGATTTTTCTTTTAAATAACTCTTTAATTTTGAAACTAGATGAAAATCTGTGTGATGCTTCCTTTCAAAACCTGTAAAATCACCATTTTGACAAAAACTAGGAGATATAGCCTCTTTAATCTTCTGTTTATCGTTGGATAATAGAATTATGTGAAAGACGTTACACATGTTGAAAATGTTTTGCGTGACTTTTACCAATCTGAAATAAATGCGAAATTAATTGTAGGCTGCTGAAAATCATTTATTGGATCTGGATGCTTTAGAAAAGAAGAAAATAAAGAAAGGTGATTTCTGATTTATTTTTACGACTTTTATCTCGCATCAATAAACCAGAGGTTTGTCTAACTTGAGGACCCACCACGTTTTTCTCCTACACTCGATGATGGAGCTACCGACAGCAAAAATCTGCAAAAATGTTTGCCAGTATCTTCAAATATGATGTCAATGCCAAAATATTACCCACGATGTGCAGTGCACCCTCTATTGTTGAATGATGGTTTGTAAGACCAAAGTAATCGATTTTGAAACCAACTGATTTTAGTCAACAACATGAAATCTTTTCAAGCAATCTTTAGCGATGATTTTATCCTGAGATTCAATGACTGTAAATGCCAATTTTCTTTGACAGGAGGTTTCAATACAGCAGTGACCTTACTTGGTAGAACAATGGGACAACTTCCGGTATCACCAAGATATTCAAAAATGATTTTATTGGCGCATCAGCAAAACTGTATTCAATACATGATTATTATTGTTGCTGCTTTAACCGTCAAGGTTTGTCATTTTATCGTTGCTTACCTTGTTCGTTTTCTAAAACGTCCACAGATTTGATATGTCTTTGGCTGCTACTTTCCAGTGATGTTTCGTGAAACGTCTTCTACCATCAATGAAAGATAGACATAAGATAGACGTATGAATAATAGATTTGAATTTCTCGGTATTCTAGGACAGATCGTTCATTTGTAAGAAGTACGTGTTCAATTCATGCTTTCACCAGATCGCGGAGATAATTTAACTTGTTGAATAAACCAGTCCATTCTGGCTTTCAATGCAAACTACTGTCAATATGCAACCAGCCTATTTTTATTTCACATTTTTCTTTCACAGTTATCACTAGCAAGTTACAATGGTGGCGCTGCGCACCAAAAACTAGGGAGGACAATTGAAAAACTTATCCTAGTAGCTTCAGTGATAAGTAATTCCTTGTGTATCATTTTATTTTCAGGAAATATTTACAGATGACATCAAGATTGACGATGACTCAATCACAAAAGATGTAAGTAGGAACATTTTATCAGATTCCTTCGAATGCGAATCGTATCATAGTCTTGAATATTGGCTCCTCTGTTTCCCACTGGACTGCTAAAACTTTCAGATGCATTTCCCATGAGATGCTGCGCGTTCAAAATCTGTCCCATCAAGTTGAAGATGTAAGATTCTGTTTGATTAGACCCGTTCCCTGCCATTCAAGTAGCATCTTGGTATGATATTGGACGAAAAACTTAGTTTTACTGAACATGTAAGAGCAGCAATTATTAAGGCCAAGCGAGGGATAGGAATTATCCGATTCCTCTCGAAATACGTATCACGAGATGTTCTTGATCAAATGTACAAGCTGTATGTCAGGCCACATCTCGACTATGGCGATGTAATTTACCATGAGCAAAGCATGCCTCTTTCCCGCAAGCTAGAGTCCACGCAATATCAAGCAGCCTTAGCCGTCAGCGGGGCATGGAGTGGAACTAATACTGACAGATTACTTGAGGAACTCGGCTGGGAATCACTCAGTAACAGAAGATGGTATCGAAGGTTGTGCCTCTTTTACAAAATTGTCAATGATCAAACTCCCCAATACTTGAGAGACTGTATCCCAGCAAGAAATGACACACAGTATAACTTACGACACCAAAGAGCTTTTAGGGAGGACAAGGTAAATACCACGAGATATTCCAAGAGCTTCTTTCCTTCTTGTGTCAAAATATGGAATGGCTTAGATTCTGAAATAAGAACCTCTACGACAATATCTCAGTTCAAAAAATCATTGATTTCCATTATAAGGCCTCAAAAAAACCTCATGCATGGAATCACTAACAGCCATGACTCAGCACTCATAACTAGACTTCGCGTTAGGTTTAGTGACCTGAACGAACATAGATTTGAGCACAATTTTGGCCGCAACAACCCAATGTGTACATGCAATGTGGCAGTGGAATCAATTGCCCATTTCTTCCTGCACTGTCAATCGTACTTACACCATAGGGATATCCTGCTTGAAGAACTATCTAACATTGTAAACAACGATGTAACTCAATTACCTGATGATCATTTATGTGATTTATTACTTTTTGGTAGCAAAACCTACAACACAATAGCCAACAAAATGATTCTACAATGTACTGTCAGGTACATCAAAAACACAAATCGATTTAGATAAGGAATCTAAAACTATATATTTTTACTCTTAGACAGGGGATGTTCTCCAGCGGTCTGGAAATTCGCCTAATGTTTGTCTTTGTGGCATGGGGGATTGGGCGGATTCTCGGATTGTTGGACTATTCTCCTGTCTATTTGCCCTGAATACGTTGTCCGTTGACTTCATTCATTTCTGTGTGTATAGTTTAACTTTCCTTTGCTTGAAAATAGAAATATTGTAAAGAGGGTTGTGGTGTGAGAGGCAACACGATAACCTTGGTTTTTTTGCCTCTCACCCCAACAGTTTAAATTGAAATTGTAGTGTTTTGTTTAATGTATTTTAAATCTTATTTGTTATAGAAAAAAAAAAAAAAAAATTCAAGTAGCCCACAGATGTTTAAGCAGGATTGGGCAAGTTTTTTCTTCATTATCATTATCAAAACATTTTCAGTTATTGCATGATCAATTTACAGGAAGATGGAATGAAAAAGAAAAGAATGATGATAACACAAGCAAGGCGGAAATGGGCTGGAACTGTAAGTATATTTCTTCGTTTGCCATAATTCTTTTACCTTGTTCATTGTTTTTCATGTGATCTTTTGTTGATAGCCTTCTTTGCGTAGATCGTTGATGTAATTCCAGCTTTTCGAAGTATATGTCTTCTTATTCGTTTTCGATGTTTTTATTTTGTGTTGAATTTTTCTCAATTGTTGGTCATTGCTTCTCGTTAGTCATGATAATTAAAACAGATTTTGATGAAAACTCAAGTTATGATTTTCTTTGCACCTTATATCAAGTAGTTCTTTCAGGTCATGTTTAAATTTCTATTTAACTTCGAGTGAATCTTAAAATTTGCTTACCAGCCTTTGCTTCCAATATTTTAGTTGAATGAATGTTTTCACTAGACTTACGACGTGATTCCTTGTTTCGTTCAATATTTCAATCTAATCTTTTAATGAGCATCCAATTCAATGAGCGATGCTGAAATTTATGTAATGAGTCTAGCTTTTGACTCGGATTATAGTGATTATTCATCTATTTTTCAATTGACAGGGTGAAACGTCGATGCTAGGGGATATGATGGTAATCCTTCGCGCATTTGGTGCTTGTGAATATGCAGGATATAGTGAACAATTTTGCAGAGAAAATGGATTGAGATATAAAGCCATGATTGAAATAAGAAAACTCAGAGCTCAACTGTCTAAAGCAGGTAAATTCTATTTATTTTGTAATCGAATTGGCGGTGCCTTTCTTGCATGAGTAACATTTTCCCTTTCAATAGGCTAGAGGATCATGACTTAAGAACACTTAGCTTTAACTCTCTATACGATTGCAAATGCAAGTCAAATTGCGTAGAAGAGCCTTATTTCCCAATAATCGAGAAATTAAAGTTAAATAAATCACTTCATAACAAAAATTCAAGAGATTCTAGCGATGATATCGATAACCAACTACCATCGAAAAATGATTTTGATTACTACGACACGCATAAATTTCATAAATTATTGAATAATAAAACCTTAAACATAAAAAATGACTTTAGCATCATTCATACTAATATTTGCTCTCTACTTAAACATTCTGAGGATATTGATCAACTACGGGTTAGCTTAGATCATAGATTTAACGTCATAGCCCTAACAGAAACTTGGCACTCTTCTAAGAACGACAAAGCGATCAAAGACATTGTCCTCGATGGGTATCAACCATACCATGGCACGCAAGGCAGTACACTAAAAGGAGGCTGTGGCTTTTTCGTTACCGAAAGTCTCAAATTCAAGCCCAGAACAGAATTTGATACACAAGTAGAAAACATCAACTCAGAATTTGAGGCAAGTTGGATCGAAATTGTAAACGAAAAGCAAAAAAACATACTCCTTGGATGCATTTATCGACATCCTAGAAAAACAGACAACCAATTCATCGTTTACATGCAAAACATTTTTGAAAAAATCAAAAAAGAAAATAAACTTCTCGTGATTGTAGGGGATTTTAACTTAAACCTTTTGAAACATGACACAGATGACAGAATAAAAGATTTTCTCAATTTAATGCTCTCAAATCATTGCCAACCTATGATTACGCAACCAACCAGATTTTCAAATGAAAGCAGGCCCTCACTTGTCGACAACATATTTATCAATTCGATCGAGAAGGATACATATAGCGGTAATACAATCTCCAAAATAAGTGATCATTTGCCAAATTTTACTTTCATAAAAAGCAGGAACCAAAATCCAATAAAAACAACTAACATCATAGTTAGGGACTTTAAAAATTTTGAAAAGGATAATTTCATGTTAGATCTCCAGACAATGAAAAGCTTTGATGATTCCAAGGACGTAAATCACAACTATGACACATTCCAGGACCATTTCATAAAGTGCCTAGATAAATACGCTCCTCTCAAAAAGCTCTCAAAAAGGAAAGAAAAAATGAAAAAGAAACCCTGGATCAACAAAGAAATCCTCAAGTCCATTCGGATGAGAGATAAATTTTACAAAAAATTCATCAAAACCAAGAATCCAGAATGGGAGGTAAAGTATAAGTCACACAGAAATAAAATAAACCATCTAATAAGAATTAGTAAGCGAAAATACTACTCGAATTACTTCCAAAATTTCAAAAACGATTCTAAGAAAATATGGTCTGGAATAAAGGAAATTATAAACAAAAACAACAAATCATCATCTTCAAATATTTGCCTTGAAATAGAAGATAATTTCGTTACTTGCCAAAAACAAGTTGCAGATAGCTTCAATACCTTTTATTCTAACGTCGCCTCAAATCTTGTGAATAAAATGAAAAAATCATCAACACATTTCAATGACTACCTGTCTAATGCTTCAATAAATAGTCTGTTCTTGACACCTATTATCCCAGCTGAAGTAGAAGATCAAATCTCTGTCCTAAATGAAAGTAAAGCCCCTGGATCATATGGAATTCCCATAAAAATAGTTAAAATTAGTAAAACGTTAATCTCTGCTCAATTATCAAAAATCTTTAACCAATCATTTGAACATGGAATCTTTCCAGACAAGCTTAAATTTGCATGTGTAACCCCGATTCATAAGGGCAACTCTAAACTAAATATGACAAATTATCGTCCAATATCAATTTTACCAACTTTTAATAAAATCCTGGAGAAATTAATGTACAAGAGACTCATCAATTTCCTAGATAAAAATAAATCTTTATTTCAACACCAATTTGGTTTTCAAAAAAATAAATCTACGTCACTCGCTATACTCGATATCTATACCAATCTAACCAAATCTATGGAAAATAACTATTTTTCGTGCTGTGTCTTCCTAGATTTTGCGAAAGCTTTTGATACCGTTAATCATGATATCTTACACTCAAAACTAGAGCATTATGGAATCAGAGGCGTAACAAATAAATGGTTTAAATCTTATCTTCATAATAGGCCTCAAACCGTTAAAATTGGTAACACAAAGTCAGAAGAGCTCTACATTCGGTCTGGGGTTCCACAAGGTAGCGTTCTTGGACCCCTATTATTTCTAATTTACATTAACGACATACCAAACTCGTCTAAATTGCTTAAGTTCCATCTCTTTGCAGATGACACAAGCATATTTCTATCGGATAAAAGCATAGACAAAATTGAAAAAACTCTAAACGACGAATTAAAAAACGTTTTTCAATGGCTCCTGTCTAATAAATTATCTCTTAACGTTAAAAAATCAAATTGCGTCATCTTCAGGCCAGCAAGAAAAAAACCTCCTCGTAAGATTAAACTAGAAATTAATGGTGATCAAATTGAAGAGTTAGATTCCACAAAATATTTAGGTGTAATCTTAGACCAAAAGTTAAACTGGAAAAAACATATTAGCCATGTGTCTACAAAACTTTCAAAATACACAGGACTACTTTATAAACTAAGACACTTTGTGCCAAAAAGTACCTTATCATCTCTTTACAACGCGTTCATCATGCCTCATATTAACTACGGCTTAATAAATTGGAGCTCAGCGACAAAGACCAATCTAACCCCCATAAAGCGTTGCTTAAAAAAGGCAGTTCGAGCTATAAACTTTGCTAAAACTCGTGATCACAGTCTGCCACTTTTCAAGAAACAAAATCTTTTATGCTTCGACGACATAATTGAACTAGAAATAGGAAAATTCATGTTCTCTATTGAAAATAGACTCTTGGATCAAACTTTCTTAGAAATGTTTAAAAAAACAAATGAACGGCACACACGATGTACGCGACAGGCTACCAGAAATGATTTCATTCTTCCAAAAACAAAACTAAATGTCGTTAAACGCACCATAACATACACTGGTGCCATCACCTGGAATAAAATTCCAAGCGAGATAAAGAATTTAAAAACAAAAACAATGTTTAGCAAAACTTTTTCTGAACACCTGCGAAAAAATTACTAATTTCATTACATGTCTGCAAATGTTATGCATCACCAGCCCACAAAATACTGTTTCTACCATTATTATCTTTTTTTTCTTTTTCTTCTTTTTCTTTGTTCCTTATCTTTGATGTTTTTGTATATATTTGAAAAAAAAATGTGATAATAATGATGATATTTTTGCTTAGAACGTATCATGTATGAGTGAATTTTCAAAATATGTAAGCTATCTCCTTGAAAAAGGGGTACTTGGCTCGCCAGCCCCCCGGGGTTTCTCTAGAGAAGAACTTCTGTTGTTCCCTAGAGTATCCAAGTACCCTGAACAACTTTTTTATTCTTTATCTATTTAAATCTTTCAAACAAGTAGAAATGTAGTAGATTAAATTTGTTGTTCAAATGAAATTGAAATTGAAATTGAAATTGAAATTGAAATATCGTTTCTCGGCCTTTTGGCTGAGATTGATCTTAGTATCTGTTATGTCCCCTTTGTTTATCAGGAGGCAGCCCAATTAAAGCTAAAAAGAAAAAAGAAAATATCTGTTCTTATCAGCTTAATAACTGATAGGAATCCAAGGATGCCCTTTTATTAAATAGATTTTTGGAACCAGTTCGTTGGCTTAAAGCTTGCTTCACCGCGGGCACGGGTTGTCCTCACACTGCAGTACTTTGATGGACGGCCCAAAGTCTCTTCATGTACAAAGAAAACATATCTAAGATCCATCTTTCTGTGAACTGCCGTACCAAACATTCACAAGTCCAACACGGGGTACATGCTGTGTTGTAGAATTTCCTCTTTTTTGCCCGACCAAGATAAAGTCTCACGCAGATTTTCTATTAAACTTCGCACAGGAATTCTCTACTATAGACAACACATCTCATGAAATGTAACAGATGTGAAATGCACATTGAAAGAAGAAAGCGATACATTTATAAACTCCTCGCATATTTCGGAAAGGTCAAATCTATTTAAATGAGTGAGGGTGTTAGGTTCTTTCATTTCTATATATAATTTGAAAGCGACAGATGAATTGAATGTCCTTGAAATTTGAAAAAAACAGAATACTAACACGATTTTATTTCATTTTTCTTGCAGTGAATTCAGTGAACAGCAAAGTTGATATTTTTGTAGAACCAAAGATCACCCCACCAACTGAAACGCAGGTGAAGATTTCTCTCATTTCTTATTCATAAATGATACTACGAAATGATTTAAGCCCTGTAATCTTTAGGGTTTTAAAATAATTTTTCTTGAGAATTCAAAACTATTGAACATACGATGACGGAAAAGATGGCGTCAAGGGGCATTTTACGAAAATGCATTGCATAATAAAATGGAATCAACAGTGATACTATAGAAATTCGATCATCAAACGCAGTGCATGCTGGTCAAATGCCCCTGACGCCATCTTTCGCATGATTGTCTATTTCCGTCTAATATCGTAGATGCCACGCAGGAACTCATAACTTTTCGTCAGAATGTTTTCCAAAAATACTTTCGAGTCGTAGTACTCTTTACATTTGTTTGTTTGTTTGTTTGTTTGTCAAATTATTTTACATCTATTATGTACACACTCTAGCTTACTATATACAAATGTACAAAGTAAACTAATCTAAATCGATAAAGAAGTTTTGACTGAAAACTGACCATAATTGACGAAATCCCAAATTTTAATGGTTTTCAATTCTTTATGTTTTCTAACACCAATGTTTAATTCAAATCTTGATAAAGCCATTATATATCACAGTATGTGAGGTGTTCAGAAACAGAACACGAGTTATGCAAAGAACACAATAAGTTACACACATCTATTATGATTTGATTGGTTAAAATAAGACAGGTATCAAATAAGAGTGCGGCAAACCAGTTTTATAATGGTCTAAAACTTTAATTTCAAATTGTGTTATCAGAAATGAAACAAAGTATTAATCTTGACTAGTTATGATTTTTTAATCAATTCTTAACCTTTACAAGTACTACTGACGAAGGCACAGCCCAATACTTTTCGTTTTTCTTTCCATGGTGTTTAAAGTTTTCAGATAAGAATCATCAATTGTTTTTGCTATTTATACTCGTGACACGCTGCATAGCTATTTTAAATTTGTTGGAAATCCCTTGTTGATTAAATCAGTTTTATTATTTTTCAGGCCAAAGTTATTCGTCAGATTCTTTTATCATGTCTTGGTGATCGAGTTGCGAGGTGAATACAATTTTTCTTTTTTTCTTATTTCTTTTCAATGATTTAGTCCTTACCTTTTCATTTGATGACTTGCTTCCATTTTACAGTGTAGGCCCACACATAAATCATTTTTTTCATGTTTATGTGAGAAGCGTTGCCCTGAAACTAGATAGAAATAGACCTTGTAGCGGCATAGGTTCCAAATCTTTAAAACGACTGGTGTAAAATTGAGTGACCTATTTCTTTGAACTGAATGACTTGAAAGAAACTTTAGCTAATTCTCTACAATTCTACCGTTGGAATTTTCTAAAATCCTCAATATTTTCAGAATTAGAGTGTTTTTCTTCTTTCTGAAGAATTCAAGAAAAATTTTCCAAAAAGTTAAAACCATCGTGATTTCTAAACTGTTTGATGTAACATGAATTAATTTCGAAGAAAACCATAGTTTATGAATGCCTACAAAATGGTATCAAGCAAAAGTCTGTCACTCATCTGGTTAATGATTTAGAAATTTGATGACGTCACATCCTCAAATGAGTTGAAATGTAAGATACGCTGTAATTTCCAAAAATATTCAAAATTTCTGAAAAGATCAACGGTAGAATTATAGATAAGTATCTAAAGTTTCTTTCCAGCCATTCAATCAGAAGAAATAGTTCATTGAATTCTACACCCACCTTTTTACGCCGAGATAAAGATTTGGAACCTATGTAGCTATTCTACAAAAATGCCTGGAACGAGCGATATTTTTTACACATTTTCATAGGAAAGATTCAATTGATGAGTGGCGTTAGAATGAGACAGAACATGGCATGTAAATTGTTAATTATTTTATGTCAATGGACGGGATTTGAAGCTTGGTTTGATGCCATTCAGTCGATACATGGTATATTTTTGAAAACATTTGAAATGTCATCAACTTAATGGCAATGCACATCATATCAAATTTGCTCTTATGCAAGGAAATGAGAACATGGTATATGCTTGAAATACCATCAACTCAATCTGATGGACCGGTGGATACTTATTGTATAAAGAAACATCAATGATAAAGGAAGATCATGTTTTTGAAAATCAGGATCATATTTTACATATACCATGTCTCAGTACATCAATTTCAATCCTTGCGTAAATCTGCTACCAGAAACTGACTGACAAGATCTTCTGCCTTTTTATTTCTATAGATGCTAAGAATCTACTCCTTTATAATTGAATTGCATACTTCCATTGGTCTGAAGGTGTTTAGAAATTTCGTTCGACAAAATTTTACATTAAATTTGTCTTAGACTTGCAAATAGCTGATTCTATCAATTTACATTTTTTCTGTCTTTCAGGAAAATACCACAATCCGAAATAAAAGATGCTGCAATGAAAAATGCTTATCAAGTTAGTAAAATTCGCTCTTTTTATTGGTTTAATTTCTATCTTGTTTGCATTTAATTTTCATCTCGCGTACATTTCTTGGAAGAAACAGACAAAGTCAATTACGATTATTTATGGCAAAATTATGTCTGGGTTGATCGATAAATTTGTGTGCTGGGAAATATTGGGTGGAGCAGGAAGAATCTCAATTGTTTGAAACTTTGTAATGTAGAGAATATTTCAGGTATTGGAATGAATAAAAGTTTGACTGATACCCAAAAGTCTCAGATATTTTTTGTGCTTTTTCTTTTTTTTTCTGAGAATTTGAAAAATAGGTAAGATTGGATTTAAGGAAGTTCTTTTAATTCGAAATGCACCTAAACAGGTAAGAAACCTCCTCACTTAGAGCAGCATCTAAATACTTTTCATTTCCCTCGAGGCTTGAAAACTGATTTTTGCAAACAAGTTCGGATCATAAAAGCTGTTGCTGTTGTTGTTGCTTTTTCAATGTTGTTTTATAATGATTTGATTCTTAGCTCTTGAGGGAAATGAAATGTGCGTGAATGAGGAGGAGGTTCTCTATGACTTTGATCGTGGGATTTTTGCCTGTATTTCCAATTCCAATGCCCAGCAAAATAGAACAAAATCTCAAAAAACTTCAGCTTTTCGGATATCAACTAAACTTTGATTCATTTAAACACCTTGAATCAATTCATCCTCCGCGTAACGAATTTTTGAACAGTTGGAATTCTTTTTCATCCACCCACCCAGTATGTTCCTGCATTTATATTTGTGAAGCAGTTTGAGGTATGAAATTTATTTAGATTTGAAATCAATCATGAAAAACAGAATGATAACTTTCTAGAAGGAAAAGAAATGGAATATTTGCATGGAGGTATAACTAAAGAAGCCCTTTAATTCATTCTATCTATGAAATCACGTCTAATTTGTTCGATAAATTTTGAACGCGAGCAGTCATGAATATCTTTTTGCTTATTATTGAAATTTGGAATCAATCATCAGAAATCGAAATAGTTACTTGCTGGAAGGAAAGAACTTGAAATTATGGAAAATGTGTGATTTGTGAAGCTGTGTAATTCATTCTTCCTTGAAAAACAAAAGCTTGATTTAATATGCATGGTTGTCATATATTGCTAACGCAAGCAAAGCAGGTGCTATATTGTCATGACTTTAATTCGACGTAATAGCTAAAACAGATCAAATAAGAGCTTATAGAGACTATTGCCTATTGGTTTTCTCAATTATCTTGTTGTATGGTAACCTGATGTTGTATCGTAACCTTTTATCTTAATAATATTTTGCAAATCATTTCCAATTATTTCAACTGCCAACTTTTCTCGTCGATGCTATTGCTGATGTGTCATTTGTAAACTGTGAAGGAAACACGTCAAACGAACATTAACCCTGGTAGAATTTTAATATTGTTTTGAAAAACAAAGCCATATTGAAATTTCTGGTCGTCAGACTCTGCATGAAATTTCTAACGAAAAACCCATAATTAATTATGGGACAAGGGACATGGCTGTCAATTTTTAGCTACCCTACAAAATGGTCTGGATCCATCGATATCTTTGTACGAAATTGTTCAAACTAAATCTTAAACTTTCTGTTTCTTTCACAGAGTTGTTCAACCGCAGACCCAGTTTTTATTCACCCTGCGTCTTCATTATTTCATGCTCTTCCTGAGTACATAGTTTATCAAGAAATCATCGAGACTTCTAAACTTTACATGAGGGGAATAACTGCAATTGAGGAAGACTGGTTGGCACTTTTTGCACCTTATAAATGCACCTTCTCAAAACCTCTGGATACGATCAAGCCTCGTTATGATGTTGAGTCTGGTAAGATGAAATGTCACATGACATGCACTTTTGGTAAGATCCTTTTGTCTTTTATCTTGATTTTCTACTGTAAGGAACTGTAAGGAGCAAGGAGCAATACCAACAAGACACGAAGTACCGGGTATCCCAAAATGATGTATTATTGTTTCATTGCTTACATGTCCATAACCAATGAACTGATTTTCAACAACTTCGTTTCATTTGATTGCCTAAAGGCTAAATTGTATTTTAAGATGTTGGTTGTGGTTTTACAACGGCGTTTTCATGTCGAAAAGAAGATCGATAAACGTGCTCAAATTCAAGCCTTAGATGGCATGAAAATGAAACGGCCTATTTTTCCAGTCAACATTTTAGATGTGATACAAAAGGCTGAACTCCTATCCGTATTCTCTGAACTCAGTATTAACTGAATTCGTATTCCCTGAGCGACATATATTCTCTGAACGCCATATAAGTTCAGCCGTTTGCATCACATCTAAAATATTGACTGGGAAAGTAGGCCGTTTCTTTTTCATGCCATATAAAGCTTGAATTTGAGCAGGTTTATCGATCTTCTTTTCAACATGAAGACATTGGCCTAAACCACAACCAACATCCTCGAATAAAATTTAGCCTTTCGGCAATCGGATAAAACAAAGTTTTTGAAAATCGGTTCATCGGTTATGGACATATAAGCAATCAAACGATAATACATCATTTTGGGACACCCGATATGTGACTCACAAGTAAATGTTTTGTCTGGTCAAGGGTGTCAGGACACCCACATTTTGATTAAATATTTATTTACCTTGTCTTCTCGCGATTATTTATCCAAAATTATATCTTATATTCTTTGCACTCAGTATCTTTTCTTAAACAAAGCTGAAGAACTTTCACAAGCCATCAAATTTGTGGAAAATATTTTTCAAAACAAATTTCTGGAAGATAAACAATTTCAAGAAATTGGTAAAGAAAGCGATAATCTGTTTTAACATGTATGCAGCAATTTATCAGTTGTGTCTGTAAAAACTGAAAGAACTTTACGTGTGTAGTTTTCGATACAGATGACATTTATCATGTGGTGTTAGAACAATGACCTGGTTCTGTATCACTGTTTCAGTTTGTTTTTGTTATTCCAACAGAGATCTAGCGATAGAAATTATGTACTTCTATAGAACATTCATTTGTTCTTGAAGCATTCTGTTTGATAAGTGCCATTGTTATTCACGCATCAAATTTTCTCCGAGTCAAAATTGTATATCTAAGATTCTTTTTCGTGCAGGCACAAACGGTTGTTCCTTTTGCATTATTCTCTACAAAATTGGCTGCATTATTTGGGTAGTAGCAGTGCTATTATTGCAAGATTGTTTATTCTTTTTAAGAAGCTATTTTAGAATGACCTGAATTGAAAATTTACATATGTACTGCATGTCCTTGTTTCTAATTATATGTCGTTCAAATCTTTTAAAGGTCCTCATTGCTGGAGTTTGCCTGCTCAAGAACTTGATTTTCCACATTGTATCGATCGATTCAAATGGTTTGCAATGTCATTTCTAGAAGGAAATGTAATGATATTTTCTCTTATTTTTCGATATGCCTTGCATGTAACTGGACCAAAAAACCTTTCTTTTATTTTGTAGGAATTCACTCATGTTTCTCGAACAGATCTGCTAGTTTCAGGCCAGTTTTCATCAGTTTCTCTACCGAAAATAGTAACCCTCGGCCTTTGTAGGGTTATTATTTTCTGGTATTGCCCTCGAAAACAGTCATTATAGGCTTCATCAAACTTTAAAGTCAAAGCTTCCGAATTACGAAAGCACGGTTGCGTGCGTATCTGGGATTACTTGTGAAACTCCTGTGATTCAGTTCTTTCTTCGTAGGGAGTTTTAACCAAAAATAACTGTTAAATTTGGTTGCATTTATTTTTGTATTCGGCAGATTACAACTAGAATAGATCACGAAAGAGATAATCGTCGCTTTTTTTGGAGGGATTATGGCAAGATTAATGTCGCTTCTCTTCTTGATTGACTCTCAAGCAGCTTTGATCAGCATCTCTAAATCATTTTGATCGCTAGACTAGATTTTAGCAGTGGGAGTTTAGCAGATATAAGAAGACAGAAATCAGTTTATTGCGCAATTAAAATGTGAATAATGATTCAAATTGATCTGGAAGTTCACCAGCAATCTGTATTTGATATCTTTCATAAACCAGGATGCTTGCGCGTAAAGAAATTGGTTATAGTAGCTTTTGCTGTATACCGTAAAAGCTCTATTAAAAACCCCTCTCTTTTTAATCCCCTTGCTATTATTACCCCTTCTCTAGAATGAAGCCTCTCCATTCACTGTAACGGTTAGTTATATGACTATGGTCAGGGTGAATGTAGGATGCAGTTCATCATTGTGTTACTCGAAAAACAAACCGATAATGATGGGGGTGGGGGGCGTTTACCCTGAGAGATGAAGTTTGTAAATGATGTGTATCGAGTGGAGCTTTGCAAATGTTTATAAGTTCAAGTTTCAGTTTTGAATTGCTTATGCTGACAGATCCGAGTGGAACTCTAACGTGATAGATAATCTAAAGGTTTTTATGGATCTTAGTATTGTCTCAGTTCGATTTAAAGGTCATATGTTTTTGCTATGATTCTTAAGCATTTTAATCTTACTGCCATCTATTATTTTGTTCAGTAATTTATTTTAAGTGGGCTGGAAGCATTTCTAGCTATTTCAAGCTAATTTAAGCCCACTATGCTTGCCGTATCCAGGCATGGGACCCCTAGCTGAACGTCCCTTCCGAAGGACTGCTCTGCAAAGTCAATAGAAAATGAAGTTCCTTTGACAACACTAAAATCTTTTCAGGAAACTATGGGTTTGAAACAAGTTCTTCTGCAATATAAATTCTCTCATCTGAACCACATTTTTTTATCTGATGACTACAATGATGAGAACAACGAAAAAGCAATTGGTTGGTATGTTAAAAACTACCGTTCTTTCCTTCCTCCATTTTCTTCCTCCACAAGTCATCAATTCAACAGCAGCATTATGTCGAAGTAATTCCCATTTTTGAACTTTTCTAGGTTTGCGAAGCATTGCGAGAATTTGTTCCTTATTTGCTGACACCAGCCTCTGTTATGATAAAGACTTGGGCAAAGTAAGTCTGCTAATGAGTTCTTCGAATCTTTTTGAAAACGAAAGCATGATGAAAAATGCCCAAAGCTTTCCATCAACTAGTGTTCACGAAACATGGATTTATACCTCGGGTGAATAGACTCTTTTTGCTGTTCTACTAAAGAGTCTGGATCGAGCGATATTTTTATATAGATTTATGCGAAGGGCTCGATTGAGTGGCGTCAGAACTCCTTTGTGCACATTCGAAAATTGTCAATTTCGAACGCAATTGCGATTCGAATATATAT
The DNA here is from genome assembly GCA_039566865.1 of Aurelia coerulea. Classification (NCBI taxonomy): domain Eukaryota; kingdom Metazoa; phylum Cnidaria; class Scyphozoa; order Semaeostomeae; family Ulmaridae; genus Aurelia; species Aurelia coerulea. The sequence goes on from CM076949.1 coordinate 310,896, forward strand.
CAAAACATCGTTCGATTCAGATTCTTTTTTAGAATAGCTAAACTGAAAGCTCTATTTATGTTAATTTTGAGACGGAGTATTCGAGCCAGGCGTGCATAAACATAGGAACGTGGGAACAAAGTTCCCAGGCAGCTTTTTCCAAAGCAATATTTGCTGGCAGTTTTTCTAAATAGTTTTTGATGAAATGTAATTGCGGTAAGATGATGAATAATAGCAAACAAATGGTACAAATTGCCCATGTTCTGCTGTTGAATATATGATTAATCGTTTCGGTGCTCCATGTATAACAGCTTACTATTTGATACCTTGCATTATTACTGGTTCTGGTAATAGGCTTTTCTACCCTAGCTGTACAAAATTGATATGCAGGCAGGTTTTCAGAGAATTTCTACCGCTCCCAGGCAGGTTTGAACATTATGCACGCCTGATTCGAGCCCAAAGTTACCCAAAGTATGATTCATATATTAAATCATTTGAGTCATGAGTGACATTTTATTTTGTTTCAAGCTGCATTGAAATAAGTTTTATCCTTCGGGGCAAGAAGAATTTAACTTGATGGAATTTCATCGATATTATGTTGCAAGAGAAAGAAATTGTTTCTGAAAGTGCCGAAAAGAAAATTTAGGAAGTAAATTGATAAGATCATCACCACGAATCGCTTTATGAAAAAGGATTTCTAATTGATTTTGTAATTTGATTTAATCTTTTTGAGATCATTCCGCCACATTTGATGTTAGTCTTTTATGTTTATGTCTTTACAATTAACTTACAAGCTAAGATCTAAATAATTCATAATTTATGCGAAGTAAGGATACCTCTAGGCCATTGATTTATTTTTATTGATTTATCTCGAATTAAGGTAACAAAATCTATTTTATATAATGCTTTTGATTTACATTCACCGCCATTTTGTGCATTGACGCAAGGGCGCAAGGACGCAAGGGCGCAATCCACACTGTTCGATATATCAATTCTCTCTCTAGTGAAGTTACACTATGATACTAGATGTCATTTTTTTGTTTCTTTAATTTCAAATTCAATTTATCGACGTTTCATTAAAACACTTTCAAAATATAAATCGACTAGTGCCCCCCCCCCCCTCCCGGATGGATTGACTCATCTCCTTTCCCTTCCCAATCATCCAGTGCACCCCTGCGTTTCACTTTCGTGACTGTTCTCTTGTTTTATTCAAATTCAAAGTGTCTATCTCTCGTGTGACCTTCACAACTGATAAGAATGGCCCTTTAGCTTGATTTAGTGTGACCAACTTTCGTGGCCGTATCTCGCTAGTTTTCGATGATTTCAGAACATAAAACTTCACTCTGTGGGAACGTGATAAAATACAAGATCTCTTATTTTCTTATTTCATATTGGTGGGAGCTTTCCATTTGGGCTCAGCACACACAGAGGAGAATGGAAAGCAATGTGACAAGAAAGAACCTATCTTCTCCCCTCCTCCTCTGTCCCAAATTGGATCCCCTGTAGAGGAGACATAAAACATGCAAAAAGCCCTTGATCTGCCCCTCCGCAAGATAGATTCATCCTTTTACACGACTTGGGACGTAATGAGTTTTACGAAAAGTGTGTATCAGGCTTGTACTCCGTATCAGGCTTTGCAGCCAAACGTCATTGCAAGTGCAAAATGAACTTCTATCGCATTTGGAACAGGCCTTTGATGGTTAATTCCAATTGTTTTCACTATGACAGTTGCTCTCAATTTTTAGAATATGATACTGCTACAGTTTGATATTTGCGTTTGATGTTTCTTGTTTAATATTTTTGTTTGATAGTTTCCTTGTTATTCAATAGTTACCATGCTTAGTTACCAATCAACAATTTACTGCTTCCTCCATGGTTTTATTTGGATTTCTTAAGCCCTCCATGATTTTATTTGCATTTCTTAAGCTATTTGCAAACTTCAAGTTTTCCCAATTCCAGTCTAGGTCATTTCTAATGCTACTATTGTTATGTATTTATGAAATAGCCACAAAGCATCCACAATTTTTAAACCATAATCTATTGAATCCTCAGTTTTCTAAAATCTTCATGAAAAGAAGCCACCAGGAAGAACAAATTCTTTCAATGAAATTAGCGAATTATTTGGATTATAAACATGTTTTATTTTCGTCATTTCCATAAGGCCTTTTCACTTTAATAGTAGTGGTCTTCCTTTTATTGACTTCATTTTTATCGTAAAAAGTACGTCGAGGAAAGAATATCTGTTGCAAACTCACAGTTTGGAATTAGGATTTGAATTGAAACAACGACAACGTCTGCTCCTTTGTTTAACTTAAAGACAAAACTTGAAATGTGTGTGCTGTTTTTAGTGTTACAAAACGAGAGAGTGAATTGAGTTTTTCCTTTTATTCCAAACCATCACATCTATCAGATGCGATTTCTTTGTTGGTGCATAAATTTATTTTGAAGAAAAGTTGTTCGGCAAAAAGAAGCAAAGTGATATCATCTGCGTAAGGTACGAAAGAATTTTATGAAAGAACTTTACAAAGCGTAGGAAGAAGGGTTCAAACAAATTGCTTCGAATTTTTGTTTTCTGTGGAAATGATTAACCGCCCTCCTGCTTCCATTTTTTTTAAGTATTGGATCCCTATGTGGGTTGGCTAGAGGAAAAATGAATTTTTTCCCAAAATTCGGATAGTATCATCTTTTTCTTGTTTATTCCTTGTTTATTCCATTCATTCTATTTCTTTCAATTCAATTGTTTCATTCCGTAGATTACAACCTCGAACTGAAGTTCTCCTGAAAGAATTTTTGAGTGAAAATGTTTCAGAAAGGAAAAGCTTGGTTCAAATGTGGAAAAAGGATGAAAAATGTTCGTACTTTGCTTACTCTTTTTAATACTTTGACTTTAATTTATTTTCTAATAGTTTTTTCTTGGCCATCTTGCGTTCACAACTCTACTTACCAAGTATTTTTTCTGTTTGATGACTCTGTTTCAGAATTTGAATTCTAAATGGCCTTCTAAAATTATTTAGTGCCCTGTGTAAACTCTAGCAAAGGCATTTTTTGTTCTATCATTCATTTAAGATACTACAGCTGGACTGGGTGGTAGAAATCGGGGTACCAATTTTATGTTACACTTTATGGGTGTTATTTTATGTTTTGGAGGCATGACACAAGTCGTCTTTCTTCAACAAGATCTAAATCTACTTTTTATTGAAACTTTCAACTACAAAATCATTTATCCAGGATAAACTCAAAATGGTCTAATTCAATTTCAGATTTATTAACTGCTTACTTGCAATGGACACCAGAGAGTCTTCACGAACAGATTCGCAGTAAATGGCCGCGGATAGCTTGATAAAGGAAAGATCGGCCAGAAAAGCAATCTTGGGACCAACTGTGCCCAGCAGTGAAATAACAGTACCGAGGACAACTGAATTTGTATCTTGGAGGACCTCAAATAGACCGAAAAGGAAGAGGAGGTGGTGGGAAAGACTGAAGTGAAAAGCCCATCGAGAAGAACCATGGTCAATGGAAGAACTTGATGGTCAATGAAAGAAATTGTGCAAATGTTGGCCAGCAAAATATTTGGAAGGAGAGCGATTCAAAAGTGACTTTGTGTGTGACTGCAAACTGTATATTGAACAGGCAGTGAAGAATGGTCGAAGAATGTTATTGGACAATTCGAAACAAAGGAAACAACCCAACACTTTTATGATGATCAGCAATCGCCGGTAAATCATCAGAATCAAAATTGACAATCACACATCAATCATAACGATCATTAGCACTAAATTCAAGTGCATCCTTTTGTAAGCAATGAATCTTAATCTATCGACTGTAGAAATTTGATAGATCAACTGATTGAAACTTGTTTTCTGGGGTTGTATTTTTTAAGTTTGTTGATCAATAGGCGAGATAAGATTTGATTCTTTTTTCACGCCCATTCCTCAAGGCAGACATTTGAACCATCTTTACAGTTAAACAGAAATCTTATTTCATACGCGAACTTGAGATGAAGTTTTCCAGCTTTAGCTGCATCTTATCCATGCTTATCCCGGATGAAAATCAAATTAAAGTACAAAATAATAAAAACAGGTAGGGAACACCTTTTAACTGAGCTTTTTATTATCTAAATTCCAGGTTCCGAATCCTCTTGATAAGACGGATAAGACTAAGCACCCTCGACACGTGGAAAAGAATGCTCCAGGTATTCGGAAGGCCTTAATACGATCATTTTGTATTCCTATGGATCATGCTTACTGCAATTCCTCGAATGAGCCCTCAGGGATTTTTTTCGCAAGAAAGTATTTTGGGTAAGGGCTTATTCGAGGGGAGGGGGCTTACTCGAAGGGAGGGAATTATTCGAGGAATAACGATAGATTCTTACAAACAAAATTAACGTGGGTCTCGACGTGGGTCATTGTTTTGTTATTGTTTAGCACGTTAAATGGATAATATTTGAACCAGCAGTTAGCCATGCATTCTCCATACTTTGAGATTCAACCTGCTTTGTTTGTATGCTATTTCATAGGTATGCTCTATTCATTGCACAATGTGCAACCTGCTCATTTCAGTTTTTGCAGTTATGCTAAGCCATATCAACTAATGATTTAGAACATAAGATCCTTTTGGATGATTACAAAGTCCGTCCTGAGCTAAGCAAGCATAAGAAAATCTGAATATCGAGTTCTTCATAACCCCAAATGATCGTTGTGATGCTGTTTTTAGCTACAGTCAGAGGGATGAATGTTGCTGCTAAAGTCGCCTTCAATAGCAAATCAAGCGCCTTGTAAAACGACAAGAATCGCCCGAAAAGCAATATTTTGATTTTTATGTCAAACGAAGATGATACGCAACAAATCAAAAATCATTACCCCTAGTTGGCTTGGTTCGTGCATGAAACTATTGGTGCATCGTCTAAAATTAGATGTCATGTGAGATTAACGATAACCCAAAATTACTTATGCAGAACTCTGCAGAACGTTTCTATTCGCGGGCATCTAATTTGAGACAAGCAGTCACGAAAATAACATCTGTGCAGAATCGTATGCATGAAGATGTTTTGGTTCAGTGTGATCATGTGCCCTCCCTCAGTGAATGGCGCCATTGTTTGATGGGATTCTGCACCTTTCCTCTCAACTTCACCTGCGACGTTTGCATATTTGCATCTGTAGCTGTGCAGGAGGGGGTCCTTCTACCTTCGGTGAGGCTGCGAATGCTACCCTCTGTGCAGGCCGCCGTTTACATCATCCTCTAAAGTTGACTTATTTGCATAATGAGTACTATCAACGAGTGGCTAATGATGCGTTCGTTCTAGAAAACGATTGTTTTAACGTAATTAAGCTGCTAATGAAGTCAAGAACGTGCCAATTCTGGGTAAATTTGTTGCTGTGCCAGGGTAAACATTATGGTGATTTATCCATCTTATGGTGTCAAATCTGTCTAACATGAAACATGCCGACGTCAAATTTTTCTATCTGATCGCGGGAAACTTCTGTCTTGTGTGCGCTTTCTGTGCGCTTTCTTTATTTCAGTGCCAATTAGCAGAGGTAAAACGTTAATCAATTGCTTTAACGAGCGTGACGGACTTTCTTTCTTTCTTTCTTTCTTTCTTTCTTTCTTACTTTCTTTCTTTCTGACTTTCTGACTGACCCGGAGCCCCCTCTTAGATTACAAAGTTGGACTTTGTAATCAAAAATGATCTTTTTTTAGATTAGAGTAATTTAAAGAGCCATTGTCACTCAAAGTCCTTTGCGAGCTTGCTGCAATTTGTTGAGACTGTCTGAAATCAGTTCTGGCCTAGCGAAACTGCTAGATCCACAGTACAGTAGTTGAAATGATAGAACAAAACAACTAAAGTAAACTTTCCTATCAGCTCAATTCCTGCACTGTGGATCCATATGTTTCTCTTTGGCCGAATTTGATTTTTAGATTGTCTGCAGTTGTAGCATGCCCGCGCTTTTCTTAAAGTACAATTTACAAATATGAGAAATGATAACTACTTCACATCTACATTGTTGCTCTTGTATTATCTTCACCGTTCCAGTCAACCCGACAAAGAACAAAAGAGACTACAGTATTTGCCTGGAGATATCTCGACTTACCCACGAGATATCCGTCTGGACAGCATTTTCGGAACTCCAGATCCGACCGTCTATCCTGTTTTCAGACATTGTGGCTTCTTCAATAGGTTGTTCTTTGGTCCTTCTTACTTCAAACCTCTAATTTCTGTGGTTTTTAATGAACCTCAAAATGCTCCAAATCTTTTGCAAATATAGTTAGACGGTCTCTCAGGACGGGAAGAAGTAACATGGCAGAAATGCAGAAATAATGAAATAGGCCTTTATCTCAATTCTTTTTTGATTCAGTGCCAACGCAAAAGTTTACTGGATTGCTGTATGGACACTTTTATGCAGAACTGATGTAACGTCCGGATTAAACATTGAAAAAAGTTCTGCTTCTAAGGAAATCCGTTCTTATGAATCGATACATTAGATTTTTGACGAAGACTTGTCCATGAGTGAAAGCACAGACGAAAATGCTTTGTCATTTGTATGAAAGTACAAATGTAATCGAGCAGATGTAGATGATAAGGATGACGCGAGAGATTCGGACACTTCCGTAAGCTCTCGAAACCAATAATTTTGTTGTTTCAAATCAACTTCAGTCTTGTGGCATGATATTTTACAACCAGAGACGTAGGAACCGGGGGGGCATTGGGGGCACGTGCCCCCCCAAGATTTTGAAATAAACAAATTGTTTTCAGGAAATGCCCCTTTAGCTTAATGGAAAAAGTGCCCTCGAAGTGTCGTGCCCCTCCAAGTTTGAGATGCTTCCTACGTCCCTGTTTACAACGAAAATAACGCTTTTTGGAAATTTATTTCTAAGCGGGAACGGATTTTTTTCAATCAACCTATCAGACCGATGAAATCAAAACCACACGTCTATTATCATACTTTAGAACATTTTGACTTTTTTCGAATTGTCCTTGCTAATAACATCAAATGAGAGAAAATTTGATTTGCTCTTAGTAGCTATGAAAATAGACACCCAAAGTGTGTTGGCAGCCTTTTTGCGGACCCATTGTTGACGGTGAAAATTGTCGCCTTTTCACGGAAACGTGCGTTTTGGCGCAATTATTTTCATATTCACTTCCGCCAGGTGAAAATTTCCTGAGAAGGGTTATGATTGGTTGATTAAACAGAAGATCCAGAAAGCTGTATTTTGATTGGTGCGTCAAACAAAAGCATTACTGAAACCCTTTGGTTCTTTCCGCAACAGGAGTTTCAGATCAAAACAAAGTGCAAAGCTTCGAGGAAAGGAAGACGTAGATTGCTCTCGATTTAAATGCAATTTACAGTTGGTTTCAAAGACGAAATATATTCCTGAATAAACATCGCAAAAGTTGATTGCATTACATCAAAGATGGTGAAAACATTTCGAGCCTACTTGCCTGCAAATTCATACAGAAAATATAGCTGTGTTCATTGCCGTGCACATTTGGCTAGTCATGACGATCTTATTTCCAAGGTATTTTTAAGTTGCTTGCTCAAAATCATTAACGAACAATCACCTAAGTTTGTTGTTTCTTCATTGAATATAAAATATCCCCCTTCCTTCAATCGTTCATCTTATTTTTCAGTCATTTCAAGGCAGCCAAGGACGAGCATATCTCTTCAACTCCGTGTAAGTTTTGTTCAGTTCAGTTCAGTTCAGTTCAGTTCATATATTTTAAAATTCCTCTACATACAATATCTCAATAAAAACACTAATTACATACAATGACTACAAATTACATAAACATACTTATAACATACAATGAATAACAATTACATAAGATGTTGCATGCAGGGGAATTTCTTTAGGAGGACCTCTCTCAATAGCTAAACTAATCGAGGAGAGAGCACCCCCTTTCAAAGATGGTCTTGAATCTTATTTAATCATTTATCGAGGGACCAGAGCGATATTTATCACTTTAGGATCAACTTTGATAGTTCTTCATGAATAAAAAGGCTTTAAGCTTTTGACGAAAACTGAAAGCAGATGACGATGTCTTTATATCAACTGGAATATTGTTCCAAGATTTAGCACCAAAGAAACGCACAGACCTGATATTTTAGATATTTTTTCGATTTAAGAAAATATCATTTTTTGAGGCTTGCCGTGTACCATACTGATGAACATTTGTCACTGATTCAAAAAAATTGTGGAAGCAATTAGGAGAGATCTTATTCACACAATCATAAACAAAACAAAGCAATTTTAGCTGAAAAAGATCTTGAAGCTTCAAGATTTTCAAGTCAGAAAAGATAGGAGTGGAGGGTGAGGTGAAATGTTCAAATGCAGCTTTTACCACTCTTTTTTGCAACAAATATACAGGCTTTATATGAACATCATATGTAAGTCCCCATACTACTATACCACAGATCAAAACATCGATAGGAAGAAAGTGTCTTATCTTGAAAAACATACCACATGTTCTGGCCAATTTTTTTGAAAGTTCAGATAAATGGTATTTCCAGCTAAGAGTTCATCCAAAAGAATGCCAAGAAATTTTACATACCTAGACATATTTCCAATTTTAATATTTACTGTTTCCAATGATGAATGTTGAGGAGATTTAAATATTATGAAATTAGTTTTATCAATGTTTAATGACAACTTGTTTCATCAAGCCATTCTTTAACCTTTTTTAACTCTCTATTTACTATTCTTTGCAGCATATCAAGATTTTCAGCTTCAAAGTAGATATTTGTATCATCCGCAAATAAGTAGAAGGAGAGTAAAGATGATGAATTTGGTAAATCATTAATAAAAATTAAGAAAAGGAGGGGGCCAAGGACAGAACCCTGTGGAACTCCACATGTAACATTTAGATGGCTGGAGCTAGACCCATTCACAGAAACATATTGCGTTCTACCTGATAAGTAAGATTTGAACCACTCTAAAGCAGGTCCTCGAATTCCATAATTTTCAAGCTTCAACAAAAGAATGCTATGGTTTACAGTATCAAATGCTTTCTGCAAATCAAGAAAGATTCCGCAGCCAAATTTTCTGTTGTCAAGTGAATTCTTGATAGTTTCTGTCATGCTGACTAAAGCATGGTTAATGGAGTGACTTTCACGAAAACCAAACTGAAATGAATATAAGATACTATGCTTTTCTAAGAAGTCATACAAACGTTTATACATAACTTTTTCAGTGATTTTGCTAAAGACAGACAAGAGAGAAATGGGACGATAATTAGAAGCAGTAACCGAACAACCCTTTTTAAACAGAGGGATAACTTTTGCAAGTTTCATCTTGTCAGGAAATATACCAGATTGAAAGGATTCATTTATGATTTGAGAGAGTGGTAAACTAATTAAGGGACACAGGTGCTTTAGAAGCTTAACAGGAATGCTGTTGGGACCTAAAGACTTACCAGGCTTTAGCAAATTGATAATATCAGATATCTCTGAGGGAACTGAGGGGACAATGAAAAAAGAGTCACAGTTTCTATTATGGACAAAATCCAAGGGAGACTTTCTGGTTCTTGGTATGTTCTTAGTGATATCATGAGAGACATTGACAAAAAATTTGTTGAATAGATTAGCAATTACAACAGGATCAGATGTAAGGGCACCATTAGAATTTTTTAATTTGCTTATGACGTTTACATTAGAAGATTTCCTAATATTTATGACTGATTTAATCCCTGACCATAACTGTTTCATATTTTTACTATTTGTTTGAAAATAATTATAATAATAATTGGCTTTGCTGTCTTTTAAAGCAATTGCAATTCGATTCCGGAATTTTTTAAAAAGATCCCTTGTAGCCTGATCATTATTACTCTTGTGTTTATTTCTTAACTTCACATCTTTTTTTGTGAGTTTTTTCAGAGGAGCATGAGTCTTCACTAGTTTATCAAGATTTGAGAGAAATCTGTTAAATTTAGAATTAATACTTAGTTGACCATCATTCAAGTAAGTCAGGTCTAAATTTGCAAAGTCGTTTTGGAATCTTTCAGCATTAAGTTTAGAGAAATCATGGTAGGAGTATGATAAGTTTTTGTAAGTTATACCTGCATGCTTTACAATAAGAAACTGAGGAAAATGGTCTGTTATTTGTGTTAGAATATTACCACTTACTGTTTCTTGATCAAAAACATTGGCAAAGTTTTGTTTTGTTGACGACTAATTTTTTTGAGGTTCTTTTCCGTTGATTTGTTTACATCCGTTATTAAATTCTCGTCTTGCAGTTGTTCCTCGTTATTCACAGTCACAGCATGCCGAGAAATTGACAGCAATAAAATCATATCTACGGATATATTTCTGTGAGATTTAAATATCTCTAGATTCATAAAATTAAGGTTGAGGAAAGGATGCAAAAATATATTGTGTAGGTTTTGTTTACAGTGTCTTGAAGTCACATGGCCTAACGGTTTGTCTTGCATGCACGGAAATATTTTAGAAAGATGGATTCAAATTTTGATAAAAGATTGGATTTATGTGTACCATAATTTTGACTGCTGAAATATGTCTTTCTTTTCAGTGTGAACATAGCATGTGGGCCCGCCGAAGAACGGGTTTTGCTAACTGGTCTCCACGCTGTTGCTGATATTTATTGTGAAAGTTGCAAAACAACTTTGGGATGGAAATATGTAAGTCGTATTTTACTTTCTAACGGAGTAATCTAACCATGATCTGATGAAACCATACCTCTACAAACTTTCTATTTCGCTTCTATTTTGCTTAGAATACAATACACTACAGCACGAAAACAAAATATTTCAATTATTTCATTTCTTGTTGAGTTTTTGGTGGAATTGAGATCAGTGAAAATAATCCCCTGGAAATCGAAATCCTTCTGTTCTTGCGTCATTATTGGCTTTTCCAATAAACTATAGTTTCATCTGGAATCCGAACCAGAAACTTTGCCAAATGACGTAATCTGAAAGAAATTGAAAGTATCTAGTTAATACATCCTGGTTAAACCAGGCCAGGGTCTTGTTGCTCTGGTCTGGGTAATAGACCAAGCCATAAAGAGGCAGATTCTATTGTGGTTTTCGGAAATCCCAAATCAGATTCCCTTTGTTCTTTGTTTGGTCGAATTGATAATGCCTTTTATGGCCTTTATCAACATCTTTGTTAGTTTATTCTGTGTTCTTGGCAGTTTGCCAGAAAGAAAATGTGTTTATGTTCTGGAGAACAACAAATCTGAGCATAGTTGATCTGAGAACTCTGATCCAAGATCCAACAGACATTTCCATAAGCAGCCATTCAGGTCAAAAGAGTTTCAGGAAATATACATTTTACGTATTCTGAAAATAGATATTTTTATAAATTTTTGCATCAGATGTTCAATTGAGTGGCATTTGAGCTCCTATCACTAATGTGCACATATGGAAATTCTAAAAAATGTATCAACATATTTTTTAAAGGTCTGTCAGAAAGACAATCTTATTGTTTGTTGCATATTTAATATATGCAACTTACTTGGGTAATTTACTGAAAGGCAATGGTACTCAAAATAGGCCATAAAAACAATATATCTGTATGTGCATTTTCAAAATCTTCTCTTCAACTAGTTCTGTAATCTTCAGATGATTAAAATGTTGGTTTTTTGCACTAGAGATTAAATTTCTGACCAACTTTGCAGGAGCATGCCTTTGAATCAAGTCAGAAATACAAAGAAGGAAAATTCATAATTGAGTTAGCACACATGATAAAAGAGAATGGATGGGAGTAAAGTGCTGCACATTTCACATTTAACATTTCTGGAAAAATGGTTGGGGGATGTCAGGAAAGATGTTTGATTGATTAAATTTGATGTTGACTTGAATGAGAAAGAATTTATGACAAACTACAAATGAGAAGAAGTTGAAAGAGAAACCAAACTTTCTTTGCTTGCATTTGAGGTAAGCAGTCCCTTATATGTATATTTATGTAAGGCAGAATCAATTTAAAACTTGGTTAAGTATTTTGCCATACATTTTGACAATATAATTTCTTGATTGACAATCAATGTAAATTGACTTGATGGTTTCTAAATCTGAAGTCATTAAAGGATTGGAAGCCATAGACATTTTTTATGATTGATATCAAAAATGGGTTGTTCATGTTGTGAACATTGCAAAAACATGGAACATTTGTATGTCAAAAGATACTTTTGAAATTGCAAAACATTGGCTATGATTGCTGTCGAAAAAATGGTGGCTCATTGAATTTCATGGAATAACTTGCTTAGCTGCTAAAAATTTTGCAGAAATGGAAGTTATGAAATTTAGTGATGCCACCATTCTTAAAACCTACAGGTTGTAAATAAAGTTTGTATAAAATTTGTAAATTTGTAAAAAAGTTGCCTTTCAGATGTTATAAACGATATATGTTGAAGTTTTAAATTATGCAATCCTAATATATTACTGTTAACGTTTGTTAAAGTATTTTTTATTCAAAAGAATTTGCTGTGGGTATATGAAGCAGAATCGGAAAAACAATTCCCCTCAAATAGAGATTTATTAATGAGACTGGACAACAGGAATGAGAAAACTTTCAGGAGGCTGCTAAATATTTAAAAAACAAAGAGGCAAAGGAGAGAATACCTAATGGGTTTGCAATAAAGCAAAAGAGTTTTGTGATTTTTTGGGAATAATAGGCATATGCTACAGCCCTGCATTTCTGTTTGTGTCTGGAAAGAATGCAAATTGGATCTAATTTATTCTGAAAATATTGATATTTTAAAGTAACCCAAATGCAAATTCTTTGTTCTATGTTTGTTCAGTTTTTAGTATTGTTACAGTGAATACAATATCTCGGTTTTTGTCCTGCAGATCTCTTGCATGGCATAAAGATTTTATGTCCTTATCTCATTTTACTGCAAAGTTCAGTGCAATCCAAATAGAAACTCTACCAATGTTGGCATGGAAACTCGTAAGGCAAATTTTGTATTTGAGGCTGAAAAGATTTCCATAAATATTTGATCATCAAGTAGCTGGAGATTTTTTCCCGTTCAAATTAACCCTTCCCTGTTGTTTAGCAGTGGCACTTTTGTAGCCTACTAGAAAACTTGTTGCAAAAGGACAATTTTTCCAAAAAAATTTGAAATATGGTCTCCTGCTTTGAGAGATTTTTTGAAGGGTAAAACTAGTTATACCGTTGATTTGTCAGTTTATGTTGAGTTGTGAGTTGTTATACTTGTAGCTTTGAATTTGTGTGTGTTGTATATGATGTTTTTTAAAGTATTTACGTTCACAATAGAGACTAATCAAAACTGGTCTTTAGACTTTCCTAAGGGAACGGAATTGATTGTTTCATTATCCAAGCTACTTTAAGCTACTCTACTTTGAAAAGGTCAAATTTCGAAATAGATGTACATCACAGGTCTTGCGCAGATTAACAGAACATCACAAGAATGCTCAAGAATTTTCAAGGATGAGCACTGGCGGAGCCATACAAAAAAAGTGAGGGGGTAAAAGTCGAAAGTTTTTCTGACGGAGTGTGTAAAAAGGTATACCCAGACATTTTCATTACATTTTTCAATTGCAATCTTGGCCAGATTTTAAAAATGGGGGTGTATTCACCCCCTCATACCCTATCCTGGTTCCGCCACGGTTCATGAGCCATTTGAAAACTGTAAATCTTTATGAAAAAGCTAAAATTGTTCTTGACAATTCTTAAGATTTCTCGAGAATCCTTCGGCAGCAAACCCATGTTAATTTGCGCAAGACCTTGTGCCTACTCCTTCCTTTAGCAGAAAGATTGATATCTTATCTCTAATCGTTAACAGGAATGTAATTAAAGACTGCTTCTTTGGATCATAAGGGTTTTATACTCTTGCTCATTGTTTACCCCCTACCCCTTTCCCAAGGTTGATGATTCGAGTTCCCGCATTGTCGCACCCTGCTACATAGAGTGAGGAAAAATCGCCAACCCTCTGTAATTCCAGGGTAAAATATTCACATGGCGTGGTCACATCTAGAGGAAAGACCAGGACACTACTTCGATAAGCTTAGCCTCTCAGTATTTTAAAAGGAATTTGGGATGGTTGGGAGAAATAAAGAGAGATAAAATGTTTAGGTGTTACACAAGCAATGAATATCTGTTTGCTATCCGGGAAGTTGGCTAGAGTCAGGAAAAGCGCTGGTTCGCTTCTGACTTCAGAGTCATCTTCCAGTTTTCAAGCAAAATCGAAAGTTGTGATTGTTCATTCATTAAGTGAAAGGAAATTCAGCATCGTTTTTCGTTGCAATTTATAATTCAACATTAATCCATACTATGTTTTCGCATGATTTCTAAATGAATAGAATTGGCGAGTTTCCTCCTCTGAGGATCTTCTCTAAGAGTGTTCATGGAGCAAACTTTTCAATAATTCTCCGTGCAAAGCTATCAATAATTAAGGAAAAGTTGGCCAGGTTAGAAAAGAAATTCCTTTGTCACTTTGTTCAAATTCCCAGCTTATATTCAATTTAGTTGAAAGATCGCCATATTTAAGGAGGATTGCCGCACTTCAGCCTTATAGCAGGCCATTTCAGGTTGATTTTTCCCAAGCGTTCTTCAATATTAATGCGTGAAATAATCTGTTGATAATGGTTAGAGGCCATCTTGGCCTAGATACCTTTTCAAATAAAAGATTAACGATTGGAATTTCATTGCATATCTATGAAGCTCTGACTCAAAAAATGCCTTTAATCATAAAGAATTTCATATGAAAAGAACAACGCAAAAACACTCTCGTAAGAGTTCTGTAAATTCTTGTTCTACAGTATTTGTTTTGAAACTTCCACCGGGAAAATGTTGAAAATGATCTCATCAAGCAGTAACATTATTTTAGATTATGCATTTGCATACATTATCATATTTATGAGGCAATGAGTGTTACGAAGCAACACGATTGGCTCACTTAATTTTTCTTTGTAAATAGAAGCTATTGTGTACCTATCTATTGTATAACATGTTGTAGATAAAGGGGTTAGTGCATTAAGAATAGTTACATTAAATAGTTAATATTAAGTGATGTTAATTGCGTTTTGTGTTTTAATGTTGATATGTTCATCTGCTTCAGTTCAGTTCCAAGAGTTATTTTTGACGCCGTCTTTTACCTTGACCCACAGGACTTCACTGAAATTCATTTCTTTTGGATTTGTTAATTTCCTCCCCAAGCAAAGATGTCGAATGATCGAGAAATTTGGCAAGTCTTATAGTGCTCATTTCCCATCAAATAGTAAGGTTATACCGTTTGCTACTGTCCGAAAATAGGCACTTTTTGGACATACTGATTTTGGCCAAAAAGTAAGGCTATACCCTTTGCTATTTTCCAAAAAAAGGCCCTTTTTTGAAATACTGATTTTTGGCCTAAAAGTAAGGCTACACCCTTTGCTTTTTTCCAAAAATAGGCCCTTTTTGGAAATACCGATTTTTGGTCTAAAAGTAAGGCTATACCCTTTGGTTTTTCCAAAAATAGGCCCTGTTTGGAAATACTGATTTTTGGCCAAAAAGTAAGGCTATACCCTTTGCTTTTTTCCAAAAATAGGCCTTTTTTGGAAATACTGATTTTTGGCCAAAAAGTAAGGCTATAGCCTTTGCTTTTTTCGAAAAATAGGCCCTTTTTGGAAATACTGATTTTTTGGCCAAAAAGTAAGGCTATACCCTTTTCTTTTTTCCAAAAATAGGCCCTTTTTGGAAATACTGATTTTTTGGCCAAAAAGTAAGGCTATACCATTTGTTTTTTTCCAAAATTAGGCCCCTTTTGGAAATACCGATTTTTGGCCAAAAAGTAAGGCTATAGCCTTGGCTCTTTTTCGAAAAATAGGCCCTTTTTGGAAATACTGATTTTTGGCCAAAAAGTAAGGCTATACCCTTTGCTTTTTTCCAAAAATAGGCCCCTTTTGGAAATACTGATTTTTGGCCAAAAAGTAAGGCTATAGCCTTTGCTTTTTTCCAAAAATAGGCCCTTTTTCAAAATATTTATTTTTGGCCAAAAAGTAAGGCTATACCCTTTGCTTTTTTCCATAATTAGGCCCTTTTTGGAAATACTGATTTTTGGCCAAAAAGTAAGGCTATACCCTTTGCTTTTTTCCAAAATTAGATCCTTTTTGGAAATACTGACTTTTGGTCTAAAAGTAAGGCTATACCCTTTGCTTTTTTTCCATAATTAGGCCCTTTATGGAAATACTGATTTTTGGCCAAAAAGTAAGGCTATAGCCTTTGCTTTTTTCCAAAAATAGGCCCCTTTTGGAAATACTGATTTTTGGCCAAAAAGTAAGGCTATACCCTTTGCTTTTTTCCAAAATTAGGTCCTTTTTGGAAATACTGACTTTTGGTCTAAAAGTAAGACTATACCCTTTGCTTTTTTCCAAAAATAGGCCCTTTTTGGAAATACTGACTTTTGGCCAAAAAGTAAGGCTATACCCTTTGCTTTTTTCCAAAAATAGGCCCTTTATGGAAATACTGATTTTTGGCCAAAAAGTAAGGCTATAGCCTTGGCTCTTTTTCGAAAAATAGGCCCTTTTTGGAAATACTGATTTTTGGCCAAAAAGTAAGGCTATACCCTTTGCTTTTTTCCAAAAGTAGGCCCCTTTTGGAAATACTGATTTTTGGCCAAAAAGTAAGGCTATAGCCTTTGCTTTTTTCCAAAAATAGGCCCTTTTTCAAAATACTTATTTTTGGCCAAAAAGTAAGGCTATACCCTTTGCTTTTTTCCATAATTAGGCCCTTTTTGGAAATACTGATTTTTGGCCAAAAAGTAAGGCTATACCCTTTGCTTTTTTCCAAAATTAGATCCTTTTTGGAAATACTGACTTTTGGTCTAAAAGTAAGGCTATACCCTTTGCTTTTTTCCATAATTAGGCCCTTTATGGAAATACTGATTTTTGGCCAAAAAGTAAGGCTATAGCCTTTGCTTTTTTCCAAAAATAGGCCCCTTTTGGAAATACTGATTTTTGGCCAAAAAGTAAGGCTATACCCTTTGCTTTTTTCCAAAATTAGGTCCTTTTTGGAAATACTGACTTTTGGTCTAAAAGTAAGGCTATACCCTTTGCTTTTTTCCAAAAATAGGCCCTTTTTGGAAATACTGACTTTTGGTCTAAAAGTAAGGCTATACCCTTTGCTTTTTTCCAAAATTAGGCCCTTTTTGGAAATACAGATTTTTGATCAAAACTTAAGGCTATACCCTTAGCTTTCTTTCAAAAACAGGCCCCTGCAAGGCCCTTAGCCTTTTTCCAAAAACAGGCCGTTTTTGGCCTGTATGTCAAAGCAGACAGAGACAAGGAGAGAGACAGACATCGTTCGTTTCACAATATAAAATTCAGTCTATAGGATACTATAATAAAAATTAGCTACGTAGAGAAAGCATAATACATGTATCGTACACAAAGCAACCAAAAACAACAAAAAGAAGTTCCTTACTAACCAAAGGCTAGGAAGGGATGGTTGGTATTGATCGGTTGTAGCTTAGGAATTGTATGGAAAGTAATTTTTATCTGCAATTGAAGTATTGAGATATTGCAATTTTGGAAATCAAGTATTTAGCAAACGAATTCAGCTGTTGAGGCAAGGAACAGTGGCACTTCATATTTTAGCATAAAATCCACCTGTATTTGAGCAGTTTTATCGGCTGCTTTATGTTCCTTCATTCTGTAAAAATGCCGTACTTTTTTCAAAACTGACGTAAGAGATTCCTTGCAATAGGCCTAAACTAGGATACTGACGTAGTTGCTTTGTGACGAGGCCGGAGAAGACGCCCAACGATTGCTATAGGTAACCAATTAAACACCTTGGAACTTTTGAAAGTTTCTTTCGCGCCCATTTGCGTTTTCATTCACAATTTCATTCACATTTGGCCTACCCCTTTGTTTTCATCGTATTTCGGCACGTGACACCAGCTCGCTCTAGCGATCAAAAAACCACACAGAAGTCAAGTAAATTAACTCAAGTAAATACAACGAATATGAAAACATTTCAAAGCAAAAATTTACTCAAATTGAGCTGACAAATGCGAAAACTCTACAAGGCCAATCTCGATCATAGTGAGATTCAACATTGAGTTTTAGTTACATTCTAGATTCTATCATAAACGACCTACATTGCTACGAGGTTGCAATCTCAATCACGATATAAACAAGATTATTAAGATTACGGTGTAGTTTAACTTAGATTTGCTTGGATCAGCAACCTGGATCATTCCAGGTTCAGCAAGAGAACGATTTCATAGCATATCATTCTCCAGGTACCTTTTATCAAAGACCTGTACACAAAGTAGTTTAATAGAAAATTCTAATGGGCAACTCTTTCTGGCAAATGATGGAAAATCGAGTTCGATCTTGACAGATAATAATCCTCCTAGTTATTCTAAAAAAGAATGTTAACCGAACAATATTTTGATACAATACATTAAAGGTCTATTGCGCCAAAGATGGGTGTCAAGGAAGTTTTTAACATGATCCTTTGCGATTCACAGAAAACCAACTAATTAAATCAATAAAAATTCTTTGATACGCAAAGGATCATGGTAAAAAATGTCCTGACGTCATCATTAGCACGATCGAACATTGTTCAGACTTCGAATGTCAACAAACCACGAGACTGAACCGCTCAGTAAAGATCTGTTCGGTGGATTGCATTTAAGCCAAGGCCAAGATTTCAAACCAACCCTCATTCAAATTATTTCGAAATTATCCAGTTAGATAGATCGTAGGTTAGATTGATATTTACTGCTTAGATTACAATGTTAAATTTTTCTATATACAGTTAGACAAAGTGTACTTTACAATTATCTTGTAATCATACCAGCTAAAACTATTTCACTGTTATCTGTTAAGATGCAAGTTAAACAGGGTTAAATACAAATTCTACATTAGCATCAAAGTTAACGTTATTTTCCTTTCAATGGTGAATGGCACAAACAATTCCTACTGTGTAGACCCTTTAGCCATTCTACAGCCTGGATTGAAAGATCTTTTCTACATTTTTATACGATAGAGATCGATTGCGTGGCGTCAGAGCTCTTACCACTGTTGTGCACATTCGAATTAAGGGAAGAAACTTTCGCAGGAAAAAACTTTGGCGAGGTGGAAAAACGCAACATTGTTGGAACTAACTTTCGCGAATCGGTCAAAATGGGAAATTTCGTGGGAATAAACTTTCGCGAATGAGGTTTCTTATCAAATTTTGTGATGTCTCATATGTTCCTAAACCCTTCAATTTCTCTTCCAAGTCTTCCATATCTATGCTTGTTATTGTTAAACAAGATCATGTAGAATTTCCTTGCATTTTTGTAGACAAACAACTGCAAATCAGATGACGTATATAAGTAGTCCTAGTACTTGACTGTATAGATATTTGATTCCATATTTTTGGAAAATATCGCGGGAATAAACTTTCGCGAAATATCCTTCGAATCAGGTTCATGTTTAGAATAGCTAAAGGTCTATTGCTTTGCAACCAATCAAAATCAACTGCTTTCTCACATCCAACTACGTTAATAACACGATGCGTAAATTGATTTTCAAAACATCACATTCAATCTGTTCTCTGCAAATGGATATTTGTATCAATCCAATTCAATATACTTCTCTCGCTTACCTCGATATCCCAATGTTAAAAATCTCTTCAATGATACTTTAGCAACATGTCAGCTTCAGTATTGCCTCATTAGGTATGCATGCATTTGGACAAATGCGACATGCAGGATGAATTTCTGTTGTGAATACACAAATCGTTGATATTCCACCTTAAACGGTAACTTCATATGTGCGAACAACTCTCGTTTTACTAGAGTTGCTTGAGGGTCCTGCATTCCCGAATCCTGTTCCATTTCCTTCATGCTTTGGCGCCATGTTTTGATTGTCAGTCCACCCTTTCGGCGTCGAATTTGACTAAAGGACAAGGAAAAGAAATTTAGATAACACACCAGGTAAGACTGTCAAGGCGAAGAAAGGCTGAGTAAGAAGAGTTCGAGACAGAAAATTTGCATTTTATTCGAAGTCAAGGGAATATATGCTTCTCGTGCTCTCGTGCAGTAACGGGAACAGTGTATACGAATTGAATTGACACCGTTTTCGTTACTGTGTGGGTAAGATTTGGAGCCAATAATGGAAAATTTGCAACTTTTATCAAGGTCAGGGGGAAATGTGTCTCTCTTGCAGCAACGGGGAAAAGTGTATACACCGTTCCCGTTCAGGATGAGTAAGATTTTGAGCCAATGATGGAAAAATTGTTAGTTTCCTCGAGGCCAAGGGAAAATGTGCTTCTCGTGCAGGTGTACCACACAGTGACCCATCAATCTGCACCTTCAAGCCAAATATGTGCGTACGTTGTTTGGGAGAAAATACAGCCCATACATTTTGTTGGGTCCAGTCCCTTCCCGGTTTCCGCGTGCTACTCACGTCACCCTTATTGTCTCTTACACTCGTTCTCAGGCTTCGCATATATACAGTTAAGCCCGAAATCATTCATACCTATGCCAAATTTGGAGTATTTTCAATTGTTATATTTGCTAACCAATGCACAAGATATTTCATTCCTTGAAATGTCTCTTGTAGCACTTGTTTCAGCCTTTTATCACATTCTTACGAAACTTCAGCCACAGTAAAATAGGTGCTCAAATAGAACGTTGCAAAATACTCAGAATTTGGCATAGGTATGAATAATTTCGGGCTTTAGCTGTACATATGTCACCACGCGTGCGAGTCAGTTGAAGATTAAGTTGATGGAGTTGATTAAGATGACGTTGAAGTTTAAATATGTGAAGTAAAGAATTGACGAGATGGGTTAGATCTATTTATGTAAATAGTTTATTTTGTTTTGTTTGGTTCATAAAAAGCCACTAAATAATAACTTACGGTGTTATTTTCAGAAGGCGATTTCATTTCTATAGCAATATCTCTCGTTGATGTAGCACTTGAATTCTCATTGAAAACCTTTTTGGTCTTGATTTCTGGAAGCTTATAACCAACAAACCTGAAAATGGACAGACAACCTTCAGTATATAGATTTAGTTAAAGATTCTTATACACTGCTATCGTATGCTGGGTCAACCACATTTGTTTCCACATTTGAAAATTCATAGCACCATGGGTACTTGGACTGGAATGATTCGAATTCTACTTGACAGCGTATATATTGAAGGGCTTTTGCAACTTTTGTCGCGTTTTTATGAGCACTGGAAATATAGAGTACGTAAAATCGACTTTAAATTTTATGATTTTGAAATGCCTGAAGGAGGCCTAAAACACTTGATCGAACTGTAAAGAAGTTCCTCACACAGAACAACAAAGAAAGTACACTTTTCAAGGCTGAGAGACATCTTTGGCAGTCTTATTGCCATGGGATTCAAAAACTTCAATGTTTATTTGAAAGTCTAATTTCCATAACTCCTACGAGAGGTGAAATGACATTGCATTTTGTTGTGTGTGAGGAGATTCCTTACGAATTGATCAAATGTTTTGGCCCTTTTTTCAGGCATTTTGCAACCGAGAAATTTCTTTCAAGTTGAATTTACTTATATCTTCAGTGCTCCTAAATGTGCGAGAAAAATAACAAAATACTTTGGTGGTCTTTCGGCTTTAACTAAAACTTAAATCATTCAAAGCAGTGAAGTACCGTTGGTGCTACGAATTTTCGAAAATGAGAATTTTTTCTGGCTCACCGGGTATTTACTCTAAAAAATCGATGACATCGATGCTGCGAATCTTATAAGTTAGAAAATGCTTCAATAGAACTTTCATTGCTCTACAAAAGAGTCCAGATCGATCCATAATTTAATTTATTTTGTACAAATCTGAGGAATTTTCGAATGCGTCCACGACAATAAAATCTATAAAAATCTCGCTCGATCCAGACTCTCTTAGAAAATAGCTCAAAGGTAAAGTCAGAGTCAACGGATAATGTTGACAACAAACACACTGAAATGAAAAGAGGAAAGAAAATCCCACAAGGAATAAACGAAATATAAAAAAACAACATACCGAGGGCTATGAGTTCCACATAAAATTGAACAACAATTTTTAAAACAACCATTATCAAATGGATTATGGCCACTTCCAAATTTCCCAGTTACCTGAAAATTAAACAAAATAAATATTTAGGATAACGAATTACAAAAACATTGTCAGCAGATTGCAAGAAATATAACGTCATCAATCAACATATGGCATTAAAAGCAGTGAAATCATTGCTATTGCAAAGATGATCAGAAAGCAGGAAGGTAATCCTTTTATATACCGGGTGAGCCAGAAAAAAGTTCCCACTTTTGAAAATTCATAGCATCAAGAGTACTAGATGGATTGGAATGAATCAATATTTGCTTGACAGCGAAAAGATCAAAGTATTTTTGTGATCTTTCTCGCCTCCTTACGAGCATTGGAAAAATTGCTAAATTTAAGCTTACAAAACTTGATGGTTGCAAAATGACTGAAAAAGGCCTAAAATGCTTGATCAAATCATAAAGGACTCCTCGCTCAGAACAACAGAGAAAATGCAATTTCTCATGGGTGAGAGATATCGTCTGCACATCTATTGCCATGGGATTGAAAATCTTTAGTATCTGTTTGAGAATCAATTTCTTGTAACTCTTGAGAGAGGTGAAACGCATGTGCGTATTGTTCTGTGTGAGGAGAGTCCAATCGATTTGATCAAGTGTTTTAGGCCTTTTTCCGTCATTTTGTAATTTTTGTAAAGTTGAATTTACTTATATTTGCAGTTCTCGTAAGAAGACGAGAAAAATACTTTGATCTTATGGCTTTCAACTAGAATTTTAATCCTTCAAATCCATGAAGTACTTGTGGTGCTACGAATTTTAGAAAGTGGGAACTTTTTTCTGGCACACCCGGTATATTTTGTGATCATCCCAGAAGGAGAGCATTTAACTCCTTATTAGTTAACAGGTATGTGCCGCAGAACAGGGTATTGTTTTCAGCAATATTACTCCCAAATAGTATATCCATTTTCTTAAATGGTGCTTCCAAAAGGGTACACAAGTTTCAAATGCAGCACACACCTGCGTATAAGAGGGCATAATCTTGCGAGTCAGCCTTATGCAATGAATACAATAGATTGCCTCCTATAGATTTGGGTAGACTGATGATATGGTCGTAGTTATCGCTATTGAAATACTGCCGGACGCTCCTAACTACAGTAAGAGCGGTCTCGGTCTGGCGTAATAGTCTCGTTTTGGATAGCGATTACTGGGACTCATCGTAATCAGTCTAAGATTTGGGCCTAATTAGAAAATTCAGCCTTTAGGCTTTTAATTGACTAGTTTCTTATTCGCGGGTGTTTACTGTAATTGCTTGCTTACAGGATTTTGATCGGGAATTTTCAATACATACAATCTTTCTCTTTCTTTCTTGCTGATTCGCTCCCAGACAGGGCAAGGAATTTGAAAAAATTATAGGGGTAAGAATCTCTTTACCCCAGTGGCACACCCCTGTATATTTAAGGGTCTAGTGCCACTGGGATGATCAACATCATACGCACGATCTCTTCCCTGTTTTGAGGATTTTGTCTTCCAACTTCAACAAGTTTTCAATTGTGTTATACTGATATGTTTAATAAAATTAGTTAATTATGAATTGATCAAAGAAATCAAATATCTGAAGTACCTGTTCGTTTGTTGTTCTCGCCATGGCAACCAATCCCATGTGAAAACCAGTGAGACCAAAAACAGGGATCGCCGCAAGGCCACTTATTATGATTATTATTATACTAAAATATTGTCAAGGAAATTTTTCTGAAGAAAAATAAAAAATTATCTATCAACGAATGCAAATAGCAATAATTGAATTGAATTGAATTCTTTACGAAAGTGCCGGATGATGAGCAAAAAGTTGGATAATGCATTGGCCTGCTTATTATCCATACTCTAACTTAAAATATTACTGTGCTCTGAGTACACTCCAAGTATATTACACGAACTACATTTGTCCACAAGAAATTAAGAAGTAAATTTCGTAAAATGATCAAATTTTGAGTACCCAGACTTTCTTACGAGATTCTTAAAGGCTACATAAAAATCTTCAGGTTTCCTACCTGTGCCTTGGGAATATTTCAAAACAAAGTATTCTGAAGCCTTCCCAATGTTTAGACATTACTCAAGTACCTTCCAACTGCAGTGATACATGAAACAAGTGAAAATGAAGCAAAAACATGCAAATGATTTCCTTTGTCAAAGTAAATACAGTAGTTCCTTAAGTTACATTTTGACTGGGGTTTCTTAATTCTATTGGCGATTTGAGAGTGGAGTTTCTCAGACAGTTTTTTCTGAAAATATATGTGAAATGAAATATGATGAAAATAGCAAGATTTTACAATGACATTCTGATGACAGAAAAATTTGAAAGGATACGGGACAACAATGTTTCCTTTTCCACTGAGTATGAACAAAACTGTGAGAGTGACGATGGATATGATATGTATTGAAAGTGTAAATATAAAGTAGAAGAAATATCTGTAATTTCTTTTGCCAATGCAATTATCAACCCAAGGACAATGATGATCAAATATCTACAAATGAAAAGAATGCCATTTATTATGAACTGAAACTGAAATTTTCATCACACGTAAATGTTTTGCTTATTTCTTCTTGAATCAAAAAGATTCATCTTCTAAACTAGACTGACTACATGTTCGTAGTTATCACTATTGACAGACTGATGGACACTAAAACTACGACTCGTGGACTTTCACATTGAAAATTAAGTTGAAATAAATTATTGCCCTCAATTTCATGTCTGGATATGGAAACCATAGCAACACTATATGAAAAGCTGAGTGCTGCAGGCAATGGTGAGCCTAAGTTGCCAGCTCAAGCCTCGGATGCTAAAACAATAAGAAACATAAAACTTGCTGTGTTGCAGAGAACAAAATTGAACTATATCTCATTGTCCTCAAATTTATATTGCAAAAACGAACTCTACTTCTTGAAAGAGCAAGCTGCGAATGGAAAAGAGCATTTGATTTACAGACAGCGACTTACCTCTACACAATTATTACAAACACTGCAATGTGAACATCTTGGAGGTCGATAAAATCTACAAGTTTCACACCATTTCATTTTGACTGTTATTCCTTGAATCTCTACATTTTTGTACAAAGGTTGACGAAAATCGTCATCTTCATGATCTGATTCTATAACTGAAAAAAGAAAGATGGCATTATTACCAGGTAAAATAAATACTTGATTGAATGAAAGAACAAAGTAATGAGCTCTAGTCACGATATGGGCATTGAACCCAAGCAACTAAAAGATCGTTTGTATAGTAAAGGCATTGCACACTTTAGCATGACAAAAATTCCAATTTTGCACACAAAAACATGGTTTGCTTGCCTAAGAATCCTCCAGACTCATAAAAATCCTTGTTTGGAAGATTTACATTCTTTCATATGGCTCAAAAAATCTTACAATAATGTAAAGAATGCTTTAAAATTCTCATGAATTCTTGAGAATTCCAGCATTCTTTTTTTGTTAATGTGTGCAAGGACTGTAATGTAACTAAATGCTTTAAAGAATGTCTATACCTCTTGGTAGGATGCCAGGATCACGAAAAGTTGCATGAGCAAACATGGCAAGGACAAAAAATGTCAATATTCCTTCATAAATGATGACAACTATTGATATTTCACTGATGACATATGGTCCCCTGAAAAAAGAAGAAAATAGTTGAATGTCTCAGCAGGCAAAATCAATCAAAGTTGTATGAAATAAAATGTATGAAAAACAAAATTGCAGCCTTTTTTATTGGCGTATTGTCTGTTTGGAGTCAGCCTCAATGCTGTATGGAACTTGAAAATTGTGTTTAGATAAAAAAATCTGGCAAACAGAATTTTTTTCAATAGAATTTTTAATGTCTAATACAATGTTTGAATGTCAAAATGACCACCCATTATTATAATTATCCAGAAGGAAAATTCTTTCTAGATAAAGCCAAAGATCTTCAGCTTAAGATTTAAAAACGGTTTGCCGAATCAGTAATGTTTCTGACATTCTTTCTTTTGCCTTGACAATATTTCCATTATTCAGTTGTGTTTTGAAGGTGAAGGTAAAGTTGCAATTTTCAGTGTTAAGTACTGGGATTGCATACTGTAAGTAGATGAGACATAGTCAAGTCTGCAACCCCTTGTCATGACGGTGGGGTTTTAGGTGGGATTGAACCCTGGACCCTGTCCACCTGGTTTTTCTGGCTGCAAAATCAGATGATTGTACCACTGTGCAACAACAACAACACCTTCCCTCCTAGTTGTGGGCCCATCCTTGCCCAAGGTTGGAGAACATACATGATTTCGCCTATGAAGTATTGAGTAAAAAAACTGAAGGGCATGAGTAGCCTTTAAATAGCTGCAAGAGTTAGCAGAAAAAAATCAACCATTTGTTCTCATACACAAGAACCTTTTCTCATATAGCTGCAAGCAAGCAGCAAGCTTCAGTTGTATAGTTACTAACTAAAGTCCGTCTCAAATGAGATGTCACACTGAGATTTCAATGACGCATAATTCCTTTGCAAAACATTTCTATTCTTGCTTGTTAATCGCTGGCATTTGCATGTGAAATCTAATTTGAGATAGACTATAACGAATGCAAATTTCCATTTGAAGGTGTTTTGGCCCAGTGGTGTAATCCTCTGGAATTGCAGCCAGAACAGTCAGGGGGACAGGGTTCAATCCCAGGTAGAGCCCTACCACTTGGGCGTCATGATAAGGACTCGATTAGGCCTATTTGGAAGGTGTTGTGGTGCAGTGGTGTAATCCTCTGACATTGCAGCCAGAATGGTCTGGTGTTCAATTCCAGGTAAAGCCCGCCACTTAGGCCTCATCATGACAAGGGGTCGTCACAGGCTCGATTAGGCCTTTCTACTTTTTCATCCCCGCGCTTGCGGCTAAATACCGCAACTTCACCTTCATCCAGGATCCTTGCCTGTTTGGTATAAAAAACATACTATTTTCGGGAAAAAAGCCCACTCCATTATGTAAGCAAGTGTCCTTGCCCTTGTGTGTGACAAATAGTGGGCATATAACATAATTCATTAACTCATTCTTGCTCAATTGAACTTCTCTCACCCTGGACTTAACTCCTGTTCATCAGCTCAGTTTATCTCAACAACTATACTTCAAATAGATCCGTATTGGCTGGTTACGTCATTACAATTTTACAGGGCATCCCAAAGTAACATGGGCCTAGGCTAGGCCTAAGCAATAAGAATGGGCCTAAGAGGAAGCCTATTTGACTATCTTGTTGTCAGGCCTCAAATGTTACCCTGCAATTGTAAATAATTGATATCAGAATGCAACAGATTAATCAAGGCTTCTTATTTTCAACCCACATATCATTAAAATCAGATGTGAGATGAGCGGAGTAATTTCTGCTGACATAAAAACTTACACGAAAACGAAAAACAAAGTTGTCACTCCAATGAGTAAGATTAACGCCCATAACATTGGAACTTGCTTGCTTCCAAAACGTCTTTTCTTTCCACTTTTCATGCTGAAGTATCTTTAATGTTTGCATATGCCGTGATTTATTTCTTCCATGTTAATTAATGAGTAGCTTGGTTGTAAGTAGCTGTGTATCTTTGGTCGCCATCTTTTCTGTTCTCTTCTGCGGCATTCAAGGGTGTTGCAATCTTATCAAAACTACATCATAATTTAAATGTCATACTTAATCAGATAATTTTTCTTCAAGCTGATTGGATAACACAGAGTCTAGAGGCTTTAAAATAATGACATTTAGATTTTCCCTTCAAAATCTAAAAGTTTAAGAAGGAATTTAAATGTCATTCCTTATGGAACAATTTTGCTTAAACTGATTGGACAACACTAAGTTTAAGGGGCTTTAAAATGATGACATTTATATTTCCACTGTAGTCCAGGATTTTTGGGGATTTTTGAAACGAAAAACTCCCCAAAAATCACCAAAATTGGCCAGATTTAAAATGAAATTCAGGTTACAATACAGAGCTCATTTTGTAAAAGAGACTTTCAAGCTAAATCTAAAATAAATCTTGAATTTGCAAGCTAGATTTTTGTGGTTGAGTTGAGTTTCGAATTGAATTGTATGGAACCACTGAGTATGTAACGAAGTCAATTTGGAATTACGTAATGAATCTTGAGGGATCGTACCAATTGTACCAGGAAGAAACTACGCAATGATGATTGCGCAAAATGAATTTTTGTGTGATGATGTGAGCAGAATGATATGAAGGAAAGGAACCACTCTTTTTGGAACATAGTATCAAAGTGCATACTAATCAATTCTTTATTGGTTGATAAAGGTTAGGGCCATTTTTACCCTCGTTCGTAATACACGTTTTTTTATATAAGAATACTATGAATTTTTTCCAGCCTCAATATTCTTAAGAAATTTTTCGTTTTGAGCCTTAGCATTGAGACACAAATATGCGAGCTGAGGCTGAGCAATATTCTTACAATATTCTTAAAATTTGGATGATTTTGAGCCTGAATACTCTTATAAGCAAAATATTCTTATTAAAAAAACGTGTACCACTTTCTGTCAAATCCTAAGAAACAAATATTTGAAGATTTGGAAAAACTACGAAGAAGACGAATTGAAGGATCTTGAGATGATGAAGAATTTTTTATGAAACCGCTTATAAGATAAGATAGTTTGAGTGAATGTATTCAAAGGTCTATACATTTTCGTTACTTTTCCGATAGTGGCAAATGTGTTTGTTGGAAAGACGTGACCATATCGAATTCCCCTCTTTCCTCAATACCACTTTACCAAAAGCATCTTAATTTCAGCTGCACTCTTTGAGCATAGGTTCCAAATCTTTTTCTCAGCATAAAAAGGTGGGTGTAAAATTCAATGACCTATTTCTTGTGATTGAGTGGCCTGAAAGAAATTTGAGATACTTATCTATAATTCTACCGTTGGACTTTTCAGAAATTTTAAATATTTTTCGAAATTACAGCGTATCCTACATTTTAAAACTCATTTGAGGGTGTGACGTCATCAAATTTCTAAATCATAAACCCGATATGTGACAGACTTTTGCTTGATACCATATTGTAGGCATTCATAAACTATGGTTTTCTTCGAACTTATTTCATGTTGTGTCAAACAGTTTAGAAATTACGATGGTTTTAAGTTTTTTTGAACATTTTTCTTGAATTCTTGAAAAAGAAGAAAACTACTCCAACTCTGAAAATATTGAAGATTTCAGAAAAGTCCAACGGTAGAATTATGGATAAATAGCTGAAGTTTCTTTGAAGTCGCTGAATTTTACACCAGCATGTTCAAAGATTTGGAACATATGCTCACTCTTTGGACTTTCGTGCACGGCAGAAATGAAGATCGAAGAGTAAAATAAAAAAGTGAGCAGCAACGTACGTTAACAAAATGAATTTGCCATCAACAAAATGAAAAGGAATTATGAATTCTAATATTACAATTATCTACAAACGTTCTTATAGTTTTCATGAAATCTTAACAGCGTCTTAATACACTCCTGTTATACTTCGGGTCTGGTGCGTTCGAAAAGCTAAGGAAAAGGAATACAAAATTACAAAAGTTTTGATTAGTAAGCCCCTAGTACCCGTGTGAAATAAATGTCATGCATTTGGAACTGCGATGTAAAAAGAATGTTAGTTGTGGTGATGGTTTACAGATAAAAAAGTTCTGATATGCTTTAAAATACGGATTCAAGATGGAAACAGATTTCAGTTTCAGTCATCAATAACTCGAGTCATCATTGACATGTCATTATTCACATGACGGAACAACATTGACAATATGTTTTTGTCAAATGAACTTGTCGGTATCTTCCAACTACTTTACCAACTGCTTTTCGTGTAATTTTCTGTGACAAATCCAAATTCTCTCCTTTGATTGGCCCAATTTCTTTAGCACCTTCTGTCTCGTTGTCAGGTTTGGCATTCTCTTCAGCCTCGTCTTCGTTGTCTGTAGGGTCTGCTTGTTTTTCGTCCTCTTGTTTGGTTTGAATTTCTGCCTC
The DNA here is from genome assembly GCA_039566865.1 of Aurelia coerulea. Taxonomy (NCBI): domain Eukaryota; kingdom Metazoa; phylum Cnidaria; class Scyphozoa; order Semaeostomeae; family Ulmaridae; genus Aurelia; species Aurelia coerulea. Next base: position 340,804 of record CM076949.1, read on the forward strand.
CAAAAGAGGCTTCTCGTTCTCTTCAATGTCCGGCCGACCATCTGTAATCATTTCATCATCGTCCTCTTTATTCAAAAGTTCAAACTCATCAATGAAATCTCCGCCATCCACGTTTTCAATTTTCACAATTTCATCAAGTTCACTTTCTTTCGCTGCTTTTTTTGTTGCTGTTGGTGTTTCCTTCTCCTTCACAGCGTCTTCAACGTTCTCCGCATTGTCACCCTCTGCAGGTGTCGCGGAATTGTTTTGATCTTTAGGCCCTTTTGTTTCTAATTCAAGAACAACAGCATCAAAGTTATCTCTTGATTTTCTTCGTTCTTCGTCTTCCTTTTTTCTTATTTCTGTTGATGTTTCTGCAATATCATCTTCCTCGCTGATACAATCCTCCTCTTCTTTCTTCTCCTGTTCATTCTTCTCCTCGCATTCCGTACCCCTTACCCCTTCTTCCTTCTCTGTTCCCTCGCTTTTGTAATTAATGTCCTTCGATTCATTTTCAACTCCAGACGCTCCTGGCTTACTTTCCTCATCTTCCACCGCCACTTTTTCATCTTCTTGTTTGGTATCCTTTTCATCAATATTCTTTTCTTGCTTCTCGTTTTCTTCTGCAATTTCTGCATAATTTTTCTTGTCCTGCTTGCTTAGTTTTCTCAGTGACATCTTTTTAATGCGACCTTTGAGTGATTTTTTTTCTTTTCCTTTTGCTTTATCATCAGTTTGATCATCGGTTAAATCTGAATTTTCTTTTCCACTTTCAGCAAAATCTTTTTGCGGCTGTGAAGATTCTTTTTTGCTCGATTTCTTCCTCCATCTTTTTGATCTTTTGTTTTTGTTGTCTTTTGGGGTATTTTCATTTTCGAGAAGCGATGAATTTTGTCCTTCATTTGACGTATTAGATGTATCCATTTTGTCACTCATATTTGACAAAAAAGCTGTCAAAGATTATATAAAGTTGTACAAATTCAGCAAATTTTCATGCAAACAACAAAACGAGGATAAAATGTGCAGCTCGTTCGTGAGTTCCAAGGCAGCTTAGATCATCCTGCGGCAACTGCACTTGCTTATAAAGCATTATACACATGGCTGATCACGTTTCATAAACTCGATTGGTCCAAAACATCCATTTCTCTCATTTGATTGGCTAGCACGAATTTTGCACCATAGCGATTGGCTGAACACAAAAAGGTGATGACCCTGCAGGGAAATGGCAGACATGCAATGTGCATGGTAACAATCCATGCGATCAAATTTGACCTTGATCGGCTAACAATGAACAGGTGTAAACAAGGTTCTTTCTGAAAACGCTTCATTTGAATAAAAGCTTGGAAATTGGAGAATAAACGCTGGTAATTTCTTATGTAAACTAGACAAAAATATTTTGAACTTCGTCACGAGAGAATTGGTACGGTACAATCGAACAATCGAAAAGTTTGCTATCAGTCAAGGAACTAAGTTTCGCTCCCTTCGGGAAACGATAGGCGTCAAGATGCAAGTTAACAAAAAGAATTTTGAATGTTACTAATTCATTTGGGAGAAAACATTTCCTCGCAAAAACAAACGCTTAAAATCTCTTTCCTCTGTGTTTATTGTGATAAGGAGTTATCGAGAGCTGTCGCAAATATCGCAATCGACCTTTTAGCTATTCTACCAAAGAGCCTGGATCGAGCGACGATATTTTCATACAATTTTATACGTGATGTTTGATTGAGTGACGCTAGAGATTTTATTATTATCATGCACATTCAAGAATTCTTCAACATCTACAAAATGCTTTTAGATTAGCTAAAAGGTCTATTTTCCTCGCGGCGATAACTGCCTTGTTAGCAAACGAGGGTCTTGTTTATTAACAGTACAGTACTGTACCACGATATACGGCCATATATGGAAACATTCAGAAACTTATGGCGTGGTTTTAGGATCGGCCGTCTTTCTGTATAACCGATTATTGGTTATCGGCTTTTTGATTGAGCTCCTTCATGTCTTTTCCCACCGAAAGCTCCACCGACATCAAAAGAACAAAGTTCATGCAATGTGCGAAGCAGTAAAAAAACTGCTGATATATTATGAGCCTCTTGCCTGTTTGAAAAGAAGCCTCAATTTTTCTCACCTTTTAACTGGCTCTGTTCTCTTTTTTTTTTGCTTTCTGGATTTTCGACAAAACCAGTTCACAAGCTACGACTGTTCTATTGCGCTCAGGGGAAACTGAAGTTAAGACTTCTCTATTCAAGATGGAGCACAAATGAAGGAAGATACCTGAAAAAGTTAGACACGAAAAAACTATAGCTACAGTGATTCTAAAAACTCTTCAAAAAGTAACTGAAGTTTAAAGAAGCGAGGTCATCAGGTGGCACCAGGTAAGAACAGAACGCAACTCCGCTCCAAATAAGCCTGCCCGCGCTTGTTCACACATTCTGATAACACCTGCAGCAGCTTCAACCTGCAATTTAGCAGTCAACAAAATAAGAACAAAAACAAGGAGATACCCTCACTCTGAGATACTTTGAAATAACAAGAACAGCACGCCAGCCATTAAATGCAGCTGCCCTTCCTCTCATTAATTCTTAACAAGGTTCATCGTCATTAAAACGGCAAATAAAGATTTCACGTGGTATTTCTGTTTTCGAACAAACAAATGACGTGATAGAAAACATCACGCGATTGTGCACGAGACTGCGCATATGGTATCTTATTTTCTATTATCGGCAATTTGAAGCTCCGAGATGAATCCTTGTTTTAAAGAGAGTCGACGATGTTCAATAGGACACATGCCATGTCTATATCTACACGTCTCTCCTTTTCTCCCATTGGTGTAGATAACCTTGAGGAGGTATCTTGCCTACAAGCAGACCCATGCCTATTATTGATTACAAAGTCCACTTTGTAATCTATGAAGGGGTTTGAGGTCAGTCAGTCCATAAAGAAAGAAAGTCGGACGTTCTATCTCTCTTTTGAATAATGGCCCACTCGTAGGCTAAGGGGTATCACAATTACACGATTTTGTGTTGAAACTGGTTTATAAGAAACTAAAACTAAGATGGCCACAAATTTTAGAAACTCTGGTACTAGGGTGTCGGCGGTGGCAATCGGACGGTGGTAATCGGATACTTGCGAATAAATCTCGAAAACCAACAGAAAAGTACGTTACAAATGAAATCCAGGGTAGTTCTTGCTGGTTCTTGGTACTGAAAGCTAACAATATAGATACTAAACATCTTTACGAAAAGCCTTCTCAAATGTAAAACACGCTAAGAGCAGTTGCTTTCGTTATGCGTGGCAGTGTATAGAAGTTGTCGTTGTGAACTCGAATTTTATGCCGTTATTTAAACAGAAAAACGGTGGTTTGCGCTTAATTTGCTTGTGCGCAGCCTCAGTAACTCTCTTGCACCGGAAGCACCAGAGCTACGTGCCAACTAAGCTCAATAAACAAAAACAAAGATGAATGGTAAACAAAAAACAGAGGAAAGCTGTTTATAGCTACGGTAAACATCTACCAAAATAAGTCCACCAAAACATTATTGAAAGCGGTTTCAAAAGTCGATTTAGTTTATGTTATCTAATTCTTATTTGCCTGTAAGGTTCGTTTTGTTTTTTGTTGGTTCGTATTATATGAACCTATAAAAACACGAAACAATTCAACGAGACCAAGGTAAATGTAACCGTAATTCATCAAACAAGCCTCTGGGGGATTATTTGAAAAAAAAACGAATTTTTGGATGGGGGCAGATTTAATCAATGATTTATGGTAGATAATGAAATAAAATGTTCAGAATGAGACATAAAGACAAGGTGAATCTGTAGAAACATCTTCATTCCCCGCAAGTTCAACTCAAACTACAAAATTTCAAATAAGAATTATTCTTTTTAACTCAGCCTTGTTCAATAAATGATTTGACATTACAACTCAAAACGATTTACACTACAAACGTAATCTCTTTCAATTGGCCTAAGTGTACACAGAAATGTTCAGGAGATTTAATGTAAATGTTCTAGAAAACTTAAATTATTCTAAGAGTTATCGAAATAAATAATTACTACCAAAGATTGAGTCACGACAGCTTTTTAAATATAAGAATAATACTTGGTAAGTTGAAAAATAAATCAAGCAGTTGATTCTGATAATATATTCATGGAAATAAAAACTCAACTAAAAAATAATCAGCTAAAAATTACCGAAAATTGAGCAACTTCTAACCAAAAGAGCTAATAAAACATAAAAACCCAAGTAACTGAAGATTTGTAAAAAACGAGTTGATATCAGTTGTTACCGATGACGTGCATTCATCCATTTATAAGAGTCGAGCATTCCTACGATCATACAAGCTTGATAATTTTGCACGTGACATGTCGCATAAAATCCCAAAAGCAGTAGTCGAATTCTTTTCTCGGTGACAGAACATAAAGACCGATTAGCTTTAGCTAGCAGAAGTAAAAAAGATGGTATGTATTTTCAAGTGCAGCTTCTATCTTGATTTCCAACTCTCGCAAGTTATGCAAGCCAAAGTATTTGAAAGATAAATGCGAATGGAACTGATTAGAAATGAATTTGCAAGTCCTTTCAAATATTTCATGTCGACGAAGAAACAACTTTTGCGCAAAAATAAACAAACTGAACTTTGTGCAGCAAATTGGTTCAAAAGAAGCGTTTTCTTTCGGTAATCTTTTTGCACGTTATTATTTATCCCTCTGTCATCTGGCCTAAGGCCATTAAGATCTGCTTACGCTACGATTTGGCAGCGCGGCATGAAAATAGTTTGAAGCTTATACTACTATCAAAAATAAACTACAATGTAAAATGAAACTGTGGATCCTACAAGTTAATTAATTTTAAAGATATTAATTATCATGACAATTGACAAGAAAAAGCAAATCCCATTTGAACTCCCCATGACGATAAATCCATAAACTATTTCACTCACACTCTAAAATTCTAAAAATCGTTTGAAATGCAATGTAAAAGATTTTCATAACTCACAGAAAAATTGTTACATCATTTTGCAGCATTTTTCGATTTCCACTGACTCTTCCGTCCATCCTGGTAGATATCTCATCACTTCTGCAAACCTTCGAATTTCTTTCGGTGTAAAATCAACGAGAACCCAATCATCAAGAACACTCTTCACTTGTGGCATTTTCACTTCATCCAACATTTTCCTTTGTTCTTCTGTTAATTCATGTTTGGTTTCGGGTTGGCTTTTCGTGGATACAGTAATTGTTATTGTTTTCTGTTCATTTTCACAGGGTTTCTCCTTCTCCCCATCAGTTTTGTCGCTTTCAGTGCCATTGACGTCATCCTTGTCTTCAACCCATGTCTGAAAATGTTCTTCATGCACAATGTCACCAACTATGATAAATAAATAAATGTTTAGACAGGGAGTTAAGGAAAAGTTCTGTAAGCCGTAGGCAGGCTTTGCTTCATTCAACAAATTCAAACAAATTCATCGCAACACTGACCTGACATCTGGAGTGAAACTGAATCTAGTATAGTATCCTTTAATTTATAAATGTTCGTAGTGTGATTGTATACGGTTTAACGTTTCGTGTTTTTGGATATTGGCCATGGGGTAGTCATATTCATAGGAAAGTTAAAAAACCTTTGGGTTATTTTTAGCAACAGCAGCTGATTATTTCTATTTAGGGTTATGAAAACTAGTTTGACTGATTATATGTTCGTAGGTTATCGCTATTGATAGGCTGATGGACGCTATAACTACGACTCATGGACTTACGCTTTCAGAAACGGACATGGCCTAAATCACCTGCTATTTTTTCTTGAAACCACCGACCCTAAATCACCGCAAAAAGTGGTTTTCCTGAAGTGCTACACTTATACTTAGATGAATGTTTCTTCAAGCTATTAAAGCAAAAAAACCCTATCCTTAAGTGAATTTTGGTTGTTCGGGGACGCAAAAACTAAATTCGTTCGCTACTTTGAGATTTTGATCGTTGGAAGTTCAGTCGAACGCGTTGTTCGAATTCGTTTGTTTGCCTTTGGCGGGAAGTTTAAATTGAAGAAGAATCAGCCAATCCCATCAAGAAGTCTTGCATCCTGATTGGTCCAGGATTTGTTCCTGGCGAGAATTTTTTTGCCGTTTTGAGAAGAGTTAGTCCATAAGGCCCTTGACTGGAGCGACAACAACAACATTAATTCACTTCAATTAGATTGAGGCTAGCGAAGAGTTTGAAAAGATCTCATTATTTTGACTTTATCAAACAAGAAATGTTTAACTAAACAAATTGGCATCCGGAGGAAGGTTTGACGTTTTCTGAACTCTGTACTTAGATCGGGAAAAGATTCACATTGGAGGTTCAAGAAAGGCCCCTTTTGGGCACGTGTTTATCTAAATAAATAACTGAGCAGAAAGTATCAATTCTCGGATATTTCAATTTAATTCAAACACTTAAGGCTGAAAACAATGCAATAAATGATTGATTAAAGTACCAAAAAAAACAAGACGTCTCAAGCATCTACTCAATATCAAGTCATACTATCATATCATATCATATCATACCGAGTGATTAAAAAAACAATCCCGGTTTAAAAGGTCGCTGCTCGGCTCCTTGTATATTAAGGCAATAACAATGACAGGCAACAACAGTCATAGAAAGAGAGGTTCACGTCGATGCATTATTTGGTCCAGCTGATGAGGATGATTCAATAGAAAACATGTTCAAATATATTTCAAAATTTACCTGATTTAAATCAGCTAATCCGTTTTGAGATTATAGAAGATTTTCTCAATAAAGCCCCTTCAAGAAAGCTTCAAAAACAGGCCTAAATAACGACCAAATTTCCCTGAAATTTCTGCCTTACAGCAATGACATAAACATATTTGTAGGGTTCATTAACATGTCTAAAGATAGCTGTTTCCTACCTCTGACGGTTGGCTTTTGATCCATTTCTTCGAAATCACTATGATCTTCTTCTCCATTATCAACTTGTAAATAATCATCATGATGATGTTCTGGTTCATGACGATGTTCCGGTTCATGATGATGCTCCTCCCCAGCAGCTGGACCAAATAATGCATCAAAATCAACCTCACTTTCTACGACTGTTGTCTGCACGGCTTCTTGAATGACTTCTTCATCACTATGGCCATGATCTGAATAAAAGAGGCAAGAAAGTTGAATTTACAAGAACGTACGTAAACCTATTCTTTCTTGAAATAATTTGATGGTTAGGTAAAAGTTAAAGAGAATCAACGGAGATAAAAGCCCCGCGTGGAAGGAGTCTGGGTATTCTATTATTAGCCGATTGTATTTGATGATTTCAAGACGTTCGTGGATATTGTTTAGCCAGAGGAACAATAACGTGCATAGGACTTTTCTTTGTCCTAATTATAGATTGCCTCTACTTAGCTCCGTTGATTCACTTTAAATACAAACCTTACACAAATAAATTGTAAGGCTTCCATGAAACAAACAGGAAATCAGGAGAAAGTATCAATGATGATGAAACAAAACTAGAATTGTTCTAAAATATGGCTGCCTGTCCGTCACTGATCAAAACATCTCTTGTTGCGTGTAGTGCAACGGTGCAAAGAAAAACAACCAAATAAAGTACCGGGTAAGACAAAAAAAAAGAATCCCTGTTTAAAAGACCATAGATCCTTCGATATCAAGACAATAATGTTGGCAAATATGTCATTCAACAGTGAACATGTTCAAATATATTCTAAATTTTACCTCCCTGAAATCGGCCACTCCGTTCTGAAATTATAAGGAATTTTCTCGAGGAAGCCCCTCCAAGAAACTTCCAAAAACTGCATAAAATCAAGACCAAATTTCTCGCATGTCTATGCCTTATAGCAATGACTTGTACATGCTTTGGTACGTTTTATCTCTTTGGGAGATGAAAATGTCATCCCTGGGGGCAAAACAACATTATTCCGGACGAAATTGAGATAAGGCAGAAAGCTCGGGAAATGTTGATCGTTGTTTTGAAGATTTCTCGAAAGGGTTTTCTGGAGAAAATCCCTCATAATTTCAGAATGGAGTGGCCGATTTCAGCCAGGTAAATTTCGAGGTCCATTTGAACATGTCTGCTGCTAAATTGTATGTTTCCCAATACTATCATCTTGATATTCAGGGAATGGTGATTTTTCAAATTGGGATTCTTTTTATTGACTCACCCGGGACAATATGAGCACTTCGGCATGAATTGAATTTTTAAGCATGGCGTTTTATTATCAAGCCTTTCCGTAACAGATGGAAGAATCTGTCCCAATTGTTAGCAGTCTTCTGCAAATTAGAGAAGTCTCTCAGAGGGTGGAAGCGTATAAAAAGTCCGTTTCAAAAATCAACGCTAAGGCCAAACGTAACTTTTGCAACATCACCATATAAAGAATGCTCCATCATGGGCATTGGGACTCAAACATAAAAATGCAGTTCTTTGTTTCCTGTATGTATCCCCTGGTTATTCCTCAAGACTCAAAGAGAACATAGTCAAAAGATAATGGAGAAATATGGCATTTAAGGCAAAGGACGTAGATAAGCAAAACAGAAGCGACTCATAACCATATTGAAAATGTGCCCTTATCACCTCTTAAGATCCTTTGTTAACCATGATCTTTCGTATGCCGAATGAAAAGTAAGACAAAAAGAACCCTAGTCAAAAACGACTTTCAGACAATATGAAAGTCCACTTTAGATCATGGTTAGCAATGAGTCTTTAAAGTCTATATAGTTGACCAACAACGAAAGAAGATGAATGCTTTTACATACTTGGTTCATGGCAGTCATCATCAACCACTGTCTCTATGTCTTCACCAAATTCATTTTTAGTTATAATCACTTTGCGTGTTGTCACTAGAGTCGTATGTTCCACATTCCGATCTGTCTCATGTACCTTATGCACTTCAGTTGTGACGTCATCATGATGTTCATCATCATCATCATCATCGATAACTCTTTCAATCTCCTCCCCATCAGCTGTTCGTGTTATAATTATTCGCCTCTTTTTCACAATTCTTTGAATTTCTACAGTCTCATTTTCAGTTTCACCAAACTCGCCAATTTCCCCAATAACCTGAAAAAAGTTTGATTATAAGCAAAATTGAAATGTAAAACAGAAAACAACTTGATCAATTGAAAATATTTGGCTTTCTTGAAAAATCTTTTTTTTTCTTGCAAGGAGCTCTTTGCAACCTGATGATGATCCAAAATGTTTCCTAGTCGACCTCTGCAGTGATTACTTTGGCTCAAAAGGCACTAAAACAAAATTGATTCCTGTGATGTTCCTACATATTTTCCTCTTTCATTAGTCATTGATAATAAGCTTTACTGAATACAAATATGTGGCTGCTGTCACTTCAGTGAAAACTTTGCTTCCCATGAGTTCTAAAACCTGCCAAAAATCTCATTTTGCAGAAAACTATCTTTGGCGACAATTTTCATGGTTTGAAATATCAGTTCAGCCCTGGAGAAGAACTTCCATACAGTAATAGAAGCTTTACCTCTTCTACGTGATTCTGCATTGAACAATCTCGTTATACATTTTGTAGAAATCTGAGGAATTTTTGAATTTATACAACAGTGATAGAAGCTATAATGCCATTCAATCGAACATTTAAAAAAATGTATAGAAATGTCACTTAATATTGTTCTAGTCAGAATCTTTTCTAGAATAGCTAAAAGGTCTATTGTGGTAAGTCAAGGTTCATACCTCTGGAATATCATCATCCTCCTCTTCAACGACAGTTTCAACTTCTTCTCCATCTGCAGTTTTTGTGATGATGACCCTTCTTGATTTTGTTATTTTCGTCATTCGAACTCTTTTATTGTGTTGAACGATTTCTTGCACATCACTGTCAACTTTCCATGGAGATATCTGAACATCAACAACAACATTCGGTTCTGCTGTGTCATCATGTGATTCATGTGGTTTGGGACTCTCTGAAGTAAAGTTTCAAAGTTTTATTATCATCAACAATTGAAAAGATCTACATTTCTTTTAAAGCATGCTCCTAACTCCTTTGTGATACAATAACATCCAACGTTTTGCACAGAAAAGTTTTGAACTAATTCTTTTTTGGAAAAATAGTTTTTGGCAGTTTTTGTAAAACAGGAAGTTTTAATCAGGAGATGGTGACCATAAAAAGAGCCAAAAAATTGTGGATGCTTTCAGAGGTAAATTCAGATCATAAAAAGGACAAGGCTTGTCAAAAACACAAGAAAAGTAAAGTTAGAGGAAAGGGATACATCTTGCATCAAAACTAGATTGAAGTGTAAATAAATATGTCTCCTACTTTCTTCATGTGAATGTTCTTTTCTTTCACCACCCCCAATCATGTATCTTTCTTCTTCATGCACAACATCAACATGTGGCACAAATTGCTCCACTTCAACAACCTCATCGTGATGCTCATGTTTGTCATCTAATTCTTCAACTTCTTCTGTCACTATAATATTTGCCACTTTTCTGCCCACTTCATCAGTTTCAACATTTTCAGGGATTTCACCATGGTAATCTATTGTCACAACATCTTCCTCCTTTTTATCTCCTCCTTCTCCGTCATGTTGAGGTGTCACAATTTTTGTCACTGTCTCTACATTTTCAACATGATCACCATGTTGATGTGTTGTCACCAAAACTTCCTCAGTCACATATTCAACCTCCCCTTCTCCTTCTTCTCCCTCTTCTGTCATAATTGTTTCTGTCACTTCCATTACCTGGATATTACCCCCCTCTTTGTCTACCAGATCAGGAAAAAGCTCTGCAATGTCCTGTTGTGTTAAATCCTCAAGAGCTACTCCAGGGGGTAGCTCCCTCACTTCTCCATTAATAAGAACAGTGACGTTTTTACTGCCATGATGAAGGAGGTCATGCTTCACATTTTCTGGTAGATCATCAGCATCAAATGTCTCACTTGTTTCTGTGACAGTTTCTGTGGTGCTTAATTTCATTCCATGGTCCTCAGCTGAAGACCCAAAATCAACAACAACAGATTCATCATCTCCTTTTAAAACTGATGGCACATTAACATCTGTTGCTATTCCAACATCAGCTGACACACCAACATTACTGTCTTCTGCACCGGCCTGGATGCTGACAGAATATTGAATAGAGTCCATTGCTGCAGAGGCACCTAATAAAAAACAAATATTGATCAGAGCTTCCATCAAAATCAAATATTAAAGCTATAGTACACAGGTCTTGTTGTCCACATTAATTGGAATTATACTTAAAAGTTGGTCTGGGCCAAGTTCAAAACATACCCCATGGCATTGTAATTGATAACTTTGACATGTGCTGTTTCACTGTGTAGCTAAAGAAACATTGGGTGTGTAGGCATAGTATCTTTTGCCTATCTATGCTTAGCTATACCTATTCCCTTTAACATGAGAAGAATTCTAGCATGATATCAAAATATTGTGACTATGCAACTTCAGCTAATGAAATCCTATTAAAAAAAAGGAACAAGATTTTCTAAGCTAAGGGAAAACAGAGTACAAAAATACTATAGACCAACCTTTGCAGTTGTTGAGAAAGCCACAATGCACAATTTACGACAATAGTTACAAGGAGACACTAATAAACAATATCATGAAACCATAGAGACATCCTAAGCCGCACCCAGTAGCCTATGAAACAGGCTTGATACACTGCACACTTCACTGAGCTCTGGGGCTTTTAGATTCTAAACAGTTTTATAAATACGTAGTTGTGGTGGATAAGGCTAACCATGACAGAACTGAAGGTGAAAGTAGGCTACATTCCCTGTAGCGAAGCTTTTCAAAATTAAATAAAGAAACACAGCATATCAAGCTTAAGCTTTAACCCTTTGGTTTCAAAAGGAAACCTTAATCATTTGTGGTCAGATTTAGAAGTTGAAGAAAACACCACAGCAGACTGTCTACAAGGAGATTTTTTGACAACAAGTCACATTGCAAAAAGATGCAATTCTTGATCAATGCATCAAATTTAGCACATAGTATTCAGGTTTAAAGTGAGCATTGGATGTCAACATTTGGCATTTCAATACAACACAATCAGACCTAAGAACAGATTTATATAACATATAAATCTGCTCTCAAGTCTGATTGTGTTGTATTGAAATGCAAGATGTTGACATCCAATGCTCACTTTAAACCTGAATACTACGTGCAATCTTCTTTTCGCAAGACTTGTTACTGTTTATATAGTTGTGGCCAGCTGCTAAAGCTGCAAAGTTGATATGCAAAATGTTGTCTGAAATTTGGAAAATATTTTGACTTCTAGATTATAATTGGATGAGATGAAAAAATTGCTAGGCATTGGAAATAAGGAGCATTTTTTGGAAAATTGTAAGATGTTGTCAGTCTGGAAAGTCTAAATTAAACTTTAAAACTTTATTCATTTCTGTTCTTTTCTTTGTAAATTTCGTTTTTCATGAGATGTCAGGCATTTTATTCTTATTCACAGAGCGAGTTGTCCTGGAGACTTTCTTCAATTCATCCCAACCCTGACCTGACATCTAATGTCAGGTGGAATCCATTAGTTTAGTATCCATTAGTTTTTAATTGTTTGTAATGTAGTAGTATGTAGTTTAACGTTGCGTGTCTTTCTGAATTGGTCATGGGGTAGTCTTAGTTGTTTGCTTCCCTGGGTATCATTCCTGTGGTGTTGTATAGTCATTAGAAGTAGTAGAATGCAAGATTTATAGTAAAATTTCATATGAATCGAAAAAAAAACTTAAAAAGGAGACCATTAGCAATGGATCTGGACTGAGCAAACATTTTTCTACATTTTGATTCACAATGTTCCAGTGTTCAAAAAGTCCACAACTTTATATGAAATGTAGAACAATGTCCGTTTATCCAGCCATTTTCGCAGAATAGAATCAGCCTACTGTACTTCTTATAAAGCAATAGATGATTGCGCTAAATATGATGGACAGGAACTTTTTACCAGGATGCTTTGCATCACATTGAATTTCCTTTGATTTGATTGGTCAGTTTTTTCTGCCCCTCTGATCAAAAGTCATGAGACAAGCATGTAAATACACATCTGAATGTCAAAGAACCCCCCCCCCTTCCTCAATTTCAATGTTGGTATGGAATCAAAGGTCCAAAATGAATGCGCACCCTAACAGTAGCCACAAAAAATCAGCACTATTCTAGAATCGCACACCTACCTATGCCTATACTGATCTTAACTCTACCAAAGAACCCTAATAAGGTGAGCTGCAATTCTAGGATAGGTAGGGCCAAAATTGTTGACCCCCTATTATTTATATCTCTATATAGAAATTTGAAGAAGAAAAAGGACCCCTGCAATTTTAACTTCCATCCCCCTTTACATATTCAAAATGGAAACCAAAGTATTTAAAGCATGGTATTTTATCTTTATTCGAACTGCTTTGTTCCATTAATCCTGTGTAGTTTAGGCCCATTTCATTTCTATACAAACCTTCTTCAACATTGCCATTATTGTTCTTTGCTTTCTTCTTATTTCTATTCTTGTTTTTCTTCTTCTTTTTGCTTGGTCCAGCGTCAGACATCTTTCTTTCCAATCGACTGCTTCCTTTCTTTCTCTTTAATCTTTATTAATTGATTATTTCTGGCTTAAAAGGAAGCAGGCTTTGACAGATGCTCGCATTTAACAGTCAAATTTCCAGGCAACACCTTGTAGTTAGGCCACCTCCCTTCAAAATGTGCGCAAGGCAAAGGAGACTGGGACTAGGAATGATTCAATTCAATTTTAATCCAGTTCAATTTGAATCCAATTCAATTTCCATAATACACCAACAAACATTTCACTGACAGAGAGGACTTGGAATAACACCTTGGTACAAACATTATTGGTACAATCTGAGCCCAAGACATAACATTTACACCCAAATGCAGACATCAAGATAACTGGATACCATCTCAAGAGTCAAGATCTGCTTTAAAAAAGGACTAAATGGAGCCTCAAAAACCAACAACAGGAAAATCACCTCCTCAGATGAAATCAACTTTAGCTTTCAGAATAATAAACCCTGAACTGTTTATCAAACCAAATAGATTTGTGATGGGTTTTGGATTAATTTGCATCGGTGGATGTGTTCTTTATTTGATAAATATGAACTTGAAAACTGATAAAAGAGAGGTTAGATTCTCAGTTGAAACTGGAAATGTTGTGGACAGAAGTAAATGGGACTGAATGATATGATTTGTTGCTTGGAGTTTTGAAAGACAAAGAACCTTTTGTGTATTCATCTTATTTTTTGTATATAAGAATAAAGAAACCATCTGAAAATTTACCTTTCATTTTTGTGGAAGTCATACAAAAAGATTGTGAAACTCTTCACCCAGCCATTACTCCTTTTCAATTGAAAGTAATTGATTTAGCCATGTCCACTGATAAAACCCAAACCTTCAGTGTAATCAGACTAGACTCAGAGAGTTTTTCTAGATCTAGGTATTATAATTATTTAAGCTGAGTTAAATGCAAAGAGGCAAAACAGTAAAAAAAGCTTGTGATAAAAAACTGTTATACAATTAGATTATGAAATGTTCTCTGAAAAACTAGAAAATGCAAAAATGTCTTTGATATTCAAAATTTATGAAATACATATAAATTATCAAAAGTTAAATCAAACTGCTGCCAGTTTATCTAGAAATCATGGATAAAGACTTTCATCCTCATCTGAGCTGGCTCCATCGTACAGCATGTTGCCATTGACAACAATACCCAAGGGAATACTGTCTTCATTGACTTTCCTGTGATTATTAAGTCCATTATACAAAGTATCTTGTGCTTTTTTGTAGCGATTAAAAGCATAAAGCATCACACCATGGAAAATAATGCAAATGCATATCAGACCCAAAATGTGCCAAAGGAGAGTAAGGGGCACAAAAGGAGCATTTTGTTGCACTATTTTCCATGGTTTAGCACCATATATTGAAAATGCCATTTGAAGTAGCCATGTGCCTTGGAGGACAGTTAAATAACATCTTGACAAGCTCAGTGGAAATGATTTTGTGTGGCAGCTCTCAATAGCGGTCACAAATGAGGTGGCAACAGCAATAAATGACAACAAAATTGCATGATTTCTTGCTGCATGACTTGAATGCTTGCCGTTGGTGTCAAAAAAGTAAACCAGACCAATTGTCATGAAGATTAGTGACAAAATCATATGAGGGATTTGATGTGGAAGTTGAATCTTTCGAATTGACACAAAGATCTCAGCAACACCGAGAACAGCAAACATCACAAACAAAGTTGCATGTTGAAAGCTGAAAATGTTGTTGGAAAATATCACTTTGTCATCATGGAATAATTTCCAACTTTTTGACACTGACAACTCAATCGCAGCACAAACCAAGGCAATGATGATCTTTAACATTGGTTCAAGAGGGCATTTCTTCAGGCAACATGGGACAGGGTGCCATGTTTTTGAAATGAATTGTGGCTTTCTTCGTGTTGCTCTGTCGGGTATTTTTGACATGAAATAATTATTTATGCACATGATAAGCCACCAGATTCCATGAAGTAGTAAGAAGCATGACAAGGCCAAAGTTCTTTCGAAATGCATGGTTTCAAACTGGATTGATTTGCACAAGGCCAAGCAAGGTTCTCTGATGCACTGTTTGAATCTTGAATTGCAAGCAAAAATTCCTCACTCACTACTTAGCACTATGATCCACGGAAGTTATTCTCTTGATTAATCTTTTTGCTTTCGAAGTAAACTGCAACAAGTTAGTTGTTTCGCAAGCTATCATAAATTTCGTTTTCGGAAGCACGTCCATTCCTGTTTGTGGCAGCCCAACCTTTGTGTACGTCATACAATTTTTGTTGTATTATTGTTGTTGCTGCTGTACTGCTGTTCTTTTCGGTGAATTTCCATCCAATTCAATTTTCATCCAATTCAATTTCCATCCAATGCAATTTACTGAAAAGAAAACACATTTCCCATTTCCAGTTTTGGCAAGAAGCTTGCCGCAAATATTGACTCCAAATTGCCCCCAAAGGAAGCACAAAAGGAAGCATGTCGAAGAGAAAAGTTCAATTTGCTGAAGGCAGTTCATCTCAAGATGCAGGAGAGCCAAGCTCACGCCGATTTAAAGGAGAAAACTCGATGGATAGTGATGATGATGAGGGAGACGAGAAGGCCTTTGCTTCCACAACAACAACAAATGTTCTTAATGAAGATGATATCGAAGGTTCTTAACAGTATTTAATGTTTTCAGATCAATCAGTTGCAAAGCTTAGTTGTGTTGCATGCAGATTCAGACCGTAATGATCATATGCCTTTGCAAACTTATTTGTCTGCCAATGCCAGAACTGATTTTGGTGCGCAGAAAACAAAGTCAAATGGCTCTTTCGTTCTTCCTTTGTTATGCTTGAAATTGCATGGAACATCTTCCATGCTTGCAAAATAAAAAGTCTGTGTTGTCTACAATACTTACCACAGTTTGCAATTGGTTGTGAAATTTTCAGTTTGTCCAATCTGAACTGGAATTATTGAGGCAGTGAAGACATTGTTTCAGGCAAAGACCTGTTGTTTTGTTTATATTTCAATAAGATTTCATGCTAAAGTCCTTTCAATGAAGAAATGAAAACAAAAATATTTGTGAAATAACAAAGTAGTCACCAAAAATATTGAGCGACTAATGCCACCAAGTTGTGTCCAAGAAATTGCATCTTGTGCAGAATTCCAAAGTTCCAGAGTGGAAGCGAGATATTTTTAATTTGAAGAAACGAGTTGCTATTTAAGGTCATCAGAAATTTTATAAATTCCGAAAATTAAAGTTGCAAAAGGAAATCAATTATGATGCATTCAATTGGATGCTTATGGAGTTGGTATAAATTCAGTCAAATTATTAAAAAGCTATCTCACAAACAGAAAACAAATGGTGAAGGTAAATGGGTACTTTAGTTCATGGGGGCCACTTAGTCAAGGAGTACCTCAAGGTTCAATACTTGGACCATTGCTCTTCAACCTCTTTATTAATGATATCTTTCTGTTCATCCAGGAGGGTTCCCTATGTAATTTCGCAGATGATAACACAATTTCGATTTCTGCTGAGAATGCTGATGATCTCTATAGACTAGTGCAACTTAACACCAATAAATGCATTAACTGGTTCAAGTCAAATCATATGACAGCCAACCCATCTAAATTTCAGTCAATGATTGTTGGCAAAAATGATAACCAAATTAAAGAATTTCAAATAAACAATAATTTCAAAATAAACGTGAGTAATGAAGTAACTCTACTTGGAATTCAAATTGACCAACAACTAAAATTTGACTCACATATCGATAATATCTGTAAAAAAGCTGCCATGCAGCTAAACGCAATCAAAAGACTAGCTAGATTCATGGGTAACAAAGAGAGACAAGTAATCGTGAATTCTTTCATTCTTTGTCACTTCAATTACTGTCCCCTTATCTGGTTATTTTGCAGTAATTCAAGCCAAAAGAAAATCGAGAAAGTCAACGAGAGGGCCCTACGATTAGCACTCTCAGATTATGCTTCATCATATAGTAATCTCCTAATCAAGGCCGAATCTACTACAATTCATATTCATTCTATTAGGCTATTGGCACTTGAAATTTACAAAACTTTGCACAACTTAAATCCAGCATTTATGAAAGATTATTTTCTCCCAAAATCAACCAGCTATAATCTTCGAAAAAATGACATTCTAGTTGTTCCTAAAGTCAAAAGTACAAACTATGGCATAAAATCGATTAGCTTTTTGGGTTGGAATTCTCTTCCAAATGAAATAAAGTCATCCAAAAATGCATATCAATTCAAAATTCTCATAAAAGATTGGTTTTTCAACAATCAATGCGCCTGCAACGCTTGCAGTCAATAAGTTAAATGCATTCAAATTTGAAAAAGATTAGTTGCTTCATGCATATAGAATTATTTGTCCAAGAAGGTTTGTGTAATTTGCTATTTAATTTTTGCAGGTCAGGAAGATGAAACTATAAAATCCTATGGGGACATCAAAATTACACCATTTAATTTGAAAGAAGAAATGGAAGAAGGCCATTTTGATGCCGAAGGTGATTATAATTAACAGTTTTGGTTTTGAAAAGTGCACTGTGAATCAGAACTATTTGCTAGATATTTCTTCTTTTGACACTGTATTCATCGTTTCTTCTCTTTTAGATCTTAGGATGATTTGTTGTGCCCAGTGTCAGGTGAAAATAGCTAGCAAATGGTTTTGTAACTCAACATATTCTTCAAGATCTATATCAAACAAAGATATTTCAGTTTCAGTTTGTTGACTAATAATCTAGATTTTCCAAGGTATCTTTTGTTTTTTGCATACAGTAGCATGTCAGTTATCATTTTGCATATAGTATAGACCTATAACATAACTTTACAATCAGTTTAGTTCTGTAAGTCACAATCTGATGAAGGCACAAGTCAGAAAGACATCAATGTGCTAAATATCTTGTCTCCTTTGCATCTGAATTTCTTTTATATAGTTCATTTACCAAAATGCAAAGTTGGTGTTGGTACAAACCAAGTTGGTACCAAACAGATATGGTTTTAATGTATTTGGAAAGGGTTCAGTTTGGCTATTGGATTTAAAATCTTCTCTTTCAGGTAACTACATTGCTGACAAAGATAACGAGGCAATTCAAGATCAATGGCTTGATAGTGTTGATTGGGCAAAAGTAAATCAAAATGAAAGGGCAGAGAACCAGCAGGATTGGAATCATGATGACGAGGGAGAAGAAATGTC
Source organism: Aurelia coerulea (assembly GCA_039566865.1). Classification (NCBI taxonomy): domain Eukaryota; kingdom Metazoa; phylum Cnidaria; class Scyphozoa; order Semaeostomeae; family Ulmaridae; genus Aurelia; species Aurelia coerulea. The sequence goes on from CM076949.1 coordinate 359,473, forward strand.
TAATTCAGATAAAATAACAATTATGAAAAATATTGCTGAATTACTGAAACCAGGAGAGAACAGCCTCAAAGCACTTAGAAGATTGGGAGTTAAGAAAAGTAACAACAAAAGGAAACAAACTGCAGAAGTTGAAGATGAAAAAGTTTTAAAAGAAAACAAAGAAAACCTCTTGAAATTGACGGAACTGGCAAATACATTATTGCAAGCTGGAGACATGGAAATTTACAACAAAACAGTTGAGAAATTGAATTTTGAGATAAAGCAAAATGAGGAAAAATTCAAAGATGTGGAAGATGATGATATGTTAGAGAAAGCATTTGAAGAAGGGGGCAGTGAGGGGGTTCAGGGAAAGGAAAAAGAAGTGAAAGAAAATGTCACTCAAAAAGCTGAAATTGATGATAATGAAGTGATGTGGGAATACAAATGGGAAAATAAAGATGACGTAGAAGTTTATGGACCATATTCTAATTCATGTATGGACAGTTGGAAAGAACAGGGTTTCTTTAAAGATGGTGTATTTTGTCGTAAAGTAGGATCAGAGGGGAACTATTATAGCTCAAAGAGAATTGACTTTGATTTGTACTCATAAATATCACTTTTTATGTAAAATAGTTTTGGCTTGTTGCATGGATAGTTACTAAGATTGTTTGTGTTATTTTCTTGTCTGAATTCTGTTTCATGTAGCTGAAACATGTTGATGAGTTTAGTTTGATTCTTTGGTGGAAAAAAGCAAATAAAAGATGCTGTAAGTTTTGCACTGTTTATGACATGACCTACAGTATATAACCATGATAAAAATATTTGAAGAAAACAATAAATTTTTTGAACCAGTTGGATTCTGTGGTCAAAAACCTGACAGTATGGTGAATGAAAAATGCTAGAAAAAGGAGATATTGCCAGTTAGGAAACTCACTTTCTATTTCATAATTTGTGAAAATACAATAAAGATTACATCAATTTAGTGGTAAAATGTTCAAACTAATATCTAATTATCTACAAACAAACTACTAACTGATAATGCCAAGAGGATTTACTTAAGATCACTCTTTTGTTCTTTTTCATTTTTTACTCAAACGGAAACAATTCATCCAAATCACATCTCATCATGAAAGGCCTTGGAAATTAGTTACAATAAATTGAAACTGTTGAAACTGTCGAAAGAAACTTAATTTCTTTGCAAACCATAATGAATTCCTTGAATACCAAAAATTCTAGCAAGAACATAGCATAATTTTTTGTGCATTCTGTTGATCAAATTTGTGATGATTTCATGTGAAAGTCGCCCTTTGCAGGATTCAAAAATAGTATTCTTGGTCTGTTCGTCATGGTTGGTTATTCAAAACAATGATTATAAGAAATAAGAAGTTTACGAATACAAGAAAAGAATTCTGATATACACAATTAGTTACACGATGAAACAACAACAACAATGCCTAATTTACTCAAAAAATCGCATCTCATCTTACTCAATTTAAAACTTAATTATTTTTGCCATATCCCTCGAGATCAACGAGGAACTAAAAATTAGAATTTATCTGATATCGAAGAGCTCATTCGCAAATTTCTTCACGAACATCTCTTATCTAATGTGAGGGGATGTTCTCTTCAAATTTCCTTAAAAAATTCCTGAAATCGAGGATTTTACATCTTCTCAATGCCCCCAAGAATTCAGCTTGCTAAACCCCAATTTTGCGGTAATTTCTGACTATTGTAAATCTCTTGTCTCTTTTGCACCTGAACTTCTTCGAGCAGTTTTAAATTCCTAATACATGTGATTTACAACTGCTGAAACAGCCAAAACTTTTTTGTGAAAATGAGCGTTGGAACAAGACTTGTGAAAACAGGAATTTTTATTTCTCAAGTGTGTGACTGTGACACAAAAACTCTACCAAATCCACGAAATTTCAAAATTCTGTTTTCTGAAAATAAACCTACAGTATATTGCAACAGGCAATCCAATTTGATTTAGAGAGGAGACTGCTTTGGGCAAACGGTCATAAACATTTTTGGTGATACAGAAAGGCGGGAGAAAGGCAAATAACACTCATCATAATAGTGGTTCATGAAGAAAGAAAAGCTCTTCCCTGAAACAACAAAATCGAACTTTCTTCGTGTGATAGTGAGGATCTTAGGATCAAAATGATAAGTTGTTGCGTTGCCTTCGATTCCAGCCCTGACGTTTCTTGTGAAGCAAAGTTTAATTATGTTTCCAATATTCAATTTCATCCTTTTTACCTACCAGAGGTAAGGATAAGAATGAACGAACCAACTTGCAACCCCGTTTCATTGAATGGGTGAAGCGCTATTATTAGACCTTTTAGCTATTCTACAAAAGAACCTGGATCGAGCGTTATTTTTATACATTTTTATACGCGAGGTTCGATCGAGTGGCTTTAGAGCTTCTATCACTATTGTACACATTCGAAAATTCTACAAAATGTAGCAAAATTTTGTTCGATTCTGATTCCTTTCAGAATAGCTAAAATGTCTCTGGAGGGTGTCTCCGAAACACAAGGGATTTTAAAGTGACTTTCAAAAAGGTTTTGAAGAAAGTACTTTGGACATGCAAGTTCTTTATAAAAAGTAGCTAATATAACTCTCCATTATGAAATGATGATGATTATTATCATTCCTGATTATACGTCATTACAAGTTGTTTAGCTGCCTTCGCAATGTCATAAGCACACTGAATAACCTGCTGAGTCAGCATAGCTGCGTCAATCGTGCGATCAGGTAACACGCTGCTTCGACATTCCACTTGCAACCTAGCTGCACTTGTAATCATCAATCGCAATGCACTTCTTTGATTCTCTGCACTTGGATGCTGTGATTGATTAAGTTTATTGATCAGTTAATCAGTCAATTAAGATCAATCATTAATCATAATCATCAATCAATCAATCAATCAATCAATCAATCAAAATCAATCTTTAATCACAATCAATCAATCAATCAATCAATCATTCAATCATTCATTCAAAATTGGTAGTAAAATCATAATCATGTTAATCAGAATCAAACCATCTTTAATCATTGAATCAAACGTGACAGAAATCTATAAATCATTTCTAATTTCAATTCGTGATTTATAAATTTGATCAACATGATTTGCAGATCCAAATTAGTTTTGAACCATAGCTTCCTGTAACGATACAAACATTCAAACACATAACAAACGACATTGAAGTGCCAATAGACCTTTTTCACAATTAAATTGAATTCAAAGCGAACGATGAACAAAATCCACATTCTCTGCACTGCAAGAAATCTACATCATGCCTGTTTCGACGCAAAATACACGTACAATACTATTCTATGCTTTGCTGAGAGCATTGCATGCTCTTACGAATTAGCTTCACATCTTATCAAGGCAAATGATGTACTTCAAAAGAACTGACATCATTGTGAAAAAGGTCTACAGCTGAATGCAAACGATACGAAATTCATCTACGTATTAGGAGACAGTTCTATTTGGATTTGTCACACAAACTTCCAAACAATACTGGATAATTCAGAAAGAAGTCCACTTGACAACATGATATGATTAACTCGCTTTATTCCCTCAAACTGAGCAGTTTCAACTTGTAAGCTGTAAGTTTCTGAAAAAACTACTGTGATTCAACGAATGTTTTTCGCAGGGAATAGATAGGGATGTTTGGATAATTTAAGGATAACTAAACATTAATTTCTATCAGTGTTAAAAAAGGGACAGTTAGGAGTAACGTACCTTTGGAAATAAATTGGCCATATCATTAACAGCAGTCGATATATTACTTGCACATGGAATGTATCTAAAGTGAGAAATAAAAGACATCAAAGATGGGAGTAAGGAAATGTGGATGTCCCAGGGTGTTCTCATGTCATACGCTAATCATGAAGCTGAGTGAACAAGTAGAGGCAGAGCAGCGAACTCACTCTGGGGATGATACAACATTGCTTGAACTTGGGAGACGATGTTCCCTGCTACCTATAGATCTATGAGCGCGAAGACGATTGACGTGTGACTCGAATTGATAAGCAAGACTGATTAATTAGTATTCCAAAATAAACAGGTTATATTACGATGCAAACAAGTTGTGTTCTGTGGTCCTCCTACCATCAGATTGGGGGGGGGGGGCACCGTGAATGGTTATATGAATAAAAACACAAGAAATTTGCGCGAAGATCAATGAATATGGTACTCACCTACTATGCCTACTGCCTTGTGCTGCTAATAACAGCTCTTGTATTTTCTTTGTTATTTGTTCAGTTGCTTTGACAATCGATTCTTGGGTGGGTAGACTTTCAGTTTGTTGTGGTGTTAAAGGGGTTTCATCTTCCTCTGTTATGAACGCAGTTGAGTCATCGGATGATGCAGGGTATTCTTGTGGACTGTGCTGAGGAGCAATACCTAAACGAAACAGAATAAAAAAATTAACTTAGTAGAAAATTTGCAAAAGTTATAATAAGCTTTTCAAATGTTTCAATCCACAGTCATGGATAAGTATTCAACTTTGAATTATCTTAGCATATATCTGAAATTGTTTATTTTTGAAAATCCTCAAGCTTTCTCGAAGTTTCTCATTTTTAGGGAATTTAACTGGGTATATTTGGACACCTTGTTCGTCAATAAGTATACCTTCAATCTCTTGTAAACATATGATACAAAACTGACATTTAGAAAAATGACAATGAAGATAGATATATAAATGAATAAGGAAAAGGACGAACCATTAGATTTTTGGGAGGTAACACTGGATACTTCAGATTGTATTCTGCTTTTGTTTTCTTCTCTATTTGGTTTCGAATACATTGGTGTTGAGTTTGATAAACCAACATTATCATAAGGATTTTGCAATCTCATTTCCAAATGACTTTCGATGTTTGGTTGCGGAGGAGGAGGGGTCTCCTCAAAGAACGACTGCGAAGCACCAGGACTTGGGTGAGGTGAAATACTAGTGATTGGCACGTGATCAGAATCTGTTTCATCAACTCTCGATGTCATTATCATCTAGGAATGAAGAAAGTCAAACAATAAAATAAAATCTACTGATGTATGCTTACGGTAGCAAATCTTCTTCAAATTTCAACTTCAAGCTAAGAATCAATCGAATTACAAATACACTTGTTAGCAAGCCTTGTGATAGTAAAGCACAATCATCCAATCAATCAATCAATCAATCAATCAATCAATCAATCAATCAATCCAAGCACGATCAATCAAAGCACGATCAATCAAAGCACAATCTATCAAAATAGATTAAAGGCATGAAGGTTCAATGTTTTTTTTACAGCCCATCGTCAATCGTATACTTCGCGCATTACAAGCAAAGTATTGAAATTGATTAGTCTGGCATCAGCCCGAATCAATCGAAAAACATTTATCAAATTCTTAAGACGGAGCCAGTCAAGGCACTACGGAGACTCTCAAATGACTTAGGAATTAAGAATTCGACAAGTTTTGATCAGTTGCATGAGCGGCCATCTGATTCTTGCACAATCTTTTAGTCTTACTTTTTCTTTATGTTGATAAAAAAGAAATCGTTTTCCCTTTATACTTTCGAGTTCAATCTCATTTACAATTCAGAAAACAGCCCACCGAAAAATAAAACAAATAGCTACATGCTATTTAGGACTTTGAACAAAGATAAAAAATCAATCGTCAAAATTATTGAATGAAATCATTGAATCATCTATAATGGTCTGACAAAAGCGGTTAACTTTTTTCTGGTACACCAGTTATAAATGGCATAGAGAAGGCGGTAAGCTAATCTTACCTCGTTCATATGCCGTTGCATTTCAATCATCTGTTTCTCAACACCATCTCTGTTTGAATTTGCTTGAGTAACCTGAGCTCGTAATGACGCATTCTCTTGCATCAATTTCTGCACCTGTAAATGAAAACAAACAATGAATATTTTGCTCACTGTAAGATTCATGGATAGTAGAGCCTTCATGGGCCTAGAAAAAACGAAAACAATGAGGAAAGCACTTAAGTAATTTCTTAATTTGTTGCAAAACCAAATCATAAATATTTAGCTGTATGGATTCTGGAAACTTCATGGCCCTAGAAAAAGCAAAGAATCTAAACCAAAAACGCCGAGGAAAACAGTTCAGTTACCTACCATATTCACTGGAATACCTGCTTAAAGGATTTGTGCAAGGTTAAAAAAACTTGCATTTGCAAAGAGCAAAACAATCTAAAAATTTCCCATTCAAATCGATGTTGCACACGCGTCGTGAACAATGGATAACCAAAGAAACAATGCTACGATTGAATGGTTTCTTTGTTCTATTGATAGAGAAGCCTATATACCATTGCACACTCCCTTTAAAAGCTGTATCGAGAGAGCCTGGATCGAGCGATATTTTTAGACATTTCCATACCAAATTGAGTGGCGTTAGATTTGACAATAGACCTTTTAGCTATTCTGAAGGAATGAGAATCGAACAACATTCGAACGACATTTTGCTACATTTTGTAGAATCTTCGAATGTGTACAATAGTGATAAAAGCTCTAAAGCCATTCGATCGAACGTCGCGTAGCAAAATGTATAAAAATAACGCTCGATCCAGGTTCTTTTGTAGAATAGCTAAAAGGTCTACTGTTCAAAATGCATCAAAATAGCGTTCGATTCAGATTTTTTTTAGAATAGCTACAAGATCTATTTGAAATCTCAAGACATAAGAATATCGTTGGGCAGAGATTGCCGAGGTTCATCCATTTCAACTTAAAAAAATAGTTGCAGACAGAACATGAATCTAATTCAATATTGGTTTGGTTTTAATGGAAGTTTCTGTTTAGTTTCACGCTAAATATTACATTGTTATGAAATTCCAAATCTTAACAAATGAAGTTGATTAAAATCGAAGCCACCAAGAACTCGACCTGATTTAACTAACTGGCAGCCAGCCCTTTATTATTTTGAATAAATTATCTCTTTAACACGAGACGAGATAGGGAGTTTTGGGACTAGTACACAGACAAATCAGATAGAGCAATTATGGATTTATACAATAACAAATTATGGTCAAGATGGAATGTGTGATAGTCTAATGAGTTTTGGGGGAATCTTCTGTTCGTGAATGAAAACCAACGAAGTCTATTAATTCAAACCAAGCAAATAGAACCAAGCAACTTGATAAAAAGGGTCGTTTTAAATCGGCTTTTTTGGATCGTTAATCTGTTCTTCGCATGCACCAAATAAAACTGACAAGTGTTGGACGAGACGCCTTTTGGTTATTCAACGTTGCTCTTTATTGCATCTACTAACTTATTTTCTTTCCTTTCAGGGTTTTAGGTTAATTCGTAGTTACTCTTGCAGGATTTAGCAGTTTTCAAATATTCCCAAAGAACGATAAGAATCGGCCTAATTTAAACATTCGTAACTTTGCAGATCATAATGATGTCAGAGATGCAGAGAGCTTTGGAAGCTAGTTATATAGCTAGATGCAGGGAGCCTTGGAACGGCTTATTCTAATTGCCTTTGACATATCTAAGTTACTTTTACCTTGAATAAGATCATTTTAAATGCATGCTCCTGTGTTACAATGAAGAGAGTAAAAATGGATAAAAAGAGGATTATTTCTTACCATGCTGCGAAGAAGGTTCACTTCTTGATTTAGTGTATCATTTAATTGCTGCAAATGCTGGGCTCTGTCCTGAAAATTGAGAAACATTCTGTCAAAATTACGCTGAGAAGTTAGCAAAGTTTAGAAAGTTAAATCTTGAATAGAAGCCCAGCCTTTCGTGAACTTATCAATTGTACGACGCACAATCTCTCAAGGTTCTCTCAAGGTGAATTACGTCAAACAAAATGAATAAAAACGTGTGCTCTTCGCTTAGACTGAATACATGAGTCTCACATTCCTACTTGAATTGAATGGTTGTCATGACATCAAACTGTATGAGTGAAAATATAGAAATTTGATCAAAACATTGAACGAATACAGCGAAGCATGTCGTCACTCTACTCTTTCGTAAGGAGGTAGCAACTAGAAGATCACTTTAAACTAGATTAAAAGTGGAATGGCTTTTGACTGGATTTTGCCAATGAGGGACAGAATTGTCTTTGCAGCACCACTAATATATGTGCAAAGCATTTCAAGGTAGTGCAAATGTTTGATTTATATAGGAGTAGCAAGGAGGATGAAGAAAAGTAATGTTGGGCTCTGAAGAAAAACCCTAATTTTTGTGAGGATCGTTTGGCTAATTGGGTAATATGGGTTTTCCGGGTTGAGGCTGAGAAATCCAAGTTTCAACCATTCATCACAGCAGTTGGAATGTCATTTTTCTTGTCGTGGGCAAGATAAAGAAGAGAGTGGTAGCCAAACTTGGGACAGGCGCGTTTCTCTGCTAAATCAAATAAACATTGGTATGCTTCATTCAAGTACAAGCTAATTTGAAAGTGATAAGGTACGATGATAAAATATTTGATAACAAATAATCTGGATTTCTAGTCAACCTCTAATCACTGCTTTTAATTGATTCTGTTTAAAATTGTCTGAAAAGTACTATGATCTGATTTCATAAAGATACCCAAACTGTAAGAAGGCTCACGAAGGTCGTATTTAGGCACGTTAAACGACGGCTTTACATTTCTTGTGTTTTCATCGCCGAGGGGCAAATCAAAATGACGGTTTCACGTTTCTTGGGTTTTTTCTTCATTGCGGCAGGGCCAAATTACTCCAAACATCTCGTACACTGTCGTAAAAAGTCCTAAAGAATCTTCATAAATCTCCAAAATTTCGAAAAATCTTCACAATATCTCAAAAATCTAACTGAAAATCCTAAGAATCTTCGAAAATCTAAAAACATCCAAAACGTTTTGCATGATACAAATTCTCAAAAAAAATTTTCACAAATTTATTGAAAATCTCAAAAATCTTTTGAAATTTCAAAAACCTGAAAGTCTCGAAAAATCTTTAGAATGTTAAATCTTTAAACATCTCTACCAATCTAAAATATCAGCTAATTAGTCATAATGTCGCAAAATTTTCTCGCATTATGAAGTAATAAACCATGGAAGAAAAAAAATACCTCAGAGTCTGTGAGTTGTTTCTTTAGGCCATTGTATTGTTCAATGCTGACAAATCGACCATCTTGACTTTCTGAAGATCCAGTACCGGGCTGAAAGACAAAAAGATGTTTTATTCTTTACATCAACCAATCAAACAAACACAAAAATCACCTGTAGACGATTGATAACTCAATCAATCAATCAAATCAATCAAATCAATCAATCAATCAACCAATCAATCAATCAATCACTCAACCACTTAGGACAATACAAAAAGCACCACCCTGAAGCATCGAACAACGAAAATCAGAACAATTTATAGCAAAAAGCACAATTCCGACGCATACAAAACCTTTGCGTCACCTTTTAAACAAGAATTGATTTGCAACTATATAAACCATGCTTCAAAATCGACTGCGTGCACCGTAGACTTTCACACTAAAGAATCAAGAATTCAGATCAATCGAAGTAACTATGATGAATGCAATAAGTCTAGCCATAGCTACACAATAAACTTATGACACTGAGTCCCATGTTTCCCTAAGAAATCAAAGAACGGTTGTCTGGGGCAGATTATATTGGTGATAAAAGTATGTGAAAATTTATTGGAACATGAGAAAGTGAATGTGGGAACGATCCACGCAAAAAGGATTTAAAATGACCTCAGGAAAGGAGCTAACAATGCAACGAAAGATAAATCTATTTATTTCTTGAAAACAATTAACAGATCACTTTTAAGAAGAAAGACCAAGAAAGATCACGAAAGATCAAGAAAGATCACTTCATTCTCACCACCACAATAAAATCATCTGCTCTGAAATTATAAATTTAATGCTCGTACTGTTGTAAGGACATAACAACTAATCAATGGTTCTAATCAACTAATCAACCAATCAACTAATCAATGGTTTTGCCTTGTAAGAAATCTAATAATAGGAACTTGAAATGAGGACAATAACAGCACACAGCCTCGGACTGATGGGAAAAGGATTGAACTTAGAAATGAGGATATTAACGACCAATTGCTAACCATGATCCTATGCGCACCGTATGAAGAGCAAAATAATGAGAAGATAGGCCAGAAAAGATCGTCACATCCTCACAGATGTCATTTCATAGATGTCATGTGATATCAGACGAAAGCTGACACTAAAGTTGCAAAGGATCATGGATCGGCCAGTTGGTTTTGAATCAAATTTTCTTGCAAACCACCGCTGAACGGATAAACACTACGACTGAACTTTCAAAGCCCAATGAGGGACACTCATCCACCAACTCTTCAATAACACCACAAGCACAGATCTCAAGGATGAAAAAAAGGAAAGAAGAAGGCAGAAAGGAAAATAATATCACTCAACGATTAAGAAATATCTGACAATAGTAATATCAACATTGGTCTGTCTTCACCTATCTGCAAGAGTTCATGATGGACTTCAAGGTGGGTGGCAAATCCCCCAAAACCCTTCTCCAAGTCAGATGAATTAAAACACTTCTAGCAATTGGACGAAAGCTGGGTGAAATCTTAGTGAGGACCGACCTCCTTTTATCTTCCTTGGTTTGCCAACCCATTTTCAAAACAGGATCTGGTGGTAACAAGTGAATGTATTTTTGATACACAGTTCATTGCTTTCATGTGATTAAAGTAAATATAGAAAAAAATTAATTTACACAAAATCTAATGAACTTTCAATGAAAGACTTGTATTCAAAATAGAAACATGGCCAAGGTTCTCTTGCCAAATGTTTTTATATTTGCCTTCAAATATTTATATGAAAAACATCAATGCTATAGTGAAAAGCAATGAATAAAATAAACCTCCTACAGTCTTGGTTTCCTAGACGATTTAGGCCTGTTATTGGGGTTTACCACTTTATGCGATCATCATTTACGATGTTCCTGTTGCCATAGAAATCCATGATGGCGTGACTATTTGATATGACGTCATCTCGTGACCAATGGTAAGAGACTATTAGTAAAATATTTTGTGAATGTTTTGATTAAGTTGTTTTCAAAATGATGAACATTTTAAAGATACAATGATTTAGAATGAGCTGATAAGCATTATCAATAAACACGAACATCGAAAGGCTTTGCACAATTACACAACCCAGCATGGAAACAAATCTCATTCACAGGCTAGGGTAGAACTATATACGAGGCTACGTATTTAGCACCACATTAGCTATTCAGAATCAGGAGATCGTGGATATTGGACATTCGGCAGATTCTTGCAAGCGAAGTGTTTAAAAATATCATTCTCTCGTGACTCTTTTGCAGTAGAGCTGAAGTCTCTAAGTGTCCAAATGCAAACAAGTATAAAACAAGCGAAATTTGCAGATAAAAGGAAAATTTTTGAACTCTTTGCACCGATCTTTCCTTCTTTTCGCATGCCATGTATTTACATTCCCAAGCGTCCCATCCCCCTTTCCAAACAGCCAAGAGGTCCAATGCAAAGTCTTGAAAGCAAACAATCTAAATCGAAGATTACACATCAGTCATTCGAACATCTCGAATCACATTCCAATGTCTCTGTCAAGGTCCATCACGTCATTTTCCTTGAGGCACAACGTAAGATATTAGACTGAACATACCTCTTAATAGGAAAGCGTATTATCTTGTTGCCTCGACGGGACATGTGGAAAGTGGTCTGCCATAATCTTTTAAGCGGTTGATGCTCTTTCAACAAGTAAGAAAATTGACACAGAAGTAGGATCAATAAAATTATTACGGAATTATGTGTACTCACAAATCATTATCACTTCAATTGCTCATCGAAAAATGAATTATGAAACTTGAATTTAATGTTCCTAACCCTGACCCTAACCCTAGGTATATAAAATATCTTATAGATACCTCTCTAATACCAAAGGAGGTATCTAGTTCGAAGATCAGTCTCGCCATGTTTATTTTCAAACATTTAACATTCATCGAAAGTTTGGTATGAATAGTACCAAAATACACAAAGAACATATCTGATCAATCAAAGGGTATGGTTTGTAATCATCTGTATTTCTACACAAGAACAATTTTCGTTATCAAATGCAGAGTGGCAAATTATAGCATGACTTGGAATGCGACTACAAACAACATGGATGCTTATGATAGCCAGTACAACAACAACCACAAAATCACCAGCATCATCATCATCATCATCATCATCATCATCATCATCATCATCATCATCATCATCATCATAATAATAATCATCATCATCATCATCATCATCATCATCATCATCATCATCATCATCATCATCATCATCATCATCATCATCATCATCATCATCATCACAACTGAAAAAGTCTCCTATCATTCCCAATTGGAATCTTGACATGATCATCGTCATAAACTTCATCATAATTCTATTTAAAAGTTGACAATTTACGGTGCGATGAAAACGCTAATTCAAGCAAACAATGGAAGATAAATTGATATAATTGCTGTCATCTTGAGTACACTTTCAGTTCATTTCATTTCATTTCAAAGTACAATAATGATAGGCAACGGCAAAACAGCAACAATGGCTGGGATGTATAACTCTGTTGATGTAAACAAGTCTGTTTGGGACTCTTTCACAACGAAATGAAATAATGAGAAAGCGAAACACTTACCAATGCCCGAAGACAAGAAAAACAATACCCTTTCACAACATGGTGCTTCGATCTTACTGCTCGATAACAGCGAAACATTTTCCACACAGAAGCTGGAAATTATTGGTCCAAACTGAACTGTGATTCGAAAAGAAGTTTACTGAAACAGTTTCAAGTTGAAATAAACAGCTTGCAAAGAGAGGTTGTGGTTGGATGGAGTCTAAGATAAGTGAAATATTTTCATAGCATGAGTTGAAAGAAACGGGAAACACGCGGGAAACGCGCATTCCGCACTGGAAACACAAGAACTAAGAGAAAATCCCCACTGGGAGGAACATTTTAACCAACATTGTACAACAGATAATGGAAAACAGAAACAAACGATTTTGGGATAACTGAGCACAGTGATCACATTGCAATTTACGCAAATCGCCTGTAATTCACAGATTATTAGACTGGAAACAAGATCTATTTTAATCTTTTTTAAGCTGAGCATAGTTATCCCTGTTTCCATAATAAAATATTTGGACCACATTTCCAACGAGGAATGTGAAACAATGGTAGCGACAAAAAATGGAAAGGAGATAGCTGGGAAGAGATACTCTGACAAGAATACCTGCAAGAAGTTTTGCAGACAACAACAATGTCTCGCAATCGAACTCAGAATTCTCATATCTCATATCCCGCTTTTAGTTATGCTTAAAGGCGTTTAAATTATGTGCAGACATACGATATCTTCGTCTAGAACGAGGAAGGAAATTATGAGAAGTACTCTTGTTCCCGTCGCAATATTAAGGAAGTTTTATAATAAATAAACTCAAGAGCAATCTGATTTCAATTGTTACAGAGTCAACACCACTGCTCACGCAAACGTAGGACAAAAACCTGAATACTGAAGATACCCTAGCTAGGGGGCTCCTATCAGTCCTCTAACAACTCTATTGTGGATCGCTATCTTTAACAATACCACCGGCAAAGTTCCTTGCATTAGTTCAAATACAGTCAACCATCTAAACATCAATTATTCTCAATTTCTCAAACTAGAGAGTAGCAATCGACTAAAATCCATGATATATTTCGTGAAGAAGAAACACTGTCGAGAACCTGAGATCAGAGATCGAGAACAACAAAGTAATAAAACGAAACTTGAAAACTGGTAAAAAAGCGGCGAAACGCCACTATCTAATGGTGGCAAATGGATTGCTATCAATGGGAGACCAAAATTATTCACAACAAAATAAGCAAAAGTATGAAACTTGAAATAACAAAAGTGAATACCCGATAAGGTCTGAAAACGCGTGGTCCAAATAAATTTCCATTTGTCATTGGTTGTTTCGTGAAATTCGCTGTTTTTAACTTGACATGTGCATCTAGCAATGTTTCTTTGTCTACAATTGGCGAAATCGTGTTGTTATTTTGCTCCGCTCTCTCCATCGTTTTGACTTCTCTCAAATGGATGATAATTCCTCCTCGATAATTCTCTCAAAATTCTTTCAATCTTCTGTATTATCCCACGCAGAATTTCGCGACCGTATTAATAGGGAATTGGCCAGTCTCCAGACGTGCTTCAACGAGACTTAAACAAAACTAATTCTTAAAGTAAACTCACATAATATGCGAGATATCAATTGCCAAATATCTTTCTATTTAGATAAGTAATCCTTGTTCTGAGGTCTTCATTTAATGGTCTAGATATAGTCTAGATTGACTCTAGATTTAGACAATAATTTCCCTTGAGCTGACTCAGAAATCACGATGATATTAAATACGCAGGCAAGCTCTGATTTATCATCTCGAAATAGACCACAGAAATATGTCCATGAGAATACTGGCGTTGTAACTCGCTGGCTTGAGGTTTCAGCATCTAACCTCAAATTCACTTTCAATGATAAGGTCTAGTCAAAAATTACGACATGGCCACTGCAAAATACAGCCATATCGTCATGATAAAAACCCGATAAAAATAAAACGAGATGGGTTTGTCTGTTTAGTGTCTGAAGTGATAAGATATGTTTCAAGGCTGAAGGCTGATTATTAGGCTCATCGAAGCTCACAAAACCAAAGTCAAGGTCACAACTGGTCAAAATAAGCTAGGAGTTAAAGGAATGAGTAGCATGTATTGTTTTACTGAGAATGATCTGAATTCTCCGCATGCATGCCATATGTAATCTTTCGAAGCATCTAAGCAGAGAGGTGCACCACAAAATACCATAGAACAATCGAATATGAAAGTCTTCGTCATATTAAGTTCGGTTGCTACATTCATACAGAGTGTTTTCTTTTTATCAGGTACTCCTTCGCAGAGGCTTGCACATCTCAAGGCATATGAGTCGGTTTCATTCTCGTCCGGAGGAGGAATTCATAAGGAAGGAAGTCCTCTTAATGAAAAAAGGGGCCCAGAATAGTTCTGCCGACCTAGAAATGATCCAGTACAAAATGATTCCTTTAAAAATACCAACAAAACAAGGACAGCGATACCAAATGACTGTCAACAAACCGTGTTACGGGCAGGAATGAAATATATATGCAATGCAATGCTGGCAAATGTGCTCTCTTTTCATTCAATACTTTGTTATATGTAGCCTGGAATAATTTCTAGCTATTTCTAGTCACTCTAGGACTGGCTAAATGGGGCTGTAGCCCCCTAGCTCTCCCCTAGCGCCAACCCTGCTGCATCTACGCAAAGGACCTCTAGTTTAGTAGTCTAACGTCCCTTCTGAAGGACGGCGAAGTGAGTTGCATGGTCTGGCATCCGCTCTCTATAGATTCATCAATACTCAAATAACCCTGAAAAAATGTTATAATATTATGCCAAGTGCAGTATAGCCACAAAATGAGAGTCGCAACAAGGCATTCGATGTATCAAGATAAGATGCGAAATGCCTCGAAATGCAAGAAAACTCCAGGTAATCGAGACATACAGACCCTCAATTATTGTTTTACAACACCTTTTACGATACGCGTGTTCAGTACTTAGAAACTGCTCGAATCTTCTAGATGTTAACGAGGCGATGAGTTTCTAAGAAAGCACAAATGAAATATAATTGAGAGGAAATGCCTGGAGAAATGAAAAGTGTAAAGCACGCGATAAAATTGTGTTAACCCAAATTTGATGACGAGTGTGACAGGAGTGGGATGATTTTGAATGATTACACCTCTCCTGGAACTAATCCTTTCGAGGTTGTAATAAAAGCTTTCATGGCAAGGTTTACAGAAATACAACAGGCTTCATCTAACAGAGTAGAGCTCTTATTTTCACATCAAAGTTTTCATTGCATAAAAGTGAAGGCGAGGTGAATTTGCAGTTTTTAGCGTTTCTTGGAGACTGCGAAGCTGTTTTCAGAATTTGGTGTTTTTGGGAAATCTATCATCAATCAATCAATCAATCAATCAATCAATCAATCAATCAATCAATCAATGAAATTACAGAAAAGCAGTAGTACTTTGAGCAAGAAAAGGTGATTACTATTATTCGCCTCTTACCTCTTTTTCTTCTGAATTCGTTTTTGTTTTCGATTCCTTCCCGTCTGTCTTCGAGCTAGTGTCTTCTGATTTCGTCTCTGAATTGTTTTCCTTCATCAGCTGCATGAAAAAAGGACGCGTTCAAGTAAATTTCTCCCACATTTGAATCTCTAATTTAAGCATTGAAATCGACGTAAATTGAAACGTTCTAGTCTAGTCTTTTCTTGTAACAAAGCAAACGTTTTTTGAGGGTGTCTTGTTTGAAACAAATACTAGCCCCAGATACAGGTGTTTTTGTCAAGAACGCTAGAAATTCAAATATATCCAGGAGTTTCTTATCTCATCCTGAAAGCACCAGGTATAAAGTCAACTCTGCTATATCATTCAATCAATCACTCAATCATTCAATCACTCAAGCAGTCAATCAAGGAATCAATCAACCAATTAATTACTCAATCAATAGATAAATAAATGTATAAATAAATGAATCAATGAATCAGTCAATCAGTATCAATCAATCAATCAATCAACAATGTGGTAAGTAAATAAAGAATAAAACTTACATCATCATCAGCACTCACTTCATCATAATCATGTTCTGGTTCATCATAATCATGATCATTTTTTGATTCTACGATTCCTACGACAGAAAATACCGATAAACTTTAAGTTATTCTTCAAACGAGTCTGGACTCAGCGATATCTTTATACGATTTTACGCAAAAGGTTCGATCGAGTTGCGTCAGATCTTCTATCACTGTTGTGCACATTCGAAAAATCTAGAAAATGTTTAACAATATCGTTCGATTCAGATTCTTTTTTGGAATAGCTGACATTGTTCTTGATGAAAATATCATTTCTATATCATTATTCACGATTATAAACCATACCATGGCAACAGAAACAATGAAATGCAAACAAATCAATCTTTAGGAGAAAGTAAATCTGATCAGGTACTTCGAGATCTTTAGCAGCCTTTCTCCAACTGTACGAATGCTTACTTAACAAATATTTTTCAACCGTTGAAACCATATTTAGTTGTCAGTACTCTTCTCTATTTTTATCGAAATTTTTCTATATTGTTATTCCATATATAAATATAAAATAATTTTCAAAAAGGCAATTACCTTTCGACATATTAGCAAGAGTAGCGAGCAGATTTTCCTAGATTTGAAGTAAACACCTGAGGTTATGCCCCGGGGAATATCCAAATCAAATTAGTAGAATACTTACTTGCATTAAAGCAGAGCTATGGATTTAATCCGATATCAAGATTTATCGATCAGAAATTAACATCATTTTCACAATCAGAACCGGCTATCAAATATTCTGTTCCGCCTTAAACAGCTTTTGAGTTCACTGAGGTCAAATATACAGCTTGAGAGAAGGTAGTATTATCTTATTAAAGACAACTATGGTTCCAGTGTACTGTTAAATAATTTAAATATATCTTTTTAAGGCCTAACCTGCTGTCGATTTTCCACAACTTGACATTTCCCGTCTTCTTGCATCGTTCAAAATGTCGATTATCAATGTCGTGAATTCAGGACCTGTAAATCGAGCCAGTTTTTGTCGACCCTAAAATAAAATGATTGATGATAACAAATGTCATTCTGGATTTAAGCTCAACAGAAAAAATTGCCTTTTCAAAGTTCTATGTTCTATGAATCTAACTGAAGGCCAATTTCCAATCAGTGGCATTTTCCGAGCTTGCGGAATTTTACACAATGAAAACACTTTCAACCCTAAATTTCCATTCGATTAGAGAGCGACATTTTCTCTTGAAAACATTAGAATTCCCGTCCGCTCGGAAAATTCTATTGAATGGAAACTGGCCTAAAGGAGTTTGCTCTTTTTTCATAGAATTTGACTGCAAGAAATTTAAAATCAACCAGATCCTGATGTAAGAAAACTTAATGGAAACTTTTGTTGAATTCGTTATCATATTTCATGCCATGATAACTTGTGCTAATTAATTTTACCTGGTTTCTAGTTGAAGTGAATGCTGGATTAACAGGAAGAAAGGGCACAGTTGTATGATCCGAAACTAATTTGCGATGGTGCTGGGTTGCCAACCAAACTAAGACGAAATAAAATCACAAAAAATATTATATACAGTTTTTAAGAGGTGGAACAGCAAGAGAAGACAGCCATCCAAACAGTAAATGTCTTGTATGCTTTATCAGAAATTGTCTCATTTTTTCTTGCAAAGATAGCCGATTCTGTTTCCCAGTTTCTAAATTCAACAATTTTCACATCCAAACATAACGATTTCATTCCTTTGCCCTTTAATTTGAACAATAACATTGAATTAATATACAAATTAACGAAAAAGCGTTTTGATTGAAAGGATAAACTTATAATCAGTAATAAAAACAGTCTGTAGTTATATGAATGGCATGCTAAAGATTAGAAGAAAGGATTTGATCAGATCTGATACAGACTAAATTTCCTGGTCAACTAAAAATTAGATTGAATAAAACCAGACAAAATAAAATGTTTGACTTCAGATTTTTGTCCCAAGACCGAAAGTCTACTGGCTGACGTATCAGAATTTTGTTTTGAGAAACTTGAAGGTCGCATGATTATGTACTTCAGGACATAATGGAATGAATTTAGCCCGATACAGTAGTTAAATAATGAAACAATGAGTTGGTTGACGGAGGGATTTTCAAACTACTCTCTAAGAATTTTCAATTAAGTTCCAAAAGTGAGAAGAAAAGAAATAATTTTTGCAAGTAGAATGACTACATATTTCAATACATTCGTATCTTTACGAAGAAGGCAGAATATCAACAAAGATTAAGACGATGTGCATTTAAAAAGCCCAACAAGCAACACATCCAATACCTCTCAGGAAATTTTTGATCAAGTTCTGTAACTTCGGTGTGTGAAGTATAAAATGAGAACTTTCGCCATATTCACCCATTATAAAATGAGAACTTAAATATTTAACCAGAGTCCAGAAAAAGTCCAGAAAAAGGAAGGATTTACTTGTCAATGTCATATATTTGAGGAAGCTTTTCTAATTTCTATACAAAACCTATTCTGGGTTAATTTGGCGACAGCAAGTGGTTTATAAACGTAAGGGTTTTTTACAATGCGAGGCGTTCGAAACATTGGGTTATTTTGACTTATAAAAGGAGGAAGGTTTAAGTAACAAAATTGTGCACTGGTGGAAGGTTTGACCTTTTCTGGACCCCGCATCCGACGAAGCATTCCGCTACGCACTCTTCATTCCTCGATGACAAAAAAAAACAGGATTTGAAAAGAAGTAAGGACTTCATACCTGCATCATTTTCTCTTCTGTCGACTTCATCATAAACATCTGATGCGAGCTCTTCAAAGAGTCGATCACTTAGCTGAAAAATAAATTAGATTACGTTGTTATTAGGTTAAAAAGGTAACAAGATCAGAGAAAGAAGAGGAATGCAGAAGGACCAATTCAACTTCTTATAAAGCATCTTTCGATTTGTCTGGTATTTGATTTTTTATCAGTCGTATACAATAAAGTTTACATAGGCTCAGAGTATTTTATGTCACAGAAAATGCTAACTTTTTAGCTTTTGCAGCTCTTTTATCAATAAAATAATTTTAACGAGAAACAAACTCCATGAATGCAAATTTTCACACGTAAACTTAAATGAAACAAATATGAACACAAACAAAAACAACAAACGATTTGTTTTCACCAGGTGGAAATACTGTACATAGTTCTTATCCATGAGATCAGGGAATCAAATATCTTTAGGAATCAAATATCTGTATTCAATTGCATACTTACAGATTCAAGTTTCAACCTGGCTTCTTGCGCAAATGGGGTGGTTTCCAGTCCCCTACAAAAGAGAAACAGAATTCCATTCTAAGCATCTGCTTATGTTTGAAACGTCATGTCATTAAAGGGTTTGCTTCAACCATCATGCTTTGCATGTGTCATCTCTTTACTGTCACTATTTTCATAGGCAATTTTCTTCTATATTTCTACCTTGGATACGAAAGCAGTTTTAGGACACTAAGAGGAGGCCTAAAATCACGATCAAAACCAGCAATGGCTTTTGCATGCTTTAGCACGTGTTACCCTTTAGCGAGGATGGAAGTGTCATCCCTGGGAGCACAACAACGTCATTCCAGGTGATTTTATCATCCTAAGAGGATAACACGTGTTAAGTAGTGTTGACGTCATTCCTGCAAAGCGCGGATGTTAGGAAAGTTTGGTCGTGACTTTTAAGCCTGTTTTGAAAGTTTCTTGAAAGGGCTTTCTCGAGAAAATCTCTCATAATTTCAGAACGGAATGGCCGAATTCAGTTAGCTACATTTTAAAATGGACTTGAACAGGTCCACCATTAAATGATATATTTGCCAATATCAACGTTTTAATATCCAGGGAGCAGTGACCTTTCAAACAGGGATTGTTTTCTACCCGCCTGGAATGTTATTTGCACTTTGAGATCACTTTGTTCTCGCTCCCCTGGATTTGTTATATTGGTAGTTATAAAAAATTATCATTATACTGATGATCATAATCCGTGATGGTAATCTTTTCAAGATCAGTAAACAACTGAAAAAAGAAAAACACATCAGAATTCTTGTATCAATCTTACTTTAATCGGATTTAGGGTGAAATTATTTCTGGAATGGATTAAAAAAATCTTTGATGAAAATATGGTGCTCACCTGTCTGCTAATGCAGGGATGAAATAATTAATTCCATTTCGATGATCTGTGAAAATTGAAATTCATAAAAAATGATATGAATATGCTTATAAAATATCATTAACCCTTATTTGTTCATGATTTGATTTCGATGTTGTTGACCAACGATTTGATACTCGTACAAACCGTATGACGTCACAGCAGCAGTGAAACACGACGCCATCTTGTTGTGGGGTAAATCTTCAAAAAAATTTTGTCGGTTTATAAAAGAAATTTGCAAAAAGTTGCATAAAATCATTGATATATTCTACGTCGCGATGAGTAGGGAAAGGATAGGTACCACTTGTCAGTCAGACCTAAACCAATAAAATGATTGCATAATCTGGTTTTGAAAACAAACAATCAATAGACCTTTTAGCTATTCTGAAAGGAATCAGAATCGAACAACATTTTGCTACATTTTGTAGAATTTTCGAATGTGCACAATAGTGATAGAAGCTCTAAAGCCACTCGATCGAACGTCGCGTATCAAAATGTATAAAAATAACGCTCGATCCAGGTTCTTTTGTAGAATAGCTAAAAGGTCTATTTAGTTCAAGAAAGCTGATAAACAGCATCACTCACAAACACGATCAGTTACAAGTATCTAAATCGGTTGATATCACCAAGAGCTTTCACAGCTGCAATGGTGAATTTTTTTACAGAGGAAGATTACTGCTTGAAAGGTATTCCTTTTGCAATCAGTAGGTCAGTAGAACATCATATTTTGCATCAACAGCCTATTTCCAATGTTCAAGCTAACTACGCCTGACTTTCAAGTAATTTTGTGGGCATGATGTTAAAAAGTGTGCCCGTTAATTCATAGTAGTTTTACCAGTCTCTATTGACCGAAGTGACATAACGAATCAAAGAACGTAGGGAAACAAGGGACTCAAGTCATAAGTCAATATATACAACACTAACCTGGTCGTCGGCCACAAAGATAGAATGTTAGTCTGTCCGTTAATTCATACATGTGTTCTATGATTCGATATCCGATATCTGTATGGCCTTCTTCCCTGTTCACAAATAAACGCAAACAAAATTTCAGTTAAAATTTTGATAAGACAGAGGCAGGTTATGGAGGCGTGCCTGGCTCAGGTTCTGAGAAGTTTGTTGATAAGACAAGGGCAGGTTATGGAGGCGTGACTTGTTCAGGTTGTAAACTTTTAATATGATCGCTTGTCATAAGGCTTCAAACAACGATCATATTCTCAAGAAGCATAGGTGAAAAAATTATTTTATTTCTGTAAGGCATATGCAAAAAGGATAGATGCAAATTTCCTGTAAAGAAACATTCATTTTTTCGTTTCCGCTTCGGTGCTTCAGTGCTCGATTACTTTTTCCATCCCTGACTTGGTAATTGGGACAGTTTCAACAATTTCGGAGACCTAATAAGTTTGCAAAATAAAGATAGATTCCAATAGCATGAAAATCTTCGGGAGAATCACAGACGTAGGAGACAAGGGCGCAGGAGGCATTGCACCCTTCCAAGCTTTCAAAAGTGCTTTGTTTCAGCCTACAGGTGACCTGTGTGTTGCTCCTTCCTAACCCCCCCCCCCCCAAGGGAGTTTTAGGGCACTGAAAAGATAAGCTTAATGAAGCAGCATCCTGGACCTTCAACTCAATGTGACCACACCTCATGATTCCTTTAGCCTGGAATAACGGAGGACTCTCCTCACTCTATGTAGCAGCGTTTGACAGGGCGGTGACTCGAACCACTAACCTTCAGAACGATAGTCGAGCACACTACATCATCCCCACCCATTTCCCCAGTATTTTTAAGCGTAAAAGCGTCCTTCCAGTTCTAAGAAGTGGTCCTTCAGAGAGTTGTGCCCCTGCAAATGAGCTGCTTCATATGCCATTTGCTCCACAAAATATCATGCAAAAGATTATCATTATCACTAACTTCAAATTTTTTGGATCTTTTTATCAAGTCTAGTTGAATATGACAATCTCTGTGATCCTCTGTAGAACATGGCCCATTTAAACCATCTGTTGTGCTAATATAATATAGAGCATTCAGCTAACAAGAATGACCATCCCATAATCGGGGAAATCAAAAAGAATTTCTAATCTTATACATCTGTAATATATACCATTGCAATAAATATTCTATGTTTGGATTTAATTCCCTTCCAACAAAATAATAAGCTCATGTGGGTTAACAAGCGACTGACTTTATTGTAAATAGTACATATTAGTTCTGCTAAGCTGAGATTAGCATTGACTTCAGAGCATAAATAAATCCAGAAAGGTGTTCAATGTATGAATGGTAGATTTTTTAACAATAGGATTCATTTCTTGATCAATGCATCAGTATAAAGCCATTAGCGATTGCTAAACTGTGAATACTATCGTCGATTATTTCAAAGCTGAAAAAGGTAATCAAGAAAGCTGCAAGAGATAATCTAAAACCTGCGTGGCTCATGTGTGTCTGCTAAAAGGACTTGTTAACAAGAGACAAAGATGAGGCCCGATATCTGCCAAACAATTCTATTTACAATTCAGAAACTAAGAAATAGGTTTTTAACTTAGACAAGAACATACACAAGGGATGTATTGCCTATTTGTCCAGATTCTGAATTAGATAACACACTTTAGACAGCTAATGTTTAGAATATATCCTTTCTCTTTTGATACATGCTTATGACTTCCCTTCAAGACCCCTTTCTTTCCCCAATCATGGAGTGAGCTGTTAACATTTTGAAGTAACATTTGCAGATTACACTTGCAAGTTGACTAATCAGCTGTAGACATCCCTTAATAAATGTTTTTCCCTCACAAAGCGATTTCTACTGGCATCTCACTCAAAAGCAATTTAGCAATTTTTGTAAAATCTGTCCTTGGTGTTTGATACTTACATGGCAATCTCAGCAGCAGTTTTCCCATTTGAATCTAATGCACTTGGGTCTGCACCATTAACAATCAATAATTCTACTTGCGTCGCTTGGCCTGCTTTTGCAGCTGCATGTAATGGGCTCTTTCCTAAGTCCTGAAATATAATCATACCCTTAGATTGCTATTTAGTAGCTTCCATGCAAATGTTACAAGGTCATAAACATATCCTTAAGCATAGGTTATCGTTTCAAAGTAAAACGAAAGCTATTTGCCCAAAATCACCACAGATACCAATCTTACAGAAACACTTAACTTTTCTCTCAAAAATATTTCAACATTACTTTACGAACTTTTTTCTTCTTCGTCATCCAGTTGCCATTGTGTTTGGTGAAGCCTTCAACAACAATAGTTCAGTTAGCTAAAGACAACTTAGCAAGGAAAGCAAACAATTTGAATGTTACAAAAATTAGTGCACATGTTTTGTCATCCTTTTTCTGCTTAGTCCTTTGGAAACCCATTCCAGGGCCTTAAAATGTAATGATCCTTTGCCACTGTTTAACGAAGACACAAAGTGCCAATACCATATTCAGTAAAGCTGATTTTAAAAATCAAAATGGTCTCACTTACACTATGAAAGAAGTTAGGTTGTGCACCATAAGAGAGAAGTCGCAAAGAAGTTTCCAAGTTACCAGTTCTTGCTGCTGAATATAGTTGCTGCATTGAAATATGAACAAATTCAAGTAAAAACGTATGAGAAGCGATTGAGACATTAATTTGCATAGTGAGGTGCGGAAGGAGTACCACAGTGGCTCGTTCCACAAAGCAGAAACTGACAGTAAAATGATTTCACCAAGCAAAAATATAACAAAGTGTTTACCAATGCTGTAAAAGCTCTATTAAGCTCCCGGGGCTTATTTCATTTTGGACACTTTTTAGTTCTTTTACACCACATTTTGTGGTTTAAACATACAATTTTACAAGTTACATAGTTACATGAATTAGACACAACCACAACAAGGACTCTTTCCATTATGATAAGAATTCTTGAGCCATAAACAAGGCTGTGAATTTTTCTAGCAAAACTTCTTTGGCAGGATAACCATGATGTTAATGTGCACAAGGCAGAAGGAACCTGGGCATGGGTATTTGAGCTCTGAAGCACAAGGAATTCACAGGATGACAATACTGACATTTTCAAAATTGTTACCCATCCTCTTTTTATACACAAATCAATATATGGACAATATTCTTCCTAACAGAATGTGACATCAAACAGTACAAATGATTGCAAATTAACCAATGAATGTTAAATAATGGAAATGTTCAAACCTTGCTCAAAGTGGTAACAGAAAGTTCATCTGAAATTGGTAGTTGATGAACAA
This sequence comes from Aurelia coerulea, assembly GCA_039566865.1. Taxonomy (NCBI): domain Eukaryota; kingdom Metazoa; phylum Cnidaria; class Scyphozoa; order Semaeostomeae; family Ulmaridae; genus Aurelia; species Aurelia coerulea. Next base: position 384,439 of record CM076949.1, read on the forward strand.
AGGCCAACATCTCATATTTCGCTTTGATGAAATTGTACTTCACAGGACTGCATGGAAAAACAAATTTTCAAAAACGTTAACTGATAAACTCTAGAATGAACATTATAGGGTCATATATTTCTTGAATTCTTCTTTCAGTGTCTACAGATTTCATTTTTCAGGAAAGGATGGCAACTGCTTTAAGAAATGGCAAAAAAGATGGCTTTGATAAGGACATTTTCCCAAGGTACAAAGGAGAATTACATTTCATTCTATTTGTAGATTAATCATAAATTGCAGCATTATCTTGTTAAAATCTCCCCACCTATCCTTACACTGTCATTCCCATTACAAATTCTTCAATACTATTGATGCCTCATAAATTGCAGCATTATCTTGTTAAAATCTCCCCACCTATTCTTACACTGTCATTCCCATTACAAATTCTTCAATACTATTGATGCCTCATAAATTGCAGCATTATCTTGTTAAAATCTCCCCTAACCATCCTTGCACCATCATTTCCATTACAAATCCTTCAATACTATTGATGCCTCATAAATTGCAGCATTATCTTGTTAAAATCTCCCCACCTATCCTTACACCATCATTCCCATTACAAATTCTTCAATACTATTGATGCCTCATAAATTGCAGCATTATCTTGTTAAAATCTCCCCTAACCATCCTTGCACCATCATTTCCATTACAAATCCTTCAATACTATTGATGCCTCATAAATTGCAGCATTTTCTTGTTAAAATCTTTCCTAACCATCCTTGCACCATCATTTCCATTACAAATCCTTCAATACTATTGATGCCTCATAAATTGCAGCATTATCTTGTTAAAATCTCCCCACCTATCCTTACACTGTCATTCCCATTACAAATTCTTCAATACTATTGATGCCTCATAAATTGCAGCTGATATCTGTAACTTACTGAACTGGATCTTTTGGATTAGGCTTTCTGATTCCACTTTTCATCTGCCCTGGATCTGATAATGAATGTTCCCAAATCAAATTGGCTCCATTGTTGACTAAAGTTCTCACCATCTGTAATTAACAAAAGATATGCAATGCATTCAGTTCATGATGACTGAAACTGTAAATATCAATGCAGTGGTACATTCATTTCAGTTTTTTATTGATTTTTCAATGGGTAAGAGAAATAAGATAGAAGTATCTATGGGGTTGAATTGGGTACTCAACAGCAGTATAATGAGTAGCTGATAAATTTAATTTCAAATATTTTGTAATGCTCTAAATCATAATGTGAAGAAAATTTAACAATATTTCAATCACCATTGTGTAATTGACATTCAACAGTTGTTACATATATTCTAGAAAGATGTGATCATTGTGCTTTATCAATTTCCTGTCTTATACCCAGATATCCACCTTGCCCTGGTAGATACTTCCTCATTAAAATTTAGAACAGGAAACAATAGATGTACAATAGGAAACAGCATAATGTTGCACAAAACCTATCTTTAACAAACATCCTACCCCTTGGTAAAAGGTCAAGCAATGATGGTGACTTGAACAATGTTGAAATGCTGAGCCAAAAACCAATGGTCTACCAAATTTTGCTTGAAGGCAAAGTTTGCCATCTACAGAATGGCTTTTATAGGTTTTTTTGGAACCTAAATAAGCTCTTGAATTTGATGTCACAAAAAAAACTTGACAAAATATCTTGATAAACATAAATTTCCTTATTGATCAAACTAAAATGCCAGGATTTAATTAAATCTAAAGGAAATTTATGTTTATCAACTGTAACTATTGCCGCATGTCAACCTCAAGATTTTATTTAAAATATCTTCATATTTAAATTTAGCACGTATGGTTTTCGCGAAATCTCAATTTTATTGTACATTTTGTGATAGACAAAATTTTTCAATGAATCTACAACCTGATGCATAAATTAAGGATACCATACTTACAGCTAATAAGGATGGATTCCAGGGTGCAAGGCGAAGATGCCTTACTTGTGAAACATGACGTCCTAAACTTCTGTGAACACTGCAGCATTCATCACAAATGAGGACTCCTCTATTGATTGACGCCCATTCTGGTCCTAAAAGGAATGCAACGTCCAAGTTTATGTCAATAATAATTGACCATTGCACCCATGTCCCAAAATTCAATCGTTCAAAGACAATAGGTACATTGTTGGGCTGTTGTTTTAGGTGAACTTAATTCAAGCACCAAACAAATAAAATCCTTTCAAAATTTCAGAATGTTTGTGTTTGGTGAGATTTTAGTGAGAGATATCCCTTGAAATATGCACATTTTGATTTAGTTTCACACTTTTTTCTGAAACATTATGATATTAGATTTTTCCATGAAGTAAAAAATTGACGATTAATTTGTCGGGCCTAACTAAGTTAAGGCCTACAGCAGTAGGCCTAGGCCCAACTAGGCCTAAAATCCTCAAAATGAGAATGAGGAAATAGAGTTGATCAAATAAATTTGACCTTTTCCAATTTGCAGCAACGGAATCTCCCCTTAGTAATAAACAGTAACATTAAACAACATTTCAGAACTATATCTATCTTCTTTAGAAACCTTCCTGTCCAACGACAAGGTGCAAAAACACGAGTATAAGTTAGGATCATCGTCAAAATCTATCACACCCTGATAGGCCTAAAACCTGACCTGGAATCTAATGCAGAAACATTTCCTCTCCCAGCCATTACGGTTCTTTCAAATACTTACCAGGTGAACTACAATCTGCACATATCTCTGAAGATGATCTTAGCTTTGGTCGAGAATTCATTTTCCTTTTTCTTCATTGATTTCTTTCGCAAATATATCTCCTTCCCTTCTCGCAGCTTTGACTTTCTTTTCTTTTGATCAAGCACTCATTCAACAAACAACAACTAACACCCAATTGTGTCATAGTACGCATGCGCATTCACCCACATTGTAAATTTGTTCCATTCCAAATAAGGCCGAAAAAATACGAAATTCGAAAATGTTAGCACGCATTTCCTTCTCCGAGAATTTTTTCTTTTCTTCGTTATTCCGCCTGCAGTCTTCAACTGATACTTGATTTTACCAAAGCATCTTTGTATTCGACTCCAGAATTTCCCCTTCCAAACGATAGCCGACTCTAGAAAAAATCGGTGAAAAATCTACTCCAAAAAGTAAACATTGGATTGAATAACGACGCGATCCGACAAAATATTCCCTTTTGACATGTTTTCAAGAACTGGCTCTAGAAAAATTGCCTACTTTTGATACCTCATACTCTCAAGTACCGAATAAACGGGGGGGGTGAGAATAATCGGGAGGGGGTTGGAAATGGCTCAAAATAATAATAATCGGGGGGTTGGAACAATCGGGGGGGTTGGAAAAATTGAGAATAGTCGTTTTTCGTTTTCTTAGTAAAACACGTATCTAACATGGGTACCACGTATGTAAAACACGTATGTAACACGGGTCAGACAAACAAAGGAGAATAAAGTTAATAAATACAGTAAGTACATTTGCTTAGCAGGAATTATTAAAAAAATTTGTTCACTATTACTTCTATTTTTCAAGAATTAATAAAAGGGGGGGTGGAATAAAAGTGGGGGGGGGGGGTGGAAAATTTTTCAAAAATTAATAAGCGGGGGGGACGATTATTCGGTACTTGAGAGTACCTGGCGTGGCACTAGAGGAAAAGAAGTGAAAATGATACACTGAAAAACGACACCCCCCCCCCCCGTCGGACCAATATAGCAAGTACCCAACCCGAGTCATCATTGCTTCTTGTTCCATTCCAAATAAGGCCAAAAGGTTCGACGGAAAGAGCTAGCAGGTATTTCCTAAAAATGTGAAGTTTGTGAAAGAACAGTATGATGTCACACAAGATGTAACGGACTCAATATAAACAAAGATATATCTGCAAGTCGGCGTGAATGTGATCTATTCAGAAATCGGTCAACGAATGCTGTGAAATTCTGCAGGAAAACAGACATACATTTTTCGTTCACTCTATGTTTACAGTTTAATAAACTAAAATAAAGTGAGTTCAAGTAAAGACACTCTGAGGGTACAACGGACCAAATAGAGAACCACTATGATGATGATGTGTGGTTTCAAATGGAAACATTTTGATATCAACATATACAGTAAACACCCGCACATAAGAACCTAAGATTTTGAACTCAGGTCACTCAGCCTGATTAGGTTCTTATGCAATGAGGAACATCCAGTAATCAGGGTGTAGGTTCTTAACAAAGGGAAATATGTGAATCTAAATCTTAGCCAAACTTTATACTCTTGGCCCTATCCATTTCAATCCAAGCTTACCGCTGCAGGCTCTGCCTATCACAGCTCTGCAAGTAATGTTTTGGAGTTCACGAAAGGTTGATTACAGATTGCATTTATTTCTATGAATGAATGAAACCCTTTATTAAGAACCTAGTTATGATATCAGGTTGAAATGGTTCTTATCCATTGGGTACAAAATAATGATTTCAGGTTGTAGGTTCTTAATAAAAAGGTTCTTATGTGCGGGTTTTTACTGTATGGAAAATAAATTGCTAGTAGAAACGCAACTGTATATCAAAACCAAACAGGAGAACTGGATGCATTGGGACAACATTGATCCCCTGGCACCATTTACGAAGGAAATGAACATCTACATCAAGGCAGTTGAGTAATGAAACAAAGAAATGGCCATTTTAACATACTACAAACATTCTTGTTACCACCTGATAAATGAGCAATTTGATTATTAATAAAACGGGAGAGCATTGATTTGCGACTGGACCTTCCCTGCTTCTTTTCGTAACTTTCGACTCTCTTCATTATGTCCTTCCATTAAATGGGCGATACTCAAAACTGTCATTGTCCTCACAACTTCAGGGTGCTTTTCTCCATGAATATTCTTATGTGCCATCAATGATAAGTTCAAAATCTTCTTCCCATATAAGGGCATTCCAAGGGAAACATAAGCATGTCCAAGATCTGTAAGCGCGCTTGCAAACTCGCCACCAAAATGTTTGCTTTGAGCCTCATCAGATAGATCAGGCGCGCCTGTTTGCTGCAACATCAAACCACGTTCTATCAATTCTTTGCTCTTGACTCTATCACCAAGTGTTCCGTAAATTACACCAAGTGCACCTAACGCCTTCCCTAATTCCAAAGGCCGTTTGTATTCTCCATCTTTCCTCCTTTGTGCTTCATAAATTTCGATCGCTTCTTCCAGGTTCTGTTTTGCATTCTCAGAATCTTCTTTTGAGTTGTACAACGCTGCAAGCTGACTAAGAATACTGGCTATCTCAGTGTTTTCATCACCATAATGTTCTTTCTGCAGTTTCAAGGCTTCTTGTATATTCAAAATGGCCGTGTCCACATCATTTTCAACATTTGAAGCAAACTTTGCCGACATTAGCATACCGGTGATTCTGCTTCTTAGGCCAGTGGTTTCCATTGGGTGATTAAGTTGGATATATTCTCCATGAATATCAAGATACTTCATCACCATTTTACCAGACACAGTTTGTTTTGATACTCTGACTTGTTCACTGAGTGAATGAATGATTCTATCTAAATGTCCTTGTAAATATTTTAACTTATCTTCAGCATTTAGAAACCTGAAATTACTTTCGTCAAATTTCAGGCCCTGGTCCTCGAAAATCTTGCTGACATTGATCAAAGCGTTGTTGTAAAATTCAACGAAAGAAGGTGCTTGTGGGGGGATGGAATCCACTTTAGCTTGGTTGTTTCTGTATCGTATCAAACTTGATTTTGGATCATAATTGCTCATTTTCTTGAACCACGGTTGTTTCTCAAAACGCACTTCATCTTCTTCCATAAATTTCGCTTCCAATTCTGGAACGGTTTTCGAAATAAAGTGTTGTCTTGCTACAGCATAAATGAGTGGATGCATTGCGTATGATTCCATGTCTGAAAGAAAGACAACTTCAAATAATAAGTAAAAGATTACAACGCAAGACGAGTTAGGGATCTCCTGGATTGATGGGTTGTTTTTAGCTGAATTTTACCGAAAGAAAATATCATCTGCTGTTTAATTATTCGGATATTGTAATTCTGGAAATCAGTTATTTAGCAAGCGAATTTAGCTGTTCGGCGAGGAACAACCGAATAATGGTCAAAAAGAACAAATTGTCTGAATGTTTAAATAGAAACATTCGATATTTCATATTTAGGCACACAGTCGGTAAAATATTTATCATCCAAGTGCCGTTATTTAATTTGCTTTATCGGCTGTTTACTGTGCCGAAATTCAACCAATCAATTCAGATACTCCCTAAACATTTCACAATAGTTTTGCTTCCTTCACGTCAAGATAGTTTGTTCCCTTTGCTATAGAACAGTATAGAGAGCGGTACGCTGAATTTTCCAAGCATTTCGAACTGCTTCTTTCGTGGAAAATTCCAGAAAATATATCTGTAAAGACATAATGTAGGTGGCTTAGAGATGTTAATCAAATCAAACTGGTGTTTAAAGCATTCATTGAAGGCAGCACCTAACTGTAAGGTCAGTAAAGAATAATCAAAAACAAAAATCGAGGCCACACCTCCAGGTTGCATTTTCCATGACAAAATAAGTTCACAATCTTGCATAAACTTTATGCTTGTATCCACAGGATCCAGTGAGATTTGTCCATAATACATGTTATAAACCTCTTTGAGGGCTTGCCAAATCTCAGTGAACCAGTCTTCAACTTTTGTGACATACTCTGTAATGCTCTTGTTTGACCATGCTTTCCCTTTGGGGTCAAGTGTTTCATCCATGTTGTCTGTAGTTGACTTTCCCTTGAACATTTGCTGCAAGTTTCCCTGTGGTGAATCGGCAATGGCCAATGGAGGAAGCTTCAAAGAAGGGTGACGTAAGTATCTCCTAATATAGACTGATGGAACTGGGGTTCTGGGGGCACATGCAGCCATCATATCAACTGTTGAAGACAAATGAGGGCTGTCATTTATCAGTAGCTTCATTGCCATTGCAATCACTGTTTCTGCAACAATCAGGGACTCAGCAATTCCATCTTTTGTTGATAAGATACTTGACTTCATGACTTGTATGCTATTTTTAGTGATTTCATTTGTCAAATCTCTCATCACGCCATCAATGCTGCTCAATTCTTTCTTTTGTAGTCGTTCTCTCATCAAAATCCCAGCACAAACTGTTGCCATGGGGTGGTATGAAATTCTGCTCAACAGCACTTTCATTGGATGTGATGTCTCAGAAGATTCATCCTTTATGTTTGTAAGATCTTTGAGCAATGCGACAGCATCTTTCTCAGTTAATCTAATATGAAAAGGAAATTTCAATGCTTATCAACTCAGTATACCATATAAGGACTATGTTTCTTTGATTCTTTAAGAACATCTTTACATATAATCTCTTACTATTGCTAACCTATCCTCATGCTCTAGAACATCTATGAATGATAGTGATCATAGTTTCGGACTATCTGTTTTATTCAGACTTAAATTTAGCCTATTTTATCCACACATCTACAAAAGCACATCAGTTTAAACACATGAATAAAGGCACACACAAATAAATAATTGACTATCAAGACTTTGATGAATACCAAAAGTTGAATAAGAGTGTAATTGAATATTACAGGTTACGTGGTGGCAACTGAATACAGTCTTTCAAAAATGACATCAGGCACCTAATGAAAGGTGGGGTAGGACAAAAAATAACAAAACATGACACATTTTGAAGAATGCATTTTTGGGTGACATCATTTTTGAATTACGGCAATCAGTTCAGTCCAGTTGCTTTATTTCAAATTCAATATTATCACCAATATCATGATATCTACCTTGGTTCCATTTTGACTTGGGTTATGCCAGCTATGTTGCTAAGGTTACAACCATCTGAGGTCATCAGTAATGTCCCTTTGCTCCATGTGGCTGCACTTTCCTCATTCAAAACAACTTCATTTAATATGTTGATGATTTCATCAGAGCTACCTTGTTGCAAATTGTCAATCACAAAAACCCAATTTGGATGTTTTTCTAACTTTTCCTTCACCAGTTCTAAGATGATCTTACTTTGAACTGTTTTGGAACCTTTTTCTGGGAGTGTTTTTAATTTTTCTTTAATTTCTGAAGGCCTTATTTTGAGGTGTGCAGCAAAAGCTTGTAGTGACAACAGGAAGCTCTTTATTGAATCTCCATTCAAAAATACACTGACATGGGACTTTGGCAGGCCAATAGGATTCCAGTCAACATCTTGAATTAGTTTCTTAGCTGCAGTATTTGAAAGTAGACTTTTACCAGACCCAGTTGGCCCACATAATGCAACACATTTTATTTTGCCCCCTAACTTTGTACTGTCACGTAGGCTGTTAAAAATGGCATCAATTTCAGTCATACGCTCAACAGTGACATGATTTGGCTCAGCTGGTGGTAATGTTATGTTAATTCTGGTACTTTTGTATGCGTTGAGACTATAATAGCCAAGCCAAGTTGAAAAAGCTGACACTCCAATGAACCAGTACTTGAAATTTGGTCCATTCCAAAAGTCTTTTACTTTTTCCATCAAAGCCTTCTGTGGTACATTCTCAGCCTTTTGACAGTATTGTCTTACATTCTCTCCTTGCCTCTCTAGGATTCTGGTAAAGCGATTTGAACTGAGTGAAACGTTTGATTTTAGCCTTCTTGCCATTCCAACTCCATCAGCAGGTTTATCAATAATTCTGGATGGATTGAAAACGGTTCTTCTTGGCAAAGCTCCCATTATGATGCTGGAATTCATGTTCAAATACAGCTTTGAGCGAAGACTCTGGTACGCTGTGAAACGCAAGGGCAGCATCGTTTTTCCGCAAGGAGATCTCACATTATTCATCTACTTCTTCCATGCTTCTTAGGCCCTCTTCTGGAGCCATATCGAAACAACCTCCATTTGAAATTTTGCCTCTCATCGAATCACTATGTCGGAATCACTACATAAGCTCTAGTTCTTAATTGTTGTTGTTGCTGTCAGAGCTTGTTTTTAATTCTATTGTGATGATAAATGAGTTGGTGGGAGACTTTTGTAATGAGTATACTCATCGTTTTGAAATCGTAGAACAATTTTGGGCGGGCAGTGAAGTGATGGAGGACGTCCTAAAGACCGAAGCTGCGAGAGATGAAACTGAAAAGAAAGAGGAAGCAATGGAAGAAGAAAGTTCAGATGAAAGCTCGGATTCTTCCGATGATAACCAAATTGACGAAGAAGATGAAAGTATCAAAACCTTGCGAGCTGCTGTGAGATTTTTAATTGGCCTGTTATTGTTTTTTTACTTATTAGGCCTACTTTTTTCCGCTGTTCCAGAGCAGATATTGGATGGCGATTTGTTCTGCTTGCAAACCAGACTACGAAGTCTTTTTGCAAAATTTGCATGTTACTACTCCCATGCTTCAGCCTCTATGCTAGTCTCGTGAGCCTGATTTTAACCTCTTACAGAAATCTATTGAATGGGGATTTTATTGCTTGTCCCACTTTCCATGGAGGGTCTCCAATAGAGTCTTCACATCTGCGATGAAAAGCAAATAAGCCTGCTGATATCAGTTTATTGGCATGTTTTGATTTAATTAGCTTATTATGCACGGACAACAAGCTGTTTTGTCTACCCTGCTGGCTGTCCATTTAGTTCAGTTCACGGAGAATAATGACAAGAATGCCTGAAAGATATTTATGGATCAATTGAATTGTTAAAGAATAATAGAGATCCTCTTCTCATCGTTTTCTCTCTTTCCCTTCCTTCTTTTCCACTTTCTCTTTTTCCTCCCCTATCTTCCTTCTAGACAAACAAGCTTCCTGTGAAGCTGCTTCGTGGCTTCATGCACTTTTTCCACTTTTGTGAATTACTAAAGAATAAATAGAGATCCTCTTCTCACAAGATTTGGTTCCTCATTTCTGGGAATTGCCAGTGGCTAGGACAGGCTTAGATTGGACAATACAGCTGCGAATGACATGAACCATGATCTGGAGTTGATAAGACAGTGGGCTCACGACTGGAAAATGTCATTTAATCCTGATCCTCAAAAGCAAGCTGTTGAATTGACATTTTCAAGGAAAAAAATCGAAATTGATCATCCAAACATTTTTTTTAATAACACACCGGTGAAGAAAGTAGATGAACATAAACACTTAGGAATTGTCCTTGACGCAAAATTGTCTTTTTCTGCTCATATTAAAGAAGCTATCTCTAAAACAAGAAAGGGTATAGGTATGTTGAAATATCTCTCCAGTTATCTGCCCAGGCATACCTTAAATGAACTATACAAACTCTATGTGCGACCCCATCTAGACTATGGGGATGTGATTTACCACATTCCTGCAAAAATATGTGCATTCAGTCAGAATATCATCTTGTCAAATATGATGGAAAAATTAGAATCTGTTCAGTACTCTGCTGCACTAGCTGTGACAAGAACATGGAGAGGGACATCGCGAGAGAAGCTATACACGGAGTTGGGCTGGGAATCACTAAACCTTCGAAGGTGGAGTAGACGCCTCAGCTTGTTTTACAAGTTTATGAATGATTTAACACCTGCATATACCATGAGTCCAATTCCACCGTTTCAACAGTCCCAATACTCTCTTCGCAATCAGGATGTCGTTGGGCGAATAGGGGCAAGGACAGAAAAATTTCAGTCTGCCTTCTATCCTCACTGCTTATCTGAATGGAACAAACTTGATCCAGAAATTAGAACTGCACCAACTGTTGCTGTTTTTAAGTCAAAGCTGCTATCCATAATACGCCCTCCTGCAAAATCCGTTTTTGGTATTCATGACCCTAAAGGATTATCCTATATTACTCAACTAAGGGTTGGCCTAAGCACACTGAACTTTCACAAATTCAAGCACAATTTTAGGGATACAATAAATCCAATGTGCCCCACAAATGACGGTGTTGAGGATACTGAACACTTTTTGTTGCATTGCCCTTCTTTTGATGAGGAACGACGTGATCTTCTCGCTGGAGTCCTTTCGCTACTGAGACCATTTGGGTACATTAATCCTTCAAATAAGGTTCTTACGGAGCTCTTACTGTATGGTGATAAAGAACTTTCCAATGAAGTTAATAGAAATATATTACAATTAACTTTGCAGTATATCCATAAAACTGGTCGATTTGATTAAGATAATTCCAAACTTCATTACATGCCACCACCTTTCCCCGTTTAGTAGTAATTTACGAGTAGATTTTATGTAGTTGTTCTTTTTGTTCATGTCATTTATTTTCTTGTCTTATATTTTGACTAGTTTCTTCTTTTTTTATATTATATATCTATATGTTAATGGCCTCAGGGTAGACATTGCTTTTTTGCTCCTTGGGGTATCGTTGTAGTAGTATTGTAGGGTAATTATGTAAGTAGTGTAGGGTAGCTCATATTGTAAAGTAGTTCTGTAAGTAGTGTAGTGTAGCTCGTAAATATATTGTAACTTTTTATTGGAATATATATAAAAAAAAAAAAAAAAAAAAAAAAAAAAAAAAAACATTGGACAATGAAATTTCCATTGCAGAAAGGTAAAACAAATCAAGTCTGCATGTATGCTAAGTTGAACCCTATCTCACCTGTGAGTTTTGAAGCGGTCAATACCTGGGGGGGGGGTTGGATTCCACACTCCTCTTTTTCTTCACTGTTATATTGTAGCTATGATCTTGTAACTTTGGTCATTGGAGGGACATCATTCTCAATGCAAACTATCAAACTGACATGATTAAATCAAATTAACTCTATTGTTCCAGTTGCTATGACAAGAAGGAGAAATTACAGTAAGTTATGATTATCGGTATCATGATTATGACAATAAAATGAGGCATTAAGTTGAATGTTTTATAGCAATTGAGTTATTGATATCATAAGAAAAAGCCTTTCACTTGTCACACTCACACTATATATCAGACTATAAAGATTAGATACATCAAACATGCAATCTTTATGGAAGCTCAAAACGTCATTCATTCCACTGTCTAGTTCTCCAGCAAATAGTTCAAAATTGCTATTCCCTTTTTCTGCAAATCACCCCACCTTGCAAAATGATTGAAATACAATCCACCGAATCAAAAAAACTTACGAACAACTTTTAACACATTTCCAAATGATTGAACTTGATATCCATAATCACTTGTCGACAAAATAAATCGTATGTTGGGGCAAATCGAAAGTTTGAAATGCTGTCAGATCATATTCAAAGTTGGGGCTGATGAAAATCTGGAAATTGAAGCACTAGAAGAGATTATCCAATTATTCTTTGACACCTCTTAAACAACTCCACAAGAATAGATTTCACTACCCACTGAGCCATGAATCGAATCTTGAACTAGCAATCATTTTGATAGAGAAAAAAGCAAATAGACCCAAATTACCCTTTGACCCAAATTACCCCCACCTTACTTTACTTAACAAATAAACTTTTCATGAATATATTTTGCTCTGCGCGCTGATTTATCGTTCTTGTGACACTACTGGGGTGCGTGCTTGCTCACTCATGTGCCATCTCACGTGTCCCACTGAAAGACCTGCAATGTCAAGTCATACCTTAATTATCAATTAAAGTATTCAAAGTAGTTGTGAAATAATTATCTCTTCATCTTTCTGTGCTGAGCAAATGGTGCATTCTATAAACTGACCCTGATGAGTCTTTACTGAATGATTTTAACTTCTAGATTTCAACTCTTCTCCAATTCACTAGCAATGACTCAGGAGTCACCAAATGTTTATTTTTTACAGCATTGCCACTGAAGCTGTGCATTGTCAAACTTTATCTTAGATGACATATCATTATCAGTTAAAGAGACACTAGATGACTTTAGGAATTGTCCATTTTTAACAATAACATCATTCCATTGTTGAGGTGTCAAGATCTGATGCAACCTGAATCCTTCACCATAAAGTTTAATGTTAGGTCCAATGGTGCTTGTTCCAAATATTTCTTCCTTTGTGGAATCATAATAACTAATATTGGAAAGTAAGGAAGGAAGGCTGTACCATGTTCCACTATTTCGCTGTGCAAAGTAGCAATTGCAATGAGGAGGGCCATTCCAAGTTTTATACACCCCACAAACAATTAATATATTATTGTCCATGATTTTGGTGTAAACTGCATTAGGATTACGTTGCTTTGTTTGATCATGATATGAAAAACTGAAGTCATGGAATGTATTTGTGTTGATAAAGACAACTTCTGTGGTATTTTCAAACTTATTCAGACAATCTGGTCTTGGACAATAAGAAATGAAATCCACCAAAATATGACCATGAAGAATTGTTCCAGGTTTTAGATTCCACTTTGAGTCACCTTTTATAGCAAAGGTGAACAGAAGGGTTTGTCTCTTATCCAGTAAAATTTCTTTTATCCTGAAAATTTGCTGGGTATCTGTTTGCGATTGTACTAATACTTGGTGAATTGTTTTCTGTTCTTCTGATACAGACAGGAATGACATATAAGGTGGTATATGTAATTTTATCAATACCCTTGTTGCAGTCTGATTTGAGTGAGTACTGTTATGGTTAAATGTCATATTTAATGTAATGTTATCACCAATATGGTAGTCCTTCATACCGATAATCCTCTTCTGTACTTCTAATTTTGCAAGCTTGCGGTTGGGCCAATGAACAGTAACATCTTGATGAAAGACTTTCACATATTCAGCCATGAAATCTACAGTTATACTCATCCTTGTTTGTTGATAAAGGGCTAGTTTTATGTCCTCGTGGTTATACCCCCGTGCTTTGATTTGAAGTTCACCATCAGACAACAAGTTAACCAAAGAAACTTTGAGCATATGCATATATCCTGAGTCAGATACCCGCGGGCTTCTGATAAAAGTAACATTGGAATAACAATGAGTTGATAATTTGATGTCTTCAACATAAGCCAATGGATTTCTATTGAGCAGTGGGAACGCTACAGTAATGTTTAATGGGCGTGTCTTTGATGTATAAAAACCATGCAGTTTCAATGAGAATTTTATGATATCCCCAACATTGACTTGGTTGCTATGCTGCATATTATTCAAAGTTACATCCATGCGACTAAGGCATGGGGGTGATGCTCGCAAATCATCAAACATAGTGAACCCCCTGCTTATTTTGGTATTTGATTGATCATAAATTCGGAGTTTTCCACATTTTCCTTTATATTTGGTCACATCCCACCAATACCGGCCCATTGCCATCTTTCCCTTTGTGCCATCATATGATTTGCCTCTGCCTGAGGTTTTAAATTTCTCCATATCATCAATTACCAAAGCTACATAATTATAAGGATGACTTCCTCCACCGATTTTGAAATGCAACATATCTGTTTGAATTTGGAAATATGGAGATGTTAATGTGCCGACCGGTACGTGTCCTGCATAACTGCTCTCAGGCATACTGTAATCTTTACGAGCTGAAGCAGTATCGATGAAAAGGTGACCGACTTTTCCTGGTGTACCGATCGCACCATACCTATTAACACTCACAACTGGTTGAACTGCAAATGCTGTCCCTGTTTGATTCCAATAGGAAATATCATTATCTTCAAAATCAAAGATTGGACACCCTGTTAAGATGTATATATAATTGTTACTGCCAACAGCAAAAGCTATCTTATCCGTGACTGCTATGTCTTTAAATTGATGGAGTGAAGGTGCACGCAATACCCATTTGATGCTCTGAAAATCACTGCTTACGTCAGTGGCTTCAAAGACTTCCTTATCCGTTGTTATTTTCCAAAGCGTCTTGTCACCATATGCAGAAACATCCAGTACATTATCAGACATATTTATCCACTCATTTCGCATTCTTGGTGAGTCAACATGGTCCATTTCTCCGGAAGTATACAGGCGCTTCGCAGCATTAACGATGTAACAGACATACTTCCCACAAGATGCTGATACAGCATTTGATCCCCCTTGTAGCGCCCATGTAACTCCAAGACGATTTGTTGGAATAATTCCGGTCCTCATATACATCATCCCAAGCCTCTCGTGTCCAAATACAAGACCATATCGTCCTGTAGTTATTCCAGTTAGTAGCCCGGTCGGAAGAGCCCAGCCGGTACCTTTCAAATTGTTGGTCGTTACTCCAATTCGATAACGAATATAATGATCTGTGGCAGTGGTCATCCAAATATCATTATCATCATTGACACCCACATCTCCTGCCTGTGTTGCTTCAATTTCATGGAATCCAAAATCATCAAACATGATTCCGAGGCTATTTGTTGTGCTTATCCTAAACAATGCTTTATCATTTACTGCTATTACGTTAGCTGTACCTCCCCTGTCTATTGCTTGCCATGAGTCAAGTTTTGATTGCATTACTTTTGTTAGGATCATGTAGATATAGGTGAAAAGTAGAGCAAGTTTTTTGTTGTTATTTCTCAAATACATTGCTGCTGTGTTTGCAGAGATAGGCTGCAAGGTTCTGTCTAATTACCCCGCTAATTACGTGCCGTGATTACGTGGTGGCTCATAAAGTTCAGTCCCAACTTTGGACTTTAATTCGTGAATTTTGATTTTTGCTCGAATTGAGATCTCAACGCCTTTTACAGAGATAGTTGTGTTATATTTTTTTATCTTCAAGGCAGCAGAATTTAGACAGCGATTTCAAACTTATTTTTCTGACAGCAAAAATGTTGTCCTGTTGAATCCTTTGTTGTTATCATATCCTTGATCCCATTTTGTTGTGTGAGTTTGTCGTTGTTTTGAACGATTCAATGTTTGCGTTCTTCTTCATATAAACTTCTATACATGTGGCCTCTAAGGAGACGGTAAATTCAAACGTAATCTTCCTAGACAAGAAATTTCGCTCCCATGCAAAATCGTTTTAATGACAACGTCTTTGATCGCATCTTCTGCATAAACAGATAATGATGATAAAAAATTCTGATATGGGGCTCCTATGGGTTAGACAGTGAGTTCAAAGTTTTGTTTCGTTTCTTTTGCCAGTAGGACGATTCTTACGTTCTTAGCAATCCAGTGCGCCGTTCTTGTAGTAGAACCAGTAACAGAATATAGTTGTCGATGAAGCCAACACAGTTCAAGGGGCGCTCTTTCCTACGAGCTCTCTGCCAGTCGGTTAGTGAGTGATTGATAATCAAATGAAACTGAAAACTGAAACTGAGTGATATCAGTAGACAGTCTTAGATTTTTATTTTACGCAGTTCACTGCGCAGTTCTTGTGGTATTAGACAATGCTAGAACCACAAGCCAAACAAGTATGCTGGTACATAGAACTAACCATTAACTGGTGATATTTGCAGATACAAATCAATTCCCTTTCCAATGTACTCGCTGCAACGACTTCTCTGCAAGTCTGTGAAAAAGGCATGTCTATTCTGGATAGGCGATTGGTTTTTTATCACTTGATAACTTGATTTGTATAACCTGTCATGCTAACACCTTGCTTCAGCTGAATCCACACTTAAAGCGTTTCGTATTTGCCCAAATAAAGGCTCGCAAAAGTTACCTCGGCACATTCAAGACAATGCTTCAAAGGGAACCGACATGGTTAAATTTGTCTTGTAGCACATCTATTTCTATCGGTCCAATGAGATGGCGTTTTGAAAGTGAGGTATGTATTATCCATAGAAATGGTATTATCACTTCCATTTCTGACTCGCGTGACTTACCAGTGTCGATTGCCTTTGAATGTATATTCAGCTGTGTTATGTGTTATCTATTTTCACTCCAATTAAATCAGTTTATTTTCTCTTGTCGTTTAGTTTCATTTGGTGTTTTGTTCATAAATGTTAGATGTCGTTTAAGTGAAAATGGATTGTCAAGATCTTCTTAGTTTATTTTACATATGTTTTCTTGAAAGTCTCATGAAATTCCCTTAAATATCGACTGAAACAACAAGCATGATAACAGACTGTGTGGGCAGACATCAGTTAAGTCGTTTAATTGATGTGAGTTGTATAGAAAAAATCTGTAAAACATGGAGTGATGGAATGGAATGGAATGGTCGACATGGAATAGCCAAACTATTGGTCGGTTTGGAAAAAAAATTACACCAATGTGTTCCTCACGATCTCTTCAGTTCATTTTGCGCATATTTTCTTGAAAATATGCTGGAATTCCTTCAGATTTCAACTGAAACAAAATTGGATCTATGCTAGGCTCGCGTGAACACAGCTGTGGAATGTTAAGAAGTGACAGGGATCAATGACAGTTTTAATCCTTATCCTGTAATGGCGCCAAGATCATTTTTATCATAAACGGGGGTTCGTAAGAAACTTTAGACAACTATGAAGTGTAATCGAGGCCAAAATCAAACCTTGATTTCGAAGAGACAATCGTGCACTTTGGTTACTATGCTGCACTTTCCGTTCATGCACTTTCCATCCTTGTGCTTTCCAATCGTGCACTTTGTAAACGTGCACTTTTCAATCGTGCACTTTGTAATCGTGCACTCTCTATTCGTTCATTTTGTAACCATGCACTTTTCATCAGTGCACTTTTCATTCATGCACTTATAAAGATATTTGTGCACTTGAAAAGACATTCATGTACTTTGTAATCGTGCACTGTCTAATCTTACAGTACTTAGTAATCTTACTCCATGTGCAATATTCTGAAATCACTCAACCCCTAAGTGAAACATAGCGCGCTTGTAGAATTGACGTTTGCTTTAAGCGCGCTTGCTAATTGTCATCAGTCTGCCGGTTGGAGGAAGTTTGCACAAGGCAAAAATTGGAAAGGATGGCGGATTTGGGTGATCAAGCTACACTGAATCAAATAGGTAAACATTTATCACTGCACTGGCATATATTAAAAATTTTAATATCTCCTTCGCATGCCTCTAGGTGTCACCTAACGAGCCAAAACACTGAAATTGGCTTCGCAAAGCTCGCCATGAAAATCTTTCATTTTGTTTAGGCTTGTCATTGTCAATATGTGCTCGACAAATGTTCCATATGTATTGAGAACAATAATTGACAATCCCTTCTGGGGAATACACGTATCTTCTTTATATGAAATTTGGGTCAGTACTGAAAAGTTTCCCAAAATTATAAGATTTTGAGTAATTAGAGTTTCTTAGAGGTTCCATAACAATCTTCATGTTCACTACCTGTGCCCTAGTGAACTTCTCAAACAAGGCTTTTTAATGCCTTGTTTTAAGGCCTTTCCAATGTTTAGACATTATTCAAGTACCTTTCGAGTAATATCATATGACTATGAGTAATATGATATAGGAAACAAGTGAAAGTAAAGCAAAAATATATCAAAGATTTCCTTTATCAAAATAAATAGTTTCTTAACTTAAATTTTCCCAGTACTGGAGTTTCTTAATTTTTTGGCGATCTGAGAGTTGAGTTTCTTATACGTGTATATCGATTAACCACCAATCGCGCTTCGCCTGAACTTCCATTTAAAGTAGACATATTTTTTTATAAGAAACTGCCCATAAGAAACTCAACTCTCAGATCGCCAAAAAATCAAGAAATTCCAGTGCTGGGAAAATATAAGTTAAGAAACTATTCATTTTGATAAAGGAAATCCTTGACAAATTTGTACTTCATTTTCGCATGTTTCTTGTATCATATTACTCAGAAGGCACTTGAGTCCTTGAGCAATGTCTAAACATTAGAAATGCTTAAAAACCATATTTTGAAATGTGTTCAGAGTGGAATAGGTAGTGCACGTGAAGGGGGGGGGGGGGGGAGGTTCTTGGTCAAATTTTGGGCAGGGGTCTGCCGCGAGCATATTCAAAATGGTACCGTAGGCTAGACTAATTTTTACGAAAATGGTACCCTTGGCTAGACCATTTTGACCTTTCTCTGGACCAATTTTTACGAAAATGCTACCCTTGGCTAGACCAATTTTGACCATTTCCTGGACCAATTTGTCAAATTTGTACCAAATATGATAGCATGACCGTTCGCTAGACCAATATTGTCAAAAATGATACCCTAGGCTAGTCCGTTGCTAGGCCAAAATTTCAAAAAAGGATACCCTTGGCTAGACTAGAAGTCCGAAGAAGTATACCCTTGCTCGCGGCACATCCCCAGGTACCTTTACTATGGAAGAACCCCCCCCCCCCCCCCCCCCCCCCCCGTGAGGAAGTGAACAAGAAGTGAACATGGAGATAGTTATGGAAACCTCTGAGAAACTCGTAAGAAACTCTAATTACTCAAAATCTTATAATTTTGGGAAACTTTCAGTACTGACCCAAATTTCATATAAAGAAGATACGTGTATTCCCCAGAAGGGATTGTCAATTATTGTTCTCAATACATATGGAACATTTGTCGAGCACATATTGACAATGACAAGCCTAAACAAAATGAAAGATTTTCATGGCGAGCTTTGCGAAGCCAATTTCAGTGTTTTGGCTCGTTAGGTGACACCTAGAGGCATGCGAAGGAGATATTAAAATTTTTTAATATATGCCAGTGAAGTGATAAATGTTTACCTATTTGATTCAGTGTAGCTTGATCACCCAAATCCGCCATCCTTTCCAATTTTTGCCTTGGGCAAACTTCCTCCAACCGGCAGATTGATGACAATTAGCAAGCGCGCTTAAAGCAAACGTCAATTCTACAAGCGCGCTATGTTTCACTTAGAGGTTGAGTGATTTCAGAATATTGCACATGGAGTAAGATTACTAAGTACTGTAAGATTAGACAGTGCACGATTACAAAGTACATGAATGTCTTTTCAAGTGCACAAATATCTTTATAAGTGCATGAATGAAAAGTGCACTGATGAAAAGTGCATGGTTACAAAATGAACGAATAGAGAGTGCACGATTACAAAGTGCACGATTGAAAAGTGCACGTTTACAAAGTGCACGATTGGAAAGCACAAGGATGGAAAGTGCATGATCGGAAAGTGCAGCATAGTAACCAAAGTGCATGATTGTCTCTTCGAAATCAAGGTTTGATTTTGGCCTTGATTACACTTCATAGAGAAGCCAGATTTAATTTCCTCCGGGCTTGCTACTTGATAGAGGGAATGTTTGGGTTTTACGGTCACGGGGTTTCACCATATTTTGTAATCTTGTACGCTATGTTTCGGTTTGATGTAAAATATCGCTAAATGTTTTGCATTTTAAATTTTGAGCGGTTTTACGGTTTTGGGACCCCCAAACATCCCCTGTTGGTACTGTCAGAAAAATCACCAAATTCACATCAACAATCATGTGAAAGAAATCTACAAAAGTAACAAAGTTGTATGTGGTAGAAATGTTCGGTCACTGATCTGTACCTTCAGAGCTTTGGCTATGGGAGGTGAGCTTCTTTGACAGTTCGAAATATTTGCTTGAAAGAAGGTAAAAAATGCGTTGCAATGGTGACCATGCTAAAAAGGAAATAGTCCCCCAAATGCTATATTAGTCCCCCCAAGAGGTTCAAACAATTAGATTTTGAGTTTTCAAGTTTTTATGGCAAGGAATCACTAAAATTTACTAAAGGCTGGCACCATCGATGTGTTGATTTTTCAAGGCACTTGCCACGCCATCCCCATGTGCAGAGATTCGATTGAAATTAGACGGGAAGTCAGAACATTATGATTCACAGCTGGTTTGATTCCGGAAGAAATTCTCAACAATAATACACTCATTTTTATAATAAAAGTGGTTCAAGTGGCTCTAGCCATATCGGATATCAGAATTTCCTGTTATTTTTGTCAAAGGTTTATAGATCCTGAGATTCCCTTTAAAAAACTAAACTATGAATTAAAAATACGAAACTTTTGTAATTTACCGTTATAATGTTCTCCGGTGACTCAAAATATGTTTTAACCATTTTTAAATTCTCTTGAGCGCAAATCACTTTATTACTAGTTTGAAATCTTATTACAAAGTGATTTAAGAGCTCTTCGAACAAAAATAAATCATTCCAGAATGGAAATTGAAACTCATTCAGAGACTTTAGGTAGCAAAAGTATCCTAACATTTAAGAGACTGTCTGGCAATCTTTGACCTTAGTTCTTAAAAAAAATTAGTTTAGACGTACTTTTCTTACAATTTCTTATTTTTTGGGAAGTCCAAACATGACAAAGACTCTTGGGACTGAGGTTGAAGAAACGTTCTTTTTTAGCTCCCTAGCTCCCCTCTCTAATAAACCCCTCCCTCTCTGGTAAGCCCCTCCCTTCTAAGCTAAATGTTCTAAAGAAGCCCCACTTTCCATCCTCCTTCATTTGTATTAAAAAGGATGTCAAATTTCAGTTTATTTAGCTAAAAAAGTGTGCAGGTTAATTTTGATACTGCTTTGATAAATATGTCGAATTTGTTCATTTGACTCGGTAATATTGTATGTCATTCCTCAAAATTGGGGATAAAAGAGTTAAGATGCTTTAATTTATATCCTTTTCATTTGAGAATAAACCCCCTCTCTAGCTGACAAGCACCCTCTCCCTTAAAGCCCCCTCTGGAGTCTCCAAGATTGAGTAATAAGCACTTGGGGCTCAAAATAGCCTGTGTTCCAGACCATTACGCAAATATAATTTATTTTTCTGGAGTCTAGAACACAGGCTAGCTCAAAAAAGCTTCTTGCTACTAAGAGTTTCTTGGAGTCTATCAAATTTGCACTATTTTTCAGAATCATTCTGTTTTTTAAACAGGGCGTCCAACGTAACCAGTAACATAAAACAATCTGTGGTACAATCTGCGTTAAAGTTATCCATTTTCATAGCATTTTGAAGGCAGTGTTCATGCTCTAAATGACAATCGTGTATGTAACACCCACCATGGTGAAGCCTGCTGCACAGGCAAAATATGCTAGCAGCTTAAAACTTTGGATTCTTCGACGAAAGTCACAACGTGGTGAAGCAAGAAGCATAGCTTTTGAAAAATCGACGCAGTTCAGTTCACAGTTGCACAACGCGAAATGAAATATAAACAATACCACAAAGTGTGCAAATGATGAACAACTGGGCATTGTTTTCAAACAATAGTGAGTGAGTGCATGAGGGCAGCAATAACTCAATTTCCCGGGGGGTGTACTTTAATTTCAATTGTACGGGGATGTGCACTCCAAGAAAAAGAATTTTCACCCGGCTTTAGAAATTTTCCCTTGAAATGATAGCCGGCTTTAGAGAAAATCGGCGAAAAGCATACCCCAAAACGTAAAATTTCGTTGAAAAACAATGAAATAACACTTTTGACGTCCAGCTTTAGAAAGATTGCCTTCTTTTGATACCCGACGTTAGAAAAAAGAGGCGAAAACGATACCCGGAAAGGAGTGCACATCCCGTCAGCAAAATATACTAAGTAGCCCCCCCGGGCTCAATTTGCTGTTGTCTAAAGTTTCTTACGAACCCCCGTTTATGATAAAAATGATCTTGGCGCCATTACAGGATAAGGATTAAAACTGTCATTGATCCCTGTCACTTCTCAACATTCCACAGCTGTGTTCACGCGAGCCTAGCATAGATTCAATTTTGTTTCAGTTGAAATCTGAAGGAATTCAAAATGGATTGATGGTTGTTGCACGATTTTGATCACGTGTGTCGCACATACCATATTTTCTTTGCGCCTACCCTGATTGTCTTTGCGCCTGCCTTGATTTGCTATCGAAACTACTTTTATCCTATTCAAACTCCACTCAATTTTCTATCACACTTTATTCTATCCCCTTTGCACTTTCCTCGACTCGCTCAAACACATCTCTGTTATTTATCATACCCACTTCTCTTCTGTCACAAGTGCCTCTATCCCTTTCATATGTCTCTAGTTTCTCCAAATCGTTTTGCTAAAAAGCGTTAAGATTTGGACTGGTCTTGATTAAATCAGTTACAGATACCATAGTTCATAATTCATAAGGAACTTGGAGAGTGTGTTGAACTAATTTTTTGTATCGAAGAGTGAGTAAGAATGCAGCAAATTTTAAGCGAATCTTGTTTATCTATTTTGTTTGTTGGAATAATATCAGTGCCTGCAGACCTCTTGGTCAGCGGTTTATATAAAGCAGTAAGCCCCTAGACTTATACATCATCGTGGTTTCGCTATTTGCCTGAACGTATGTATCGCTACAACAATGACTCACAATGCAAGTGTTGGTTGAGGCGACCACCTACAGCCTTATGCTATTTCAGTGAAAACACCGATGCCAAAATGCTTTAAAATTTGAGGTTTTGCAACTGAAACATGTTTCCTTGACCTGGATTTTTCTGCAATAATCTGCCTGTTTAGATTCAATTCAATTTTATTTTATTCGGCAAATAAGAGGCAAATGAAATTCGGTAAATCTGCTCAAAGCTGAAACAGTGAACGTGTCTGTTGTCATGTTGGCATTGTTGTCATGACAACTTGATCAACCAATCAGAGTGCGTTATTTGATTATTATTCGCACATGTTTGGTGACACACAAAAAGGTGTCTTGGCTGGGTGCCTCAATCAACAGCAATCAACATTTAGATTCTAATATTAGTAAGCCCTCTGACTTTTTTGCAGATGAGAGGAACAAAAATGTTATTTATCTGGGGGTTTATCCGTCACACTTTTGCTACACCCTCCTCCGCCAAGTACGGACCACGAAACTACGGAATTAATAAAGAAAAACAAAGAAAATTTGCGGAGGAGAGTATTTTTGCTACCCATCCAAAGTTGTACTGGCACGGTGTAAACGGGGTCTTAATCATATTACGCAGAGGATCCTGTTTGATTTTCATGAATGGTTTTGCAGCTTTTAAATGAATACATTCATTCTAGTTTGCATCCGTACTCTTTCATTTATTATTTTCAAATACAAATAATTTGTTTCAGATTGAGGCAAACCCATTTCATTATGACAGTCATGTTCAATTAATCAATGAATTGAAATCAAGTGGTGATCTCGATGCCTCACGAAAAGCAAGGGAAAAGATGGCGGAAATTTTCCCACTTACTGAAGGTTAGTTCTAACTATCTATACTTTAATTCCTTCGAGATGATTTTACCTTTGTTTGCTCTGCAACTAGCAGTGAGTCAGCCATGTTCTTTTACTCTTGAGTCTTCATCATTTTCAATTTCACTTTTCTAGAAATGGAAGCCCTTGTGTTAGAAATTGAATTTCAGGTGATCATGGGGCCGTGCCTTTGTTGGAAACTGATTTACAGGCAGTGGTGGGGCCATGCCATCGTTAGAAACTGATTTGCAGGCAGTGGTGTGGGGCCATGCCTTAAAGGGAATCGACAGAGATATTTTTACTTGCAGCTATAAACGGGCAAAGAAAACGCTCACAAATGAATTATTCCTTTAGCTGACACAATTAAACTGGAAACGCTAAAGTTATCAAATACAATAGGGTATATTTTCAACTTGGCCCGGGCCGCATTTAACCATGTCGATTCCCTTTCAATATACAACTTAATAAGTTGAAAATATATTTCCCAATCAAAGACAAATTTCTTCACATGGTAGGTTTCGATTTTAAGACCAGGATTTGCTAGGGAAAACGAGAATCTCTCCATCTGCCAAACCTTCTTGCATTTGAAGGCCTTCCAAACCTACCAAACCTTAGACTGATGATATGGTCGTAGTTATCGCTATTTAAATGCTGCCGGACGCTCCTAACTACCAGTATGATCCAGTATGAGCGGTCTCGGTCTGGTGTAATAGCCTCGTTTCAACTTGGCCCGGGTTAGACTAACGACGTGATTCCTTGTATTCGTTCAACATTTTTAATCTGATATTTTATTGTCTCTCATATGCGCGATACCATCCAATTCAATATGAGCGATGCTGAGACGTATGTAATGAGTATAGGCCCGGGCCACATTTAACCATGTCAATTCTCTTTCAATATACAACTTAATAAGTTGAAAATATATTTCCCAATCAAAGACAAATTTCTTGACATGGTAGGTTTCGATTTTAAGACCAGGATTTGCTAGGGAAAACGAGAATCTCTCCATCTGCCAAACCTTCTTGCATTTGATGGCCTTCCTAACATTTTGAAAACAATGGTGCTACGTCATGTCACACGAATTAGTTAGATGTATTGTTCTCTATTGTTTTAAGAACAATTGCCCCCCCAATCCGAAGCTTCTTCCTACGGCCCTGCTTCCAAACCTACCTAACCTGCCGTCTTCGGAATTTTTGAGTGAATCAAACACAAAGTCCGAGTCTACCAAGTCATTTCCCCGGGGGGTGTACTTGAATTTCAATTGTACGGGGATGTGCACTCCAAGAAAAAGAATTTTCACCCGGCTTTAGAAATTTTCCCTTGAAATGATAGCCGGCTTTAGAGAAAATCGGCGAAAAGCATACCCCAAAACGTAAAATTTCGTCGAAAAACAATGAAATAACACTTTTGACGTCCGGCTTTAGAAAGATTGCCTTCTTTTGATACCCGACGTTAGAAAAAAGAGGCGAAAACGATACCCGGAAAGGAGTGCACATCCCGTCAGCAAAATATACTAAGTAGCCCCCCCGGGGTCATTTCAGAATTGATACAAATCTAACGCACCCTGAGATCTCACATTTTCCCTAATTTTTTTCAGACCTATGGCTAGACTGGTTGAAAGATGAGAAACATCTTATTTCTTTACCGCGTCAAAAGCAATATGTTACTTCTTTGCTTGAAAAAGCAGTGCAAGATTATATGAGTAAGTGGTCCAGTTTTTACTTTTGTTCACTGATTAGCTGATTGCACTAAAGATGTGGTAAAGCTTAAATTTCTATTGCTTGAAACATGAAAAGCAAATCACGTTGCAATAGGCGTTTTAGCTAAAAATTCTATAAACTTGTTGGGGAGACAAGATACGGTTTGTCCGAGAAAACTTATATGTCCCCCATGCAGTGGGTTAAAGCTCGTGCCCCCGTCAGAGCTCTAACCCCAAAAGGCTACTGCGCATGAGCTTTAACCAGCTGCACGGAGGGACACATAAGTTTCCTCGGACAAAGTGTATCTCGTCTCCCCAACAAGAACGAGACTGGTTCAAGCGACCTTTTTGTACGTTTTATATGAAAGGTTCGATTCACTTAACCTTGTTACTGAAAAATTGCAGGTTCTTTTATGCAGGTTTTTATTGCATGAAAATATCTTTCGAATTAGACTCTTTTGTAGAATAGCTGAGAGGTGTATTTTGTGAGATTCCTATCGTCAACAAACTCCATTGTTATGAAAAGCAGTTTCGTAGGCTACTACCCTGGGTACCAGCCTCTCTAACGTTAGAGAGGCTGGTACCCAGGGTAGTAGGCTACATGTTTCCGATTAAAATTTTTGACATTAGAAGCAAAAAATTGTGAAATCTTTGAAAAACGTCATGACTTTAACCCTATCTGACCTGGGTGTTTTGAAACACTCAATGCCTGGGGGGGGCGGATTCCGCCCCCCCTGTCTATCTCTGTTGTCATGAGAGATATGGCAGCCAAACTTGGCACAAAGGTAGTTCATTATGTAAACAATGAAAATTTGAAATCATAATCCAATTAGCGATGTTGTTGTTGTTGCTAGAGCATGATGATCATTATGATGTCATATGACGTCATATAAATGAAAGGTTGCTAAAAGGTCATGAAACTTTATTTTTCATAAAGAAATGAAAGATATAGATCAAAATATATATTAAATTCTTAATTTAGACTTAATTGGACCAATTAAACATGATCAAACGAAATACAAAGTATGTTTTTCACAGAGTGCAGTATGAACAATTGGTAACCATGGAGACAAGGCTAAAAATAGAATGTCCAAATTGTTGCAATTTTATTGCTCTATGATACAAAGTTAAACTTACGAAGTATCAGAGGCCTGCTGCATGTGTGGAAAACGGTGTAAACAAAAATGTACTAGGGGGGGCGGAATCCGCCCCCCCCCAGGTCAGATAGGGTTAAATCAATTTTAGTTGAACGGTAGGACAGTTTATTTTAGTTTAACGGCAATGAAGGTGTTGTGGCGCAGTGGTGTAATCCTCTGATTTTGCAGCCGGAACGGTCAGGCGGACAGGGCTCGATCCCAAGTAGAGTCCCACCGCTTGAGCGCCATGGTAAGGGGTCGTGGAGAGGATTAGGTCTTCTGCGATCTCAGCGCTTAGCACTGAAAACCGCAACTTCACCTTTAATAGATGGGAAAATAATACATGCTTAAATGAAAACTGATAATAGTTGATGATGCGATCGAAAAGTTAAAATCTGTCTGCGCAAAAAGATATTTTACCAAGAAAACATGCGTCTCCTTCACTTTCCTCCGCAGAGGCCCTGCTAGCTCTGGTGTGTCAGAATCTGATATATCTTTTCCATTGAAATTCTAAGGTGTGCGAATTTGGATTGAATATTGTCAACATATCATGGACAGCATTGAAAGTTCAAGTGGTATGGATGCTGTCAGAAACATTTATGAAAAAGCTGTGACTGCTGTTGGCTTACACTTAACCGAGGTATTGTTATCTTTTATCTGACCAAGTTATTATTTCAAAGTGATAAATCATCGCCAAATTGTAAACAGATTTGTGTGTAACATTGTTGTAGGCATGTTTCTACAATTTCGTTCTCAGAGCCAGCAAAGGGTGACAATCACAAATCAACTTATATCCGAGTAATTGTGAGAGATATGAATGTTTGGTTTGTTCCTCTGTGAAGTAAGAGTTATCTGTAAAATAACGCTTTCATTTTGAAAAAAGTGATTGGTCTGTTATGTTGCAAAGTCACCGTTTTGACAAAAACTTGGAGCCGGCAGGGTCCCTTTCAATTGAGCCTATCTATGTCCAAGGTGCTGCGCTTCTTTGGGCAAGAGATGCAATTTTGTCTCCTTTCCTGAAGCCCTGAGGAGACCTGTCCATAGTTTTCCAGACATTTTCTCGCCAGTAATTAAAGGCTAACATTTCGTTATCTATTTCACCTTCTTTAATTTCATTAATATTCTTCTTTACTCTATTCGATTTTCGTTGTAAATATATGGAAAGAAATTGACATAGAATTTCACATGAAGATAGATTTCGTTGATTCTCTTTCACGGTAAACTTTCCTTATCAATTTAGATTTGCGAACCAACTTGTCCTTCTCATTATGCTGACTTTGATTAATATGTTTGCTTCAGGGGTCTTCCATATGGGACAGCTATCGAGAATTTGAAACAGAGATCCTTCAGTCCTATCAAGTAAGAGGATGTTTCATTCTTTATTTTTTAGTGATTGGTGTGACCTGGGTCCCTTGTTTTCCTATGCTCTTTGACTTGATGATATCACTTCGGTCAACAGGTTTACAACTGTTTACTTCGGTCAAGCAAGGTTTGTCACAAGGATACAAGGGACTTTTGTAATCAGTCTACCAGAGAGGACCTCTTGAAAATCAACATTGCTGAAGGGAAGGGCTACCCTCCTTAAAAATTTGAAATCAAATCAATCAAGTCAGGCCAAATTGAACTATTCATCACAGGGAGCTATACACTGTGACCACGCGTAGACCCATTATCTAACTGGAGAAAGGGTCTACGAATTAATAAGCGAAAGCTTGCTACTACAGTTCCAGATTTCTAGAACTTTATTTATGCGGCCTTTGTTTAGACGGGTTTCACACATTATTTGAATAGAGGATTAACATAATTAATTGGGCAGACGTATTTCGTAGACCCTTTATTCTTTAGGATCATGGGTCTACTCATAGTGCATAGCTCCCTGATTCTGTTTACAGTAGATAACAATTAGCCTTAACAAATTTAGAAATTTATTTTTTATGTAGTGTAATTGTTTGTTTTTATATCCTAACAGACTCTATACAGTGTGGAAAACGCGGGAACATCTCTTCAGAAAATGTAAGTCATCTTTAATACCGCATTCACACTTGCAATTTAAACCAGCTTAGACTAAACCACGTTATCGAATGGGGCCTTCTCATTGGTCAATCAAACGAATCGAATGCATTTGATTGGTTGGAGCTCAACTTGGTTCAGGTAAAGCTGGTTTAACTGGTTCAGTGTGAATTCGCTATAAGTTGAAATATTCTGAAAGAGATGAGCTGTGAATTTTCGATGTAATGAAACAATACAATGGAACAAGTTAAGCAATTTATTCATTCAAGATCTCTTTCTTATTTTAGTGACGATCAAATCTCAAGAGTCAATTCATTATTCAGAAGACAGCTCGCTGTTCCGTTATTAGGTTCGTTCTGTCAATTCATAAAGTTTAGGCCCTGTTTCCATTGAAGTAGAAGGTATCCCTTTTGTTCTTGTGTTCCATTTAAAACGATCAAAGACGGGGACATTTGGAAATGCATCGTTTTTGACGGAAACACCGGAATTGGAATCGTCCAAAACTTTTACAACGATAACAACTGATTTTGCACCAAAAACAAAGAGACAAATTTATTCAAAACAAAGTAAAAAATTTAGTCAAAACAAAGGAAATGAGAACAATTGAAAGCAGAGTAATGGAAACATCCGTTTTCGTGCCAGGTCCTCTTTGTGAAAACGTAGTCATGGAAACGGGCTAAGCTCATTTAAAAACGGAGTGATTTGAAAAGCGAGACATTTGAAAACGGAGTAATGGAAACATAGCTTAAGTTGCTTATATAGATACTTGATTTCGTTCAATCTGTAACTCAACCTTCTGTTCTTTTAAGAAACCATAAACTATATAGCCTTAAGGTTCAGCATTTTATTCTTGATGTGAATAAACTCACATGATATTTTTTAGGGATGGAAAGGACAATGCAAGAATACGAAGACTGGACATCGGAGCCTATTGCTGAAGCAGTTGACAAAGCGTATCAAAAAGCACTTTCTAAATTGGAGAAATGTGTACCCCTTGAAGATGCTCTTGTGAGTATTAACAATGTTTTTCATTTTCCTTATGATTGTGTGCAAAGGCGAAATACGTTATTTGTTTAGCAACAGGGTAGTATTCCGTCACTGAAATGGCTTTGTGTTGTGCTCAGACCTCAGTTAATCTTGCGAAGTTGTGGACTTTGGTCACAATTTTTCCTGTATCATTTTGAAAGGGGCTACCAGTCAGCAATATTACCCATTTTCAATGGACCTCCTTTTTAACTTACGAAAACCACAGCAAATTTTTTTTTCTTCTGACAGCCCTTTGACCATTGAATTGCAGCTGTTGTTTCAGTCTTGGTCCACAAGCAAGAAGTTTCTCTTTGGTTTTCTTGTTTTAGCTTTTTGTAGAATTTGAATTTCACTATTAGGTTACAAGCATTGAAAAGTTGATCAAGACATGAAACAAAATTTTGTACTATACTAACAGCAAACTTATGATCTGTGCGTTTACCTCTGTATGTTCTAGCCCCAGGGGGGGTACTCATTGACTTTCAATACGGGGGGGTCCATGCCAATATTTGGGGTCCGAAATTTTATGTTCAATCAATATTTGGGGTCTGTGAATAACAACATGGACAAAAATTCAATATTTGGGGTCCACAAATCTGAAGAAAGGAAGAATCGTGCAATTTGGCCCTGAAGTTGCAAATCATGAAATAAATGTTTTGGTATTATTCAAAAACTGAGAAAGATCGAGAAGCTCAAATTGAAATCATTCAAAAACATTTCAGGCACCTCAGAGATAGCTAACAATATTTGGGGGTCTCCAAAACGTTAGACTCAATATTTGGGGTCCCCAAGACATAAGGCTTAATATTTAGGGGTCAGCAAAGAAATAGTGGCATGGACCCCCCCGTATTGAAAGTTAGGGAGTACCCCCCCCCCCTGGGGTACTAGCAAACAGAAATCGTGAAACTAACAGATTTATTATTCTTTTAAATTTACAGAGCACAGCCACATTACCAAAACAAGCAGAATATGAAGCATACATTAACATGGAATTAAAGGATGGTGATCCGGCAAGGATTCAATGTATTTATGAACGGGCGATCAAAGATAATTGTCTTGATGCTAATTTGTGGGAGCAATATACGGAATATTTGGTAAGCTATTAATACCCATCATAGAAGAATAGTTAGGTGTGCTTTTAAAAAGAACGATAATTGTTGGATTTTAGCTTATGATGTTGCTTGAGGCATCTGTCTGAGTGCAGAAAAGGTCAGACTTTTCTCCGGATGCCAATTTTTTGGTCAAACCTTGCTCTCAAGTCAAAATAACCGGAATTGGAACTCCTGGCGTTACTTATAACTCTAAGCGTTGCCAAAATAACCGAAAATGTCTTCTGTTTCTTACAAAAATCATCGAACTATCGTCAAATATGTCATCAACAGGCAAAACCTTCCTCCGGCTCACACCTGTGAAGCTATGATTTTTTCTGAACTCTGAGATCGTTTTGACAAGCTACAACTAATGAGTTTTTTTTCAGGACAACAAATTAAAAGTGGCATCTGTTGCAGTTCCCGTTCACAAGAGAGCTGTTAGAAATTGTCCATGGGTTGTTAAACTATGGATTAGTTACATCAAGGCGTTGGTGAGGCTATATATACTTTTTTCGTGGAATTAAATAGTCATTTAACTATTTACTCACCTTGAGCAAGACTGAGATGCTTTATTTCCAAGTAAAGATTCTTCTACATTTGTTTGCCAGATTTCCAAACCCTTAACATAGACATTGTAATATCTCATTTATCTTAAAAAGATGCACTCATCTTTCTTGTTGTTAATTTTTGAATTTGTAACTTTCTGTTTGAAGGAATTAAACAAGACTGATCATATCACAGTGAAAGGTACTTGGCTTTATTTTTTCTGTCATTCCACGAATCTACTGATCAGCAACTCAGTCATTTATACAATCAACCTATCAATCAACCAATCAATCAATCATTTTCATGCAAAATGATGGTTAGCTACTCAAGTCCTCGATAACGAGTAAAAAACCAGAAAGCAAATCATTTATTGCAGGTATAAATATGCTTCATTTTTGTCCATAAACCATGGGGTAAAACTGTTGAGCTCGTCAGGACTCATATTGGCTGTAAACAAGATATTTTGAAGAAACAATGATGGGAACATACATAGCGACAAAGCTATCCTACTCTTCCATTCAATTTCAGGAATGTTTATTTGAAGATTGAAACGACAATGCAAGCCTGGCAATTGCTAAGCTAAAATCATTTTCATACAGTTTGAGAATAACTGTGAGACCATAAAGGATCATGGGAAGGGGAGCAAATCGTCTTTAAGAACGCTATATAACTCAACGTCAACAATGGTAAATTTTCTAACTGATGGAGCAGCAGCAAGAAAGCAAATTACCTGATGGAAAATTTTCTTGTGTCATAAATGATTTCTCATAATTTTCAGAATCATTCGAGAAAGCCCTTGGCTGTGGTTTTGGTCTGAGTGAAGATTACGTTGCATTATGGATAACATATTGTGATTACATGAAAAGAAGAATTGCATCATGGGAAGAGGGTGAGTGTAAATATTCTGAGCCACAAAAATTCAAAAAGTTCTCAAAGTTGTGAGATCAGAAAAGATTCTTGTTGCATTGTTTTTATTTTTGCAACATTATATTACCAATCGAGCAATATTTCAGGTAGACTATTTACCTGATACTCTGAAACATGATGCTCTTTCTTCTTGCGAAAATCATTAAATCGCATGATCAGGTGCTAATTTATATAACCTATGTATATAACCTATACGAATGTCTAATTAAATTCAAAATCTTTTACCTAGATACAGAGAAAGTCGAAGATCTTCGAAAGACGTTTGAAAATGCTATTAAATACATCGATCACTGTAAGTTTGAGTTTTGATAGTTGTGTTTCGTTACATTTTTAGCTTGTAATAAACTATTTCTGATGAAAATGCACCATGAAATTGAAGATGTTTCAGCAAAGAGGTTCGATGAGCTATCAGAAATATATGACCAATTTATGAGATTATTATGAATTGATACCACGCACATCTAAGGTAACTTTATCTGTTTAGTTTTATTTGACATCTGGAAGCCTGACCTAAACTTTGGAGTTTGTGAACTGTTTGATGATAATATCTTGCTTTAAATTTCTTTCTACAACTAGATTTCGGCTCAGAGGGGGACAAAACTTCAATGCTAAGAAGATATTGGGCTATGATTGAGGTATGTTTGATCAGTGATTCATTTGTGATTTATCTGTGATTCAGGTGCGATAAGTCAATGATATTGAAAATTATGATATGCTGATTTCCTTCTGGAAGAAGCAAGAGAGGGATGGGTAGCATCACAATAGACCTTTAAGCTATTCTGAAAACGAGGCTGGATCGAGCGATAATTTTATGCATTTTTATACGAAGGGTTCGATTAAATGGCGTTAGAGCTTATATCACTATTGTTCACATTCGAATATTCTACAAAATCAACACAAATATCGTTCGATTCAGATTCTTTTCTAGAAGAGCTAAAAAGTCTATTCTTTGTCGTATATTAAAAGATCTTAGGTAACTACTTGCAACTGTACGCGGAACGATGCTACATAAAGCAATCATTTTTTGAAAATTTAGTTAAGCAGATTAACTATCTTTGCCTTTACTTTGTCAGGCGAAATTCCTCGGTAACTTGCGAAAAGCACAGGAACTATGGGATGCAGTCATGAAAATTCATAGTAAAGAAACTCATATGTGGTTAGAGTACACACATTTCCTGAGGTAAATCGTTGTCTTGTTGCATTCTGTTTTTAATTTTATCAGGTCCTCAGTAATCCACTGCCATTGATTTTCAATATAGGATAATTTAGTGCTTTTTAGTTGACTCATATTTAAAATGGTAGCATGCCCAAGCTTACTTTCTCGCTTATTCTGAAATTACAGTGTTCGATTTCTTGTCGGCTAAGGGATTCAGATAATGCCTTGAAATTTGGATCAGAAGTTGAGAGAGAAATAGAAATTTTAATCATATGCTCTTACCATTTTTATCAGATGCTATTGTGGTAGAATTTCATGCTGACGTCATGAGACAATCGTATGGTGTTGCATTTCAATTTATGGCTACAATACCTGCATGAAAATGTATAAACATAAGTTGATTCTAATAAACTATAGTATTAAACAAAGACCGTGTTCCGTCCCAGTAGTGCGCTTATTTAGTTGTTTTATATGGTGCCTTATTGTTGTTATTTATCTATCAGACTTCATGATGATGTCATATCTTGTCGTCGTGCATTTCAAAGAGCTGTCCAGACGTCCGTTGATGACCCTGAACAAATCTGTGAAGCATTTCTGTCTTTTGAAAGAATCGAAGGTAAACGATATTTTTTACTATTATGTTACCGTATTTGTCTTTCGCATTCTGTGGCTTGCTTTAGTCAAGCTGTTTGCAATGAAAACACACCCTTTGAATGTTTCCACGCCATTTCAAACTAGAATAGTCCCTTTATTGCAGTTTACGCATCTTGGCATGGAGACTACCATTACGAAATTCAAAATTGCGACAACATGGTCATAATGGGCGACACCACTGTAGATATTTTCGTAAGATTTTGTAATATTTGTCTCTATGTTAATTGTAGGTTTTAGGGTTGTTGCGTATTTCCATGCTGCCTTTGCCGTTGTTTTGTAATGTTGAAATTGTTTAAATTTTATGAGAATATATATAAAAAACTACCATTATGGTTGAAAACCTTACAGTTTTTTATCTTTGATAAACTAAAAATTCATCTTGCTTTTTTGGAGGACTGTAACCATGGAAGAAATTAATCCATCTTTTTAATTTTTAAAACATTTTATTAGCTGTTCTTTTCTTTCTTTTCAGGTACTTTTGAACACCTTGAGTCAGCAATGCAGAGATGTGAAAATCAGCTGAAGAAATTCGAAGGAAAACGCCAAAAGGTACCTTCAATTCCGTGATGCATAATCTTTTATTTTTGAATTTCTGGCTTCGTCTTCCGTGATCGTTTACCACTCAGGATCTAATTGGTGGAAGTGTGTCCAACAGTTTTTAAATTCGAATCCATGTCTTAAATGGACAAATTGTTCTGGTTGTGTTCTAGCAAAAAGCTCTTTCATTTTATGCTTGAGCAAGCTGTTCTATTTCATGCAATTACCTTGTTTTAGTGTTAAGTAGATCTCAAGTAACATATTGTTTCAAGAGTTTGAATCGAACGATAATTTGATTTTACATTTTGTAGAATTTTCGAATGGGCCCACACAGTCGAACCGTTCATATAAAAATGTATAAAAATATCGTTGGATCCAAACCCTTTTGTAGAATTGCTCAAAGGTCTATTCACAAATCATCCATATTTATTTGTTTTCTTAGAAACGCACCTTATAAGGTAGATCTTACTTTCTTGATACTGATCAACTCAAAAGAATAATGAAGGCATTTATCTTGTCCCAGTTCAACTACTGTCCTCTTGTTTGGGTGTTCTGTGATAGAACACTGAACAATAAAATTAACCGTATTCACGAACGGGCATTACGGATAACCTACAAAGATATGAGATCAGATTATGATACAATGTTACTCAGAGACAATGCGGTCCCAATCCACATAAGGAATTTACAATTGCTGATGACTGAGATCTATAAAACAAAATGGGAGCTTAATCCTAGTTTCATGAAGGAGATCTTTGTTGAAAAACACAGTCCTTATGGGTTAAGAGGCTGCCATGGTCTACTATTGCCACAAGCGCGCACTGTGTGCAATGGCTTGGAGACGGTATCGTTTCGTTTGTGTAGACTATGGCAGGCACTTCCCAAAGATATAAAGCAGTCAGAAACCCTCTCCAGCTTTAAAAGGAAAATCAAAATCTGGAGAGGAAAACAATGCAGTTGTAGACTATGTAGACCTTTCGTGGCTCAGGTTGGGTTCTTGAACTGATATTATTTTTCTGGAAAAAGAAAGCATTGTAAATAATAAAAACATTGTAAAAATCTGTAAATTAATGTATTTGTAGCTAATTATTCTGTATTTTATTTCTTTTGAACAAATTTTACTTAGATAGTAGGCTTGAATTAGCTCTTATTTTATAGCTATTTTTATATGTAATGCCTACTTTAAATAAATTGATAATAATAATAATAATAATAATAATAATAGATGAAACAATTTGCACCCAATTCAATTCAATTACTGCATTATTTCAACCATTATCATCCAATTCAATTCAAAGGGATTGGAGTCGGAAACACTGAGAGCAAAGGAGCGGGCAGAGAAAAACGAAAGACAAAAACAAGCAAAATTACAGAAAAATAAACAGAATAGGAAATTGGGGAAACAAGAACAACCAGAAAGAAAATATCAGCAGGAAAGTGGAAAAGCACAAGGAAAGGTTAGTTGCTTTTAATTGTGATTTTCTGATATCGCAAACACAAAACATCACACCAGTTGTTGCCAAAACGTCAAGTTTCGAAATTCTTAATTTATATTTATACAGAAATATTAAAGAAGCTTACGATTTATTGTTTGATATTATGTTTGCTGTTACATTTTTAGGCCCTGGTTGAATCTCATCAGCTATGCCATTTTCCTTCTCATTACCTGTATGAAAATCAGAAATTTTCATTCTGCCACTTTGACTTAAAAATCTATCTTATCATAACAGGATGTTTCGAAGAGAAAGTTACCAGTGAAAGAACAAAGTTATCAAGAGCCGCCAGCAAAGAAAACAAAAGGTTTATTCATTCAATCGATCAATCAATTAATCAGTTAATCAGCCAATCAGTTAATCAGTTAATCATCTTGCAAGTTAACTTGTATCAACGATTTTATATCATTGTCATGACTTTTTCGGTTAAATTTAGCAGGTTTCCTCTTTTTTCATGATAGTTCTTTCATATTGATGATTACGATTTACAATACATCATCTACAACTTATGTTCTGCCCTTCATAGATGCATTTCATAGATAATCACCCAGACTGTTTCCCTATCATCCGCAAGACTTTATGAATCAATTCAGATTTGCAAAGGGTGCCAGTCTTCATCGATGTTACGAATTTTAATAAATTCAGCCAATAGAAATATCGATGTAAATGATACATTTTTGTTATCAGTAGGATATGACACTGGAGAAACGGAAAAGCTGGAGGAGAAATCGTTACAGGAAAAGATGGAAATTGGCGAAAATGAAGAATCATCAAAAACGAAAACTCCAAGGTTTGCAATTTCGATTTAGCTTTTAAATACCCTTTTGAACGTATCAACTTCGCTGCGATGAAGACCTAAGCAATAACAATCGAACGAACCCCTGCAAATTATAAATTATATCTCTATTCTATCTCTGTTCAGCCTGTTAACGGGCCTTGCTTTTTTGCCTGATCTCGGGCTAATCTCTGTTCCATTCAATCGGCTTTGAACACCATTGAAAATAGAAAATTTTGATCTAGCCTATTTCAACTCCATGTTACTTGCAAATGAACGTATTCTGATGCACGCACAATTTTTATGCATTCATTCCATGTGTTAATTTGTCTCTTTAATTAAACTAGTTATGGTGTTAGTTATGATTTCCATCTGCTGCATTCTTCAAGTTCACGTTCAGCTCTGTGAATTTTCAAATTTTCAAAATTTTCAGTTTCAGTGAGGATTCAAAAGAAAACACAGTCTTTCTCAGCAATTTATTGTTCAATACGACTGATGAAGATATTAAAAAGAAATTTAATGATGTGAGTTTCTTATGATTTCTTATGATTGTAATTCTATATAACTGACTCTTCGATCTTTGTGTCTGTAGCAAAAACAGAATTTAATGTATCTTGCACTTTATTGCAAGTTAAGTGAGGCAATTTCTCATGAAAGTTATTGTCATTTCATAGCTATATGTTAAAAGTTGATTTCTTCATAACAATCTTTTTTGGAAAAGTATTGAACAGAGGTTTCAAATTTCAATGGTTCTTCCTCAATATAATTTTTTTTACCTTACTTTAAAGTTCTTCATTTTGGGAAAGAATTATCAATTTTTGACAGATATTGCCACTTTAAAGAAAATTACCCAAAAATATGGGAAAACATTTACAGTTGGTGTCAAATGCAATCATCCAAAAATGTGCTTCAATCACAAATCGTTAAGGAGGCCGTGCCACTCAGATAATGCCTCATCTAACGCTAACTGTATGTTACATATTCATTTGCAGTGTGGAGAAATAAAGGATGTTAGAATTGCACATAACCAACTTGGGCGATCTAAAGGATTTGCTTATCTCGAATTTACTGACCAGGTTAGTGGAACACTGACTGCGTAATTAAAGATATTATCTCGTTTCATGTTAGTTTCAAACTATTTTGGAGGACTTTGTTGCTAATGAAGCGATGTAAGCTAACAATTATTCTATTTATTCCCTGACCTGACATCTGATGTGGGACGGAATCTCGTATAGTATCCATTAGTTTTTAAATCGTTCGTAGTGTAGTTGTATTTAGGTTAACGTTGCGTGTCTTTTCATATTGGCCATGGGGTAGTCATTGTCTTTCGCTCCCCATGGTATCGTCAGCATAGGTTTCAAATCTTTAAAAAGCCAGGTGTAAAATTCAGCTACTTATTTCTTTGAACTGAATCATTTCAAAGAAACTTCAGCTATTTCTCTGTAATTCTACCGTTGGACTTTAGTGAAATCTTCAATATTTTCAGAATTAGAGTGTTTTTCTTACTTTTTCAAGAATTCAAGAAAAATTTTCAAAAAAACTTAAAACCATCGTAGTTTCTAAACTGTTTGAAGCAACATGAAATAATTTCAAAGAAAACCATAGTTTATGAATGTCTACAATATGGTATCAAGCAAAAGTCTGTCACTTGTCTGGTTTATGATTTAGAAATTTGATGACGTCACACCCTCAAACGAGTTGAAATGTAACATACGCTGAAATTTCGAAAGTATTGAAAATTTCTGAAAAGTCCAACGGTAGAATTAAAGATAAGTAACTAAAGTTTGTTTCAAGCCAATCAGTCAGAAGAAATAGATCACAGAATTTTACACCCACCTTTTTAAGTCGAATTAAAGATTTGGAAGCTATGCTGGTATCGTCGTCCCCGTAGTGTTGTATGGTAATTAGAAAAATATAGTAGAATGTAAGATCTATTTTAATATTTCTATATGAATATAAAAAAAATTATTCCATAACAAGGAGTTTCTATTTCATTCAGTTCAAACTGATTTTCTTTTGAACAAATTACATGTCCATTCCAGTCTATGCTCATAATTGAGGTCCCACTTTTTATTTACAAATTCAGCTAAAAGATATTATGTAATGATATACAGAAAGATAATTATTCAGGTTCTTTCAGAAAATGAAGATACTTGTCAAGATCATATCGTAAACCATTGCAATGAAAATTCGGAGATCCTTTGAACGTTTTCATGTTTTTATTTTCATAGAAAGCAGCAGAAAAGGCACTTCAGTTGGATCGAGCATTATTAAATGGTCGCCCTGTGTTTGTTTCACCATGTCTCGATAAATCCAAAGATCAGCAACCTAAGTTCAGAGTGAGTAACTTCTTTCATAAACGGGAAAAGACCACGAATTTCCTTCCCAGGCAGGGTTTACATTACACAGACACTCTAGATTGTCAAAAAAATTACATTATCTTTCTTTTATTTATTGGCCCTATTTAATACGTTATTCAGAATATTGATTGGTAAAGAGATCAATTAAATTCAAAACAGAATACAGTTCAGAGGGACGCAAACATTAAAGTCTGTATCAAATTAGATGTCACCTGTGATTTGTGAGAATGGAAGATTACTGCCGCAGGACAGAACAGGACAGGACAGGACAGGACAGGACAGGACAGGACAGGACAGGACAGGACAGGACAGGACAGGACAGGACAGGACAGGACAGAACAAACACTTCAATTGTTGCTATTTGCGGGTATTTTTCACATGACATCTAATTTGAGACGGACTACAGACAAATCGCTACAATGTTAAATTGGTCATGATTATGCTTTCCATCCTTTTCTAGTATTCAATGTCTCTGGACAAGAACACAGTTTACGTCACAAATATTCCGTTTGAACTGAAGAAAGAAGATCTGGAAGAAATCTTCAAGAAGGTAAACAGTCATTTCAACAATCTTCTGTTTGTTACATCGTGAAGATAAAAAGGCAGGTTGCATTTTTTAATGTTTCAAAAATCTGCCTCATTTTCTGAAGCAGCGAAGCGGACTACAAAGATACCCTCACTCCCTCGTTTTGACATATGTTTTTTATGTCACTCCTTGCCAATTCCCTAGTGACCTCTTTTGCAAAAACTATGCATAAAATGAAAGCACATGAGTTAGAACTAACTGTCTCATTTGTGGAGAAATTTAAATTTTTCGACCGGTAGCCTTCTTTTGATACACCTTGCAGAAAGCATTCAAGTAGTAAGGTTTCGCGTCGACTGATTACGAT
Source organism: Aurelia coerulea (assembly GCA_039566865.1). Taxonomy (NCBI): domain Eukaryota; kingdom Metazoa; phylum Cnidaria; class Scyphozoa; order Semaeostomeae; family Ulmaridae; genus Aurelia; species Aurelia coerulea. Next base: position 424,512 of record CM076949.1, read on the forward strand.
GAGTCCCAGTGATCTCGCATCAAAGCGAGACTAGCATCGCATCAAAGCGAGACTAGCATCAGTCTAAGTTTGCAGTGCTTCCATTACTACATTTTCAACCATGTTTGAATCACAAATTCTTTTAATGATTTAGCTGAATTTAAGTAACAAAAAAATATAGATACAAAAACAATACAAATACCGTAGATAAAAGTGTAAATCATATAAATCATATAAATCATATAAGTTAACCATCTGAATTTCTCTTGTGTTGCAATTCTGAGTTCCTTTTTCTTAAATTTACAGATTGGTGATTTGAAAGAAGTGAGGATTGTGACAAACAGAGCAGGAAAATCGAAAGGATTCGCTTACATCGAGTACAATGATGAGGTACTTTACAATTTTGTTATTGTTAACAAAGATTAACGGCGAAGAGTTTATTTACGGCAAAGGGTTTATTTGGATTGGATGCATCCTTTTAACTAGAACACTTTTTCTTGTGTCTGATAGACTTGAGATTCACGAAACGAGGTTCAAAATATAAAGGCATTGTAACGGTCTGGAAGATTCATAAGCTATTTGGAAGCTCCTATAGACCGTTTAGCTATGCTACGAGAGAGTCTAGATCGAACAATATTTTATACATCTTTATACGAAAGGTTCGATTGAGCTGCGTTAACACTTCTATTTCTGTTGTGTACATTCAAAAATCGTACAAATTCCTGGCAAATGTTTACAAATATCAGTTAAGTTAGTCTCTTTACGAAATTGCAAAATGGTCTGTTACTGAATTCAGGGCATTCGTATTTTGGCTTTGTGGCCTACATTTCCTTAATCCGAAACCGATTGTCATGAAAGCTTACCATGAAATAGTTCTAATTACTCTTTTCTCGTTCCTAGGCCTCTGCATCAACTGCTGTTTTGAAACTGGATGGTCAAACAGTTAAAGGAAGACCCATCAATGTTGCTATATCTAAAGCTCCTGCGCGCAAAGAGAATGCTCCGCAACCAGATCAAAGACCTGAGCAACGAAAACGAATTGAGCATGGAAGGTATTTGATATTTTTGATGGTGCAGGTGATATTTCGCGACTGACTGTTTTATGCTGGATGGCAGATGTGAGATTTCTTTTCCGTAGATGAAGGGCACTTGCAATGCTTTGACGAGAGAGCTGGTGTTTTCATCAGTCACCCTTGGCTTAACAGACCCATACCCATACTGTAGAACAGTTACGAATTAAATGTCACGGGGAATTTACGAAATTGTTGTTATTCGCAGGCATTTTCACATGACAGCTAATTTGAGGCAGTCTAAATCGAACGACATTTTCATCATAGTCTATGTTTTCATACATTTGGTAGGATTTTCAAATGTGCACAATAGTGGTAGAAGTTCTAACGCCATTCAGTCAAACCTCTCGTATAAAAATTTATAAAAATATCTCGCGATCCAGACTCTTTTTTCAGAACAGCTAAAAGGTCTCAAGGATCAGTAGTGAAGAAATCAAAATTTGTAATACATATTTTCAATTATTTTTAGCCGCGGAAGAGCAAAAACTCAGGTGTCATTAGTGCCAAGATCAATCCATGCACATGCGACGACAACAGCAACTTCAAAGCCAGAGCAAAAGAAGGAGAGAAGTGATAACGAAGAAAGAAATGACGAAAAGAGAAATGACGAACAGAATGAATTGCCAAATGTCAAAAGAAGCAATGATGACTTTCGCAAATTATTTGCAAAATGAGCTGGGTTTATTTTATTTTGGGTAATTATGTCGTAAGCTGTATAAAGGGAGATGTAGCATACATTGCCTCAGCTATACTAACATGTTACATGTAAATAAACATAAGACAAGGGCGTGTTTTGTAACAGAATCTTGGAGTACATTTGATCAAATTAAGCAGAATGAACGCAACGAGTGTAAACAAAGGGATTTAAATGCCTGATTAGCCGAGAGATGCGAATGTTTCTTGCAGCATGAAAGTGGCAAGGGTCTGCATAGGGTAACTAATGGGCGGGTAGCATGGTTTGGCTGAGATAAAACGTGTTGTGTACATAATGGTTAAAAACAGTAGATCCTCACTATGCGATCAACGTTTACAAAGTCAATGAGGGTATGTGAAGTAGTTTCAACGGATGTATCCATAGGAAATCTCTTTATCAAGATTGTTGTGACATTTATTCGCCATCGTTGCTTCACCCATTTCCCCCCAAGCTCACCCATTTCCCGCCAAGCTAACCCATTTTACCCCCTGTAGACCCTATAATTTGCCACAACCAAACGACGGTGAAAAATTCGTGGCGAGCTGCAATCTATCTTGCGAAAATGTAACAGGTTTTGAGGGTAATAAATTTTATAGAATTTGCTGAACAGATTTAAATAAATAAACTGGTTTATGCTGATACTGTTATGTTTACTATTTATGTTTTGAAATTATATCCTTCAAAAGCAAAATGGTGAAAATAAATCTAGTTTATTTATCGAGTCCCTCTTCTTTCATGATATGCTTGGATATCAGAGTATTTGCCTTTTTACGAAGGGCAATTTAAAGCAATAGCAAAATAGACTTACCTTTCAGGAAGGGCCATAAATTTTATCCTGTTGTGGTCGCAATGCCCAAGTAAGTATCTACAAGAATCCGTGGCTTTGCCTCGACTGTGCCAAAATATCTTGCTGGTTGGACTTTAAGGCCTTCTAAATTTTCCTGATTTCTTTCTGCACAGCATGTCTTGATTATTGCCCTCTCTGCTCTGTCTTGAAACCATGTTGAAACTAAGCCACGTTCTTTCATCCTCTGATCTTCAATGCTTTAAGCAGCGTCGATGTCTTTTCGCAAAAACCCTCAGGCGAGTCGGGTGTTCTAGACCTTCCATCCTCGTGTTCTGCTTCAGAAATCAAAGTCACGTTGCCATATTATTTCACTGGCTGCACAAAACGTTTCACTGGCTGCTCTGTGTCTTGCGATGTTATCGAAATGCAATGAATCCGAAATGAGATAAAAAAAACTATGCAAGTGTATTCATATTTTCACTCCAGCATTCCCACGTGAAAAGCGTTTGCAGCAAAGAAACAAAAACGAATACCATTAGGAACGCCAAAGTCATGCGAGTTTCAAGATATTTCCCAAAGGTATTCTCCATATTACATCTTCATGTTTCTCGAGAGATTTCCGCAGCGCTTAAAAACAATTGCGAATTTATGCAAATAAGAAGCAGGGGTGAATTTTGAAACAAAAGATCCATGTTTCCAAAAAGACAAAGCAATTTGCCTTTCTGAAGAATAGATTCACACCTCTGAGTGCATTCAATCAATTCAAAACAAACAGAGAAGAATAAGAATGATGATTGGCTGTACAGGAGGTGTGAAATCTATTCTTGAGGTTCCTAAATTGCTTTGTCTTCATCAGACTTGTATCCTTTGTTTTACAAAATTCGCCCATCGCCCATGCTCGTCTTGAACGTTCCTGAGAAAATGTAACATATTACTCGAGAAAGCGAGCGAAGGAACAAACCAGATTAAAGTCTTCACAAATTAAACCTGGCTTTCATTAGATTGTAATTCATCACTGATGTTTTTTTTCATCAGAAATTAGTTGCCTTACAGTATCGGTGATGACTGCCGATGAACTCTCGAAATAAAATTTTGATTCTGAAAGTAATCGGCGATGACCACCGATAAGTTACGATTTAATAAAACCCATGCTTTTGATAGGTCACATGAAAAGCTCGTGAATAAAACAAACTGAAGGCTTTTGGATGCGTAATTTTGCGTTATCGCAAATCTCAAATAACATCTCATTTGAGACAGAATTTAGAAGCGTTGTCATCACGTGATCACTGGAAATAAGAACCAACTACACACAAAAAACATATTGTTATTTCCATCGTATTCCTGATACGTTCTATAAAAATCTACATATGATGTCTAAATAACTCATAGATACGTTAAATTAAAAAAAAAACACTATATGGAAAATATCTAGAGAACTATGAGAATTCTGCTGAAAGAAGAATTCATGGTGCGTGGTATGTGCCTGATTACAATTTAAGATATCTGTTTTGGCAGCATTTAAACACAAAGCCATATCGGTACTAACTGGTCAATAGGTTAAGAAAGTGAAATAAATACGCAAAGGGAAAAATAAAATCTGTGGGGGGGGGGCGGGGTTATCCGAATGAAAGTTCATCGTTTGCCAAAAGTTTTTGCATGACTTAGCGCGGATATTTACAGAAAAGGATGATTGTTGTCAAGTTTCCTCACGCTTAAGGGGCTAACCACTACGACAAAAATTGAACTTATTAAAGCTATATATCATAGAAACTTCGAGTACTTTTAGTGATTAAATAGCTATTAAATGATATATCCTAACTTGCCGAAATAAGAACAATGTTCCCACACGAAATAATACATACACGAATAATAGTAAGCAAATAAATGAGAAAGAATATGCCTTGAAAGTGCTACCTCGTGAGAAGAGCAGGATTGTGGCCTAATTCTCCTTCACGCATTCTGCGTTTTAGTTCATCCCATAACATTTCTCTTTCTTTGATAATTCCACGTAACAGTCCCCTGTTTTCCATTGCTCGTCGTGATAAATATGGTAGAACATCAACCACTGGTCCATATGGGACGTATTTGTAGGCTGAAAATCCTGCTTGCCCTGAAATGGAAGAACGTAAACCTTTTTGACAAGCAAACTAAAGCGCCCAGCAAGGCTTTAGGCAAATCTTATGCGTTATCATATGGGCACCACCATGACAGAACGGAGCCAAAAATGCTGTCCAATGGTTACTGGATCCAGAGTCAATAGAAATGTTCTATTGACTCTGCTGGATCTCTGAATAAAGAGGCCAAATCAAACCTCTCCACAGTTCAGTTCTAGCATTTTTGATTCATGAAGCCCCTCCTACCCTGACAATGAATGAGTATTTTTCCACCAATAAATTATTTTCGAGCTGATCTGAAACTTGACTTACCCAACGACATCCATGCAAGGGAAGGAGGGGCTCAAGGGAACTGTCTCATGGAAGGACCAAAATTGTGACCCATTGTCCAAAACGTTTGGCCATAAACTCGTAGTATGGGCAATCTAACAAAATGATAATCCACAAAATAAATGAATAAAAACTTTCTGTCAGGCCAACTCACCGAGTGCATAAGTTACTCCATCACACATTCCCAGTAATTGACCAAAGAAGACTTTTCCTTCATTTGCAGATATGCCAAGTTTTTTCATCCTGTTAAATGAAATAATTCCCATAAGATTTCTCTCAGAGTAAAATAGCTATTTTGTAGAACTGATTTTGTACAATAGCTAAAAGGTCCATTCATTCATTCATTTAGTACACGAATTTTACTGTTAGAGTAAATCTCAAATCAACTTACTTTTCGACAGTCAGTTTCACAGAATCCTGATTATGCGATGCGACCATAACATGTGCATCTCTTTCCGCAACAGCATTCAAAATACAGTCAATAACAGAATTATAACAATCATTCGTCCCTTCATAATTCGCATGAATTGGATCTTCATATCCAACTGAAGCTGCCCTTGCTCTCTCTTGCTCCATGTAAGCACCACGAACAACTTTCGCACCGAAGTAGAAATTCTCTCGTTTCGCAAGTTCAAGATCGATCATTACAGTGTCTAGTGCATCTTTAAGATAACATTGGTATGTGTTCAAAACAACGGGTCTTTCTCGATTGTAACTTCTCTGGCAATCTAGAGTTAATCTGCTAATGGCAGGCTGGAAATATGTCTGTTCAGCATCGATCATCAAAGTTACTCCACGTTCCTTGGCGAGCTGCAATGAAAACAAGCGAAGTGTCACAATCAAGTTCCAAGCAAGGCCGTAAACAGCACAGGGGAAACAGGGGCAGTTGCCCCCCCCCCCATCTTCAAAAAGTTCTCACAATATGATATGAAAAGGTGCAAATTACAGGGATTTTGGTCAAATTTGAGGAAACTCTCCTTCATCGCCCCCATGAAAATGTTGAGTTTCCAAGTTGGACGGCCATGATTCCAAGAGATACTCACGTCAGAGCTACGATAAGGCAGAAGATTTTAAAAGTACGTCTTCGAGATACTAAGTTTTTATCGTTTAATTCTATAGCTGTTTATAAAGAAAGAGACAACGATGGTGTATTTTATGGGCAGAAAACCTGTTCCAGAAATCAGTATAGGTTAGAAGCCATCATTTCCAAAAGCTCAAACTCAGGTTGGTCCTGGTTTTGCTTAAATGAGGGTTGGTTTAAAAATGCGCTAAGTTTTGGTCAAAGGTGCAAAACTGTCCCATTAACAGCTAAATCAAATCTAAAGAAGAGGCTCCCTGAAGGCAATGAAACCACCATTATCTTGAGCTGGTATATATGAAAAACCACCCTTTGCACGGTCATAAGGATTGCACACAGCGATAATGTGTCTAGCACAGGTCTAGCACAAGCATAAATTATACAAAATATGTACAAAATATGTACAAAATATGTACAAAATATGTACAAGCATGTAAAATTGAACACATACCTCAGCAATTTGCATAAGTCTTTCTTGTAAATTGTGCATTTCTTGCAGTTCTGTTTCAGTCATCGTACTCAATTTTGCAGTGCTTTTCTCACCCTAATGCAAGAAATAGTAAACATTAAATAAAGCGTTGAATTGAAGAGGTTCCCCGCCTGAAGGACCAACCACCCTTTAGACATAAGAACAACCTGTTTCTGTCATTCTTTCATTCTTTCTTTCATTCATTCATTCATTCATTCATTCATTCATTAATTGATTCATTGATATTCTTTCTTCCTTTCTTTGTAAACAAACACATTTTCTATTTCAAAAAGGTCAACCAAATTCTAGCCTGTGAATAATCCCTCTTGAAAATCACAAAAGCAAAAATAAAAGCGAAGAACAAAATGCACGTTACGTTACAAATATGACAGAGTTATGATGCTCGAGAGTAAGCCATTTCTGCCATCAAGACACAAACACTGCAAATGCAGAACTTACAACAGTTTTTGGTTTCGCCTTGAACAGCTTTCCAAGTTGTAGTTGAGGTGTCAGGAAATTATGCCATTCAATGATATCAATAGTTCTGTTTGAAATAAAAAGCATAAATTAGAAAACACTGGAAAAAGTCTTTGAACAGAAGTAGGACAGCTCTCTTATTTTTCATACCGTATATGTACATAATTTCATAACTTACAAAAAACGACTTTAAACAACTTTACGTTCAAAAACTGTATTGTAATCCTTTTCATTCTGTTAGCGTATCATCAGGGGCGGATCCAGACACTACTACGATTGAAGCAGTAGTCAGATTGTCAGATCCTTGCATCTAGTTATTAAGGTCCACGCCTATTTTCAAAAGGCCACACCCTAGTATTTCGAAAAACCTCATCTTTGCAGTAGTCAGAATATTTCCTGGATCCGCCCTTGATCATACTGTTTTTTGTTGCTGCTAGCGCCCAAGACTTGATCAGCTTTGCTCCTTCTTGAGCGTATTTCATGAATCATTATCTTAATCATCATAATCATCATCATCATCACCAACATCATCATTACCAACATCATCATGCATGTTAGCCTGCGTGCAGACTTTACTTTCCACAGCGAAGAAAAGTCTGCACGCAGGCTACATGCATGTCTGAAGGCAAAAAATTGCCCATTCCTATGTTTCCTTTGTTCCTTCTTCAACAGCACTGACACAATTATCTAGAGCATACATTGAAAGTTATGTCTGGTGCTTACCCACTTTTATCTTCATCAATGATATCAAAAATTCTGGTAGCTTCCTCTTTTGACATTTCAATCTAAGGAATCAAAGGATCTCTATTAAAATGGTCATCAGTTTGACTGAGAACCGAGCAACAGGGCCTAATGGGTGCATCATCTCAAAATTCTTTTGCATAAAATATACAACAATATCGCTCGATCCAGACTCTTTGTAGAACAGCTAAAAGGTTTATTATCGTGCATTGTACACTATTATTGGGGAGAAACCTGTTCTCCTCTGTGTTTTTACGATTTAGTAACGAAAATTTGATCATAGTGCTGATCTCTTTAAAGAGAAAAGCCACCTCAGCACAAAAGTTACCGTTCTAGTAACCTTTTGATTGGACATAGATGACTTCTACAATGACGATTCTAACCGAGGGGCATCTCATCTTTTCAAAAAGGAGAACGAGATTTATAAAAAACAACAGAATCTTCTGGAATCTTTTAAAGGACATTTCTCGAATATAAAAAGATGTTTATCGAAGGCGTATGCGATTTTGTTTTTTGGAAGTGAAATACCCCTCTATTCTAACTTAAACATTGAAATAGATTAATAAATACCCCAAGATCTTGCAATCCATGATGAAAAGTGCTGCTTGCAATTGACCTCTCCGCAAGGAATCCAGTTTTGCTCGCCAATTTATCGAAATAAAATCGTGTCTGATTTAGAATCTCTGACAGACGAAGCTGCAAAACAGATTAACAATTCTTATTATTAAGTAGCCTCAAAATAAAAAGATCTAGATATTCTTTTATGTACCTAAATAGATGAAAGATCTAATCGTCTAAAGCAACCAAAATTTTCATTCTGGAAGCACGAAAAAACTCCAACAATTTAGCTGCATTTCGTTAGCATATCTAAAGTGACTCAGTGTGATTGGGGTTGAATTCGCCAGGTATTTTATCTACTGTGTAGAGCCCTTTCATATTGTATATACCGGGTGTCTCAGAAAAAAGTACCCCCTTTTGACTGGAAATAGGAACCAAGCAATACAATATCATTGCTCCCCGACTTCACCCTTTCACCTTGCATTTATACAGGTTCCCAAAGTAAAAAATTACAGTGAACAAGGGCCTAGTCATGATTTGTATCGTGGACATTTTCCAAAGTACCTGTGGATTATATATGCAAAGAAACAGAAGAAGAAGTATTTCTGGTACATACCAATAACGTAGGTCTTCCAAGAGCAGTCACTTTAATAGCAGCAAACCCATTATTACTCGTCTTTCCTGCAAAAAATAATAACAAAGTGAGAGCAAATTCATATTTCTGAACAGTTCCTAACAGTGTCAAGTGTGCTATAAACATAAACATAAAACACCTATCGTTCAACATTAGATATCCAAGTCTGATAGACGTTCAGCAAACCTCTTCTTGTTGAGGATACCGAGGACTGCCCCTTTTGTCTAAGCCTTTTGTTATGCTGGTAAAGTTCTAAGCAGATCAACGGCTGGGAAACCTATTACCATGCGCGAGAATCTCTTTGTTTCTTTGCTAATCCTTGTTTGGGTTGTGGTTAGAGTCTCCACCCACACTCTTTTCACCAACCAAACATGCTTTTTGCGCATGATCACAGGTTTCCTTTTTGGGGGATAACCGTTGCTTGGAACTTTGATGGTTCGTATCCCCAACAATTCAATGTTGAAGAGGCTGATGAACATCGGAATACTCATATCAAAAATGTTTGAAAGTCCATATTTCTACAGGGTGTCTGAAAAAATCGCGCCCTATTTGTGTTGCAGCGGAGGAATTGATTATTCTGTTGTCCTGCTCTTGATACAGTTGCATAGGATAGGGCTTCAACTCAAAGGGTTTGTGACCTCGTTCTGGCCAATCTGACAAGTGGCTAAAGAGAGGTCTCAAACCCTAAAACTACAAGCATATCCTATGAAAACGCAATAATAGCAGAGCAATAGAATGTATAGCTCCTTCACAGCAGCCACACGAATGCTCCTTCACAGCAACCATACAAATGGGGCATGGTTTTTGGGGGGCCCTTTTTATAGTGAATATATATTGAAGAAGATAGATAACGACAAGTTTAACTAAGTCTTTGCACATTTCTGCATTGTCTTTCAAATTTTCGTAACATACTAATTGGACCTTGATTCATCTTTAATATTGATTATGTATGTAAAAAGATTTAAAGTCGAAAGAAACGAGGTAGACAATGTTTACCTGTGGTTTCAATACAGTCAAGAAAGACATCTCTATTTTGATCACATTTTTCTTCTCCTTCATAAATGAACGTCCTTGCACTGTATAAATCTTTACGTCTATCAGCAAACTTCCTTTGAAATTTGTACTGTTTCACAACTTCATCGACATCCACTGTTTTATCTGGTGATCAAAAACAGGGATCCATTCATTTTTAAAGAAACTTCAAATGGACCACGCAGCACACTTGGTGGCTTGGGTATTAACTGCAGTACACGTATTTTTTTTATAAGAAACTAAGAATTTGGACCAGTACGCAGCACTCAGAGTTTCTTATGAGTTTCTTAGAGGTTCCCATGACAATTTTCATGTTCACTACTGACTCCTTTCCTGGTTTTTAAGCCTTTTGAATTATTACTCAAGCAGTAGAAACAAGCAATGGAGATTTCCTTTATCAAAATAAATAGTTTCTTAACTTATATCTTCCCAGTACTGGAGTTTCTAAATTTTTTGGCGATCTGAAAGTTGAGTTTCTTATGGCCCTTTATGGGCAGTTTCTTATAAAGAAAATACGTGTATCGTTTCCGTCCCAGTCCCAATATGACAAAAGGCCCTGGGGAAGGGCTTGGGGGAATTTCTTTTCCAGACAAAGTGGTTATTTCCATAGAGATGACGTCAGGGCATATTTACATTGAAATATGATGTAAAAACAGCAGTATGATAGAACAATTGTAGGTGGAAGAGAGGCGAAAATAATACAGGGCCGATGAGAGGCTTTGGAGGCCCAGGGACAAAACTGCAAAATAAGGCCCCCTGCAAGCGAAGCAGCATTATAAATAAAAACTGAGAAAGAAATAAATACTTTACGAGGCCCTCTAGACCCCAAGGCCCAAGGGCAAAATTGCCCCCTGCCCCCCTCTCGGCGGCCCTGAAATGATACCTGAAAGGCTGCATTTATGAACTGTTGCGAAGTTGTCAATCAAGTACTTACTACAAGTATGCTCTTTCTCTGGCAATGATTGCACCCTAGGAGGTATAAAGGAGTTTCAGATCAGATAGGATAGCCTAGGATAGGTCATTGCGAAAGATGCAAAGCAGTCTGTGGCAACCCACATTGCCACATTGCTATGTTAGGTAGATTATACCACTTGGGGGAAGCTATCTTTCTAGTGAAAACAAAGCAGCAATTTCAAATCTCATTTGGCTAACCAGATGAAAGAATATGCTTTGCTTGTCATTTTTATAAAATCTTAATCAGTAACTTTGGAAACAATGTTACATTGTGCGGTTTCATAGCAAGTGTTAGTCATTTTCCTCTGCTCCCTGTGGTATCGTCTTTATAATGCAATAAAGTAGTTTGCAAGTGCTGTCGTTAAGTAATTGGTTTTAAGATCTTTTTATGGAATCGCACAGATTTTGATATGAAAAGTACACATAAACAGCTACGCATAAAAAATCAGTTTGAACGAATCTAATGAATAATTCAAAGACTACATTTAATATGAAAAGTAGCAAAAATGACAAAAAGGTAAAATATTTCGATTTCATTTTTCTGCGTCTCTTTACGTTATAACTCTATTGTATATTCTGATTTAGAACTGAAGAAACTGTGTTGCATAGGTTCTCTCATTTTAATCGGTTTAAGCATGGTCAAGGTTTAGGGTAGACTTGCCCCAAGTCTGTTTCGTCAACTGTAATAAGTCTACCGGAAAGTATATATTTCGCTTTTCACTTTCCCCTTCAATTTTTTTGACGATGTAATGGTTCAAACAACAACAGCAACAAATTAGAGAGACTTACTGGTTTGCATTAGACTGAACTGACGATGAAGGCATATCAGCTTCTACTGCATAATCAAGGATAGCACCAACCCCAAATTTTTCCATTAAATCTATTTTCGGTTTTATTTCTTCCTTTACTTCCCCAGCTACGAAATGCCCATAAAACGAGCCTTTCATCAGCATCTCAAATAATCTCTTCCCAAGTAACTTCTGGCTGATGTTTATCAACTGAAAAGACAAAAAATAGTTTCAGCAAATTTCAAAATTGAAAGTTTAGGCCGATTTATATCGAGGAAAACAGCATTGGATTTTAAGAATACAATTATTACAAACTGTGGATGTGGGGCATTACCCAGACATGCAGGAAACGATTTTTCCTTCATGAAAAAAGCACCTGGTTCAAGAGCGTTTACAATGTTCCAAAAAAATATTCTGCAGATGTTCGGAACAAAAATGTTATGGACTAGGAGGAGAACAGTGTAAAACGGGAGGCAGATCTATGACGTAGTGAGACTTTAGATTTATTACTACTCCAAAGCAAACGGGCTCCAAGATGCTTTTTACGGCCCTGGACTCCCAAGATCGAGGGACATTTCACTCATCCCAAAAAGCGTACGAGATTTTTTCAGAACAAAAGGATTTTTAGGATTTTGGTGTATTTTTCTTGAAAACAAAAGGATTTTTGCTGAAGGTGTAGGAGATTTTTTGGAAGGGAAATGCCCCTCGCCCAAGATGTCCTGATATCCTGACTTAAGAAATCTTTCCAAAAATAAATCCCATCAAAGCACGAGCTAAGCTACAAGTGGACCCATTTTTGTCTACCCGTGTAGCCTAGCACGCGTTTCTCCTTCCGGAAGTTCATATTTCCAGGAAGAGCGTGCGGGGCAGACGACACACCCCTTGCACACCCACAAAAGGAAGTTGCTGGCAACGTCGATTCTTGAGAAACCACTGCGGATAATTTGTTGGGGGGCGGGAGGGGGGTTGTGGAGTGTCTGACACAAAGTGGTCGGCTAAAAAACGCGGAGAAGATACAAAACGTCGCAAAACAAACGCCCACCACTGTAAACATTAGTCATGAGGAACTTATCCTCGTAGTCGTGGCACGAGTTATTTAGGCCAATAATATTCACCGCAGTCATGATTTTGTTCCTATTCCTAGTTTGAAAAAACTTACGATGAATACTTCCCTTAGGTATTGCAGGTAACCAATTCTAACCACAAATACCAGATTAAAACAACACATAAATAAATAAACTCTACGATTGATCAATCTGCCAAAAATTGCATTCCTGATCATGAAGCCATGAATGAATGAAATCCAAAGCGGCTTCCCTTCAATTCAACGTAGCAAGCAAACTCAATCACAACAATCTTCTTGTACAAAACAGTCAACCAAAACATTATGGGGAGCTGGCGAGCTTCCAAGATAACTCCAAAAAAATCTTCCTGCTCTACCATATTTCCTTCTGGCTGGATGTTTCAGGCTCAACGTTAGCGATAAGTTTTTTCGTGAATATTTACGATTGATAAACCTTTTCGTTACTGTACGGTATGTTGCAAGCTGCTAAGCTAAAACCCCACTAAAACATCCCATAAATGAATAATCATACATGGAGCAGGTTCTTGCACAGCTAAGGCAAGAATGTCTCAGAAAGACTCCATGGCTACGCACTTTGCGAATAGAAAAAGAAATGAAGCTAACTTTGAAAACAACTCACTGTCTGTTGACGATCCACAATGAAATCCACTGAACATATTTTGAAAACAGTCAAAGCTCTCAGTATTTCCCATGTTGTTTTGGATTTGAAGGCCTGCTTCGGATCATCAAAATCAAGCACTGTATCTTTTGCAGTTTCCAATTGCGTCTTATCATCAACTGTTGATATTACTGTAGTACTTCTCCATCGTAAATTGTTTTGAATAGGCCTGATGTTTTGCGAATATTTTGGAAATCTTGCTGTAAAGTTTTGAAGTCTGCAGATCGTTGCCATAACGTGTGTGAACGCTCCTTGGTGGCTTTGCAGTGTGAAAGATGTGTTTTGAGTCTATTCCATTTGGAGTTCCCGAATATACCGGTTTGACCAGGGCTAACAACTTAGGTCTGGCTAAACCTGGCTAAACAACGTAAAATATGGAACGCAAAGATCTACTGTGGACCCCAGGAGCCTACCTCTTGGAATTCGTTTTAATGAAAAGAAAAGGACCTTGGACGTTTGATATAAAAGACACACTATCTGAAAGGCAATATATATGAAGATCATAAAAGATGAGACCCCCAAAGTGTTTAAAACTTAGAAATTCAAAATTTTTAGTGTAGAGGTTTGTGATTTTAATTTCTTCCAAACAAATGAATTTACTATGTTTAGGGGCGGGTAAACAAATCTTTAGATACTATTCTTACAAAAATTATCATTCCATTTCGAGTCATTTTAGGAATGGAGAAGTAGGGTAATGCTCTTTTATCCACTGATATTTTGACAGTTCTATTTTTCTTCTTGCTGCAAATGCAGATTTCATTCCATTCACAATTTGACTTATAAACTGAAACAACAAATATCAAAAGCCGGTTCAGATTTGGTGATTGAGCCCTTGGCAACGCTATCATCATTACATGCTGTGAAATAAATTTCGTACAATCTTATCCAGTCTCTTCCAAGTGAAATGGAGAAATTGGAGGTCATCCAATGAAGTTTAATATTTTCAAACAAAAAGATCTGTCAGGTGACTGCCTTCCTTGAAAGCTTTACGCTGATAAGATAGAACCACAAATTTTTAGCCAAACCAAAAATGATTCATGAACTAAAATAATTTGAAAAAGGAAAGGCCACGATACCAGCGTCGATTGTCGGATTCGAAGATGCTTGCGGTGACGAATAAATTAATAAGTTTAAAGGCAGAAACACCGCAATGCGCATCGGCGTAGGGGGAAATAAAATTTGGGGGGGGCTGCCCGATAAAAATCCATTGTTTAAGAAAATTTTGCCCGACTTAAGGCGGATTTCTGCCCGATTATGGCTGATTTTTGCACAATTTTCCGACGCTGGGGGGGCTGCAGCCCCCCTTTGACCCCTGTCTCCTACGCCTATGGCAATGCGACAAAAACAACAGCAAAAGGTTGAATAAATTTTATGCCAATATTTCGTCCTGCCATGCAGGACTTCTTCAGGCCTGTAATCATGAACTACCTATACTTATCAAATCCACAACATGTGCTTTGCCTACCTACTTTCAAGACAATACATCCTCGGTAGTGGTGGATCAAACTTCATTTCATGAATGATATAGTTGATATCGTTTCACAAAGTATTCTCAAAAGGTAGCTCAATTTCAGTTGAATTACTAACGAGGGACAAAACCCTACAACTTGTGGAGTATCATCAGAGATTCCCACAAAAAAATCAAAATGTCAAAAATAAAAAAACAACACTTCATGCAGGGCACATATCAGTTCAAAATCACAGTGTGGAAAACAAGCAACAAAACAAACGCTGTTGAAAAAGGTGTTCGTACTGTTTCCCCCAGAGGCTCAAAATTTACACTTCCCAAAGGCAGGGGGCATCACCTGGCCCTGACCTAGCCTGCGTGCAGACTCTACTATAGGATAGTAGAGTCTGCACGCAGGCTAGCCCTGACCTGGCCTGAAAGCTCGTTAGAGAAGTAGCAAAGGCTTGTATTTCAAAATGTGTTGATAGTTTTACTGCCGTAAACATGATGTACATTAGTTAATAGCTTGAAAGTTTGATGAAATGAAATGAAGCATATGCTATGAAATTAGTATTTTAAAGCCAAAGATTCTGAGCTCCTCTGATTCCTTATCCTAGTCCGGGTTTTATTTTACCAATATTCCATTGATGATGACGTCAAATGATTAAAATTTCATTGATGCAGGTATGCAGATTGTGTGGTGAATTACAAAAAGATTTGTCAGGTGAATAAAAGCAGATTACAGCGTCTATTCTGATTGCACAATTAAATATATATTTAGGATCAGATTTCTAATTAAAGCTTCTATTCAACTTGAAACGTCAAGAGTTGGTCAAGAGTCGAGCAATTCCAGCCCAGGGTCCTTTGCGGGCACGCCATAACTTCAGACTGTCTGAAAATCAAAATTGGCTTGGACCGAAACTGTAGATTTGATTGACAGTGCATAGTTGAACTGATCTGATAGAACAGTTCAAAAAGTAAAACTTTTCTATCAGTTCTTCTACAGCACTGTGGATCCATGGTTTCCGCTTAGGCCAAATTTGATTTTCAGATGGTCTGAAATTTCAGCGTATTTCGTAGGCTAGGCCCAAAGCTCCAAGAGGCGTTGGATATTAAATACGGTAAAGCCTCTTACAGCTTTCTGGCTATGATTTGCGTAATACCTCTGCAGAAATCACACAAGGGGATTAATCAAAACGTAAGTGTATCAAAATGAGAACGAACGTGACAAAGCTTGAAAGCTATTCCTTATAAAAGTCCTGTTAATACCTGTTGAAACTTAACCGATCAAAACAAGCTAGATCTTGACGTCATA
Organism: Aurelia coerulea; assembly: GCA_039566865.1. NCBI lineage: Eukaryota > Metazoa > Cnidaria > Scyphozoa > Semaeostomeae > Ulmaridae > Aurelia > Aurelia coerulea. The sequence continues at coordinate 440,721 of CM076949.1, forward strand.
TAAGTCTTTAAGAAGAATCAAATCACAAAAAGGGGATTAATCAAAAACGTAAGTGTATCAAAATGAGAACGAACGTGACAAAGCTTGAAAGCTATTCCTTATAAAAGTTATGTTGATACCTGTTGAAAGTTAACCGATCAAAACAAGCTAGATCTTGACGTCATATAAGTCTTTAAGCCTGTCTTTAAGCTCTTGGATAATCTGCCTGAAACCTTTCCAAGAATCAAATCACAGTCTGAAGATTTTGAAAGTTTGCTTACCAACCAATGAAATAACGCTTTAGGCTGTAAATGATAAGAATGTGTTGGGCAGGAAAATCGATTTAACGGAATAAAATTTCATCTATTAGTATACAGTCGTCGTATACAGTGGGTCCTGAAGTAGCCTGCGTATAGCCTCAACTCGCGCAGGCTAGTCCTGAAGGAGCAAAATGGAAAATAAGATTTGCCAAAAAGACACTCATGGAATGGGATTTTATGCCGGGACTTGGATTTTATGAACTGGAACTAGGAATACAAAAGGCAAAAATAGACTGGGAATGGGTTCGTGTATTCAGGAAACAGTGACTAGGATTTCTGAACAATAAGACTGGGAAGATCAATCTGAGAACATTTCAGGACCCTCCTTTTAGTACCCTCTGTTCAATAAGATAGCGAATAAAGATTCAGGTCAACTTACAGGTGAGTTTCCCGCAGCACGAATTTTTGAAAAAAGGTATTGCCTTGAAATGATATCATTTTAAATAAATGTAAATGTCTTAAATGTCTTTTTTAACTTTCAGACCCTTGTAAAAATCGGACCAGTGGATCTATCACAAATCGCTGACACGGTTTCGTAGTTATATGCATTGTGACTCTGTGTGCCAAGTTTCAAGCGATTCGATTGGCATGTTGGGTACACAAAGATTTTTTATTACCCACCAGTACTCGGGAATCCTGTTTCGAGAAATCAGGCTTTTATCAATATGAAGCAAAAATTGCGGGAAATACGATTATGCATGAAAGGTCAAGCAATTAGGCTTAAGCGCGGTATTGGTAAAGCATTATGTCAATAACACAGCAGCACGGGATGTCATGAACATAGCTGCAAGGTCAAGTGAGTTTACTTTAATCCGCTTATGTATACTCCCGCAATTTTTGAGAAACAGGATTGCTCCTTTTAAAATGCTCAAATTTCCAAGTAATTGTGACTATTTAGTCTTTTAACGAAAATGAAAAATGATGAGAAGAACGGGTACAAAATTATCTTGGGAAAATGAGGGGAAAGTTCTTTCCGACTGATTTAAGATTAGGCCTCAAGAAAGATCAATGCAAACAGCGGTCTATAAATATTGAGCAGAGTTTGACATGTGGTAGGCCAGAAGCATAGTTCACGTATTTAGTTTGTTTTTACTTTAGTTTCCTTTTCACCAATATCAATCTTCGATTTAATGTACATTTGTATCTACGAGAATATTTTGTTTAAATAAGCTAACTATGATAACAATTTACACATGATTACGTTCGATACTAAAGAATGAAATTGAAATATCGATAGATGGTAGTTTTGACGTTAAAATTGTCGAAATAAATAAAGTTACGAATTCGGAATTTCCAATAGTTCATAAATCTTGAACAACCTTTTTGGTGATCTTAATGTTGAACCAGTCGTCATTTCTCAGCTTTGCATTTTTTCAAGTTGTATATAACATTTAAAAGGGTCAATGCCACCCAGGGTCCATTGCAGGCATGCTGCAGCATTGATACGACCATTTGTACCAATCACCAATCTTTCAAATGACTCCTTGACGCATCTTTTATTATATGGTAATCAAAACCTTTCTAATAAGTTGAACAGAAATCTACTCGAATTAACTTTACGCTTCATCCACGAAACTGGTCGCTTTGATTAAGATCTATTGAGACGTTAGCTATGTACGAAGCAACCACCAAGTCCCTTATCGTAAATGGTTCTTTTCTCTGTAAATTCTGTTTCACATCAGATGTCAGACATTATACTTACTTGGTAAATCAACAATAAAATGATTTTCGCTGGTGACACCCGGGTGACACCTTTCAACTCAATGCAACCCTGACCTGACATTTGATATGAGACAGAATCTAGTATGGTTTCCATTAATTTTTAATTGTTCGTAAAGTGACTGTATACAGTTTGACGTTTCATGTTTTGAAATACTGGCCATGTGGTAGTCATTGTATTTCGCTCCGCATGGTATCGTACCTGTAGTGTTGTATGGTAATTAAAACAGGTATAGTAGAATGTAAGATATGTTGTGAAATTTTATATTTGAATATTTGAATATTTTCCATTTAGGCCAAATTTTAATTTCAGACAGTCTGAAATTGCAACGTGCCTGCAAAGGGCCATGGGTGCAATGGCTCGTTAAGCCTAGCCTTTCCTTTGACAACACATTAAATAAATTTCTAAATTGCTTTAAGTCAGAATTCTACTACTTAATAATTTCTAAAAACCCAGTTCCAAATACATTCCAAACTGAAGGGGTAGTCTTTTAACTACTGACATTGACGATGATAAAAATTCAGTACCTCACCTTTGTAACAGTATATAAATACTGGCTGAAACACTCTTCGTCAGTCTCACACAGCGTAAAAGTATTCTCGGGCTATTTCAAAGATGTTTGGCAATTGTTGATAATTGAATGTTACTTGTCCCTTCATAGATCGTTCCTACAAATAAAGATGAGGATCAAAATAAGAAGTATTCTCTTTCACAAACAGGAAAATAATCTAATATACATACTTCAACCAACGATTTCGTGTCTGTAAATCCTTGGGGACAAAATTATGCGACCATCGTCAGTTTCTTGGGATACTGTAAAGTACTATGTAAAGTACTATGAGGCACTATAAAGTACAATAAAGTACTGGAAAGTACTATATAAAGTACTGTAAGGTACAATGTAAAGTACACTTTTTTTTATAAGAAACTGGTTTATAAGAAACTAGTACTACGATGACCAAAAATTTAAGAAACTCTAGTAATACACTCAAGAACAGTTAAGAAGCTCTTTAAAGTCAATTTCTGTATGTCTCTTTTATTCTATGTCTCTCTAACAAAGGTACCTTCATCTTAACTTTTAACTGCAAAAATTGGTAATTTTCCGCCAGAATGTGCATGGCTTATTCGTGATGACAATGTCAATGTAAAATGGAAGCCCTTTGTCGAGAAGAAGCCTCAAATTTGAACAATATCGCAATTTTAGGCCCAAAAAATAAGAAACTAATTAAGAAACTTTTACTACTAAAACGCCAATTTCATGCGAAATTAAGAAACTTTTAGTACTAAGTGCTGATCCAAGTTTCTTATAAAAAAACGTGTACTACGTCGATATGGGAGATTTTCTGCAGAATTGATTCCAGTTCGTCATTCACTCAGAGAACCATTTACAGAACCATTTAGAAGGCAGAACAAGGCTCACAATAAATAATTTTGGGGATGAATATGAAACATCATTTCTTTCAAATTTCCTTTCTGGAGCTGTGAAACGGTTCAGCGGTGCGAGTGGAAGGGATATAATGTTGGGTAGAGAAAAAGAAAGGCACTTACCAATCTTTGCATCTCTGTAAAATTTCTCAACAGGATTTGATTTGACAAAACCAACTCCACCCATCCAGTCAATTGCTTTTGATGCTACCATATTCGCTACCTGTAAACAACGATTATTAATCAACTTTTCAAGAACATTAGGCATTGCCACCAACTTTTAGGAAATTGAACAAACTATTTGATTATGAATAGTCTAGTGTATCATGAAAGCTTAATTTTGGATGACTAAGGAAAGAAACGACTAAAAATGTTGCAATGCATCATTGATTATATAGCAATTAATGTAAACAATACCTCAGCACTGTAAAGCTTCGCCATTGCTGCCTCTTTGACGAAAGGGAGGCCAGCCTCTTTCAGCCTTGCTGCATTGTATGTAAGAAGGCGAGCTGCTTCTAATTGAGTGCTTGCATGTGCCACTTGGTGTTGCATCGACTAACAATGAAAGGAATCAAATCAGAGTCTGAGAATCAAAAGTCTTGAACACACAAATTCAATTCAGCTAACTTTGCTTACACCAACTTCTGACGATGTGATTGTGAACAATTTGAACAATTTGTTCCAACTAACTAGTGAGAAACACCACATCCAAACTCGACAAGCCACCTCTAAAAAGTTCTATGTTCCAAAAGCTAGAACGAACTATGAACGAAACTTCATTGGCGTTGGTGTTTTCCCAACTGGCCTTCGTTCTAATTAGTTATTAGCAATTATAACAAATGAATATAATTTTCGTGTGGTTAGTATTACAGCATTTTATATATTCTTATTTCATTAACCATGTTGTTGAGGGCAAATGGCTCGAAAGCTCATTATGAGTTATTTTCATTTGTCCTTTTCAGCACCTTTAGTAAGATAGATGTTTTTCATGTACTGATACTTGTAAGCGTTCTTTCGTAGATATTATATCATCTTTTTATATTAGACTATCATGTAAGTTTAGCTGAGAATATTCATGAAATGAAATGAAATGAAAAAAAAAATGAAATGATTGTATTCTTGAGGAAGCTTTCATTTCCTACAAGTTTAGAATTCCGTACCATTTCGTACAATTTCGTCACTTTACTTGTGGTAAATAAAGTGCATATTTAGAAAGAGTAAAGTTCGTTGGAATTTCATATGAAATAAGCGTGTCTCTAAATGTAATAATTTGTCAAGAGATAATGTAACAAAACAGTAATCTGCAGTCATCGAGCTGTTCATATTACATCGAAATGCATCGTAGGAACAATCGGATTACGAGTTGTTTACCAAGTGTCACACGCAAGCAAGGTAACAAGAAACGGCATCGTATGAAAGAGGTATAAAGATCATGTTCTGAAGTTGTTAGTTTGCAGTTCATAGCCAGAGGTTCAATGGTAGGGACCTTAGAGTCTCCAGCCGAGTAGGGTCTCCAGCCGAATCCCGCCAAAGCAAGATATATCGATACAGAGTATCAACGAAGAATATAAACATGAACACGTCAAGAGTTGTGTTATTTGAATGTATATTCTGAACCACTGATGATGGACACCGCCATTCCCGAGCCCCGCCATTCCCGAGCCCCGCCAATCAGGTGTTACCCATGCAGGTAACTGTACTAACAGATAGAGAGATTTTCAGTACCAAATGTATGGCCATTTGACCTGCAGTGGGTACGAACAATTTTAGCTAACTTTATCTGTTGTACACAACATACATTTCTTGATAAAAAATCATGGGAAACAGGTCAAGCACAATGTCAGTCAAAATTTCTATCAACACATTAACAATAAGGCTCACATTTGAAATCTGTTGTTTTCAAAATATTCATTAGATTCCTAAAAACTGATAAAATTTTATTGACAATATAACAGCTAACATGATAACAAAGATATACAAAAATTTAGTTTATCAAAATCAGCTGTATCGTGCTTTGGTTATGAGCAATTTAATAAACATGTTTCATTCCAAAATCATTCAAACAGGGTTAAAGTAAGATTGGGCAGTCATATCCGTCCATCCTTCGGAGGGGACGTTAAACTAGGGATCCCTTGCCTGGATGCGGCATGCATAGTGGGCTTAAATTAGTTTTACGGTAGAATACTTCCAGCTCATTCGAAATAATTAAATTACTGAAAAAAATAGAAGAGCTTTGATTAGCCTCATGTAGGCTATTTTCAACGACTTGCATCCAATTGTTTTCCTAGTTGTATTCACTCTTTACATGTTAAAAATTATTCAGCTTCCTCTCGTCCTCTGTAAGGTAAAATTCCTGTTCCACAAACAAACCATACAAACACAATTTCCCTAGGCTATGAAATATCCAATAAAGCTATGCTATGCTAGTAAAACACTGTCAAAGTTAAGTAACAATTAAAATCAACCACTGAACTAGTTACCTGAAAGTCCCAGAGCTTTTGTCCAAACTGACTTCTGTCCTTGATGTATGGTATAACATAATCAAGAGCACCTTGGGCAAGTCCTAGCATCTACAAAAATTTTCCAATATTTAAATATTGCAAATACATCTGGAGAAACAAAAATCTACGCTGTCACCCGAAAACCTACCATTTTCATTTCATTTTCATTTCATTTCATTTAAAAGATAGCTACATACAAGAGCATCATCTTATTTAATCAATAACAACACGAACACAGAATAAACAAATGATCTACCTACTAATAACAACTTATGACTGTTGACGTAATACGAAAGCATTTTTAAGGAAGGTGGCAATCTCTTTAATCAGGCCAAAGGTTTCATTTGACATTATAAATATACATTTATCGTGTGGCGATAAGTTCTCAAAATTAGGGACCAGTTCCCGAAAAAGTAGCAAGTAGCAAACCTACCGGGAATTTCGAAAATAGTAAACAGCTTTGGTGAGGCGTAATGATGAAAATGTAGCTTTAATCAATGGCTGATCATTTTTAAAACTTTCCTCAATAGTTAGCTTGAACACAGACACCTTGTTTTTATATTGGTGCTTTTTTAGTGTTGAAATATCAATATTGAAAGTTCAAATTTGCTGTGACTTCAAATCTGCTGTGACCTCAAAGCCAGAGCTTTGGCGTTTTACCCTAAGCCTATTCTTGAAGCACAGAAAATAAATCAACAATAGCTTTGATATAATTTGAATAAAATTTAAAATCATATCATACCAAATCTACTAGAATTCATCTGTGTTCTGTTGAAGATACCAAACGTATTATTTCAAAAAGTTTCAGATACTTCGTATCAAATGTTTAAGGCATGAAATGAAAGACAGAACAGCACTTACCTGGGCTGCTATTCCAATTCTGCCGACATTTAGAGAACCAATTGCATATTTGTATCCATGACCAAACTTTCCAAGGATATTCTGCTCTGGAATCTACAATAAACAATATGAAATGATATAAGTTGTTTGTTTGCACGTGCGGCTACAATAATCGATAAATACACAAAATATCTTAAAATGAATAAATAGCCTAGAGCTTAATTTACTAAACATTTCGGGCTTAACCCTTCATCAGTAGTAACGAGAAAAGGGTATGTTAGAGCGTAAAATTAAGCTCTAGGCTATTTATTCATTTTAAGATATTTTGTGTAATTAATATGAAATAATATTGGAGTTTTCTCATATCATTTGATATCCAGAAAAATCTTGAGCGTATTCTTCACTTTTCCTATATGGGTATTGGAAGATGACCTTTTAATTCCAGAAGTTTTGAAAAGTTTGCGAAAGTCTCAACATATTTTTGACTAAATGCACAATAGCATGTTATTCATGTAATTTAAAGTTTTAGGCATTTGCTCTGAAATCGGTTAACCACTGACACAGAAGTTTCCTTGATAAAATGTATCTAAACCAACTGTTTCTACATCTTTTATTTTTAATGAGCAGCACACGATAAATATATATTTCTAACGTTGCATATTCGAAAGATACGCGAATAAATAAATTACAAAAGCGACATAGTAGAGTTTATATGATTTCTAACGAAATCATGATCGTAAAAACTTGAAATATCAAGAGCGTTTGCATAAATAGTTGTATGGTGTGGTAATCAATCAATTGAGCGAGAAATATGAGCATATGAGAAGAGATTGAATCTTTAAAACCAGGCTCTTTTGCACAAAACAAGAAAACAAATGAGACTTACTCTGACGTCATCAAGATTGACAATACACGTGGAAGATGCCCGAATTCCAAGCTGCAAAGAAAGGTAAGCAAATCTCAGTCATAAACATTGCATAGAGTATTGAACCCATTTCACAAATATTTCTTCAGGCATATTTCTTAGGCGAATTTTACCGGCACTCCTTTGAGTTGTGAATGTACTTCCAAAAGTAGGAAGATTAAGTTGACCAAGTGATACAATAAAATACTATGAACTGAAGAATCTTCTGGTGGCAAATAACAGTTTGAAGTCCCTAGATTCATTCATGCAAATGTTTTGTCTCGCAATACTCTCAAGATATTCTTTTCTTTTTTCCTTCAATTGACGAAGAAAAACCAAGATTTCATCAGGTACCAATCTCCAGTTAACATTGAGTATCTTTCAAGTGATGTTAACGATATGACCTAAGGTGAGAATGAGCTTTTCAAAGTAATTGTACGTCTCTGGGTTAAAAGATCTCTCAGAAACAAGGAAGGATTTACTGACATTAAGAAACCAAAAAAAGATATTTAATTATATATATACCTTGTCTTCCTTCTTTCCCAATGAAAGTCCTTCAGTATCTTTTGGTACAATGAAACATGTGATGCCTCTGTATCCCTTAAAATAGATCATAGAAATGATAGTGAAATAAAACGTTCTTTTCAGGCGATATAAAACTAAATCCTCAGAACTATTCAACATTCTATAGCTGATTTGTTGTTTGATTTGCAGATCATAAGAAATCAAATATTATTAGAAAGAATATATATGAAAGATTGATACCGCTCCAAGCTCCATTTTTTGAAAGAACTGTTGCCTTCCAGAAGCATTTGTGGCACCTTAAACCTAAGGACAGTTTGGCTGGTTACAGTTGATTTATTGAAAAGAAACACAACTCATACATGCGCTTGTTTATTATCTGGGTAATGGGACATCAATTTCTAAATTCATTCACTCTGTATGTGACAAGAAATCAATTAGCTTCGAAAGAATGGATGGGTAATTGATACAGCCCTATTCTAGGGAGAGAATGCCCGGCATCTACCAAATATTTCATTGGATAAAATCTTATTGGAAATAGCAGTTTGGGTGGACAAAACATACATATACACATTTGTTTAGTATATTTGGCTTTGGGACATTGGTTTTTAAGTTAAAATGCGCGATTGTTTTATAAGAGTCTGACAAATTTTTTATGCAGAAAACGACTTACATCTTCAGGCTTAGCATTTGCCATAACGAGAAAAACTCCAGCATGTTCAGAGTTACTTATCCAATGTTTGCTTCCATTTAAAATAAAATGACTTCCATCTTTTCTTGCAGTAGCTTTCAATGCAAATGCATCACTACCTGAACTTGCTTCGGACAAACAGAAACTGCCAACCTGAAAATGAATTAATAACAAATAAAAGACAACTGAACAATTTTGATGCAAACAGCAAATCATTGGCAATGCTTAGTTTTAACAGCAACCATTGCAAATGAAATTTTCTAAAATATTTTTAGCAGCTCCAAACCAGTACTGGCTTTCTGCACAATATTAACAGTTTTCATGCCTAAGAATTCATTCTTGAGAAAATGTTTATTACCTTCTTAACAATCCTTGTTCTAGAGCTTGTGCAGCAGAAGTGCATACCACTAAAGAAGTCTCATCAGAATTTGAAGAACTCTCATTCATGAGTTCTATAGAATCCTTAAGGTTAATGAGAAATTTTGTCATGTTAATGGGCACAAGGCCTGTAGAAATTCACAATTTAGAAAACTTTTTAATAAAATTTATAGGTTCCAATAAAAATAGACCTTTTGGCTATTCTAAAAAAGAGTCTGGATCAAGCAATATCTTTATACATTTTTACATGAAGTGCTTGATTGAGTGGCATTAAGCTTCCATTGCTTATTTGCAAGTTCAACACTTCTAGAAATAAGTTTATAACTAAGAAATAAGTTTTATAAGTTACTAACTTATTTCTTTCCTTTCAGGTTTTAAGATTAATTCATTTTTGTCTTGCAGGATTTAACAGTTTTCTCTCTACTTACAGGTTTATTTTGGTTGTTATTCTTTTACAGGAGTTAGCAGTCTTCATTCTACAGATTTCGGTGTTTTGTTGCGTTTAGGGGTTTAATATGGTGAGCCTGTTATTTATGGCAATTTTCAAAACTTCTACAAAACGTAGAAAAATATTAATTGATCCAGATTGATCCATTGATCCAGATTCACTTTTAGAAGAGCTCAAAGCTCCATTAATGAACAACACTGTAGCATACCATGGACGTTGCTAACTGTGGTAAATATTCTTGTTTTTGTTCTTCAGTTCCATGTTCCATAAATAACATATTGATTAAAGTATTTTGGATGTCACACAACACACTGACAGCTGGGTCCACTTTGGCTAATTCTTCCACAACCAAAATACTTGAGAAAAATGTTGAATGAGTTCCATCATATTTCGAGTCAACTTCAACAGCCATCAACTGCAAAAACAAAAAACAAAAATGAGTACCTACAGTTTAAAGCCTCAAAAAATCTGTCTCTAATGTTGGTTGTTGGTTTCACATGTAAAAGAAGTTATGGTGCATGGGGTACTCAGATGTCAAATCCTGTAAGAATTCATTCATCAAACAGGTTCAATCAGCTTGGCAAGCCTGTAACAAGCAGTGTTTGAAAAGACTTCAATATAGGGACTATTTACATCCTATCATTAACCTTACTGAAGTTAATCCACAAAGCATTGTCATACTCTTGAATTTCAAAATGCTAATAAGGCAAAACCTTACCCCTAAATCAAACAATCCTTGGATAATTTCCTGTCTCATTTCTGATTTCTGATCCATTTCCAAAACGTAAGGTTTTATTTGTTCTTCTGCAAACCTTGCAACTGTCAACAAAAACAATAACCCATTAAAAAGCAAAAAGATAAATAATTTTCATTTGAAAGAATTCCTTTTAAGAGTGATTTTTTCTCATAAGCAAATTCTTATCCATCTCTAAAATTTGTCAAATTTGTTTAAATTATTAAGGGTTTAAGAATTCTTACAAATTTATGGATGTTACAGTAAGTTACAAAAAGCTATACTCGCTGTAAAGAAGAATCTCATGTTTTCCAAGAATAATTCACTCAATATGCTTATTTTTACCTACCAGTTTCTTTCATCATATTCTCTTCATCTGAAAATACTTGGAGGGGTAAATGACCACCCGTTGAAGCTTCATGACTTCCAATTGCATCAGTTGCTGTTGCAAACCCCCTTGCTGCAAATGGCCTTGTGATGCTGACCGGCTTGTTGGCAAGTGCAGTCAAGATCTGTGTGGGAGATAGAATTCTATCAATGGAATATATGCGAGACTGTCTGTACTGAAAGAAATGATTAGCTACGGCCCTTTTTCCATTACTCCATTTTCATATGAAAATTGAGTGGAATGTATCTGTTTTGCTCTTTGTGTTTCCATGCAAAATGATGGAAAAGAGACTGATAATTGAAAATGCTACAACGTTAGGTGCTCTAACAACATCATTATATGGTTTACTGCATTCGTAAATTCAATGGTGCAGTAGAAAAAGACCATAAAATGATCAAAACCCGCAAAATGAAAAATTTCAATGAGGATGCATTTTGGCAGATGTCTCTGGCATATGCTGGGAGCAAATGCTTACTGAAACAGATGACATCAATACTCTTGTCAATAATTGGTCGAACCTATTTTCCTTGATCATAGACAAACATGCTCCAATAACTGAAATGCGTGTTTCAGAGAAATACTGCCCATGGATAGATAAAGACCTTAGGGACCTAATGCAGACTAGGGATAAGTTAAGAAAGGCTGCTTCCAAAAGAAAATCCCAATTTCTTATGGATTCATATAGGCAGGTCCGCAACATGGTCAATTCTAGGAATATTCAGTTGAAGAAGCAATATTTCACTGATAAGATCTCTGCATGCCAAGGCAACATGAAAGAATCTTGGAAGGCAGTTAATGAACTTCTCAATAAGAGATCAAAGTCCAGTAACATCAGATGTCTCAAAGTGGCTGGCAATGAAACTGTTCATAAAAAAGGCATTTCAGATGCTATGAACAATTTCTTTTGCTCTATAGGCAAGGAACTAGCAGACAAAATTGATCCTGTCCCCAACCCTCTTCTTACAGGTGAGTATGAAGTCAATGCAAATAAGGCTAAGTTTAACTTCAAGACCATTGAAGTTAAAGAGATCAGGGCTGCATTTGCCAAGATTAAAACTGCAAAGAGCTTTGGGATTGACAATATCTCTAGCTACTTTCTGAAACTGGCCTTACCTTTCATTGAAAACTCTCTTGCTTTCTTGTTTAACACTTCCATTGAAACTAGCCAGTTCCCGGATTCATGGAAAGTAGCTAGAGTTACTCCGATTTTCAAAGATGGAGACAAGACTGAAAAATCAAACTACCGTCCGATATCAGTCTTACCCGTTATCTCAAGGCTCTTTGAAAAACTTGTTTTTGACCAGCTGTATCAGTATATGAAAGAAAATGGTCTCTTCTCCCCTGATCAATCTGGGTTTCTGAGGCTTCATTCTACACTTACGTGTTTGCTCAAAAATACTGATGACTGGTACAATGGCTTGGACCTTGGACGGCTTGTGGGATTAGTGTTCATTGATTTGAAAAAGGCTTTTGATACTGTTGATCATGACATCCTCTGTGAAAAACTTCAAATTTATGGTGTTCAGCAGCGAGAGCTGTCTTGGTTTAGGTCATACCTATCCAACCGTAAACAATTCTGCAGGGTTAATGGCGTTGCCTCAGACATAGGGGATGTAGAAGTCGGTGTGCCACAAGGCTCATGTCTCGGCCCTCTTCTCTTCCTCATCTATATCAATGACCTTCCACTGGCCGTCCAGGGTTCAACTGTGTCCATGTATGCTGATGACACCAGTTTGTGTCACCAGGCATTGAATATGACTCAGCTGAATGGTGCTATTAACAATGATCTTAGGCGATTGGATACATGGCTTCAAGGCAATAAACTTTCTTTGAATGTTGCAAAAACACACGCCATGCTTATTACTACCAGGCAAAAACGTAACATTCTCAAAAGTACAAATCAGAATTTGGAATTGAACTTACGTGACAATGAGCTTGACGTTGTTCAAAAAACAAAATACCTTGGTGTCCAAATTGATTTCTCTTTAGATTTTTTTTTTTTTATAATTCATCAATAGATATAAAGTTATACATGGTATATTGTACCAAAAACTAAATCTACGAAGATAACATAACAAAACAGCAACAGCGAATTTAAAATAATTAATCGTAAGCTAAAGTAATCAGTTGTTAATCTGGAGGCGCAGGGGTTAAGTTGAGTTTGGAACGGATGTTCGAAATATCATGGATATAAGATATTAGATCCAAAAGGAGTTGAGGGTTGGGGTTCATGAAAACGAATTGGAGGAGATCTTGGTTACCTAATAGCTTGGTACTTGGGAATAGATCATAACATCTTAGTAGGAAATTTGATCTTTGGGGTTCATACTGGGTGCATTCGAAAATAAAATGTGTTTCGTCTTCAATTTGGTTATTCTTACAAAATTGACAGCGTATATTTTCCCTTGGTGTGATTGGTCTGTGGTGTCTGCCTTTTTCAATCTCTAGGTCATGATCACTAGTTCGTAATTTGGTGACTAAAATTCTTTCGTTGCGAGTTGGTGCTGAGGTAAGATATGGTTCAAAGGAAATGTCTTTCTTAAGATCAGTAAGAAATTTACTTTTGCCTGTTTCTTGAATTCGGGACTTCCATATTCTGCTATAAGATGATTTCATGGTACTTTTTACTTGATTTTTTGTCATCTTTAAAATATTAGGTGAATTAGTTGAGGCTTCAATATTATTCAGATGTGTAGTAAAGTTAATATTACTATCTAACTCGTTATTTGTAATTAATGCTTGATAAACTAAACTGTTTTGGGGCATACTTTTTATGTGTTGCAGGAAGGAAATATATCTACAGTCTATTGTAGTTTTTAATGGATATCTTCCAAGTTCACCTCGAACCAAATTATTGGTAGTGGATCTGTTTACTCCAAGGATATGTTTACAGAATGATAGGTGTGCTTTTTCGATAGGGTTACTGTCCCATTTTTCATAATCAAGATAACCGAATGCTCCCCAAACCTCAGAGCAATACAGGAGGATAGGGGAAATTACAGAGTCAAATAGTTTTAAAGCAGCCCATACTGGTAATCGTTTTATAGCATGTTTATTATTAAGAGCATAAATCGCTCGTTTGGCTTTGTTACTGAGGATGTTGAAAGTGGGATTGAGGGAACCAGCAGAGTTTATGGTTATTCCTAGGTATTTATATTCATTAACATTTTCGAGTATTTTATCGTTAATAAAGAAAGAATCTTTTTTGTTCACTCTGCATTTTTTCTGGAATGTAATGCATTTGGTCTTTTTTGTATTAACATTGATTTTCCATGAATTACAGAAATCACTTAGTTCATTCAGCATAGTTTGCAAACCATTCCTAGTCTTGGACATCAAGATAAGGTCATCTGCATATAAAAGGCAACTTACATTGTCTTTGAGAGTTAAGGGAGATGGATTTACCGATTCAACTTGTTTAATTAGGTCATTAATAAAAAAATTGAAGAGCGTAGGACTTAAGGGACAGCCTTGTCTAACTCCTTTTGAGTACTGGAAGGAATTTGTTAGTTGGTTTCCTATTTTGACAGAACAAACAGTTTTAGAGTATATATTTTTAACAATGTTGAGAAAGTTGCCACGAATATTTAGATTGGAAAGAGCAAATAAAGGCTGTCTCTGCCAAGGTCTCAAGGGCCATCGGCTTTTTAAAGCATGCCAAGAAGTTTCTACCAAGGGTAACTCTTGAGAATCTTTACACAGGTATTGTTGAGCCACACTTTCGATACTGTTGTTCTGTTTGGGGTTGTTGTGGTTCTAGTGAAATCAAGCAGCTACAGAAGCTTCAAAACCGAGCTGCCAGGATTGTTACGAATAGCAGCTTTGACTCTCCAAGCAGGCCACTTATCGAAAGGCTGGGCTGGAAGACCATTGAACAACTCATTAGTAATGAGTCAAAAACAATGGTCTTCAAGTCACTCAATGACCTGGCTCCGCAATACTTGAGTAGCCTTTTCAAAAGAAATTCACAATGCTCCACCCGTTGCCTTTGAAACACCGAGACTGACCTGAGGGTACCAAAGAAAACATCTGCAAATGGGCAGAAATGTTTCTCTTTTAGGGGTGCAAAATTGTGGAATAGCCTTTCAGCTGAGTCAAAGCAGGCATCCTCTCTGAATAGCTTCAAAACATCTATTTAGATAACTACAGGGGTGGGGCCTGCGGCGGTGGCGCTGGTTGTCCATGGGTGGCGGGCCGGCTTGGGGCGAATGGCGGTCATGGTTTCGATCGCTGTTCGCTCCGGGTTGTCGTGTCGCCGGGGGGCTGCCGGTGCTGGCGCTGCAGGTTCTGCCCCTGTCAGAGACTTAGGATTTGTTTTTCTTTCTTGTTTTTATTTCTAATATGTATATAAATAATCAATTCTTGTAAATAGGTTTTTAATATTATGGTTTCTATTGTAATTAGGGTTAAGGTAATTTATTTGGTGTTTTTGTATAGTAATAGTTTTTATCGGAGGGCCCCTTGAAAAACGGTTTTTACCGAAGGGCAACCCTCCTAAAATAAATCAAATGAAATGAAATGAATGAAATGACTTGGCACAAAAAACAAAGCAAACATTTAGACCAAACAATGGACATGAAAATGAGGGAAAATATAGTAATGATGGTTTGAAATGCCCTGGTGGAAACCATGCAAAGTCCACGTTGGAGATTCTTACCGAAACAATGGAAGAACAATAGATTATCATGACTCCACACCGGAGATCTCTGGCTGGCTTAGGCTGCATGGATTCACCCCTGGTTGAAATGGAATGATTTGAAAAGGGAGATATCTGAAAACGGAGTAATGAAAACATAGCCCAAGCAACATTGTGTCAAATTAATTTCTTACTCCAAGTCATTACATTATCTGATCATTGGATTGGGCATTGTGTGCATGCAGTAGTAAACAGTTCGAAAACTCTATTTAAGAAATCATTTTTGAGGATGAAAAAGAAACTAATGGCAACCTGCTTCCAGTGCTAGAAGTAGTGACGAAGGCGTTAGGCTGCCTACGACACAATTGCATTGCACCAGATCATAGTAAGATCGATCAATTAATCATAAGTTTTTAGGCCTAGACTATTCCTATTATTTTTGGCCAATTATTTTGACTGCAAGAAAACTCTAGCATAATCAAGAAATTTTCCTTACCCGGAGAAAAGGCCTACGACCAAGGCAATTCATCTTTTACGACCTTAAACTCTTCTCTTTTCATGCAACTCGTATGTGACTCTTCTTCTTACACAACAAGAAGTTCCAGTCAGTGGGCCTAAAATTGCCAACACATTTAGTTTTTATGTAAACCCAATTGAATTGGATTGGTAACAACTGCAACAACGAGCAAAGTCAGAAGGCAAAAATCTAAAAAAGCATGGGCATCAGAATTTTGATTGATTGTCACGCCTTCCTGAAATCAGCCAATCACATTGCACGAGTTCATTCAAAATAGAATCGACTCTTTTCGCCAGATGCTACATCATGTATCTCCATTCCATTGCAAACCCGAAGAACTGAAATTTCACAGAATTTTTTATTTCCAATGCCCCGGCATTACACATATTTTGGATACGGGGACATGCGCCATGGGGATACGATTTTGGCATCAGGAACGGTATCGATTTTCGTATAAAGAACGGATGAACAGGCACAAGGGCGGGTATACTTTTTCGAAAAATTGGCGTAAGGAACGGGTATGTCAGGCATAATTTTTCGAAAAAAATGGCACAAGGAACGGGTATGTTTTTGAAGCTTGGATGGCACATCCCTGACGAAAACCTGGTCAATCGAATGCATGTTTCGGACGTACATCTGTTGAGAAACATTTTTGCAATTCTTAAGACTTTAATTTACTCTACGATTGTCTAAACCATTGTTTTCCCACGCTTTTTCTACCTTATGTAACGAACGACTGTAGCCCGGGGGGGGTACATGACTTGAGGATGGACGGGGGTCTGCCGCCCCGTTTTCAGAAAGCTACCCTCTTCTAATTACCGAAACTTGCTTTTGATACCCACTTCTATGATGAATTTTGGCGGAAAACTGCCCATTTTAACCGTTTTTTGCGAATTTCAGCGAAACCCCACCCATGTTTATGGAAAATTTGCTGAAAAAGGACCCTTGTTTGGAGAATTTTAGGCCCAAAAACCCACCCGTATGGGCGGCACATACCCGTACCCTAAATATGTTATGTACCCCCCCCGGGGACTGTAGTTAAAAGAAATTAGAAGTAGCAACTACTATTTTGCACAAAATGCTTCATGGCTAGAGATAGACACTGTATGACCGAAAGATGCATTAGATATCAAAATTGTCGTTTCTAATTTAGAGATTTCTGGCGTAAATGCTACTTTCACAGGGTTACAGAAAAATCATAGCAGCTAACCTTTAAAGATCCCAATTTCCTTCAACATTATTCAAGATACAATATGTAAAAAAGGATTGAAACTCTTCACAAATCCTTTAAACACAAAAGCAACAAAAAGAAGAAACATGGATCTATTCCGTGGACTGAATTTCTAGATTTGTATTGCAGGCATTTTTCTTTGAAAAAGATGCAAACAAACTTCCGCTGCCCCTTATTTAAACAAAGTTCAAACTCGCGTGCTTTAAGCTCAAATACAAACTGAAGAAAAGGACAGAAAATCAACGCAGATATTTTGTTGTATAAAGTATAAAAAACACCAATCCTATTGTCATAATTATCCAATTTTAAATTATCACTCAACAGAAAAAAATATCAAGCTACCTCTATCGCTAGAGCTCATTGCCCAAGCAGATGGTCGAAAGCATGTGTTTCCTTCTCTCATTTTCGTCCCAATGCCTTTTCCCTTGCCTATTCCCCCTACAAGCAATTCCCTACCTACTTTTTGGATACCTAGCAGTATTACTTAGTAGCAATCAATCACTAAATTATCAATACATAGTCGCAGAAAATACTCTTCAAGCAAGACACGCAGTGTCAAAAGCTACATAAACAAACCATAATGAATACCTGTACACCTATAGTCCAACAAAAAACGTTGAATTTGACAAATTTTGAATTCGCTGGGTGTATATTTTGGTAGATATGGCAGCAAGATTTCGATACACTTCCATGCACTCATCGGCTATAAGTTTATATCAGCGAAGACAATGGTTAAATGAGCAAACTATTGCTTGATCTGTTTCCTCAAACAAACAAAACATATAACACTTTGGTTTTCTTATTTGAAGGTTATGCATGGCGGAGTTGTGCAAACCTCTGACTTTCCAGCCAGAACAGCCCGGCAGACATGCTTCGATCCCAGGTAGAGCACCACCACTTTTAAGCGTCAAGACAAGGGGTCGCGGATTCTATTAGGTCTTCTCTACTTGTGTAATCCCAGCGCTTAGGGCTGAAAAACATTAGTCCATAAATAATGTTATCTGTGTGACAGTTCTAAAATGCTTTGCAAAAATCTTACTCGTTTTGGTTCAAAATTCAAATCCATTTGTCGTTATTCAAGTTGTTTGTTGGACTATAATATATTGGCTAAATTGACGCAATAATTTGTTGAAGTGCAACTATAAAAACCACGAGTAATATTCAGATCACCTTACATACAAACTAAAGGTCCATGATATATATTAACTTCGGTATGTTTTATCACGAGGGTTCCAAGTTTATCAAATAGTCTGTGGTTACGGGTATCCCATTCTTGCCGTTTAACAACCCAAATTACTGCTTCAAATCTTGCCTTTCCGAATCTCCATGCATGGGAAAACTACAGGAATCATTCTCTATTAAGTTAATAGACATTTTAACATTCTACAAAAGAGAAGTGCATGAAAGGGCATTAAGTGCAGCCTCCTGCCCATAGCTGACTCGCCCCAAGAGATTTTAGGTATAAAATCGGTGTTAGAAATAATGGAGTTCTATTCTCATAATATAAAATGTGACGAAAGCCTCCTCATCCAGCACCGAGATTTCGTCTTCTTGTAGATTTGCTGGCTCGAAAGAGACACGTTTGTTACCTCAAAAAATTACCTACAATAGGACACAGAATGTATACCTTCCGTATTCTTCAGCATAATTAGTGATCACAAGTACAGATAGATTCTCTGCTGTCACGAAAACTAGGCCACAAATACAACTGCATGCTCCTGACCGGATTCTATCAAACAATAGAGTCACGTTGGAGAACTCAATTTATGGACCTTAAAAAGATAAATTGGAAATAATTTTGTAGACCTTAAGATAAGTTAAAAATCAATTATTAGACCGGAAGTTCAATTGGAAAAATCAATTTTCAGAAATTACCGAGAAATCACAAAGTATGTGCACAATCATGGGAAACAAACATGGCTGTGAACTGGTTGTTACAAAGGTTACAAATATGGGGACATTTTGGGGACTCCATTTCAAGAATTTATTCAAATCTTAATCGCAAGTCGAGAACTACCGAAACCTAACTTCCATAGGCTTTAACTAAAACTATAAGTATGTAAGTAAGTAAGTAAGTAAGTCAGTCAGTATATTCAATCCACTTTTCGAACATTCAAGTAGAAAAATAATGCTTTTCTAAGCACAGTCATTGCCTTTTAATGATAGGCAAACTGTTGAATAGAATTATAATTATGCTCTTTCATCTGACAATCAAAAAGTCCACATTGACGTGAAAGTTAACAGCTCATTTTTGGTTAGTTTGAAAAATAGAGCCCTCGCCTGGGCCCTCATTTAAGAAAAAACAATGCACCAAAAATGACGAGAAAAGTCTGAAAATTAAGTTGAACCCTCAGTAAGATGATGGAATTGTAATGTCATAATTTGGCCGCATTACCTTTCCATGAAATTTTTAAAACAGTGCATACAATTGCCTCGCCCGATACTTTGACTAAACATTATGTGCATGACTTTTAAAAGACCCAAAGAATCAACTTGTAGTTTTGGTGTAAATAAAACATACACCTACATTAAAAAAGTATTCTATTTTTCTGGCACCGAATTTATGTCAAACGTAACCAACCCATATATTTCTTTTCACTAACCTTTTATTCCTCTCAACATGGTTCAAATACCCTGTCAATATGGTCTAGATACCCTGTCAATATGGTCCAAATTACCCTCTAATATTGTCCAAATCAGCCTTCAACATTGTTCAACATTTCCTTCAACGTTGTCCAAAATGACCTTCAACAATACCCAATGACAGTTTTTGATTGATTATGACAGTTTTTGAATCGACAAAGTATCATAATAATCATGACCAATTAAGCGTCTGTTTCTGACCTTATGTCTTCCCAACTGCCGGTCAAGAGTTTCCCGTTTCTTCCACGTCCACGTCGTGCGTTGCGCGAATTTTGCTGTTGCGGCTGATTGTAGCCTGGGGAGAATTCTAACATGGGCATTTGTTCTGAGATTGTACTGTTTACATCACTATCATCTCCAGCTGTGTTGGCCCCCCTACCTCCTCTCCCCCGCCTTCGTCGCCTTGCTTTATTTTGTCCATTACGATCTGGTTCAGTTGTATATCCATTCCTTGGTGCTGGGTAGCCTCCTCTTGGATCAGCTCTAGAGCCTCGGGGATCTTGTTGTGTATCACTTAGCGCAGAGTATCTGTCTCTTGGATCAACATATTTGTCTGCTTGCATACCTCTTTGGTTATCGTACCCATTACCTCTTTGGTTTTGGTACCCATCACGGGAATCGAACGGCTGCTGCCTTTGTGGTTGGAACATATTTGAACCTGATGGTATGAAGGGGAGGTCACCAGGTTTTGAACGAGGGAATGTCTGTCTTCTATCATTATCTGAAATTGAGGATGATGGAGGCTGGTAATTAGAAAATGATGATGCTTGACTTAGACGGGGGTCTTCAACCACAGCCTGTGTTGTTGCTTTCCCGGGGGCACTTTGTACAGGAGCAGTCTTAATGAACTTGAACATCAATTGTTTGATTTCATCAAGTTCTTGTTTCATTGCCAACATCTGCACATTTTGAGCATCAAGAATTGGGTAAAGGTTGTTTACCCCACCATTACCACCACCACCAGGTCCACCACCCCCTCCTCCAGGCCCCCCTCCTCCAGGCCCCCCTCCTCCAGGGCCCCCTCCTCCAGGCCCACCCCCAAAATGACTGCTTCCTCTCCAACTAGGAGTTATATGTCCACCGCGACCCCCGTCATCAGAGCCTTGACATCGGTGGAATTCCGTTTTCAGTTTGTCTTCGAGGTTATCGATTCTATTGGTTATTTGTCGAACAACTTTTTCAAACATATCGTTTTCATGATCATCAGGAGAATTGCCTTCATCTCTTGCGTACACTTCCTGTAACAACAAATAAAACACTGTGTTATTCTTAGACAACAAATCAGGTTCCATGAAAGGGTCAAACTTTCTCCGGATGCCAGATTCATTTAGTTAAAGGGGCATTCCTCGAAAATTAAATGCATGCAGAGATTCATTTGTGATCCCGATCGAGAAACAGATTTTGTCAGCCCTCGGAAATCGTTTCCCTTTCCTCGATCGCACTTCTCAAACGCGAGATATGGAAGGAAACATTTGACCAATTTTAATTTCAATACCCTACCATTTTATGCATCGTTCTCGGCGAACAAAGGTAGAATATTTTCGTTTTTGTCCGTCGGTCGGTCATAGGCGAGTCTTCATAGGCTCGTTGCGCAACGCTCGTTAAATTGAGTTTGAATGCCCCGTTTTATTCGTTCATTCATGTGTCCATGGTCGACTACGCGAAAGAGAATTGATCGGTTTTACCGAGAATTATCGTTTTCTGTCTCGGATTCAAATTCCATGAGTTCTCTGTCTCTATTTTCAAAAATACCTGTTTCGTTTTTGGCCGGTTTGAGCTTTATTCAAGATGGAGAAACATTGGAAAATGTTTATAATGATAAGCATGTTCGTTTT
Organism: Aurelia coerulea; assembly: GCA_039566865.1. Taxonomy (NCBI): domain Eukaryota; kingdom Metazoa; phylum Cnidaria; class Scyphozoa; order Semaeostomeae; family Ulmaridae; genus Aurelia; species Aurelia coerulea. The sequence continues at coordinate 462,432 of CM076949.1, forward strand.
AAAAGCAAACAACGCAGTTCACCGATATCCAGTTTTTTTCTGCGGAATGCCCCTTTAAACCTTCCTCATCTTATTGAGTCAAAATAACCAGATCTTTCGAACTCCACGCGTTGTTTATAATTCTAAATCTATAAACAAATTGCTGCTGCTACGATAAACCTAATTTTTGCCAAGTTTCTAACGAAAATTACTAGCAAAACCTTCATCAGGCTCATCAGCCATAGAGCCATGACTTTTTCAGGACTCTGCAAGAAATATTGCTCTGAAGCCAATATTCTTCAGAATTTAGTAGAAAAAGGTTATGGGAACGGAACTTGACGACTTTTGGACGTCTAGGGAAAAGAGAACTTACATAGCTTGAATGCAGAGTATGAAGAGTAGAGAAAAGTATGTTTAAGGGTGACAATAATTTTGTGTCTGCAGAAAGATTCATCAAACGCTCAACATCTAGGTAGCTTGGGAAAATTTAAATTTGAACTTCAAAATGATTTGTTGTTGATTTCTACTAGGTCAACATAACCTAACCAAAGGACCACAATCCTCTTGAATCAAACAACAAAGGGCTCAACTCTTTAAAAGGTCGGCGTAAAATTCTATTGCCGTTTTCTTTGGATTAAATGGCTTGGAAGGAACTTAGGGTTTTTTGCTGCAAATCTACCGTGGAAATTTATTGATATCTTGATTAGCTTCAAATGGCAGCATTTATTAAATTTGAGGCTATGACGTCCTCAAATTCTAAATCCTAACCAGAAAAGCTACAGATTTCTACTTGCCAACACATTGTAGAACTTGATAAACTATGGATTTCTTGAAGACCATATCACGTTTCCTCTACTGTTTAGGATTTACGATAATATAAATTTTTTCAAAACTTTCCATGAATCGCTTCAAAAATAATTAAATTGCCGCAATTTTGAAAAAAAAATCAAATATCAAAAATTTTCACAGCAGATTTACAGCACAGTACCACAAGTTGCTTTCAATTCAATTCAATTCAAACAAAAATGTCATAGAATTATACACCACCCTTTCAATTTCTTAACAATCAAAACCAATCAAGCATAAACTCACCAAAGGACCACAATCCTCTTGCATTATATGCCCAAATTTGGTCTTCTTCGCTTTTGATAATGATTTTTCAACAATCAAAACCAATTGTGCCTGTTGCATAACTGCATTAGCTTGGGCCTGTGCATAAACACGTGAGAATGTGTCTGACAGCAAAGCAATGTACAGATTCAAGCAAACAACTGATGTCATTGCGAAATATGTGCCAACGAGAATTTGTGCCATTAATCTGTCAACTTTGACGAGTCCATCCCAGTTAAAGTCACCAACTAACGTCATCTAAAGGAAGAAAATATTTGTGAAAATCACCTAGATCGCACTAAAAATGTGACATGAACCGTATCAGCTATGTAAGCAAAATGATCTCTTAAAGTATGAACTTTAGATTCCAACGTAAGCACTCAAATGCAAGGCAATGAATCCAAACTAGGTTTGTCATGCTTGGTTTTCTCAAATATTCATTATTCAAAGATCGACATCTCACGAAATTCTCCTTTTTGGTAGTGCGTGTTACGGCAAAGTGATTCTGTCTACTCTCGCCCAGAAACTGAAATCAACCAAGAAATTCCTATGCAGTTATAAAGCGCCATCCATCCACAGATTATTTCTGTTGTTTATTAATTGATAGTTTTGTCGGAATGTCTCATAGTTTTTGGAATGACGAAAGCTGTCTAAAACGTAGCATTTTGCTCGAATCAAATTCCAACTGAGACTACTGATACCACTGCTGTGACTTCAATGAATGTTTGCATGTCACTTTCCCATTCTCGGAATAGTCATTCTGTGGTCGTCCTTACACCAATCAAACGGGAAATTTGTACTCCTTCTGTCTTGAAATAAAAGTACCCAAAGAATGAGAAAGTGAAACTTCTTTGTCCGAATTACCTTTAAAAACCTCCAATTAAAAGGCCAGAGATATTGGTAGCACGCTTAATTACCAACCGGAGGTTGGTAGTTTTGAGTCAGTTCGCCCTGTCAACACTGCTACGTAGAGTTAGGAGGGTCACCAATAATACCAGGATAAAAGCATCATGAGGTGTGGTCTAATCAAATCCAGAGGAAAGACAAGGATATTTAGCTTTTTAGTGTCCTGAAATTATCATCAGATGTTACACAGCAGTAGAGAAAGACTCTTTTGCTCGTGATATTTCGATTAGGAATTCAAGGCTTATCTTTGGTTGAAATTATGGTAATCCCATGCAAGCATAACCCACTTTAATCGGAAGATTTGGTGGATTATTAAGCTGCAAAAAGGTCACTGTTTCTGATTTTTTTTAAAAAGTGTCCGAAACTTTTTTGGTCAAACGTTTCCATGCTAAATATATGGATGTTTATGTACTAAAATGAAATGGTGCGTACCTGCCAAACTGAGAAAATCAGATCATTAAACAGACTCCAATCTTTGGCATTATCATCACCCATTGTTTTTCCATGATGCTTTCCACCAAAAAGAATCCAAAACCCAACAGTATACGGGATAAAGAACTCGAAGAACAGAAATGCAAACTTCAGCGTGTCAGCAATCACTGATCCTAATATTGCAATAAAAGGGCCCAAGCTCCTAAATGCCCGACAAGAACGCATGAACCTCAGCCAGATGACAATTAAGCCAATCGAATAAACACGAGGGTGAATCTTGCTGGCTATTGCATTATGGGATGTAACTGCCATGACCCTCGTGACGCCCAATGTCAAAACAACAAAGTACGTAATCCATTCAAAAATGTTCCATGGATCTCTGAAATATGTTCGTTGGTATGAACTAATTTGTCGTAACTCTGAATCAAGGTATTTCCTTTCCTCGGGCCATCTTGGATGACAATAATCAATATCTCTTTCAACTTGTCTTGTCCGCCATTGTCTCCATTGATTGTAAATCTGCTCTTCTAGTCGAACTTGCCTTATTTCCTGCAAATAAAAATATCTTACCAAAAATAACTTAAGAGTCTAAAATATTTCTGCAGTAAATTTTTAACATCCTTTGATTTCCTAAAGTTCGACTAGACTGATTGCAAGTTCGTAGTTATTGCTATTGATAGGCTGATGGACGCTATAACTACGACTCATGGACTTTCACATTGAAAATTGGGACGAAATTGTTTCCCTCGATTTCATGTCCGATATGGAAACCATAGCAACGCTGTACGAAAAGGCGAGTAATGGCGTTGGGCCTAAATTGTCAGCTCAAACCTCAGATAATAAAACGTCTCGAAATTCAAGTTTTGAGTGATGTTAGCAATGAACAAAAGTCACGAGTATTCGCATGAATGTTTCTTTAATCTAAGAATTGACAAACCTTTCAGTTTCAACAAGAATTTCCTCATTTTGAAGGCAATCTTCATCTAGCAATAGTGCACGCCAACACGTCGCAGCTCCTGAAATTCTCCAACCACCGAAAAGAGGCCATTAACCTCGTTTCAAAGGGCACAGAAAAATCTGTGCGCCCATTGTTTATTTTCGTCCCACTTTTTGATGTGAAAGTCCATAAGTCCCAGTTTGAGCAAAAATATATATTGTTGTTGTTCTTGTCATTGCTGTTGCTGTTGTTGTTGCGATAACTGGGACTATTTCGCGAGTCTAAAGTTCGACTATTTCCCAAAAAAAAACAAATCTTTAGCAGATTTTGGATGCATTAGGCCGAAAAATTCTGAATAGATGGATGTTTTCATTGTCATTTTAAACATATTTACCATAGGATTTATTTAGGATAGGATATAATACAATTTAGCTTAGTAATAGTTAAACAACCACTGTGGACATATCGTGAAATCACAACAAAATGGTGCAGAATTTCCAAAAACAAAATGAACATGCGGAATCTACATAAAACAAGATCCTTTTGGATGATTACAAAGTCCGTCCTGAGCTAAGCAAGCATAAGAAAATCTGAAAATTGATTTCTTCATAACCCCAAATGATCGTTGATGCTGTTTTTAGCTACAGTCAGAGAGATGAGTGTTGCTGCTAAAGTCGCCTTCAATAGAAAATCAAGCGCCGTGTATGTCTCAAATTAGATGTCATGTGAGATTTCCGATAATGCAAAATTACTTATGTTTATGCAGAACCCTGCAGAATGTTTCTATTCGCGGGCATCTAGTTTGAGACAAGCAGTCACGAAAATAACCTCCGTGCAGAATCATATGCATGAAGATGTTTTAGTTCAGTGTGATCATGTGCCTTCCCCCAGTCAATGGGGCCATTGTTTGCTGGAATTCTGGACCTTTCCCTCAACTTCACCTGCGACGTTTGCATCCGTAGCTGTGTAGGAGGACGGTCCTTCTACCTTCGGTGATGCTGCGAATGCTAGCCTCTGTGCAGGCCGCCGGTTACATCATCCCCCAAGGTTGACTTATTTGCATAATGAATACTATCAATAAGTGGCTAATGATGCGTTCGTTCTAGAAAACGATTGTTTTAACATCATTAAGCTGCTAATGAAGTCAAGAACGTGCCAATTCTGAGTAAATTTGTTGTTGTGCCAAGGTAAACATCATGGTGATTTATCCATCTTACGGTGTCAAATCTGTCTAACATGAAATAAGCCGACGTCAAATGTTGCTATAGGATCGCGGGAAACTTCTGTCTTGCATGCGCTTTCTGTGCGCTTTCTTTACTTCAGTGCCAATTAGCAGAGATAAAACGTTAATTAATTGTTTTAACGAGCGTGACGGACTTTCTTTCTTTCTTTCTTTCTGACTTTCTGACTGACATCGGAGCCCCTTCTTAGATTACAAAGGACTTTGTAATCAAAAAGCGGCATCAGTTTGAATCCAAATCAGTTTGAAGTCATAAACATCATTCATTCAATCAATGCGGAAATTCATTCAATCAATGCAGAAGACCTGCAACTAAGACCCATGTAGTCAGTCTAATCGATATTCGGAGTCTGCATAAAACACACCGTGAGCAGCTCAAAAATAAAAACAAAACAGGCTAGGCAGTCGCATGGGTTATTGTTTGCTAACTGCAGTTACCTCGGGGGGGGGGGGGGGTGGGGTATCTTAGTATTTCTCAAACGTTACGGAATAATGGGTACCCTTTTAATATTTTACGGAATTGTGGGTATCTTTTTCAGAAATTTTGCAGAATTATGGGTCCCATTCTTAAGAACATTGTGTAAATGTGTAGGAATTACAGGAAATTGTTCATAATTTCCGGAATTATGGCCTAGGTTTTCATCAGACTTGCGGAGTTATGGCCCTAAAATTTTTGAAATCTACGGAATTATGGGTACCAATCTTTTGGGAAAAATGGCACATCCCCGCCAGATGATGGCTCGAGATACCTCCCCCCCACCGAGGTCGTTACCAGACCCTCCGAAGTCGTTATCGGACCCCTCGAGGTCGTTACCGAACCCCTCGAGGTCGTTACAGGACTCTACTAGGTAATTCCGAACTACTGAATTGAATTGAACCGTAGTATACTTACGGAATAGATGAAAAAGATGGTCAAAAGAACTCCAATAATTTCTAAAACCAATCTCCACCAATTATCCTTCAATGGTGTATAATAACTCTGACCATGTCTTGGTAGGAATATCCCCAATCCTGTCCAAAGCAAAGTGTAAAATAGGTTCATCGCGACGATTCGATACACTCCCCATTTTCCAAATTGATCCCATTTGACTGCTAAGAGTCGTTGGAAAACTGGATGCATGATCAGATCGAGTTGGTTGTATTGAAGGATCACCTATGATACAATGAAAATAACCAATCAGATCACGCCGCGTCGGTGGAAGATTTCTCAGTTTTGGACAGAGCTAACAATGATTTTGATTTGCTCATTCATGAAAGTTTATTAATTTTGCGCGATCGTCCGTCACTTAAAGGGAGTACAAAGACCAGCAGCCTTTGCCATCGTTTGTCTTTGTTTTTGTGAATTTCGTGCAGTCAGTTATTCTGGAAGCTGTGGGGAGCAAGTCGCTGACTTCGCGCAAAGCATGTTGGTCTTTGTACTCCCTTTAACTCTCAGCAATCTTCTATTCCCTTAGCTCTGTTTTAGGTATTGTCCTCCGGGCTTACGTCATTATTCATTTTTCACGTAGGATTCACAACGCATTTTTGGTAGTTTACTGTCTTTATGGATATAAATTTAGCCTCGTGCTTTAGGAAACTTGGTATTCTGATGATGAAGCACGGCTTTGCTTCGAAACATCAATTGTAATTCAACATGGCCTAGTCTTTTAATTAATAATAACTTCTCGGATTTGTCACATGGATTTGTCATAACTATTTACTTGGATTTGTCTTGGAATGAAATAATAACACAATGAAAATGATTATCGTCGCAATTCTTGCTCTTCGATTCCTCATTAAACTCCGTTTTCCTGCCAATACACCGATTCTATAATGAAAATATATCAGAACTAAAATCACACCGTAACGAGTAGGATAACGAAATTGGTCCCTGGCTGGCCGATGACTTGGATAACGAAAAATCCATTGCCCAGCCAGGGACCAGAAATGTTTCGATCACAGCAATCCCAAGACAATACATAAATATTGAGATAATATCCTATAAAGATTGGCTGCAGGAAGGCGTTCCATTAGGGTTTTTGGCCGGCGTTGCTTGGCACCAAAGTTGACTTTCGTATTATCTAAAAGTCGTTTCTGACCGAGGATCTCTTCGATGATGATGATGATTGATCATGATGATGCTGACAATGCAACTGGTAAGTAGCTAATAAACAAGCTGGCCCGAAAGAACAAATAACAAAGAATTACCTCAAGTGGTACTTTTGCGAAGGTCTTCTCTTTTTTCGGCTTTTTTATTCCCTTTTCTTTCATCTTTCTTTTCTCCTCCTTTTTCTTTTCTTTATGTTCTCTAAGTGCTCGGGTTGTTGCTGGTTTCTTTACTCCCAAATACTTTGGATCTTTCTCGAGATAACTTAAGTAGAAGTAATGTTTTCTGAAAGCTCTATCAATGTTATGAAATTGCTCTACAGCCTCGATTGCGATATGTGGCATCTTTTCGATCATGAGAGAGAGGCAGGGTGTACCACTATCATCATAGACGCCAACTGGGGCTCCATTTTCGATGAGAAATCTTGCTGCTTCAGATCGAGCTAAAAAGGAGAAAACAATGTAACTACTTGAGGAAAAATTCTCATTAAAAGGGGCAAACGAAAGATCGGGCGTTTGAAAATTCATTGAGTACGACATAGGTTCTAAATCTTTAAATTGGAGCAAAAGGTGGGCGTAAAATTATATGATCTAGTTCTATGAATTGAACAGCTTGAAAGAAATTTTAGCTAGCTATGATTCTACCATTGGATTTTTCAGAAACCATGAATATTTTTCGAAATTGCAGTATATGATATAGGCTATTTCAAATCATTTGAGGATGTGATGTCATCAAATTTCTAAATCGTAGACCAGAAGAGTGAAAGACTTTTGCTTGATACCATGGTGACAATAACACACTATCGAACCTCCAGGTATGACAGCAATGTGTTTGCCCATGTTAAAAACAATCGCTTTTTCATCTGATTGAATCCACTAAGGGTATGTTCATATGGAGAAAGATTCCCCGGCATTTCCCCGGTGAAGCGGGATTCCCGTTCAACCGAGATCTCGCCTCATAAAGCGTTACCACATAAAATAGAAGGAGCGTTCACATGAGAAAACATTTCCCCGGCTAGCCGAGATCTCGCTTGAGCTCTACCGGGATCCCGCCTGGCCGAGGAAATATTTTCCCATATGAACACATTTTCCCGGCTAGGCGGGGAAACTTCTTTTGTTTATCGTTAATCTTTTCGAATTCTTTGGCGTCAGAGACAAAGCGCTATTGTTTTATTTCCCCGGCTTGCCGGGGAAATTTCTCTCATATGAAAGGTCGATGAATATTTCCCCGGCTAGCCGGGAATCCCGCTTCACCGGGGAAATGCCGGGGAAACTTTCTCCATATGAACAGGCCCTAAGTAAGTAAAACTTCGACATTGTAAAACTAACCTGATTCTGCAGCCACAAACAAGGGTGTTCTTGATTTGTAATCTCGTGCATTGATGAATGCGCCCAGTTTCATTAATGTTTTGAGTGTTGAAGTTGCATTGTTCTTTGCAGCGTAATGCATTGCAGTCTGGTTTTCACCAAATGTAACTGCGTTAATATCAGCTGAAATTCAATGGCAATTTGGTTAAAACATCGAGATTTACCAGGCAAAAATACATTGCTAACAATATAAAGGGTTTGTTTCAATCAGCATGCCTCGAAAATGCTATCTATCGGTTGGTCTTTATTGTCACCATTTTTATGGGCCATGAAAGTGGCTACAACAAAGGCGAACCAAGAGATGGCACTTTTTCTATATCCAGATAAAATTTTTACAATACATACTACTTACTCTACATATTGATACGGTACAACTATACAACACTACAGGGACGATAACACGAGGAGCAAAATGGCGTCACTACCCCATGGTCTACATATAACAAAACAGTAAACACTACAGGACAATACGCAAAAAGAAAAACAAGAAAAAAGAATACTTGAAATTGATCACTATACGCTAAATGCTGCATGAGTTAACTACAATAAACGTTTGCGACATGAGGACTGCAGGAAAGGAATAACGAAATGATTCCCTGCGCCCCACCGAATTGAATCAATTTGATCGGTGGATGGGTGGGTTTTCATGAAAGAGTTATACCACTATCTTTACGGCAATCGTTTATTTAAATTAAGTTCATAAACATGATGTTGACAGATGGCACTTGCAAAGCATGCTGGTCGAAACATTGAAACAGGCCCTTTAAAGAGCTATTGTCACCCAGAATCCTTCGCAGGCATGCTGCAACTTCAGATTGTCGGAAAATTAAATTTGGCATCAGCAGGAAATATCTCTCCACATTGCAGTAGATGAATGGATATCTTGTCACAGTTCAACTAGTGTCCTCTTGTTTAGATGTTCTGCGATAGAACATTGAACAATAAAGCTAATCGTATTCACGAATGGGCATTACGGATGAGATCAGATTATAATACAATTGTACTCGGAGACAATACGGTCCCAATCCACATAAGGAATTTACAGTTGCTGATGACTGAGATCTATAAAAAAACCGGAGCTTAATCCTAGTTTCACGAAGGAGATCTTTGTTGAAATCAAAGTCCCTATGGGTTAAGAAGCTGCCATAATCTACTATATTGCCACAAGCGCACACAATGCAATGGCTTGGAGACAATGTAGTTTCGTGGGTGTAGATTATGGCAGGAATTTCACAACGACAAAAAACAGTCAGCCTCTCCAGCTTCAAAAGGAAATAAAAATCTGGAAAGGAGAAGAACGCAATTGTAGATTATGTAGACCTTTCGTGTGGCCCAGGTTGGGTTCTTGAGCTGATATAAATTTGCTGCTCTGTAAATACAAAACAAAAATTGCAACTATTTGAAACATTGTCAAAATTGCGGTAAAGATCTGTAAATTTATGTGTTTTTAGCTAGTTATTCTGTATTTTTTTCTTTTTTTTACAAATTTTACTTTCCTAGATAGAAGGCTTGAATTAGCTTTTATTTCACAACTATTGTATATATGCCTACTTTAAATGAATTGATAATAACAATGATAATAATGATGAGCCCGAAAAGTCAACTAAATTCACATTTTTCTATCAATTCAACCACTACAGTGTGCATCTATATTTTCCGCTCAGGCCAAATTACATTTTCAGACTGTCTGAAATGCCTGCAAAGGATTCTGAGTGTCAATGGCTCTTTAAGTATAATATTGTGACAGAAAAATCATTTAGAGAAAGGCCAATCTGCGTTTCGAAATTTATTTCTAACAGTAACAGTTTTTGACAGCGCAAACAACCCATCAAACTATTGGGGAAACAATCTTGCTTGCGTATACATGACTTCGACGAGACAAAATTCTGAGCCGGTTGTTCTTGAGATGTAGGAGTGGCTTCTGGATAGATTACATTCTCAGACAAATGCTTTTCGAAATGATAAACTTCACCATGGCGAAGGAGATGAAATCTTTTGATATTCATAATGTCATTTTTGGGGAAGTTTGTGGGAATCTTGCTCGTGAACATGAGTTTACAAAGTGCAATAAACTTCTCTAATGTTCGTAAAACTGTCAGAGAAGGGTAACTCTAAAACTTATGCCGTATAATTGTTCCTTTCAGATTCAGTTGATTTGAATGAAAAAGACGAAAGACGAAATTTGGACACTGTCCTATGTAACTGTTGTTACTAAACTATCCGAAACTGGAAACTGCAAACATTTATCTCAGTGCATTTCGATTGAATGAAAACGTGGACTTTCATTCCATTTATAACTTTGCATGGTTTTTTTTTTTATATGCGAAAGTGTATCAAAGTGTAAAATTGGGCACTAATTTGATCAAAACTGGGCCGACAATGTGGGTAAACATTGGCAAGTCAAAACAAAGAAAAAACCTTACAAAGTACCTTTGTTACAATAAATCTATAATTTGATAATACTGTCTGGCCTCTTCTTCTTAACTTCAAAGGAATTCTCTTTACTTTGAGAAACGAGAGCGAAGCGAAGCCGCCACCATGACCGCCGCTTATTACGTTGATAACCAGACTTCATGCGTCAAGAAGAGATAAACTTCGTAACTTATGTACAACGTTAAGCAAAACTGAGAAATTTACAGCAAAATGTGTAACTCCCTAAAAGAACTGACCTAGTAGCAGTTGACCTAAAAGAATTGATGGTAGTTTCAATCTTAGGAGGTGTTCAATCCTCATTAACAACTAAACTATAACACCATCGTTTATCTCGGATAAATCGAACCATTCGCTGACCTTTCAAGAAAATACAGGCCATCTTTCCTATGTAAAGTTGTAAGAACATTTTAATTTACTCGCACATTTCCTTTACTCTCATTTATCAAAGTTCATGTTTCTAATATCGTTCAGAAAGTGTAGGACCATTGCAGACCTCTTCTGAAGGCAACAGGAACTTTTCTTTATTTTTATCACTCAAATAAATTTCACTTCAAGGTAACAGAAGCCAGCCAGAAAAGTTATGTGTCCAAGTTATGTATTTTCTTGGTGTAAACAAATAACCTGGGGTCGTTAAGGCAATTTTACAGCTGGGAATTTTCCCCTTGCAACGCGTGCCCCAAGGAAATAAGGCAATCAGAGACATAGGAACCAAGGGGCACTGGAGGCATGTGCCCCCAGTATTTTGAAATTATGATGTAAAAGTGCGCCTTTGTTTCACGAAGTGCCCCTTCAAGGGCCCTTTAACTTAATCAAAAATTGCCCTCGAAGTCTCGTGCCCCCCTAAGTTTAAGACAATTCCTACAGCCCTGAATTCATTTTCTCTATCACAACTTGAAACAGTGGCTTGACGCATAAGAACTGCACTGCGTGTACTAACCATCATCTATGTCCTGACAAATTTTCAACAAACATGTCGTTGATGTATAGATATGAAAAAGATAACTCGTGCTAAACTCGTGATAAACTGATAACTGCACCACCTGTAAGGATAGCATTGTGGCCTTCATCAGAGGCTGTTTCTTTTTAAATGTGATTCGGCAAAAATTTTGTTTATAAAATAAAAGCGATAGTGATCAGAGTGCAACAACTGCATTTTGCAATTCCCTTTCAAAGATTATTGATACATTTTTATCAAGGTATTTCTGTGTCTATGGTTTCAAAGAGATAACTGCCCAAAGGATGGTGTGGCCCTTCAAGTGGTCCTATAGATCCGCAATAAAGTTATTTCAGTTTGTGCCCCAAGAAAACACTGGGCATGGCAAATCAATCCCTTTAAAGAACTATTTAAAAAGCACTCTTTACTCTTTACCACATCCAAAAGACAGACTTCACAATTTACTCCAAATGTAGAAACATGTTTATAGAGCTCATTGTTTATTAAAATTAGATTCATTAGATCTTAGTTTATCTGTTTACGTAAATTCTGCAATATCCTTTGACACAAATATAATATCATCAAATCATACAAAGATGTTTAAAATCAAATAAGGCAGAAAGGCAAGATACCTTATATATAATAACTTGAAACATAAGCTTCACATTACTGAAACAATGGATTTAGCCACATAAACTTCTTAGGGAAATAAAATGCATTTTAAGTTGGGTTAAGTTGCATTCATGTGCAACCATGTGCTAAAGGCTGATATTGTCAACAACTTTCTAAACATCCTCCACACCAAGGATTATTTGCAAATAAAATCTTTTTGGAGGAGAGGCAACAAACCTGCTTGCAATAAAGGAAGCATATTGTTTTAGCATTCAAATCTGTTTCCATTTAGTGGTCTATAAGTGCATCCATCAGAAACCATCCTCTAATCCATAAATTTTATGCGGATTATGACGTTGTAGACCATTTCGTTTCAACCTCGTACTGAAGTAGAGGTAAGGACACGTTTTAGTTCGGTTGTTGTTGTGTTATCGTGAGACTTTTTAGGCCTGTTTGGCTACCGTGAGTTGGGAGTTCTGTATGCTATACAATTCGGCATATATGTGGCGATCCTCGCAAAGAACCTGTTGGTAAGATTTACAACAATTACATACATTTATTTGTGAGATTTTGTGAGCAATTTCCGCCTTACTTAGGTGACATATGCTTAGGTAAAGGGAAATTAATATTAACATACAACAGATATAAGCAAACAGTTTAGGGGGGCCCACCCAGTAGGCTAGTTAGGATTATGCATTCTGATAACAATGCTCAAGGAGAGGCTGAGGACCCCAGGGAAGTAGTAGAGGTACTCAAGAATGATGAAAAACAGAAGTGTGAGAGAGAAATTGAGAAAGAGATAGCAAAATTGCAATTTTATTCTGAGCAAATAGATGAATTAATTCATGACAATGACATGCAGGAGATAAAGCTGGTCTCTGAGAGAATAGATCAACTACAAAATAAGATATTAGCTTTAAGTTCACAGATACAGGAACTTAAGATTAGTGAAGGAGAAACAAGCAGAGATGTAAGACAATGGAAAAAGAATTTAAAGGATAGGTACATGCCATGGGTTGACCAGAAGGGAAAGCTAACAAAGGTTTTGATAGAACAACAAAACAGAGTAGCACAAGATAAGGAGAGGGAGATTTTGAGAGAGTCACAGCTCAAACGTCAAGTTGAGCAGCAAAGATTGGCAGAGGTTCAAGAGCAGCAAGCACAGTTTGAAGAAGAATCTAGAAAACAAAGATACCAACTAGAGAAAGATTTATGGGAGCAAAAAATGAGAGCAGAGCTAGAAATGGTAGAGAAGAAAATGGAAGCAGAGAAAAACCATCAAATTGATCAAGCAAAATTACCAAAGTTGAAAATAACAGCCTTTAATGGTACAGCATGTGATTGGGTGAGATTTGAGAACATGTTTATCACTCAAGTGCATAACAAAAAGGTAACAGATGAAATAAAATTTGGCTATCTTCTAGAAATGGTGTGCCCAAAAGTTAGAGACAAAATTTCTAACCTGAGACCTGGTACAATTGGGTACAAAACAGCCTGGGAAAGGTTAGCAAAAGAGTATGGGCAAACACAAATGGTAGTAAATGCACATGTCAGTGAAATTATCAATTTATCTACAATAAAGGGAACAAATTATGGAAAAGTTTCAACCTTTTATGAGAAGCTCAGCAAAAGTTATGATGCCTTGCAAACATTAGAAAAAGGAGACACACTTGGAGGTCTGGTGATGACAACAATCAATAAACTGCCTCATGTGAAACCTGATATTGTCCGCATTGATGATGAGTGGGAGCAGTGGGGTATGGGAGATCTCATTGATAACCTGGGAAAATGGCTCAAGAGAAATAAGCCAGAGGAAACAGATACTGCAGCAGAAATCCCAAAGAAAGAGAAACATTGGTTTTCCAAGGGAGAGGGGGGAGCTTCTGCTGCAATTCCAATTAGACAAGGACCCCTTTGTATTTTCTGTAAAGAAAGCCATTGGGGAGATACATGCCCAACATATGAAACTCTGGACAAAAGGAAGAAATTCTTTGTTGATAGAAGACTATGCTTCAACTGTGGAAGACATGGGCACAGAGAAAACAAATGCCACAGCAGAGGATGCTTTAAGTGTAAAGCAAGACATCACACAAGTCTTTGTGACAATAAAGAGCAAGCTAGTCTGACAGGGTACACAAAACAACCCCAGCCAATTGAAGAGAAAACATTGCCAGCCATTATTCCATTGAAAGTGCAGGGTGAAACATTCTGGGCACATTTAGACACAGGTGCTGGAAGAGATTTCATATCCAAAGATGCTGCAAAGAAGCTGGAATTAAAACCAATTAGATATGAATCAAGACATCTTGTGACAGTGACTGGAACAAAGAAACAGTCATTACCAATTTACCAGATAACAATCAATTCATTGGATGGAACATCTAGAGAGAGAATTGAAGTGACAGGGGTGAATTTATCAGATTTTACAACAGTTGAAAGACCAAACATCACAGAGTTGAAAGACAAGTTTGATCATACAAAAGACAAAAGATTTTACACACAATCAGACAATAGATACACCATCCATTTGATCTTGGGAGACAATACATATTGTAAAATCAAAACAGAAGAAGTTTACAAGGGTAGGAGTGGAGAGCCCATAGTAGAGGGTACAACATTTGGATATATCATTCATGGTGGAGACAAAACTAGTAGTACATGCATGTATACAAAAGATAGCACAGATTATGAGAGACTTTACAGTATTGACATTCTTGGTGTGGAAGACAGGGGGGAGAATGACCTGTCTGATATTCATAGAGAATTCAATGAGAATGTGACACAAGACAAGGATGGGAGGTACGAAGTCAAAGTACCTTGGATTCCAGGAAACAAAATAACAGAAAGTAATGAAGTACAAAGTAGATCTCGCCTAAAGAATGTGGAGAGCAAGTTAGAAAGGAACCCTGAACTGAAACACGCATATCAAGACATAGTGGAAACACAGTTGAAAGAGAGGATAGTGGAAAGAGTGCCAGAAGGAGAAATCAGGGGGGAGAGAGTATTTTATCTGCCCCACAAGCCTGTAGTAAGAGAAGAGGCATCAACAACAAAGGTACGAATGGTCTTTGACGCAAGTGCTCGGCCAAGCCCATTGGGAAATAGCCTTAATGAATGCATGTACACCGGCCCAGCTTTGCAACCACAGTTATGGGATATCATGGTGAGAGCCAGGATGTCTGCAAATCTGCTGATAGGAGATCTGCAGAAAGCCTTTTTGCAGATAGGT
This sequence comes from Aurelia coerulea, assembly GCA_039566865.1. NCBI lineage: Eukaryota > Metazoa > Cnidaria > Scyphozoa > Semaeostomeae > Ulmaridae > Aurelia > Aurelia coerulea. The sequence goes on from CM076949.1 coordinate 477,697, forward strand.
ATAGCTCAAGAGGATAGAGATGCATTCAGATTTCTATTCAACATCAACGGCAGAGAGGAACACCTACGCTTTGCTAGGGTTCCGTTTGGAGCAGAAGCCAGCCCATTCATTTTAGGAGCGACCCTGAGGTATCATTTTGATAAATATACAGACATCTATGACGAAACAACCAAAGAGCTGCGAGAGAACACGTACGTAGATAATCTCATGACCACAGGAAATAGCAAAGAACAGTTGGAGAGATTCAAACTGGAAGCAACAGATATCCTACAAAAGGGAAAGTTCCCAGTTCACAAATGGGAATCTAATATCAAAGAATTAGAGAGTGAAGGGATGCAAAACCCAAGCAAAATCTTAGGCCATATATGGGATAAAGAGAATGATACGTTTGAAGTACAGATTCCAAAACAGGCAAAAGACCAGACAGTAACAAAGAGATCAATTTTAAGTAAGTTGGGGAGTATCTATGATCCATTAGGCTTAATGTCACCCACGCTAGTTGAAGGAAAACGCATATACAGAGAGGCATGTGAAGAAAATAATCAATGGAACAAAGAAGTATCTGCAGATGTAAAAAGAGAGTGGCTGAAGTGGACAAATCAGCTTAGAAATGTAAAAGTTCCAAGAAGTTTGATTAAAGCAGAGAAGAGAGTTAAAGCAGTTCACATACATCAGTTTGCAGATGCAAGCGAAATCGCTTGTTCCACAGTCACAATAGCTATAGTTGAGGATGAAACTAACAGAGTTATGGGGCTTTTAACATCAAAGTCAAGAATTGCAAAGAAGAACACATCTATAGCAAGATTAGAGTTAATCAGTGGTCTTATGGCTGCTAACATGGTGAGAAATCTATGTAAAGCATTACAGGGACTGCCCATTCAGTCAGTTACTGTCTGGATGGACAGCATGGTTGCGTTATATTGGATAACGAATCCAGGCAAAACGTGGAAGACCTTTGTATCCAATAGAGTACGGAAGATGTCAGAGATCACAGAAGAGAATAAAGTTAAGTGGAAACATTGTCCAACTGACAAGAACATTGCCGATCTAGGAAGTAGAGGGGCGTCTATAGAGAAAACAGAAAAGGGGGATTGGTTTGATGGACCAAGTTGGTTGTTGAATGAGGAAGACTGGCCCACACAACCAGTTTTAAAGAGTTCAAAGAAATCAAACGATGAAGCTAAACCTATCAAAGAAATCGTAGCTTATTCCAGGGAGACAGAAGTTATACCAGATGAGTGGGATAGTTTATTAGAGCGTAAATCCTACTGGACCACCCTGAGAGTGACAGCTTGGACCCTGAGATTTATAAACAACTGCAGAGCCAAAGTCAACAAGACAAAGAAATCGAGTGGACCATTGACAACGGAAGAAATCCAAAAAGCCAGGGAGTATTGGATTTTGAGAGCACAGAGAGACATACCAGAGAAATTAGAAAGACCTGGATGGAAGCTGGAACAGGATCCAAAGACAGGGATCCTTAGGTGTGTTGGCAGAATACAAGAATACCAGCCAATTTACCTTGACAATGGAGTATTTACACGGAAGTTAATACAACACGAACACGAGAAAGTAAAGCATCTTGGGTTGGTAAGCACAATGACAGCAATTAGAGAGAACTGGCACATTCTACATCTGAGAACGCTTGCCAAGAGACATATACGCAATTGCAACATATGCAAGGTATTTTCAACGAAACCGTATGGAGCAAATTTAACAGCACCATTGCCGAAATTCCGCACCGAAGTAAGTCGACCATTCGAATTTACTGGAGTAGATTTCGCAGGACCCATACTTTACAAAGTTGGAAAGAGAGAAGAGGCAAAAGCTTATATCATTATTTTCACGTGTGCTACCATAAGAGCCGTACATTTGGAAGTGACCAAATCACAGACAGCAGAAGAATTCATAAGGAAGCTGAACGCATTTATTGCAAGGAAAACAAGACCATCAGTCATCGTTTCAGACAATGGGGGAGCATTTAAAGCCACAGCTGAGTGGATCAAGAAGTTGCGGAGGAGTGAATCATTGCATGATTATCTTGCGAGACAGGAAATCAAGTGGAACTTCAATTTGAGTAGATCTCCTTGGTGGGGGTCTATATACGAACGGCTTATCAAGGACATCAAGGGTACTCTTTACAAAACCTTGGGTCGTTCTCACCTCTCCTTTGAGCAACTAGAATCCGTAATTATAGATATTGAGCGCCACTTAAATAATCGCCCTTTAACATACATAGAAAGTGAGGTTGGGGAGGGTAAAGTTCTCACCCCTAATAGTATAATGTGGGGTCAAAATGCTCACACTTTGGAAGACCTGGAAGTAGATATGGACAATGTGACAAAGTTTCAAAGAAGACTCGAGAATGCAAGAGCACATTCTTGGTCAAGATGGTCACGAGAGTATGTGAGAAGTTTGATGGACTATCATCGAATCAACAGAACAGAAGCAGTTGTACCAGAAGTTGGTGAAGTAGTTCTGATCGTCGGAGAGGAGAAGAATCGCGGATTGTGGATGAAGGGTAGAGTTTTACAACATGTCAAAGGGAAGGACGGCGTTATTCGAGGAGCAATTGTTTTGCACAAAGGAAATCGTCTGGAGAGACCTTTACAGTTGTTATGTCCGCTGGAAATCAGAAGTGAGATGTCTGCAGAAGCACCAGTGATGGAGAACAAGGAAAGAGTTCATTCAAGAGAGCGCAGAACAGCCGCAAAGAATGCAGATGCTAAAACACAGCTGATGTTGGACGATGAGTGAGTTGTGAAAACTGTAGGTAAAACTTTAGCATTCACTAAACTTTTAGGGGAGTGTATGCGGATTATGACGTTGTAGACCATTTCGTTTCAACCTCGTACTGAAGTAGAGGTAAGGACACGTTTTAGTTCGGTTGTTGTTGTGTTATCGTGAGACTTTTTAGGCCTGTTTGGCTACCGTGAGTTGGGAGTTCTGTATGCTATACAATTCGGCATAAATTTCCTGTTGGCACAGTATAGTACATGCCTTGTGAACATTTACATGACAAGAATTTTGTACACAAGATAACAGTTCTTGAGCAATAAACAAGAATTGGTAGGTAGGAAAGCCATGATAATGTGGGCAAGGTCTTACAGTAAAATGCTTGTTATTTGACAGTTTAGTACTAAAATCTCTGCTTGATTATTTGAAGGATTAAACAAGTAGTGAAATGATATGTGAAAAATGTAATTTTATCCTTCATTTCACAGTGATATTGTCAAATTTGATCAAAAAGAGATAGGAAGCAGGATTGGTAAACTGTGCATTTCCTTGAAAGCTGCTAACAAGAAAGCCCACCAAGGTTTTGTTGTGAAATCAAATCAAAACACAGCAGAGCAAAGTCAATAGAAGGAGGATTTAGACTTCTAGCATTGGACTGAAGCATCTTACATGTTAGGGTTGCTCTAAGGCTTGGTTTTCACAACAAACTTATCATCAAATGAGTTTTGATTTTCATTGTAGTTTTTTTTCAAAACAAGGACAACACTTGCAGAAACCCTCAAATTTTTCATCTCAAAACTTTTCACGGCCTGAATGTCAAACATTTGGGACTTCCCCCCCCCCATTCCTTAAAACAGTGCATAGCAATCCTGTCTGTCCTCTCAACTTGAGGTACATGTATTTGTTTCTAAGAAAACAAGAATTTGGGCCAGTACTTACAGTTTCTTACTAAAATTATCAGATTTTGAGTACTTGGAGTTAAAGGTTCCATAACAATCTTAAAGTTTATGTGAAAAAGTTTTTTGAAGCCTTTCAATGTTTAGACAGTACCAAGTACCTTCCGAGTAATATGACACAGGAAAGAAAATAAAAAGAAAGTAAAAATATGTCAAGGATTTCCTTTACTAAAATAAATAATTTCTTAAGTTATATTTTCCCTGGCGTTTCTCAATTTTTTGGTGATCTGAGAGTTAAGTTTTGTATAAGCAGTTTCTAATAAAAAAAAATGTGTATTAGACGCACACAAGCTGGAAGAAAATTATTGCAATATGGCAACATTTTTTTGTTCAATTCTTTTTACCAAACTGTACATTGTGTAAGATCAAATGCATGCGCATCATTTTCAAGAACTGTGAACTACTGTATCGCATAAAATGTGGCAAGCTTTGTAAAACAGAGCAGAAAGTTTCCCTGTCTGAATTCACGCAATCTCCTAGAAAATAAAGTTGTTGGGGAGATGATATACGCTTTGTCTGAGGAAAGGAATGTGTCATCCCATGCAGTAAATGAATGCTCATGTGCCCATCATAGCTCGACCCCAAAATGCCACTGCGCATGAGCGTTAACTTACTGCATGGGAGGATGCACACATTTCCTCTAACAAAGCGTATCTCATCTCCCCAACAAGAAAATCCTTGACTCAATAACTTCAAATGACAGCATAGTTTTTGTTTTCATAGATCAATTCATGGGTCAATTTTCATGGGGTCAATTTACTGATTTACAGCAATGACACATTTCTGAACAAATTTACCAAACAGACCTGGCTGAAGTCTACTGCAACAGTTTAACATCACAAATCTTACTCACACAATAAACACCTTTTGACGTCAATATGAGAAAGTTTCCATTCTTCCTCATTTGGTGGCTTAAGTTGTGGTGAAAAAATTGAATAATACAATCCCTCAATGTTATCTTTTATCTGTTAGTCCTTTGCCAAAAATAAAAGCTCAAATAGTTGGTTGTAGCTCAGCAGCAACAAGAAACCAATTAGAAAACAAGACTTGTCTGGTTTTTTCAGACAAGGCTGGGCTCTGCTTGTTGGTTATTTGTGTGATGTGAGTGAAGACTTTTCCCTGAACCAGACAGACAGACAGCTCCCTGTAAAATGCCTTGAAATTATCTTCCATTTCAAAAGTTGTAACCTCTGAGATCTTTTGCCATTTAAATTTTTATAAAATGAACAAATGTTTTAAAGAGCTTATTTCCATTAAGTGCTTATTTTCTATATTATTTAATGAGTGTTTCCACAATCTTTATATGATTGCTTAATCAATCTGAGGGCTACTTGTAAATTTACAAACATGATCAAGAGGTTTGTTTCAAGTGTTGTGGAATGAACTTTGAACTTTATTGCCCTTTATCCTCCTTCCTCGTCACACCCCCCATGTCAAGGAGGGATTCTTCAGATTTGACAGGAGGGCATGTCTTGAAATACCCAGGGGGGTTTAATTTAATTTGTGATACTCCAGAGGGATAGGGGTAGAAGAGAGGAGTGTTTATTTGCTTAGTCAAATGACACGGATATAAATTGCCCAGGGGTGGCACCAGGAATCTTCCGACAGAGGGGCTGGAGCTTCTGACAGGGGGCTAAAATGGCTAGAAAATGCAGTTTCCATGCGTCATTTTTCCAAATGTCTTCCAACAAGAACCCAAAATGTCCTCCGACGGGGGGGCTAGATGCTTCTAATGAGGGGGCTGTAGCCACCTAGCCCTCCCCTGGCGCCACCCCTGAAATTGCCATCACTCCCAATCCTTGGTTGGCATTTTATATAAGTGGGAGGGGGGCCTTATTTAGGAATTTGGCTTTCATGGTATTTGCCTATTATTGCCATTGAAAATATGAACCTTTTCACCTTTCCAGTATGAACGAAAATAAAGATCATCTCATTACATTCATAGATTCCTGGCGAAGATTTTATCAAACGAGACTTTGAAGCTTTTTGACAGTTGTGTTTTTATTTTACTTTTCTGTTAATACTAAATACTATTGATGGTGGTTTAGTTTACATATTTGTATACAAACCTCCTTTGAGGACAAGGAATTCGACCATATCATCATAATCAACAGCAGCAGCCAAATGAAGTGGAGTTCTTCCAAACATATCAGCTTTATTGACATTTGCATTATTTTGGATAGCAAACTTGGCGACATCAGGGTGCCAGGCACGCGAAATTTCATGCATGAGAGTTTGTCCATGTTTATCTGAAAAATTGATATCAGCACCACTTTGTAGAAGAGATTCGACGAAATTCAAATCGATGAGTTCTTCTTCGTCTCTCGTCTTTGCTAATTTCGAAAAGTAAACGATCAATGCACGACAACTTGCCAACGAATTACCATCTATTGCTTTATGGCCCGTTCTCCGCCCTCGAAGTGTGCCTCCTCCAACACCCCCATTTTTAACTCGATTTTCCTCAAATTCAAGTTCTTCGACATCGCTATCCAAGGTCCCATATGTCGATTTATTGATAGCCTTCTTCAAACTCTCTGTGTCTTCAATTGGTGCTGGTCCTTTACGATAAACATCAGTTTTGTTTTTCTCTGTCCTCCGTTCTGAGCAATAATCTTTCCATTTGCTAATAACATTGAGAGCGATCGTCCTCGAAATTTGCTGTTTGATATCCTCCATAGACGACACTTTGCGCTGTTGTCCGGCTACTCCATCCACTACTCTACTGAGCTGATTAAAGCCACCAAGATCTGGATAAATGTTATTTCCTCCTGGTTTTAATTCATCCATCTCGAAGGCAGCATTGCTGAAATCAAATTGATACAAACATGAATTTCGATCGAATAAATTGTAGCGGAGTCAACCAGGCAAGACTTGATAAAAGAAAGAATGAAACCAATACAATACATCGCAAACACAATAGATGATTCAATTCAATTTCATGCTGGAAGCGATCCATTCTTTTCTCACTCAAAAACACAAAAGACGATTCAGTTCAATTCAATTGACAAGAGGAAACAATACATTCACACTCTCTTCCCATGTGGCCGTTTCTCTTCCCATCTTGCGGTTGTGTCGCCATAAAATGTCATCGCTAATAAGCAGGCATTGGATTATTGGAGCACATGGGGAGGGGGTTACTTTTCACACCCCCCAGTAACGACCCCGCCGGACATAAAAAATACAGCGGGGAAAGTATGAAATTAAACATTTTCAACGGGGATTAGAAATATCATGGCGGGGAAAGGAAATATTCGGCTATGATGAAACTTGTATAATATTTGACACGGGGAAACAAACACGAGGCGGGGAAGTGTTTAAACTCAAACTTGGCGGGGAAACAAATTTTCTTGGCGGGTCATCCTTCTACCTTGGCGGGGAAATGTTTCAGCGGGGTCGTTACTGGGGGGGGGGGGGATGTCTTTTCACGAAATGCTGTTGACCAAAAGATGATTAACAGGATTAATTTCGTAGTGAGGCTGAAAATACCCCGGGGGGGGGGGTACTTGATTTACAAAAATACGGGGACGTGCCGCTGGAAAATCTGAAAAGGCACCCTGTCCCGGAGTAAAATTCCCGAAAATGATACCCTGTCCCAGAGTAAAACTTTAAAAACAGTACCCTATTCTTGGGTTCCTTCATACAAAATTGTAGCATGCCCTGGGAATTTGAAAGAAATTTGATAGAAATCTATCAGAAAATGCGGAAATGTTGCCATCCAAACGATTTAAATCATATTCGCGAGTGCAAATAGCTTACAGCGACGATACGTAGTCAATTATACAAAATATGGACCCTGTCATATGGAGCCGACCATACAAAAGTGATTCCCTGTCCCGGAGTAGGAATCCTGATAATGATACCCTGTTCGGCGGCACGTCCCCGTACGGAAAAATATATGAGTACCCCCCCCCCCCCCGGGGAAATACCCAGGGCAATGACGAACATTTGTTACATTGAATCAATTAGACTGGATACACCCAACGAACCCAACGGCAATATCTATTATGACGAACCGATTCGTCATCTTCTGTTCTTCTGAGCTTTCTGGTTGCTTGGTAACTCATTTGAAAAGAAATGAAAGTAGAAGCACAAACTTTGCTCTTGATGAAATGAATAAAGCCTGCCCGAAGGCCTCCAACTGCAGGTAAACAGATTGCTTAATAAATAAACATATTTCACTTAACATACATAATTTAGTGATTCTCTGCACGAAGGAACGGCATGTCAATTCACTCCTATAAGACGATTACGCTAAAGATGGCGGCGAGGAACTTTTAAACAAGATGCATTTCGCCAAACCAAAGATTCGTAATTTAGAACGCAATGCATCTTGGTAAAAAGTTCCTCGCCGCCATCTTTAGCGTAATACAAAGTTCCAGCTGTATTTCAATTATCCTTCGCAATTTAAAGTCGATCAAACGATTATGTTCAAAACCTTACCACCCTTGATCAGATTCAGAGGCCAGCAAAAATTCATATTAAATTAGCCGAAAACATTCAAACATTTAAGAGACTAATAAAACAATGGGATGGGCCAACTTGCAAGTGTAGTATTTGTTGCTAATGATCTAAATATGTATTATCAATCATTGTCAATAGTATGTTTAGATATTCGATTTAGATTAGTTTCTATTTAGAAGCTAAAATTTGATTGAATTAAAATAAGATGACAAACAAACAAACAAAAACTCCGATATCGATCAATATTGGATTTGCATACAACGACAACAACTGCACAACATTATCAGTTTCAAATCTACATATATCAGTTTATATACACTGTAAACAGTAAAACATTAAAACACTTACTAAAAGTTCTTTAGCGAAACTGCTTCCATATAATGCTGTATGCCATCAACTGCCTAAACTTTCTCGAGTCCAGCATCCGAAAGGCCCAGAAATAGTTGGAGATAGAACCATAGTCAATTATGTTTGAATGGCGAGAAAGTCGTAGATTCAAAGTCGTCATAGATTCAAAGTATGTGCAATTAAGGGGTAATTTAGGACAAATTGTTCCGCATAATATGCTGCTCTTAGAAAATTTACAAACTTAATGGCCTAACATTTAAACTGGAAGGGGATATTCTGCTTCCACTATCGAGCACGCCTTGTAATTTATTTGACTATTCGACGATTGAAATCTGACAATAGTTTGGGTGGAATTCATAAAGCTGCTGTCTCAATGATATTCCTCAAACGGACAGTGATTTAAAGATGACGGCGTTATAAATTAAAAAGAAGAATGAGAAAAACTCTATGATCTCTTCTGCTCAAAAGGAGGCGAGGTCTATACACAGCAATTAAGTTGATCCTAATGAAGTCATTAAGATTGTTTTCATAATAGACACATCATATCATGCATGGTCATTTTCACAAGTGAAAAACATCGTCGCTTCGCTTCTGTAATTTAATTCAGATTAGCTTAGCTGCCATGCCTGTAATATTAGGTAGTGCATAATGCTATGATGATGATAAATGTAGAGTGATAAAAATTGTAAAAAATTAAACTTCAAAGCAGTGTGGGAACCAGCTGCACCCTGCCCTTTAAAAATCCACTTTATGGTCACTTTTTCATTCATTCATACATTCATTCACTATTTGTATTTTTAAAAGTTAGTTCATTACATATACATCAATAGCTGATAATGAAATTTAAAAAGTGCTGCTCAAGGCTTCGTTTATGATATATTTCTGCAGGTTTTTCAAAGAATAAATTTTGCAAAACTATATATACTAATTCATTGAGACTTACTTTACCAAATGCTACCCTGGGTACCAGAGCCAACAAAAAGATAATTAATAAGAAATAAAGAAAAAAGAAAAAATTCCTTCATTTTGAGGCTCTGGTACCCAGGGCAACCAAATGCATACTTGGTTGTTAATTACTTTGATGTCTGATGAATACAATAATTTCCATAACAGGAAAACAAACAAGAGATTTAATTTTGCTCAAAGATTAAGTTTGTTGATCAAAGTACCAGTTGGCTTATTTTCTTCTTGTCCACACGATTGAGCGGTTTTCAAGGCAAAGACATATCGAAAGCTTAAGAATGATAGAGCATCAATAACTTATATACTTTCGAGTTTAGGACTACGCAATTTACCAATATTTCCATAACGGACCATTCTTGTGGTGCTTGATTCCAGACGAAGCTGTGTGAAATTTAAAGAGTAGTTGTCACCCAGGGTCCTTTGCGGGCACACTATGATTTCAGGCAGGCTGCTCGGGGGAGGTACTTGACCAGGTTTTGATCGAGGACGTGCCATCGAAGCTTCAACAACATACCCGTTCCTTATACCAATTTTCCAAAAAAGTATACCCAACCCAGGGGCGGGCAAGTACTGTAAAATAGTTGACCCCATGTTTGTCCAGAGGAACTGGAAAAAATAACCAGTTCTTTTATCAAACAGTACGACTTTCCTGCCCAAAACAACCAGTTTTTGGGACAAAGGTGAAATTTGAATATCAATCTTCCTATTCCATCAGTTTGTCACAAAAATCAAGTTTTCTAACCTCCTATCTAATCAAAATCCAGAAGTTTATCTGTAAGCTGGTTTTCCCTTTGTCCCCAAATTTCAGCAGAAAAGACCAGTATTTCAAATTTTCACGTAAGCGGTTCTACCTTTGTCCACCAAATTTGCGGAAAAAGGACCAGAAATTCAAACTTTTCACTAAAGCGGTTCTACCTTTGTCCGGCAAATTTCCGAAAAAAAGGCCAAGTTTCTAATTTTTCATCAAATACCCAACCTTACACCAATTATTTCTAAGTTGGTCGAAATATACCAAATACCAAAATCATGAAAATCGATACCGTTCCTTATACCAAAATCGCGAAAATAGATACCCTTCCCCATGGCACGTCCTCCCCGTACCCAAAATATGTGTAGTTCCTCTCCCCACCCCCGGGGGCAGGCTGTCTGAAAATCAAATTTGGCCTAATCGAAAACCATGGATCCACACTGCAGCAGATGAACTGAACTGTTATAAAAGATTTACTTTAATTGAGCTGTTCTATCAGTTCAACCGCTGCATTGTGGACTATTGTTTTGAAGCATAGGCTCCAAATCTTTAACTCGGCGTAAAAAGGTGGGTGTAAAATTCTATGACCTATTTCTCCTGATTGAATGGCTTGAAAGAAACTTTAGCAACTTATCTATGATTCTACCGTTGGACTTTCCAGAAATTTTTTTCCAGAATATTTTTCGAAATCACAGCGTATCTTACATTTAAACTCATTGAGGATGTGACGCCATCAAATTTCTAAATCATAAACCAGATGAGTGACAGACTTTTGCTTGACACCATATTGAAGGCATTCATAAACTATACTTTTCTCCAAAATTATTTCATGTTGCGTCAAACGGTTTGGAAATTACGATGGTTTTAAGTTTTTTTGAAAATTTTTCTTGAATTCTTGAAAAAGATAAAAAACACTTTAATTCTGAAAATATTGAAGATTTCAGAAAAGTCCAACGGTAGAATTATAGAGAAATAGCAAAAGTTTCTTCGAAGTCATTCAGTTCAAAGAAATAGGTCATTGAAGTTTACACCAGCCTTTTTAAAGATTTGGAACCTATGCTTTGTTTTGAAAAAGTCAAATTTGATTTTCAGAAAGTCTGAACTTGTAGCATGCCTGCAAAATAGGTGATACTTTCTTAATTCTTTCCTTCCTTATTTCTTTATTGTTTCTTAATTCTTTATTTTTGTTGGCTCTGGTACCCAGGGTAGAAAGTCATGAGTCAAAACAAGAAGATGACATCGAATTAGAATTCATTTAAACAAAGAGTTGTTCAGCTCGCTGTCGCGGGGAACTCAGAGGGTCACTTTTCCTCGTATTCGTCAGAAGAAACGGAATACAGCATATTTTGGTCGAACATTGACCACAGCTAAAAAAGATTAGCTCTGTCATGTCAATAAACAAAGACAATTTTATATCGCTGTACGCGTACGCATTTCTTCAAAATAGAAACCAAATGCGATAGATATTCTGTTTTTGCCGGAGGTGAGCAGTGACCATAACCCGTTCCTCACCCTTGGCATGTGACCCAATATAAATATAATGTCGCTTGTGTTGTGTGGTCTATCAACGTAAAGAACCGTAAAACACCGTTGCCACCCAGGTTCCTTTGCGGGCACGCAGCAATTTCAGAGTCCGAAAATCAAATTTGGCCTAAGCAGAAACTATGGATCCACATTGAAGTAGTTGAACTGATAGACTGTTAAACAAAAGTAAACCATTTTTACTAGCCCTCAGCGACTCAGCAGAGCCACTGCAGTATGTCCATAGTTTCCGAAAAACCAAATTCTATTTCCAGACAGTCTGAAATTGCATCGTACCCGCAAAGGATCCTGGGTACCAATGACTCTTTAACGGTAACGAAGCATGGTGTCCGTTGATTGATAAAAGAGAGCGTACGAAACTACGACTGTAGATGCAACCATTGTAACTGCAGCACAAAGAACTTAGAAATCAAATTGTTTCGTCATGACGCTCAAGTGGAGAGGCTCTTTCTGGGATCGAACCCTGTCCACCGGACTGCTCTAGCTGCAAAGTCAGAAGATTACACCACTGCGCCACGACATCTCCACTAGTGGATACACCACTCATCATCATAGAATATGCACTACCTAATATACAGGCATGACAGCTAAACTAATCTAAACTAACTAAAATAAACTAACACAATAAAAGTAATATAAAATACAGTTACGACAATGAACTAAAGAGGAGAGAAATGAACTAAAATTAATCAAATAAAACTGCGGTGAAATGTAGAACAGCAAACGAAAAGAATGGGTTTAGGTGTGCTGGAAGCTCCAGACTGTGCCTATCCAGGTGGCAATTTGGAGTGAGTGTCCCTCATTCTGTTAGCATCTATGTGCTATGTGCCACTTTGTACCATTATGTGCCGCTATATGCCGCTCTGTGCCAGCACTATGTACCCCTTGTGATCGCGAAAACCTGGGCAAGGATCACCCAGTTGGACTAACAAAGTTTAAAATGAAAGTGCCTTACCATAGAGATGTTGGTATGGACCATCTTTCAGAGCTAGCTGCCATCAGCTTTGATCATAACACTGTCGCAAATTCATCTGGAGCTAACGAAAATCTTCGAGCTGAATCTTTTCACCAGTAAATCAAATAAATGATAAAAGATGGCCTGAGAATACATATTTTGAACTTCGCATATCAGTGGTGGAACTGATATGAATTCCATGAATTTGACCACAATCCTCTTTGAAATCGTGTAGCCATTAAACACTGCGGCAAACCAAGGGCCCTGTATGAGGTCGGGTATATTTTTGGAAAATTGGTATAATGTCGGGTACACATTTCGAAATATTGTTATAAGGAATTTCCTTTCAAAATCAAACCATTTTCAGGACAAGGGACATAATTCCATCCCCAACTTCAAGTCGAGGCTACTTGGATCCAAAGTTGTTTATTTGAACTCACAGAGGAGAAAGTCCCTCCAGCGCCGCGACCACGCAAATGTGTTGCCGCATTAAAGATTGCCCTTAAGCATGAACAAATATTTTATTGTTTCTCAAGCGTGTTTGGCCATTGGTGGAAACCGCGGTGGGAACTATAACAGGGCACATTCATCTGTCAATGGTTTGAGGTGGCCTAAGTATATCCGAGCTATGACGGGGCAAAACCTTCCTAACCTAAAATCTTGACTAGACTTTCCTCTCCATCTTTTCAATAATTAGTTTCGATACAGCTTTAATTATTGTTATCTTTGAAACTAATGAGCATGGCGAAGCTAGCGGTCATGCTGTTCATGCCCAGCATGACCAACAATTTTCAGAGATATGATGAATATTTTTTCACCAGAAAAAATATTTCTTTGAAAAACTTTCTTTAAAATCACAACATATGTCATAGTACAACACATTTTACCCTTTGCACCTTGACCTGTCGATACCTTGGTCCCCTGTGTTAACTCGTGCTCGATTCGGAGCGCCAGACCTATCATAGGGTTTCTATACTAATGTTGTAGCTACACTGTGCAGTTATGGTCAAATTTCACTGTTTTCCGTACTGGTCCCCTATGTTACATCGTGCTGATCTGAAATCGCAGGAGATGGGTCATTATGATCATAAACCTAGCAATGAAATGATTGGCTGGAGCTGATCTAACGCATGCCCATTGCGCCAGTTTTCGACTCAAGGTCCTGCTGAAGTTCAAAAGCAGGATACGCATTGAAACAATGGAAATTATGACGATATAAACTTTATCTTGTGAAGTTGACTGGCCTAGGCTCCGTTCAAGATGAGATGTCAGTGCCCCTACATACACGTCTAGTTGGAGAATTATTATTTTAATTTTGATTATTGTGGAATGCAAAGATTCACTGGAAGTCCTTCTTTATCGAGGGAGACATTGTGCAGCTTAGTTATGGAGAAAATATTGTGCAGCTTCAGGCGAGCAGAAGCCAGAAAGTGAGGGTATGTGATAGGCCTATCTAGGCCAATAACCAAAATCCAAATGCAAAGCAAAGCTTGTTCTGAAGAGGAAAGACAGTGTCCCAGGATGTTCCAAGAAGTCTCGTGGTAAAAGAAGGAAGGTAGGAAGGTAGGCTGTGGGGAAAACTCCAGTACTGTGAAAATAATGATTAAGAAACTATTTGATTTCATAAAGGATCGATGTGCCTAACATATTTTACAGTGTTTTCACTCGTTTCCTGTATCATATTACTTGAAAAGTACTTGAGCAATGTCTAAACATTGGAAATGCTTAAAAAAAACATCGTTTTGAAATGTTCATAATGGCATAAATAGAACCTGTAAGAAACTCGTAAGAAACTCTGAGTACTGCAAATCTGATAATGTTAAGAACTTTCAGTACCCAGCAAAATTCTTAGTTTCTCATAAAAAGATATGTGCAAGTGTACTATTTGCCATATTCATAGACAAGCCTAGTATTTTAGACTTCCCTTCAAAGAAAATTGTCGTGTTCAAGCAGTATTATCATAATTTGTTGCTGACAAAAGGAAGTTTTGCAAGAGAATTTTCTCTCTGCATTATTATTATCTCCAGGGTACTTTGCTTTGGCTAGGAGGGGGGGGGGGGGGTGCTCAAGATACTCTTTGGGTCTAAAAGTTTGACAAAAAATTTATATTTTTAGGTTTGTCATTTGTACAAGAATTTCTATGAGTTCCCTGAACATCTGGATTATTTTCTGGGTCTCAAACTGAGAAAAATTGAAAAGAATATAAAAATGAATTTACCAACAAATTCAAAGTCATGCAGCATTATCAAAATACGTGAACTTTTAAATATATACATTACATGAAATCTATCATGATATGTTGTACCCCAGCCAGAACACCCTTACCCTTTTTATATAAGAATCACCCCCCACCCCCACCAGGTTATTATTAGCATATGTGTTGCTAACTAAAGGAGCTTTCCAAGAGAACTTTGCTTTTATGGATTATTGTCATACTGAAATTTGTTGGTTGAGGAACTTTTCAAGAGTACTCTACTTCCTTTGCTGTGTTATCATAATTTGTTGTAGATCAGAGCCTTCTCCCACAACCTTCTCCCACAACAAGAGCCAATCTGCTTGCAAGATGAATTGTTAGCTATATTGCCCCAAATTTTACTGTTGCTTATTAGCTGGTGGGGGTCCCTTCTAAATAAAAAGATATTCCTGTGATCTGGGACTGGAGTTTCAGTCAATGATCTTTTCATTGAGGATTAAACATGTCTGGTAACTGCTCAACAGAAATGATTGTATGACATCTGAAACCCTAACACATGCCTGCCAGATTTGTGATAAACAAATGTTTTACTGCTGAAATGCCTGATTTGAAACAAGAACATTTTTGAGAAAAATTATTGGCCTAAAATGTTTGAAAATAAGAATTTTTCATGAATGTATAGGTGTATTTTATATCTCTACAGAAATGGGCATTGCTCAAGCCTTTTACAAAAATGGGCGTTCCCAGGCAGAAAAATGGGCGTGGCCAAAGATATTTTCCGCGCCCTTTCCGTCTCCGGCGCAAGGAGCTTCTTCTATTCGCCTTCCGCCCAGAGCATGATCTACCATCTTCGCCCAGCTTCGCCACTGGAGCAGCAATTTGCCATCCTTTAGTTTGCCATCCTTTAGTTCTTGTTGTCTAGTTATACGGAATTTTTATAATTTTTGTTGATCAATTGTTTCCCTGATTAAAGGGGCGATAGGCCAATATTTGATAAAAGAGCGGCCAGTGTAATCTGCATAAGACAGGTTGCAGGTTACATAATGCAGGCTGCAGGTTATGATATATGACCAAGGCCACATTTATGGCCAAATTTACGATAAAAAGGCCCTAACAAAAACACCTACGAGGAACCCGACTCTCAGCCGCCAAAAATTAAGAAAATCCAGTACTGAGAAAATATAACTGCCCGGGCCTCCGACGACGGGGGGTCCGGGAGGGCCATGGCCCCCCACTTTTTTGCAAATTATGCCTTTCAGAAATTGTTTATAAGGGCATGCGATAAAATGATATATATGTGTAAACGTTTGGCCCCCTCACTTTTCTGATCTCGTCGGAGGCCCTGACTGCAGAAAATATCTATTTTCCTGTATCATACTGATCAGTACTCAAGTATTCAGGTCGAAACATTAATAAAAGCCTTCAAAAACCTCGTGTTGAAATGTTCACGAGGGCACAGGTAGTAACTAGTAAACAAGACTATTGTTATGGAACCTGTAAGAACTCGACAAACTCGTAAGAAATGCTGAGAGCTCGAAAATGACACTTTTAAGAAACCTTTAACACTGGCTAAAATTCTTGGTTCCTCTTATAAAAATATACGGTGTACACATTTTGCAGGATATCATCAAATTAGAATTGAAAATTGGTGTTGTCGTGAAACTTACTTTTCGAGGCCATTAGTAATTGCTTCATAAACCGACTTTTTGCTTGTTGGCTTTGACATTTCTCCATCATATCTTCGACCAGATATTTCATTCTCATCTACACATAAATATCTTCCTAATCTCCAAGAGCTCAAATGCAGTTGTTCATCCATGAAAACAGGATTTGTCTTCTTGAAAAAGCATATTTGTAGCTATTACGAAAGTAATTTGATCCAGGTTTGTTGCTGTATAATTTTTGTAAAACTGACCTAAGTTTGAAGATTATGCCATGCAATTTTGAGGTTTGTCTGTTGACCAAAATATTGACAAGTAATTAAGTGTCTATTCTATCTGAGGTTTTCAGGCTTTTGGTAAAACACACAGTCACAGTGCTTATCTATTGTACCTGTCTCCTTCGCACTTCCCTACACATGCCCAGGGCATATCAATATCACCGAGAATCTACCCATCCAAAAATATGATCTTCCAGAATAAAGAGCTCCTCCGCATACAACCTCTCTCCTCCCTTAAGATCAACCTCTAACTTCAAAGCCTTTAGCAGTAAATATAAAGAAACCATAATTAAACCCAATGACCAGCACTAGTCTTGCTTGTATTTTCCATATTAATCAATTTTTGAGCATCATACATTATGTTTTTTTCCATTGTTTTGTAAACGGCCCAAGCTAGATAAGCTTGCTTTTCTTGGGTCGTGTAGAATACATCTTTTTGATTAGCGTATACTGTATTAGGTTTTGTATTCTACAAAGAAAATTGAATTGAATTGAATTGAATTGAATACAAGCCGTAGCAACTATAGTGTATTGGGTTGAATTGAAGGTTCTAGTATTGCAACCAGCATACTTGGCACATGCTCCCACATGCCATCTCTTCCTTGGCCTTTGTTGTCGCCACTTTCAAAGAGATGACATGTGCAAAGCATGCTGGTCGAAACTGACCCTTTAAATTTCTAACAACACTGCTAAGTTGATAGTTTGAAGTTGCTGTTGCTGTTGATATTGAATCACATGTTTTTATTTTCTTAACTCCACATGATGATGATAGTGCCCAGTTCCGTAAAACAGTAAGACAAATACGTCAAACATGTGTTGAATCAATATCAACCACTGAGAGAACTATTCCTATTGCGATCTCGATATTTTTAGAGCATGAATATTAGACCACTGCTTTAGAAAAACAAATCACAATATGAATAGAGGAGTATGACGCAGTATGGCATCATGATGATTGATCATGACCTTCTGGAAGCGTCATCAATGGGGCTGTGTATGTCATGGCCAAGAAGGACCAAAGAAGTTGGGGTTTCATTGGACTTGCCCCAGACTCTCCCGTATTTATAACGAAACAAATTGCCAACAAAAATTGCCCCGCTGCGTATCGCTCTCTCCTTCGCAGGGGTAAATATTTTGGTTTTGGTTTTTATTTTTTATTTTCGTGGAAGGGAAGAGACTTGATGCAAGTCCAGGGTTTCATGCGCTGGGATCGCAGAAGTAGAGAATACCTTACTGAGTCCGCGATCCCTAATTATGTCAATCATGACTCTCAAGTGATGGGGAGCGAACACTGCCCGCTTGACTGTTCTGGCTGCCAGGAGGATCACTGTCAGAGAGGATCACGCCAACATAATCATAATCATGATTGATTCTACCTTACCTTACCCTGGGTACCAGACTCTCTAACATAAAAACAGAGATCTCTGGCTGGCTGGTACCCAGAGGTTGGTACCCAACCCAGGGTTACCTTACCTTTGCTGATTTGCAACTTACATTGCGACCAGCTACGAGGGCCTACTCTAGCTACTAATATTAAATTCTTCCTAAAACTCAGCTACATCATTACGGCGTCCAATTAGCAGTGAGCGCATGCGATACAAGTCATTGCGGCCTTTACTCCGAGTTTCCGCAAAAACGTTCTTGGCATTTTGCATGACAAAACAAACTAACTAGCCCTGATCGCTTCCAAATCCTGCATTTTCGCTTTCGGTTAACAATGGTCCGGTCTAGTAGTCGGGCTGTTTGAGGACAATCCATTGAAAACTAAACCACCAAGAATATCTTAGCAAAATTCTGAACAATTTTTAACTGATCTACAAACGCAGAAAGAAGGAAACCAGTGGTCTATAAATCTCTGTGACTGACTTCCATCTTTTCATATCGCATTAAAACTCGTGCATCTTCAAAATCAAACTTGGCGCAAGTGGCAAATAAGGATGCAAACTGCAACAGTTAAAGTGATGCTGAATTTAGTTGACTTTTCTGACAATTCAATTTAACAACTGAATGTGGATTCAAACTTTCTGCTCAGGCCAAATTTTATTTTCAGATTGTCTGAAATGGCACTTGGCAGCGTGCACGCAAAGGACCCTAGTGTTGACAATGGCTCGTTAGGCATAGCGAACAATCCCTTTTTGGCAGATGGGAGTCTTTCATGGGGGCGGCAAAAATACTTCAAGATTGAAATTGCTCACCATATCAGAAGGGATAACAATGCTGCTGGTGCTGGCCAGAGTTTTTTGGCAAATTAAAGTTGTGCAAACATCTTCTTGGCATTTTGCATGACAAAACTAACTCTGTCCTGGTAGAGAATCAGGTAGGCTAATAACCAGCCCTTCAGGCTAAACTTTGATAGGACTGAACCATGGGGGGGGGGGGGTTATTGGCTAAAAAAACCCGCAGGAAAATGTTGGGTGACCACGCCCTTCAAACTCTTGGAAAACACGGAAAATCCCCTTTTTCAAAATTTTTTGGGAAAAAAGACCTCTTGTCGAAGATTGTGCATATATTTGTAATATAGTTCGTTCAGAAGAGTTCAGAAGAGTAATAAGAAGGTTTGCACAATTTGTGCATGGCACTGACTTCTCTTTGGCTCCATGTCTTCTCTGCTCATACGTAAAACAAAAGCGTCTACGATTCCGACTACACGTTTTTTTTTATAAGAAACTTGGATCAGCACATAGTACTAAAAGTTTCTTAATTTCGCATGAAGATTTCGGTGTTTTAGTAGTAAAAGTTTCTTAATTAGTTTCTTATTTTTTTGGGCCTAAAATTGCGGTATTGTTCAAAGGTGAGCCTTCTTCTCGAGAAACGGCTTCCATTTTGTATTGACATTGTCATCAAGAAGAAGCCATGCACATCGAGGCAAAAATTTACAAATTTTGCAGTTAAAAGTCAAGAAAAGACGAAGGCATCTTTGTTAGAGAGACATAGAATAAGAGAGACACACAGATATAACGTTTTAGAGTTTCTTAACTGTTCTTGAGCGTAGTACTAGAGTTTCTTAAATTTTTGGTCGTCGTAGTACTAGTTTCTCGAGCTGTGACTCTCTCAAAAAGGGCTTCCATTTTGCATTGACATTGTCATCAAGAAGAAGCCATGCACATCGAGGCAAAAATTTAAATTTTGCAGTTAAAAGTCAAGAAAAGACGAAGGCACCTTTGTTAGAGAGACATATAGAATAAGAGAGACACACAGATATAACGTTTTAGAGTTTCTTAACTGTTTTCGTAGTACTAGAGTTTCTTAAATTTTTGGTCGTCGTAGTACTATATAAACCAAAAAAAAACGTGTGCTACAACATATGACTACACTACAACTAGCACTACAAATGAACCGAACTAGTTACCAGGTCACACATCTCCATTCCCTCTCTTAAGCATGATTCTATTGTGATTCTACTGTGATTCTATTGTGATTCTATTGTGATTCTATTGTGATTCTATTGTGATTATATTGTGATTCTATCTGAGCCTCCCCTGTTTATTATTTTTTTGTTTTTGCTTTGCTTTTAGTTTTTTAATAATTGTTCTCTTATTTCTTTTGCTTTTTCCATAAATTTGCTGATTTTCTTTAAGATTTCAATGTCCTTACTTTATATCTCTGCATTTAGGCCCATTTAGTCTCTTTCATTGTTAGAATTCGCTTTATTACTTTTGCACTTAAAGACAAATGACGGAGATATAAGGTGATTTAAATCAGGGGCCTGGGCAATCTAAATATAGCCTATTGTATTTCATTGTATTTGGTGATATCGAGAGATTAGCAAATCAATTGGACAAATGAAAGCACTCAGCCATCTTTTGTTCTATTTTTAAGACCCAGCAACCATGATCCTTTGTGCGCCGAATGAAAAGCAAGACAGAGAGAATTTAGATCAAAAAACCAATTAACACGAAAGTCGACTTTGGCCTTCTTTGCATAATAGGCATTCAATTTCTTTGTCTTTTCTTTTAAAATAAAATCGATCGATTCCAAATCGAACGATGCGGCGTTTGCTTCGAAAGTCAATCAAGTGGTGGGGTTGAGGATAACTCGTTGAAAATTAAACCATAAAGAATATCTTGCTGGCAAAATTCTGCACCATTTTGATGATGAAGTAATATTTAGATCGGAAAGTGACTGACACCCACAAACGCCGAGGAAAACCAGTTAGATGAACTAGAAGAGCTGTTGCGAGGCCATGAGGAAGTGGAATGCACAACTCAGAATTTTTTGGGAAGGGGTAGCGGGTAGGGAGGGGAAATTTGCCCGCAACTGTCCAAATTCTCTAGAAGAAATTTCCATCTTTTCATATCGCAATTTAAAGATTTTAGGTGTGCAACTGCTGCTACTGCTGCAAAGCAAGGCCTGGCTTGGTATAATACCCAATGTTCTCTCGTGATTAATTAAATCACGGTGATTTACTGAAAACCGAAGTACCTCCGGCGTGCATGCTTGTTCGGCATGCTCAAAACCTCAAAACCCATCTCTGTGCTGCAGAATGTTGCAGAATGTTGCAGACCGTCATATCACTGAAAATAAATGGATAAAGACTAAACAAACATTACCTTCTTCCAGCTGTTTGAGACGAGGAAGCAATTTTCATCCTTGACACTGACATTTCTCTCTCCCGAGAACTGCTGCCACTGCTGTCTCTGTTGTCATGGCTTCTTGGAACGGTCTTGGCTTGTCTTTGGAATCGAGTTTGGAATTACTTGGCGCAAAGAACAACCAGAACAACACTCTTTGACTTCAGACTACAAATGTGCAACCGAAATATTTGTGCGCCGACAGCTTATACCAGTAATAATTCAAGTAACGGCGTATTGGGTTCCTATTGAAGAGAAATCGAGGATAATTGTTGTTTACTGGCAGGGAGGACGGGGGTCGATGATGACATTTGTCCTTTTTGAGCCGAGCTTTGAGCCTGTCACGAAGGTGCTGCGATTTCTGACAGCCGTACTTCTTATCGTCCGCTTGCAAGGGCTTGCAACGTCACACAACTGCTGAGCTCGAAGGATTCCGTTTCAGATGGTTTCAGTCAGGCGCGGTCTGGCCCGGGGGGCAAAGTGGCGATCGCCCCCCGGGCCCTCTGACATGTAAAGTTAAAAAAAAATTACGGGCCCTTTTTGCAAAAGTTGGAAGAGAAATTTATATAATTTGAATTAATGTGGAAGTTCATTATCACGTAGAAATGAAGCAATGGGGACTACAGATAAGTTCTTAATCTCTGCAGACAGTTTCATAATATTTCTCTGAAATTTGTCTTTCTGCTAAATTTGAATTGGCCTTTAAAATAAAAGCAATTCAAAAGTGTTCTCTAATTAGCTGATGTTAGTCATTGTAGGACCCCGAATAAGACTGTAATACCTGCGGGTTACGTCAATATCATTCAATTCACTACAAATAGTTTCAGGGACTTCATTGCATGGAGTCCCCCTGCCCCCTTTCTGTCCCATGAACCTGTGAGGACCTGCAACCATAAGAGCTTAAATATAGAGTGCAGTTCTCCTGCCCTCCCCCCTATGGTTCCCATGACCTCCTTATAGGTTTTATGTGGAACCCCCATTGTACCATCGCATCAGCAAGGCATATTTTAGGGAAATTTGACTAGTGGGCCAGACTAACAACGAGGGCCCACTTCCAGGGGCAAAAAGAGGTACGGGTTTTCCAAGCTAGACCCAAAACTCGTAGACCCAAAAGAACTTTGCGTAGAGTCGTAGACCCAGACCAAAACTCTTGGGCTTGACGAAGACCCAGAATATTGAAAGCAGTTTTGTGATAGGCCCGACATTTTACATGATTAGACCCAAAACGTCAAAATAGACTAAAAGTAGCATATTCTCAGTCAGATCTGTCACAAAACTATCAAGGTTTCCTTGTCGCTAATGAGCTAATAGCAAAGCATGATGTTGGGAGATACATTCTAAGCCAGAGTAAAGGATCTTTCTTCAAAATTTTTCTCGTGCTCTGATTTATAGGACAACTGTCACAAAACTATCAAGGTTTCCTTGTCGCTAATGAGCTAATGGCAAGCATGATATCGGGAGATGCATTCTAAGCCAAAGTAAAGGATCTTTCTTAATTTTCCTCGTGCTCTGATTCATTGGATAACTGTCATAAAGCTATCAAAGTTTTCTTGTCCGCTAATGGCAAGCATGATGCATTCTAAGCCAAAGTATGGGATCTTTCTTTAAAATTTTTCTCGTGCTCTGATTTATAGGACAACTGTCACAAAACTATCAAGGTTCCCTTTTCGCTAATGAGCTAATGACAAGCATGATATCGGGAGAAGCATTCTAAGCCAAAGTAAAGGATCTTTCTTCAAAAATTTTCCTCATGCTCTGATTCATAGCATAACTGTCACAAAACTATCAAAGTTTTCTTGTTGCTAATGGTAAGCATGATATTGGGAGATGCATTCTAAGCCAAAGCAAAGAATCTTTCTCCATAAATTTTCCTCTTGCTCTGATTCATTGGATAACTGTCATAAAACTATCAAAGTTTTCTTGTCGCTAATGGCAAGCATGATATTGGGTGATGCATTCTAAGCCAAAGTAAAGGTCGTGGCCCCAACAATTTTCCAGGGGGCGAATGCGAATTTCGTTCCGACGGGCCTGGTCAATTCAATTTAGAGATTGCAGATACTACGATAAGAAATGAGCGTTGAGAGCGACTAGTGTCATTACTCTTATTTGCCACACTGGCTTTTATTATCATTTCTAAAGAAATTGTATTTTGGAGCCATGAAGAACCATGAAGAACCATGATGGTATATTAGGATCTAAGTTAACTGTAAAGAACGTTCGATTGAGATAAAATACGAAACACGCAGAAGGTTTTTCTCAAACAAAAGTTGCTCTTCGTGCTCTTCGGCATATTAATAGACAATGGCATGGCATGTCTATTAGTCAATAACTAATATCGACCATGTATCGACTGAGAGTGTTTTTAAGGTGATTCCTTAGTGGGTATTGGGTAAAAAATTTATCTGCCACACCCTTAACCGGGCCCTTTTCGTTTGCTAGCCCCCCTGCAATTATGGTGCCAGACCGCCCCTGGTTTCAGTGATGTCTTTTTCTGAATATGAATTTAGAATTTTAGAATTCTTCTTTCTTATAATAGCCTAACACACACAAATAACACAAAATTACATTTGTATGCCTAATTACAGCTATTACGAGAATAAACAAACAAAACAGAAACTAGTACTAATATACAAACATCAACAAAACAAAACAAAAAGTAAAAATACGCAGTCAATTAAAGTTAATGAATAGGACAAAGAAATGCCTTCGCACGTAAATATATAAAATATGCAAGCATGTGTTAAAATTATCAAATACAATAGGCTTAATTTAGCCCTCCATATGCAGCTCTTGAATTAGCTATTTATCTCCGTCAACTAACTTCGGATGCAATAATTTTTGTTTCAACGTGTCCACATTATTAAAATTTTATTTCTAGAATAAGAGTCTTTAGATTACGGTTCTTACGGCATTGCGTTTGTAAATATGAAGTTTTGGCTGCAAAAAAGTGGTACCTTTGCATAGTTCATTCGTGGTGAATATCATTGCAAAATGAAAGCCTTTTGTCGATAGAAGGCTGAACATCGAACCCATGACGCAATTTTAGACCTCAAAAACGTTTACTACTGAAACACCAAAATTTTCATGACGTACGTACAATGGTATAACAATTACTTACATTATGCAAATTACTGGATTAAGATACTGGATTAGGCTCAAATGGTGGAGTTATGCCATGCCAATAGAGCCATAGAATAGAGCCATGCCATGTTCTATTTTCAAACCAGAAGCTATATATATCCGCCAATTGTCTTTAAACATTCATATCTTTGTTTATCATCCACATCCCTGTCATCCCTCCTGTTGCCGTAATTCAATAGCTAAAGAATGAACGGACAAATCTTAAAGCCGAGAACAATAGCTGATGCCATCATAACAAAGTTGGACTTTGTATATCATCTTGTTAAAATGAATCAAGTTTTTAAATTTAGAATAAGCATGGATGAAAACAGACAAGAGCGTTGAAGGTTGCGCAATCAAAGCTTCAGTTAAATTAAAATGCACAACATAGAATAAAAATATGAGTATATATGGAAAATTACAGCATGATGAAAGATCATTTGTTCACAAAATGATAATATTAATGGATATTCTCTAGAAAAATCCAAACCATATTTTTGCATATTCTTCCACTACTTTGTTGGGTAATTATATCTATGGGTATCATTTCAGTACTATTTTTCAGAGGAATCGGTCGGTCTGTCAGCTGTTCTGAAAGGCACTGGACGATCAAAAACAACAATGATAACAACTCAAGAAATTCTACTAAAATCACGCGTCCTCTCTCATATTCATAATTCGGTACTAAATTATGCTTAATCCAAAATCACTTTAACATCTGTTGTTTATTGTTATTATTTTTCTTTTGCAGCCACTTCAAAGGGGACCATTATGGAAATAAGGTCAACTCGACCTTTTTATGCTATCCCTGCCACTATAATTAGGGTAGATTTTTAACTGGTATTCATTATCGCTTGCATTGCATCTATTTTATTATATTTTAAACATTGTAAATTTTTCCCTTCGTAGCAAATTGAAACATACATACATACATACATACATACACACATACACACATACATAATTACGATCAAAATAATCAAATCGTGGAATGGGGATGAATGCAACTTTCAATAATGAGCCACCTTAAGTGCAGATCCACCTTAAGCCTAAACCTCCTCCGGTTGGACTTGCTCGGACTTGCTGCTCTCGGAACCTAAAAATAGAACGGACAACGGACAAGATTCTGTCCGCGGCTTTTCCTTTGAAGTTTTGAATAAGCCAATCACCTTTTAGAATCATTTTCAAAATCAAATTGTGTCCGGGGGGTTACAGCAACGATTCATTTCTGCACGCGAGATTGAGAAATCACCATCGGTATCAACCTTTTTTATTCATTAATCCGATTGGAAACAGGACAAAGAGAAGTGCGTTTATCTTTCCAAGTGTGACGAGACGCACTTTTTAGGATTTTTATGAGTTCATTCATTTGAATATATTTTTCCTTCAAGCTTTGATTATTGAAAAACGAAGGAGAGGGAGGTCTCTTATCTCTCTCTCTCCTTGTGCCTGCTCCACCTGCTCAACCTTGAAAAGGTACCTGCGGAGGAGAGCACGCAACAATTTTATCTGAAGAAAAAGAATCAAAATATTTGCACGAATCAAAACTTTAGATGTGGGAAAATCACCCCTATTTCCAAATCAGGCAATCCGACAATGTTCGGCAACTATACCTATCACCACGGTAATTCCTGCTCTGTCAAAAGTTATCTGGAAGATCATTTATAATCAACTGTCCTAGTACCTTGAATCGAACGGCCTTTTGTGCCCACATCAGCTTGGGTTTAGACAAGGGAGATCTACGAAACATGCAGTTACCTTACTGTCCAGCAAAGTATAGACAGAACGTTGAAAAAGGGCTACTTAGTGGTGCTGTCTAGATTGACATCCGTAAAACCTTCGACACAGTACGCCATGCACCTTGCTGGAAAAATTGCCAAGTTATGGTATAGATGATGTGGATTAACCCTATCCAGACTGGGGGGGGGGGGGCTCATTCAGCCCCCCCACCTACTTAACTGAGCACTGCTCCAAATTGGTTCAACGAACCAGGAAATGATTTTTTGACTTTTAGTTTCTATCCTTTTGAAGTGTGAATTTGTGTGAAATTTTGAAAAAAAAATTTAGGGGGCCGGGGGGTGGCTGTTTTTTTTCAGAGTGGTCGGGGCCAACTTTTAGGTAAGCTGCTTATGGATGTAATTCCAGATCACCTCATAGTCCTTTGATAATATCCTTTTTCATTTGTGAACTTATAATCTGTAAGGTCTCTTTAATTTTTTCCAAGAACAATAGAACAATTATGTGTCACGTGACCTCATCAATGACGTCATCTTTAAGAAAATGGCAAAAATTAGTTTGCGGACTTTCTGCAAGGATATTTCGACCCCAAATGTTTTACAGCGGCAATAAATAGATTAAAACTGATCAACAGGGTTGTTTCCACCTAAGCTGTGTAATTTTGTTTGAATTTTGTGCATCATTGGCCGCAAACGGTATAAGATTCCCCGGGGGTATCCTCACATAGTACTACTAACGGTCAGTTTTCATGCATATCTTGAGAATCTGTTTTACAGTGAGACTTTTTTGACTTGAAAGTGTTTAGTTTGTCAAGATATTATCAAAATTTCACCAAATAACTATCCTCGACCCCCTTTTTCCCCCTTCCTTCTTCCTTCCAACTCATTTGCTTACTACTGGGAAAAAATGCTGATGTCAGCATTTTTTGCAATAATCAAAACAAAAGTTTCAAAAGGAAAAATGAAGTATGCAACGATCACTTATCATCGAAGTAGTTTTCATTGTAAACTATGGAGAAATTCTCTAATATGGCTGCATTTGTCATTTTTCAGAAAAACAAGATTTTTAATCTCTTTGTCCGCCATCTTGAATTTGCGAAAATCAAATTTTTCACTTTATAAGTATATTTTCACCTTCTAACAATGCTTTGATAGGCATAATTTGGTTTCATGAATCATTCTTAGAAAATTATAAAGATTTAAAAAAAAGTTGTTTTTTTCATTTTTTTCGTGGACACGTGCCAGTTGGTCTTGAATAATTATGACGTCATATCTATTTTTAGAAATTTTTTTATTAGAAATGATAGATCATAAGTACGGCTACCTGCATGGTGAGTTTCGTCTTCGTAAGTGAAGGAATGGCGATTTTAGAGAGGGGGGGCTGAATGAGCCCCCCCCCCCAGTCTTCTAGTAGCTCAAAAAGCCCAGTCTGGATAGGGTTAAATTATTCATTGAATTTTTAATGATTTTCGTTCACCTCTTGTCGATCAAACAAGGAACATCAACAGAGGTATCTTGTCAGTCATCAAGGGGGGGGGGGGGTACTCAGTTATATTTAGGATATGGGTGCTCATGCTGAGGTACAACGCATCAACCCAAAAAAATAGTTTCTTCCATGAAAATAGACGCAAAAAGTAATTTTTCCGACCTTCCATACCCAAAAGCTATGAAGTCAGTATCTAAAATCTGCAGAAAAGTACCTACCCTGGGTACCAGAGCCAAAACAAAATTAGTTTCAACGCGTAGTTTCAAGAGCAATGGACAGAGAAAAGTGATACCTTTGAAGTGGTAAATGAAACCTTAGCAAGGTCAATATTGAAGAAAACATTATACCCTTGGCTAGATTCATTTCCAATCCTTTCGATCGAGTCAGCATATATCTCAACATTTCTAGTTTGATTTCGAAAATCAATATTTTCATTTACTAAAGGTCGATTTGTTTCATTTACTGGTTATTATCGACAAAAATGGGTTGTCAGGATGAAATTCCTACTGCCAAACGCATTGTTTACATCAAAACACGAATTACTCTATAAGTAACTCTATAAGTAGCTCAAACACTTGCTGAGAATAGCATTTATGATCGTCGCGTACAAATCAGATCGGGGACAGACGAAATAAACACAACATTATATTAGCGCTACATTTTTACGAATTTGGTGCCTTAGCTCTTAAAGCATTAGAGGCATAAGAATTAGCTTCCATGATTACATAAAATGTTGATGGACCGTACATGTACTTTATGTGCCACTCATGTCGTTAGGCTTGAACATTCACCAAAAAGGGTCAAGGATGGTCCTTTCTCAATGAAATCAGGGACAGTGCAAAGTTTATTTTATAACATGGCCACTGCAAAACGCAACGGGGCAACTAATTTTTTGAGCTTGTACAGAACTGGGTCAACACTGTTTACAAAGCAATATGAACGGGGCAGTAACTTTTACTAATCTCAAGATGCAGTTTGAAATATAAGATGGCTCATTTTCAGGATAAAAATTGTGAATCATGAAAGTCGAGAAATGCTTGGAATTATGAGCAAGAAAATGAAGCAAAATGTCCTTGTCAGTCGTTTGCAACAACGATTCATCATTCATTTCTCTTCATCTTCAAAGTCGATTTTTTCGTTGACGAAGACTCGCAAGGGCAAGAATTGATTTTGTTATGGCCTTTGGCTAATTCATCGGTGGTACTTTACAACATCTGTTGTTCAATACGGGAGGCACTTTTTTAAGGAAAAGTTGACGGGGCGGTTGGTTTTTTTGCAATAATTTCATACAGGGCGAGCAGATTTTTTGCAAGAATTTTTGTTCTCCACCGGCCATGTAATATAACAAATTTTGCACTGTCCCTCAATGTGAAGATGGGTGTAGCCTTCCACCGCAATTTCTCATAAAATTGGATATGACGGCAGATTTGAGTTTGTATATTTCTGCAAGCTGAGCAGCAGTGGTAGGTGACCCCCGTCCATCCACAAGGGGAATGTAAACCCCCAGGCTTCCATTGCAACATTTTGTCTCTTTGCTCCATGACTTAATTACTTGCAACTGTTGTTAATTACCTACTCAATACATATAACTTCATACCTCAAACCATATGGTATCTGTTTTTGTAAAGGTCCTCCATATAAAGTCTATATTTACATTACGCTTAAAGACAGGGTGTGTGCACATCAAATGTAACTTGGAACTGTGTTGGCAAGACGTCGCATACGCCTGAAGAGAATAGAAAAATTGAAATTAAATAACTTGCTCTAAAAATTTGACAGTCAAGCTCAATCTGCAGAAAATGAATTGTTATCATCCCATCATAGCTAAAAATAATTTCTTGTTGGAAAATTGTTGACTTAAAGACAACAACTTCTCAAGCATCTGTCTTGAGATAGAGTTTTAGTTTTCTACGTAATGGCCAGGCAGTAGCCACAGCTGTTTGCTCTCAGTGGCATCATCCTTGTAGTATCGTAAAGCACTCTCTAGTACCGAATAAAAGGCGGGGGGGATAATGGGGGGGGGGGTTGGAAATGGTTCGATACGATAATAATTGGGGCTGGAACAATTGGAGGAGGGTCGAGAAATTGAAAAATAGTCATTTTGTTAGTTAAACAAGCATCTTTTTTATACTTATTCAAAAACAATGTTCACTATCATTTCAATTTTTCAAGAACTAATAAAAGAGGGGTTGGAATAAAAGTGGGGGGTTTCAAAAATTGATAAGCGGGGGGTCATTATTCGGTACTCAAGAGTAGTTTAAAAGTAGAGTTAATAGTATCATTGTAAGACTTTTAATTGAATATAAAAAACTTCAGTCTTGCTGATTTCATAATTTGACATTTACTATGAAAAGTCTTAGAAGACAAAGGTTGTGGCCCCATTAGTTACCTTCCAATTTCTGTATCTTTTGAAAACAGAATTTATCAAATACATAATACATAAATACATAAATAATCTCCACTAACCTTGTATTACGATCTTGATCTCTAAGCTTCTTCTCCATCTCTGCATCTGTTAGGGTCTCTAAAAATGGGCACCAATGATCAACATCATTCCCAGTTCTGAAGGGATTATCCACGCTCGGTAATGGTGCCTCACTAAATGCATATGTTTTTGCATGCCAGCTAAGCTGTCCTCTAATACTATAAGCAATTGCAGTGACAAATTCTCCTCCTAACCCAAGGTCTGTACATAAAGACATTGCAAATTGCTCAGGGCTGTTCAATGGTTCAGCCATATCCCATTCAAACTGATCAACCAGAGATACATTGCCAACATGAATATTTAGCTAGAATGAACATAGAAAGAAAATCACTTCCAAGATCACAAAAAGTTGAAAAAACATGCTGTACAGTACAGGTTTTGTACACATAAAGATGATAAGAATTCTCAAGAAAATTACTGTAAATCGTTTCAAATAAGGATTTTGAAGAAACTAAAAACATTCTTGACAACTCTTAAGAATTCTTGAAAACCCTTGGGCAGGGAAATCATATACTGTACAGTACAGATCTTGCTCACATTAACATGGTTTGCCTGGCAAAGAATTCTTGTTCAGAAAAATGTACGGTCTTTCATATGGCTCAAGAATTCTTACCATAATGCAAAAAAAATGATTGTTGTCAAGTTAATGTGCACAAGGCCTGTACTGTCTAGGTAAGCCCCTACCGTATCATACAATGTTAATGACCCTTCCTCCCGCTTTTCTTGGAGATAGTCTTATTAACCTTTGCATCCTTTACAATTGAACTGTTTACTTTCCCAAATTCTCCTCTTGTGACCAGTGTGTTGGACAAAACATTGGGTATATATCATTATATCATTCAAGGCAATTTTCAAATTCTTGTTTTTTGCAGGAGAAAACTTGCAAGTTACAACCAAACCAAAAAAAAATTCCATGCTGTGTACCGCATGAAAACATGTCAACTTAATTTAATACCTTGATAATAACTCTCTGATCGGTCACGTCATCCATGCTGATTTCAGGTTCTCCTGAATGTTGTTTTATT
Organism: Aurelia coerulea; assembly: GCA_039566865.1. Classification (NCBI taxonomy): domain Eukaryota; kingdom Metazoa; phylum Cnidaria; class Scyphozoa; order Semaeostomeae; family Ulmaridae; genus Aurelia; species Aurelia coerulea. Next base: position 508,962 of record CM076949.1, read on the forward strand.
TGCTGTTGAATAGCAGCAGCAACCGCAGGAACAAAAGTATTTGCAGGAAGATCTAAATCATCACAAAACACCTCAGCAAATGATTCTGGAGTGATCAATGTTTCTACAATGAAAGAAAAATTCAAATGAATCAAACAATCCTAACTTGGTTTTTTACTCTCAATAATTGGCCTTCAATTGCTTATCATATTTTGACAAAATCTTTTTATCTTTTGACTAACTCATTGCAATTTCAGAGTGTTCTTTGCCGCCAAAAAGTAAAGCTTATTTTTGTACGAATGAAGCATAGTCATCTCCTGAAATCAATTCTCAAGGTCAGTTAATAATCAAATTTTGATGATTTTTCAAAAAATATTACATTTTCAGGCCAATGGATAGTAAAATCATCGAATGGATAGTAAAATCTAACAGCAATTTGGAAGTCAGCAGATATCAGTTGAGAGCTTAATTTTCAGGCCAATGGATAGTAAAATCATCGAATGGATAGTAAAATCTAACAGCAATTTGGAAGTCAGCAGATATCAGTCGAGAGCTTAAGGTAATGCTAGTCAAGAGTTTGATATGGAGCACTTTACTTTATGGTGCAGAAAGCTGGACATTGAAAAAAAATGATAAAAAAGTGTTACAATCTTTTGAGATGTGGGTGTGGAGAAGAGTTTTGAGGATAAGCTGGACTGAGAGGAAAACAAATAAATGGGTCCGAGAAAGGATTGGAGTCAAGGAAAAAGATGGTATTGTTGAACAGATAAAAAAGCGAAAGATGGCAAAATATATGCATTGGAAACGGAGACCGGAAAGTGTGGTCATGGTGGCAATAGAAGGAGAAAGAATGGGGAAAAACAAGAGAGGAAGAAGAAGAACAGCCTGGGTAGACAACATCAGAGAATGGTCTGGAGAAATGTTGATGGCGCGCAATAATGCACGGAAACATGGAAACGCAGTATTGTTTTGACTGGATGGTGCCTACGGCTCCAATGGGACTTTGGCGTTAAAGAAGAAGAAGAAGGATAGTAAAATAATTATAGCTGAATGCAGTATTGACACCTTGAAGTTAAATTGTTTAGGGTGCACACAGGCAAAAAAATTGATTTCACCCTTAGAACTTGGAGGAGATGTGCAGTATCATACGTCAATACGAAATTGCCCTAAAGATGATGGACAAGAACTTTTGCCATGACAATTTGTGTCAAGTTCAACTAGAATTGAGGTAGTTGGTTGATTTCTTCTTTATTGCAAAGAACATTGGTAACAAAATCCTTCAAAGCCATCTTTTCGATAATCGTCCATTGCACTCACCATTTTTATTCCATGTGAATGAATCTCTAAGTTTTTGTCCATCCAATTCAATGTCCAGTCTGATTGGCATTAAATCTTCCGGCAACGCTGCTGCCTCGTGAATTGCGGCCATATCATGATCATCATAGCTACAATAAAAAAGAAACCATTAATATGCAACTAATATAAAAGAGTTTTTAATCTAATTTTTCAGTCAGAAACTCTGTGTGTTGTTTTTATTGTTAAATGTAATGCATTACAGATTTATGAAATGGCACATATGTATCATCAGGGTGTGAAATTTAATAAACAAACATTAAAGGTACATGACTTTGCTCACTTCTCGGTTGATTGTACACCTGCGTAATTGTCTTATCTTCATTTTCCCAGGGCTGAGGCAGCATCTTAAACTTTGGGGGGGGGGACAATATAGGAGCACTTTTTCATTAAAATTGCAAAATCTCCAATAAACAATTAAATGAATTGGATTGTATGGCTGAAAAAATCCCCTCCCCCTGAAAAATGCTCCCATATCCAGAAATCTCATTGTGCCCCTCAGTCTGCAGTATATGGTACATTTTGACAAGATCTCCAGTGTGCATGAAAAAATTCTTTTGTTCCCGTTCTTTATTTTGAATTTAAAATATCTGGGGTGCAACATGCCATTACTCCACACAACCGTGTGCCCCAATGCAACCTCTGGCCATCAAAATAATCAAACATACCATGTTGGGAAAGATTTGACTCTTTTGGGTCCAAATCTATTTCTATTAATTGGTGTCGGGGCAGGGACAGCATCTAAATGATGAGAACTATTTGGTAGAATATTTGGCATCCAAGCATTACTTCCACGTTTTGCTTTATTTCTACTGTCTGTTGTTTGCTGTGCTACTTTTTCTCTTAATTCTACTTTATATTTTTCATCGTCACCCTCTAGAATTTCTTCAATCTCAACTGCTCTGACAAGGGTGATATTTGTTGCCAGAGCACTGCCTGTTGTGTTTTCATGCGAAGCTATCTTCTTTCTTTCATCAATGGTTGCTAATCTTCGCCATAGTGATGGGTATTTCTTGTATAAAGATCCTCTAAAAAGCCGTAAGAAGTTGCCAACTTCACTTCCAATCATGAAATATTCTCCATCATCTTCCAGTTGGAATTTCTTTGGCTTTGTTCCATATGTCAGAGGGCCTGATCCTTTGGCCGCCATTTTTCTTTGTTGCATTTATCGAATGAATAAAAACCTCGCTTGCGTGCGATTTTGGCGCAAAATGGCCACAGGGGCACCAGGCAATGACTTTGGGCGAGGCTTTTGCATTGGTTTTCGCCCCCTTTACTTCCAATGTGAATCTGGATACACCTATTTATCTATAAGAGACTAACTTTACCTGGTCCAGAAAGTTTAAGAATTTGGCCCAGTCCTAAAAGTTTCTTAAAATTATCAGATTTTGAGTACTCAGAGTTTCTTACGAGTTTCTTAGAGGCTCCATAACAATCTTCGTGTTCACTACCTGTGCCCTCGTGAACATTTCGTGAACGTTTAGACATTACTCAAGTACCTTACGAGTAATATGATGCAGAAAACAAGTGAAAGTAGAGTAAAAATATGTCAAGGATTTCCTTTATCAAAATAGATAGTTTCTTAACTTATATTTTCCCAGTACTGGAGTTTCTTAATTTTTGGCGATCTGAGAGTTGAGTTTCTTATGGGCAGTTTCTTATAAAAAAATACGTGTAGCCTAACAGAGTAATCGAGTAAAAGAAAGTAAAATAAATAAAAGCATGCTTCTTAACGAAAAGAATGAGTTTCTTAAATAATTTTATCCACCATCTAAAGTTTCTCGATTCTTTTTTTATTTGAGATTTGCCATTTTTATATAGGGTTTCTTTTAAAATGATAATGATACGTGTACTGTATTGCAATTTGTAGCAAAATTAAGCACCCGAAGGTTTTCAAACAGGTGGACAATTTTGTCTTACATTGGCATAAAAAAATGGTTGGTTTCAATCTTAAAACTTAGCTACAACGCTTTCCACTAACCCAAGGTTGCTTTATAGTATGCTCTTAAAGATGTATCGTAGCTTTAGAATAAAGACATTCTGTCGAAAATCAACAATTTAGGCAACGCTCCTAAAATTGGTGGAAAATGAATATGAATTGAAAAGATTTTAACAACCCATCATCTTTCATTGTAGCACGCACCAACCCATTAGATAGAAGCTTTATAGACGTTCTTCAATAATGATAGCAAGACGAAATAAAAGATTATTTACCTTACTGGGCAAATGAGACTTCTGAGTTCAGCTCTTTTCTTCATATCCTTTCTTCGTTTGATGGGAGTCATCTTTTCATTAACTCTAAACGAATTCATTATTGGTGCAAGATGTATTTCTGCTTCACCACCTTTCAACATTTTCTTTGGATTCATTTTCGGCTGAGAATGACTCTGAATACCTAAATCCCTCTTTTTGCATGGCGAAGAAGCCACCAAACGCCCCTTTGGTGCACCAGGTCCTCTAAACTTACCCCCTTCACCCCTCAAAATTGCTTCCCCGTCAGCAGCTTTGATACACATCAGTTCCCAGTTGGCTAAAACACGGTTACTCACTCCAAGTTCTGCTAAAATGAGCTTTTCATCTTTCGTAACGACTCTTTTCCATAATTTGGGGAATTTCTTGTAGAGTGCTCCTTTGAATAAATCTAAACGACTTCCAACTTCACTTCCAATCATGTATCGTTCTTCATCACCTGGAAATCTGTAAGCTGTTGGCATGTCCATCTTGCTTGAGCTGTAAAGCTGTTAGGTTTCAACTGAACAGTAATTAAAGTTAGAAATTATCTTATGTTATTTATTTGCAACGAATTTGTATTTTGTTGAATTCTCTCTTTCTGTGTTTTTGTCTACGATGATAAAGCTCGAATTTCGAATTCACGCAGTGACATATCACGTGACTCTGCAGTACCAGCTCCATGTTGAAAAGCTTTAAAAGATGCTTCACATACAAATTAATGACAATAATAGGCCTTTTCTTGAAAATATACTGTTTTACATTATTCACTCTTTCCATATAATTCATCTTTAATTTCTGGATATTTTTAGTATATTGCTAAAACTTTGCTATTCTTGTGTACAACACATAATCTTTCATCAGAAACTAGAATTTGGGTCAATATTGAAAGTTTCTTTAAAATCATCAGATTTCGAGTGCTGAGAGTTTCATACGGTTTTCTTAAAAGTTCTATAACAGTCTATGTGTTTACTACATGTCCCCTCGCAAGCATTCCTCGCAAGTTTTTTGAAGCCTCGATGTTTCAAACATTATTCAAAAATACCTTCAGTGTATATGATACAGGAAACAAGTGAAAATAACATAAAAATGCGTTAAGGATTTCCTCTATTAAAGTAAATTGCCCAATATTTCCAATATTTATATATTTTCCCAATATTTGTGTTTCTTACTATTTTGGCGAGGGTTCTTATAAGCAGTTTCTGATTTCTCGTGAATAGAATACGTGTGTTCATTCAGTCTCTGCTGCAGCCATCAGGAGCCTGGGTCGAGCTAATCGTTTTGGCGCGAAACAGAAATCGATGACGCGTACAAAAAAGCTTGCGTAAAACTTTTGGAGTGAAATTCAAACGGATTTGGCTGAAGTTTTGTCAGTTATTTCTTCTGAAAATAACAAATAAATGGCAGAAAAAATTATTAGAAAGACTGGGCAGCTATGAAGCAACAATCTATTGAGAGCAGCAGATAAAGAAAGAGAGAAATTTCAGCTGACGAGTTCTGGTAAGCAGAAGCACCCGTTGCCTTATTCGTTTTGACCCTAGATACCTACCCTCTTGGCTCGTTTGTTTACTTTCCAAAAATAATTTTTTGCTGCGATATGATCGATAAAACATAAGCAAAATGTCTTTGCATCTGTTATTATGTCTGTAACATAGTGTAGAAATAAATTGACGAGAACGAGCCATTTGATAATTCGATTAAGGTCAGTGTCAAAGAGGTGAACAAATATGTTGTAAGTTTATTTAGGGGAGGGAGGACAGAGTCAGAGAAGGCCTAAATTACATATTCTAGTGCATCATAAAAATTTGTTTTCATGGATATGTTTGTACCAACAGCCTATTTCTTCCTGAATTGAACAAAGATATGACAATTTTCGAGATTTGTGCAGTTGGCTATGACGCTTCGTTTTGTAGGCCTTTGAAGCAATTCCCAGTTGTTATATTAAGTTTAACGTTCACAGTGGCCGAAACAGCATCAGTACAAAGTTTTGCTTTGACAAGGAAAGAAAGTTAAATTTAAATTGTTTCTCAGAAAAGAAAACTGCCGATGAATGTGGTTTCCTGAAATAAGCAAACTATGAAAAGCTCTTACAAAAAGCTCGTAAACTACACGTATTTTTTTGTAAGAAACTAAGGTAGGTAGTTTCATAAATTTTTGGGCCATTTTGTTACCAAAAGTTTCTTACGTGTTTCTTATATCTTTAATGCCAGAAGTGTAGAGTTAATTTAGTTTTGTCAAGTGGGCTCCCAAATTACTTAGTAAGGTCTCAAAACAAGTAAATAACATAATTCGCACTCAAAATAATGTCCAAACAGTTGCTATAACTGTACAGTGTCAAAATATTTTTGAGTGCGATGGGAAAATTAAAACGGCAAATTACAAAATTTTCTTAGCTTTTTAAATTCAGGTAGGGTTGTTTCTTAACTTTCAAGAAAATGAGCCTACCGTTTCTTATAAGCTGTTTCTTACAAAAAAAATACGTGTATCTGAAAAATCCCGAAAGTACTATTTTTAAGCACATCACATGCAGTGGCTTGGGAGAAGTAATTTGCCCCTGATACAAAAATATTATGGATGGCTTTATAAACTAAAATCAATTTTCCTTCCTATGTAGCTTTGCACAAATTCAACAAAACATCAAAATGCAGAAACAAGGATTCATGTTCAACCCAATGCAAATAAATTCTTCTCGATCCACGCAGAATATGAGACAGCACCATAATGAACATGTCACTGATTTTGGACCAATTGGTGGTGCAGTACGAAGCCCTAAGGTACAAATGCACAATATGAAAGAATCTGAGCCACTGCTGTTGGCACAGTCAGCAAAAATGAGACAAATAAAAGAACAGCAAGAACATAGATCCCCAAAGCATGAAGAGAAACTGACATCCTTGAATTCACAGTTATATCAACAAACGGAAAAACTCAGGCAATGGATGATCAACACTGAAATCCAAATGAGCGAAAAAGATAGGAAATTAGAAGATTCTACAAAAACAATAGATTCTTTGCGAAAATCAATCCTTGAGTTGCAATTTCTCAATGAGAGTGTGAGCTCAAAATTGCACGACGAAAAGACCCTTCAGGAGGAGACAATTCAAAAGATTGCAACGACAAGAAATATGTGCAATGCTTTGAAAGAGCATCTTGTAAAATTAGAAAACGGAGTGGTGATGGGTGAGAATATGCTTGATGCACAAAGGCTTGAAACTAAGCAAAAAGAAGACCAGTTTCAAGAACTTGCCTTGAGATTCCAAGAGCTAGAAATACGAGTTAACAGCAAGGAACATGATATGCAAAAAGCAATTAAGATTAGCCAGGAAGAATATATGAGAGAAAGTGAGAGGTTGCAGAATAAATTGAGAGAAAGCAACGAGTGTATGACAAGACTGAAAGAGATGAATCTGAAGTATGACAATGAAATTAAGATTAAAAATAAGCAAATAGCATCAGTTGAAGAAGAGTGTAATAAGATGAAGAAGGAATATGTCATACTGGAAAGGCAGCTGGAAGCAGCTAATGATGTCATAAAAGAACATGCAAACACGATCAAACAGGTTCATGCAGACAATGATAAAGTGACGAGAGAGGCCGAGGAATTAGAGAGAAGTCAGGGGGTAAAGATATCAGAATTGGAGAATATATGCAAAGATAAAGATGAAGAAATTAGAACTATGATCAATGATGTAGCTGTTAAAAATGTTGAGGTTTCAGAGCTGAAACATGAGATTTCAACATTAAGTGAAAATCTAGATGCAAAGGTTCTAGAGATGGAGGAAGCTGCAGGCAAGTTAGATGAGATGACAGAGTTAATAGGAAAGTTCGAAGCAGATATTTTGTCAAAGAGTAAAACAGTAGGAGAATTGGAGAGGGAACTGCAGGATAAGGAAACTGTGCTTGAGGAGTATAAAGAAAAGGAGGACGAGAATTGCAAATTGATCGAGTTGAAGGAGACAGTGACAGATGAACTTCGTAAGGAGATGACTTCTCTTCAAGTAGAATTAGAAAAAGCAAAGGGGAACGAAGTCGAGGTCAGTAATCTGAAAGCTAAGTTGAAGGATGTCGAGGCGATGAAAGAAGAGCTGCAATTTCAAGCAAATTTTGCACTCTCTCAAATAGAAGAACTGACATCACAGCTACAAAAGTTGACTGAAAGCAAACAAGTGCTAGAGAGCGAAATAAAGAAAGCAAAGCTAGAGTTAGAGGGGTATCAACAAAGGGAAGATGAATCAGCAACAACCCTCAATAAAATGGAAGATCAGATAAAGCAACAACAAGCAGAATTAGAGTCAGCAAATGAAGAGGCACAACAACTGAAATCACAGCTTGAAGAACTGAGTCACCAGAAAGAGGAGAATGCAGAAACACTCAATGAAATCATGGGTTCCAGAGATAAGAAGATCGAAAACACCGAGAAAAAGGTGCAAACGTTACAAGCAAAAGTTTCTGCTAAAGTCAAACAGATCACTAAATTCCAAGCTGATATAAAAGCACTGAGGGGGCAGTTGAAAGGTCAAGAAAAAGCAAATAAAAAGCTTGGAGATGAGTTAGAGATGGCACAGTCGACAATAGAGAAACTAAATAGTGATAAAGGTGTGCTTTTTGAGGAAGTAAATGGCAAAGAGAAAGGATTGTTAGAAGAATTAGAGAAATGGCAGTCGATGTCTGCGAAACATGAAAAGGAGAACGAGGAACTTGTAGCAGAAATGGAGCAATTGCAGAAAGAAGCAAAATTATCATGTAAAAATTCAGATGGAGCAAAACAAGAGCTGAATCAAGCAAAACAGAGCTTCGATGCACAGATTGCAGAGATGTGTAAAACGCTTGAAAAGTACAAGATGGAGAATGAGAAACTTATGAGTGCCAAAGAAAAGGAATTGGATGAGAAGACAAGATCTGCTTTTGAAGCAAAGAACCTTCTGGAAGAAAGATTGGGGGAGAAAGATGTAGAAATAAAGAATCTCAATGAAAGCATTTCTGACAAAGATAAGAACATTACAAAGCTGTCAAATGATATTAAGAAGATGATATCTAAGATCTGTGCTCTTGAAAAGGAGCTGGAAGAAGCTCAAGAGAAGAGTGATGTTGATATGGTTGAAGATGAAGAAAAAGTCATGGCTGCAACGATCATCAAACAAGCAAAGAAAGAATTGGTTTCACCAAAAGTATTGATGCCAAAGCTTCCCAAGACTCCAAAAACTCCACAATTATCAACGCCATCATCGATTCCTAAGGGTAAGTTGGACTTAAAATATTTGTGCCCGACACTGATCACAGCAAACCATCAAATTAGGTCCTGAAGAAAACAAACTTTTTTGCTACTTTACAAAAGAGTCTGGACAGTGATATTTTTATGCATTTTGTAGAAATAAGACCAATTCTCGAATGCGCACAACAGTCATGGAAGAAGCTCTAATATCGATCAATCGAGCATTTCGAATGAAAATGTATTGAAATATCGTTCGCTCCAGAATCTTTCGCAGAATAGCTTAGGATATAAACTAGGCATGCATTTAAGATCAGTCAAAAAAGCACACTAAACGTTTTCAATAGCCTTTGAAAGAATGCCCTTTGCCGATAAAAAGTTGGCACAGTTGATGCTTTGCTTTGAACAGTGTCAGACCAAAATATTAAAGACAAAGAGTTTCAATAGACGATTACGCTAAAGATGGACAGTCGTTAACGATTCTTAATTTATCGCAATGCATCTTGGTAAAAACTTCCTTGCCACCATCTTTAGCGTGATTGTCTATTAGTTGATGCAATTTACACATACTGCTATATAATCTAACACTATGATATGCTAGAAGCTACTCTAAATTTTCGACCCATTTTAACATTTACTAAATGCTTTGAATGCAAGCTGGCATCGACGCATTTATGGATAAGTGAGTTTCAAGGTTCGACCATTTTTCAAAAATCACTGAAAGAATTTTCTTTTCAAAACTTACTGGATGCCTCCAAGTACAAGCTTTCATCGATGGATTTTTATGTGGAATTTTTTGTAACTCTCTTTAAAACAAATAAATCATTGAAAGAAGAGTCACTTTAAAAATAGTGTCTTTGCTTTCAGAGTAATCGATTTTACAGACATTGGCATTGCGATAAAATTCTTTGTTATGATTTTTCAAGAGTCATAAATTTAAACTCCTCAACAGGACCGCGCAGCCATTAGGCTAGCAGGGGCTAAAGCACCCCCTTTTTTGGAATTTTCAGAAATTGAGAAACTGTTGATTGGTGAAACACATGTTTTGATGTCTTTCTGAAGGAGCTACGAGTTTTATGTGAGATGAATCTTGTCATCTAGACGTCTTGATGTAAAATTTCAACAACTGAGAACTGACAACTGGGCTTAGGTCAAAATTCACAGAATTTCTATGTGGTCTGAAAGTAATACCGTAACAACACACATTTGTAACACACATCTGAATGAGAATCAAGTTCTTCTCAACAGCAAATTGCAAATATAAAGGCCTTTAATTTGTCTCAACATATCATTTCTTTTCTTAGTTACACCAAGGACCCCACAAGGAATCTTACGATACAGTGGTGAAAGAAATACACGCCCAAAGCAAGTCGTCTTCAATTTTCAAGAAACTGAAGACATGTCAGATGAAGAAAGTCCTTTCTGCAAACGGAAGAAATCACCGAGCATAGCTGCTGCATTGAAACCACACAGCAACGTGATATCTGTAAGACCAACTATCAGAGCATCTCCGAAGATAGCCGTGCCAAAAGAAGCGAAGTCGTCTGCGAGAAAGCATGGTGAAAATCCTGAGAAGCGAATGAAGAGGGCTGACAATGAAGGGGATTTGAAGGAGATTAATAAATTCAAATTGTTGTACCCTGATCATGAAGATGAAGAGAAACCCGCCACGTCAAAGGAGAAGGCTTCAGGTAAGAAAACACCATTTAAGAGTAAAGTAAAGAAAGTCATTCCACGATCAAAGAAAAGTGCTGCTCCTGAGAAAATGGATTTCTCTTGGTTTGATTCAGATGCAGCATTTGGGTTTGGAGTTGAAGAATAAGATTGTTGAACAAACAACATGAATTTTACAGTTACATTGGAGAAAGTTCTGACTAATTTATGAAAATTATTGAATGTTGAGTTTTAGCAGAATTTAGAAATGAATTTTGAGGGATGTTAGAAATTAGAATATCGTAGGTATCCACAACAGAGTTCAGAAAATAATGCTAGCAAAGGGAACAAGAAAAGGCCTGTGAAAAAAGTACGAAACAAATTGAAGGAGAGAACAGAGAACAAGGAAGGGTACAGGTCACGTGAGCAATGTACCTCCGTCAAGCAAACAAGAATATCACAACTGATTGAGGAATGACCAAATATAGGAAAAATTTAATGAAATTGTTCCTTAGTTCTAGGTAATTTCTTGTCCCCAAACTTTGTTCTCGGGAATCTTTGATCGTTTTCTGAGCTCTGTTTCATTATTTTCATTCAAAAATACTAAAATAAAGTTGGTTTTGGAAATTTTAAATGAACGTTCAGTCAATGTTTCTGTTCGTCGTTTTGCGGTTTGTCTGGGCTTGGATGAATGCTCAACAAAAGTCTCACAAGGATATTTCGCTCTCCTTTTCATAAAAACAGTTCTTGCTATAGCATACGAGATTTTTCAGCAATGTTGATCGCTAAATTTTATGAATTTTAACACTGTAGAAACTTTAGCATATTTTGCCGCTTGCCTCCAGATAAAAACTAGTTGCACTGACTTTCAGTAACCGATGTATAATTTAAAATCTTCATTCATGAATCGGAGTTCAATCAAATTTTTGGATGTTCCAGGAAAAAGATTAGGTCAAAACTAACAAAAATACCGCCGCAATAGCATCATCCCTTCCAAATCTCTGAGACCAAATTTTATGAGTATTCTTGCTGTTAGAGAAACGAGAGCACTGGGTCTGTTATCTAAGAAACAGTGAAAGTTTTACTGCATGAGGATCTTTTAACCTGGGACGTATTTCCTGTATCAAATTAGCAGTCATACGCTGGTACAAATTATTAGCTCTCAATGACAAAAAACCATGTGAACTCTAATAAAAATTAGCCACTTTCTCTCGCTCTTTCCGGCGATTTTTGGAGGCTCATTATTGACAGGTTGTTCTTGGAAGTCGAAATGTCTCTCTTACATCAGGTTAAAGTGCACTCTAAAAACTAAATTTCTTGAGCAACAAATCTTGCTTAAGAAGACTTGCTTTCTGGAACATCCAATATATTTTTTCAACACACACTTAAATTGTTGCATTGTAATCCAAATTTCAAATTTTAGATTTAAGATCATTTAATTGATAGTTCTGTGACAAGAAAAATAATGCAAGTGGAGTTCATTTGTCAACACATTTTTTTCTTAATCTCAAACTCATGCAAATACATTTCATTGTTCAGTCCTCTATTTCGATTTCAAACTACGATACTGTAAAGTATCTGGGCTTTGTGGATGGAACAACATTCATGCTAGAATTGGAGGATAATCTAAGGGTGTGTTTGACAGGTACCAATTCTGAAGACGGTAAACTTGGAATTTGTGTTTGATTGACCCTAAAATTCTCAAAACGATAAGTTTGGTAGGTTAGAAAGGCCTTTTGAACCTTCTGCTCCAAAAGGCAGAAGGTTTTCCTGACTTTGGAGAGATTCAAATTTTCATCAGCAAACCCTAGTGGCAAATCTGAAACCTACCTCTGTGAAGTCTACTGTTTTCAGAATTGGGTAGGTTTTGAATTACCAATCAATAACACCCTAACATTGTATATTTCAAAGTAATAGTCTACTGTACAAACCATTCAAAAGCATACAATGCTGAAAATGTTCACATAATGACGTTTGGTTTATGTTCTTCCTTGGCCTGCAACGGTTAGCAGCTTTCCTTTTGCCATTAATATTTCCCTGCACACATTTCCTGAACAGACTCATACAGTGCTACCTTTTTCAAAGATAAGGTACAATAAGCAATACCTTCTGTCATATTGGCACCTGATCCCAATTAAGAACTCAGTACAAGTTTCTTGCAATTGTCAGTGCCTGAAATAGTAGTCTATTGCAGTAGAAAAGGCAGCAAAACCAGCACATCCAAGAATTGCAGCTTGTCCACCAGCTAAAGTAAAGACACAGAAACTGATAAGAATGTAGAACATCCAAAGGTTTCATGTAACAAATCTTTGAAAATCTGAAAAGTCTTGCATCAAAAATTGGTATACGGCTGCATAGACATTTTGAAGGTTTCCTAAGGTTTGAAATAGTTTTCTAACTTCTCACCTCTTAGTCCTAGAAGACCACCAGTGATACATCCAGCCATAGTTCCATTTTTAAGATCTGTTTTGCCTCTGTACTGCAAAGAAATTATGATTGAAATAAACTTGAAGCCTGTTGAGATGCTAATATACAATATTGGATGATGCTAAAAGATGATGGTAAGCTACTTGGAATCATTAAAGATTCATAATTAGAATGCAAAGCATCTTTGGTAAAGAGGTTCCTTGCCATCTTTAGTGATATTTTCTACAGTACAGGCATGTGCTATAGCACAATGAAATGGTTTTCTTGCCAAGGAATTCTTTGAGAATATTCTTCATTTCTTAAGAATTCTTGTTTAAGAAAGTTTACAGGTGGTCTTTCCGTATGGCATAAAGATTCTTACAATTATGTTTCATTACATTCTACTTTTGACACAAAATATTTTTGTCTTGTTTTTTCATGAAAACTTTTCTTTTCTATAATACCCCTGGAGGGACCATTATGGAAACAAGGTTGTACTGATCTTTTAATGCTATCCCTGCCATTTTAAACTAGGGGTGTTTTTATACTAGATCTTACAGTAGTTTTTATCATATTGTACGCTTGTAAATAGCCTTTCTTTCATTCCGTAAATTTTTACTTTTAATTTTTAATTTGTATGGCAAAATTTTACATACATACATACATACATGTTATAGTTCTTCAAAATTCATAAGAATCCTTGAGATTTCCTGTCAAGTTAATGTGCACAACGGCTGTACTATAGCAATATCTACTGTATGTTCCTAGGAATTTACCAAGGCCTGAAAAGGATCAAAAAAGGGGTTTTACAAAGGAAAAGCCCCCAATCACCTTGATTGAGCTAAAAAATTCAGGTTTCTCTCACAATAAGTAAGAATACCTACTGATTCTAACACACATTCTGTTGCAGAGAACATCGCACCAACAACTGCAAAATTTTTGCCATAAGATGATGCTCTAGATTTCATTTCTTTAAAAACTGATCTTGCCGTTTGATTCTGACTATCTTGCAAATACGATGGCATTGAAGAGTCTAAACCTGCTGTAAAAACACCAAAGCCAGCTCCAAGTCCATAACCTATGATAAAGATGAAAAGGAAATTGATTTCTCTGTTCAAATTCCTCTTTAGTTATTATAGTACAAGCTTGCTTATGAGAAACTGATGTTTTGGCGGAAGCATTTTGACTTCAAAGGTGCCACTGTTTTTTCATTGGATCACCATTCAAAATCTTGGAGCTTCAAATTTGCTCCTTGTTGAGATAGTTATTGAGAAATTTTCGAAAAATGACCTCAATATTATTAAATTTTAGAACATATTTAAAAATTACAAATAAATCACACGTTAACAGCCAACAGGTTCCCTGGTGTGGAATCGGTGTACGTCATCTGCCAAAGACTTCTGCCGCACTCATCCCAATTTTGGATCCCTACAGACTTCCTTTGAAGATTAAAAGTCAAATCACAGCCTTTGCTTTGGGGCTAAATAAAGGAAAGATAGGCCTAGGTAGGGCGGCCTACCTAAAACACACGCCATGACAGTTTTGAATGCGCAATTTTCCATGACTCGCTCAACAACGACCTCTTCCTTTTTCTTCATCATACTTGGGATGGCTGGTGTTGGAGTAAAAGTAACTTTACTTTTCTTGAATTCTTCAAAAGCTGGTAAAACTTGGCTTAGTCGAAGGCTCCCCGAAGCGGGAAATTTTCCATCTCCGTCCTCCATCTTGGATTGGTTTAAAGAGGCTGGCTTGGAAACGAGGCAAAACGATTAATATTTTAGTTACAGACTCATTTCAGCCTAGACTTATGACGATGAGTCTCTTGTTTCCCTGTGCTCATTGACATCAGCCAGTCAACAGAGTTCACTTTGTTGCTGTTGCTGTAATCCCACATTCGCGCAAATTTTGGCCTCAGGGAAGTAAACAAGTTTAATTTAATTTTGAACATCTTGGATAAATAAAGCATATTTTAAACGTAAAAGTATAGATATCTTGTGGCGCGGAAACAAGAGATTTTGGTAATGAGTCTACAATGACAGTTTCAAATCAAATATGGATCTCGTTGTCAACACTGCAAAAAGGAAGAGACCAAAAAAGAACGAAGATGAAGAGGATGCCAAGAAGCCTTTTGTTCCTAAATCAGCACTTGATTTGCAAAAGAGACAGCTTGAGAAACTGATGAAAGACCCGGTTTGTGTTTATAATCCGTAGATTTTGGAATGATGACCCAAATATGGATTCTTTCACTTTGCCAAGAAGCCTTTTGTTCCTAAATCAGCACTTGATTTGAGCAAATGTTTGGTTGGGCCTAATTTTGTTGACTTCAAATTCAACTGTGTCAAATTGAAGTAAGATTTTTGGGCCAGTGCAAGGATGATAGATACACAGGCAACTGCCGTAAATGCTCTGGAGGGATCTTAAAAGGATGGGGGCTTATTATTTAAATAGTGGAGAGGGGGGGGGGCTTATTCACAAAATCAAATGACACGAGCGAGGAAACGTATATTATATATGATAGCTTTTCACTTCTTTTATGCCCTATTTTGCTGATTCAACATACAATTTTCCGAATCAAATACAACACAAGTACAAATACAAGTACAAATTCAACACAGTTTTACCCAAAACCACAGCAAAATTAACATGCAATCTTGTTTGCTAAATAATTGGTCTTGTTATGTGGTGGTGTAATCCTCTGACTTTGCAGCCAGAACAGTCAGGCAGACAGGGTTGAGCCCCCCCCCCCCTCATTTGAGCATCATGACAAGGGATGGTGGACTGGATTAGCGTTTAGCTACTTCTTTGATCCTAGCGCTTGGCACTAAATGCCGCAACTTCACCTTCAATGGAGATTCTTTGGTAGCCTCTGGACTCTTATATAAGTAGGGGGAGGCTAAATGGAGCTTTTAATATTTGGTTTTTTATTTCAACAGTGTTTCGTAGCACTGCTGTCCAGATTTTTTATATGTTGCAAGTGCGCCAAAGATCTTCCGCATACAATTTCAAGAGTAGTATGACAACGGAAGAACAATAGAGTCATGGTTTTTAAAACAATAGCCAGGTGTGAATCTTTCATGTGCACTTTGTAAATGTGTCAGTATGCTTGCTGTCCAGTTAAAACTCCAGCATGCTACTCCAGGCCTTTGTGTTTGCCATCATTTATCACAAACAGTAAGGGAATTTTTGAAAAAATAAGCCACTGAAATAAGTCAATAGAATGTCCTGTTTTTGTTCTAAAAATTTAGCAATGGTGCAATTGTATCATTTGAATTGAAAATCTGATATAATTTTGGTTTCAGGACAAGCCAATTGAGCTACCAAAGCCAAGAAAAGAATGGAAACCAAGAGATGCTCCTGAATTTGTACGTCATGTTATGGGTACGTAACAAAACCTCATTTTCAGTATGACACAAAGATCTATCAAGTATAAATTTACGTGCATTTACTCATTCAACAATTTCCGAATGCTGCTATGATTAATAGTAAACTCGGCAAACTAAATCAGGTGCATGAGATTCTATGGTGAAAATTAGCCAGTTTATTATTTTAAAATACTATTGAAATAACAAGAAGTTTTTACATATAAACAAAGCAAGGATTGAGTTTCTTGCTAAAATTCCCCCTGGTGGCTTTCCGTAAGGTTTTCCCTCTTTAAATTTTGACTGACAAAAATGCTGTCTGAAGTTTATTGACAAAGGACTGAAAGCCCTACACGATAAGAACTTTTCAACCCAAGGCAACCGGTGAGGGATATAAGCCAATGACCCTTCACAGATTAGCTGCAATTGATAAATCCAGGATAGCTCAATGGGGAACTCCACCCCAGCACTACGTACAATTTTACACAAGGTCAACCAGATGACACCTCTTTCTCCCATTCATAAAGTCTGCTTTCAGGCTTCACTTTACATTGTACTACCCTTATTTCTACTTCTATAACTATTTGTGATACTATAGCAAAAGAAAGAAGGGCAGTCTCAGATACAATTATACCCATCTTTATGTTGATTCTAGGTTCAAGTGCTGGTGCTGGTAGTGGAGAGTTTCATGTTTATCGTGGTACGAGAGATAGAGAGATGAAAAGAAATGAGTGGCTTGAAGCACAAAGTGCAAAGGTAACACTATTATCCTCCCCTTGTCCTCATTTACAGGTTTTGTAAAAACTTAACATGATCTGTAATGCATACAAGGCCTGTAATGCATGGGAAAATGGTCCAATGACACATCTGCTTCCATGTCCAAGCATTTTTAGAGCAACTTTCAAATTTGACTTCTTTTCAAGAAAGAATGACAAGCGACATGTTTTAGGGTAGTAATTTTAGAAAACCATTTCATCAATGAATTTAACATGTCTCAGCTTCAGCACCAGCAGGCAAATCACTCAAAGGATCTTGTAGACTTTTGTATAAATTCCCAGAAATCTTTCAACAATTTTTGGGGGCTCTGAAATCATCAACAAATTGTTCAAGATGTCACAAAAAACTTGTAAAGATCGAAGAGATTTTTAAAATGCCAGAATCTAGTGGACCATTTTTCAAGTGATTTGCCCGTCTTTTTCATCACTGTTAGGCCTATTCTAACAACCATCCAGGGTGCCTTCAATGGTGCAAGGAGCATTGTGGACTCCTTTGTTCTGAAAAAAATGTTGACTCGATACAAACACCTTAACTTTTATTCCAAGCTTCTGCCTAAACTGTGAGTAGAGTGAGTTACCTCTCTGGAATACCAATTAAGGTGGTAGTATCAAATAAACATTTAATTCAAAAAAGGTGTCTACAATGCTCCTTGCACCATTGATGGCAAGCAAAATTAAGCAGGAGAGCTGTCCTCAATCAAAGAAAGTTACAGTTCTTCAGAATCGTGTTCTCTGGATTCTCTGTCATTGTCTGATTTATTATCTAGAAATTCCTGGAACTCTTCATCTTCAGGCAGAGCATCTTCGTCATTAATTGACTCTTCAAGATCATCTGAACTATCTTTGACTTCTTCCTTGATAGAATCTTTTACTTGGTCCTGAACATTTGATGTCTTATCTTCTGAGATCGTTCTCTGCACTGCCTCATCCGCAGATGCAGCCTTCACATCGAGTTTCTCCTTTTCTGCTTTTTCTGCTGCTGCAACGTTGTCTTTGACATCTATGATATCTTCGATATTCAGATTTACAGTCTGGTCATCTAGAAAGTAAAAATTTGTAAAGTATTGTTTATTCTGTAAGATAAGATGAGATCTGGAACTCATGGTTGTTGTTATTGTAATATTGCTGCTTAGCGCATGCGCGTAGCAGACATTTAGAAGAAATTCCTGTGTCGATCGCTATGTATGTATGTTTTGCTGACTGCCCACCATAGAAATAGAAATGCCGCCAAGGATGCAAGGAGTTGGCTTACGTTCATTGCGAGAAGAAGGGGATTTTCACTGACTCTGGTACGTATCAAATCATTTTTAAAAATCTCATTTCATAGTAAATATGAGAGGATTTCTTTTTATCCTCTCTGCTGTGTTGACAATTTATTGTTTTGCAGCGGATGTCCAGAAGGAAGATTTCATCAACGATGGCCTAAGCGTTTCTTACACTTTCACAAATAAACAGCATTGACCTGCCCTTTGTGGCAACAAATGAAACGTATAAACCCATTGTGTGTGGTAACTTGTAGCAACAAAAGCAAATATATCAGAAATGCCCACTGAGGCATCCAACAACAGTGACTTTCCCATTGTGGAAAGAAGATGAATCACCCATGTGGTGATAAACAGTGAATTGCCTATATTGTGGGCTACTACTTCAAAACCGTGCAAAACCAACTGAAAAAAACAGCAAATTAAACAACGAATCATCATTCAGGATGCTCAATTACTTTTGGAAATATTTGTCAAAGCTCTTTCTTTAGTAATACACAAGATGATAATGATTCACCATTCATTCCTTTGCATACAGCACCTGAAAATGTTTTCACAGATAACAACCATGCAATTTTCATATTAGATGGGTACATGGTATCTCACGATCCTAACTCGGGGTTTTATGTATTTGCTTTTAGTAGAGTATTGTTGCACTTTAGAATAGTAGTTTTCTTTTTGCTTTGAAAACTTCAAACAAGATAATTTCCCATTGCATAGAAAATCATAAGAGAGGATTGCAAACAAGATAATTGAAAGGATCTTTCAACCATGATTCTTTTGGAAGAGTTTTGATTGGCTTCTTGATTAACTTTTCCCCTCCTTTAGCTCAAATATTTTTGTCAGTATATTTTTGTTATCTATTTAGGTACCTAAATCAGCCTTTTCAACCAGCATACCTTGCATGTGCCATCTTTTTATTGGTGGTCATTTTTATGGACTGTAAAAATGGCAACAACGAAAAGACCGCAAATGGTGTATTCACAAACCATGCTCGTTGCAAAGGCCCCTTTAATGTTGCCATATGACTATGCACATATATATCTCATACACAAAAGCTTAATATCTCATGTACATTTTGTTGCAGAAATGAAAGGTAACTTATTAATTTGTGACAGCTCATGTAAAGATTAACACAGCATTGGATTAGCAACATATTAACAGTGCATATTCCGGTAACTGTTTGCACAGCATTGGATCAGTATTTGCTTCTTTAACCATTGACATCCAAAGACCAAAACTGCTAGCTGCACATTCTTACAAAGACCAAAAAGCATTGGATCAGCATTGCTTCTGCGACCATTCTTCGCACCTTGTGACCTTTTAACTTTGATACAAACTGTTACCAGATGTCTTTTGAAGAATTGTTATGGCCAACTGTTGTGCATCATATACCCTCAAGACTTGTTTTCATTTGAGGCATAATACAAAACCTGTTATTTGACACAGGATTGAAAAGGGGACACTTTGTGTATTGCCATCATGTATCAAGTTGTTTGAATATTATTGAAGAGGCTGATTAATGCAGATGGAAGCAGATAATTGACATTTTGAGCTAATTACAAAGGAATGATCATAAAAGCTACTGTATTACTTCTAATGCATCAAAACTATTTTTACTTCAAAATGCCAGTGTTGATCTGTGGCCAAATGAGAACATCATAAATACTATTTGAGGTACCACCTGGGGAAAAGATAGCCTTGCAGTCCAAGGAAGTACAAAATGAACTGACATTGATTAACCAAGTCTTAAATTTACAATTGAAGACTGAATTGAGATTAATATCACATTACGTTTTAACTAGTATTATAGTCGTGTAATGCAGTCTTGAAATTTACATACAGTTCTCATAGTTTTTTAATTGTTCTACCTCAAAAAGCTGCAATTTACCTTGGTTTCAAACAGATGCTCCAAAACATCCACTCTGACATTTATTCTTTTAACAATCTGCGGACTGTTAACTAGTGCTATTAGCATCATCGTAGGGGGAGATAAAATTTGGGGGGCTGGGGGGCACAGGGCCTCCCAAGATGAGGGAAGCAAACGTAACGATAAGAATGCAGCTGCTCTTCATCTTCACCTTTCACCAGACTTCTTT
Organism: Aurelia coerulea; assembly: GCA_039566865.1. Taxonomy (NCBI): domain Eukaryota; kingdom Metazoa; phylum Cnidaria; class Scyphozoa; order Semaeostomeae; family Ulmaridae; genus Aurelia; species Aurelia coerulea. Next base: position 529,287 of record CM076949.1, read on the forward strand.
CGATAAGTGCATGAAGCTGCAGGAACGGGGGGCACAGGGCCTCCTCTAATGCACTCTAATCCTCTAATACGACTCTAATCCTCTAATACTTATGTCCTCTTAATCGGTGCCGGGGGTACTATTTCGTTTATGCCTAGGACTTTGTTGTTCTGTTTGTTCTTTCTTCTTTCGATAAATCAGATGAATTTGCCTCCTGTGTGCATGAAACTTTCCTCTTTGTTCCTCCCGTGAGCATTGCTGTTCACAAAACAACAAAGTACTTGGCTTTCTTGGAAAGTGATACAATGCCTTCAAATAGATTGCTGTTAGAAAATAATGCGCTCAAATTTTAATCACAATCAAGCTGGCCGTCCTTTGTCATTAGTAAACAATACTTCTTCCTCTTGATCGGTGCCGGGGGTGCTTAATTGCTGACTTGTGACTTATGCTACTTGCACTACTACTATCTTATGGGAGCGTCGTCATACTTTATGCTTTATAACCAACAATCAACAAATGAAATAAAACAACAACAACAAAGACTCATCTAAGTGTATAACACTAGCAGAACTGCAGCAATAAACCAATACGACGTCTTCCAAAATACTATGATTTGCCGGGCACTTTTTCTCCCTAATGACGAGGAGCCAATCAATTCAAAAATAGTCTACGAGATTTTGGGATCTTAGAAAACTCTCGGATTTTCAAAAATTTTTTAGTTTTTCTCTTGGATTTTTTAAGATTCCTGCGACTTTCTGAGGTCGTTAGATTTTTCAGATCTTTTAGAGTTTAACATTTGTCGAGATTTTCGATATTTTTCAAGGGTTTTCCAGATTTCGCAAGGTTTTTGGAAGATTCTTATTTCACACGAAAGTGTACCAGATTTTGAGAGTGGTCTGCCCTCGCCTATTGCAAAGCGAATGGCAGAAGATACAAAGTCTGCATATGTGTAGATCTAACATTTAATCTAAATTTTGTTTTCAGGACAAAGCTGACAGGGAATACCACGAGAAATTAGAAAGTAACAAAAATGCAGCAGAGGAAAAAACTGCTAAGTTGAGAGCGAAAAGGTAAATGGATTCATTGACTGCCAACCAATGCTAACCGTCACACCCGAAGAACGCTCATTTTGTCGGGAAAGTGGGAGGGGGGGGGATCTGCACTCCCAAGAGTCTCTAACTTTGTCCCTTTTGATTCCCAGTGGCTTTTGCATCTGCTTCGAATATTTATGATTATGAACAGTTCTCAATTTACGCAACATGCTTTTACAATTTCTTGAATTTATTAGCAATCTGGTTTATTAATGACGCTCTTTGTGGCAAAACAGAAGCAACACAACGACAACAACATCCAGCCAGTGAAAGCAGATGAATTTTGATTAAACATTTTCATATCTAGGTCTCCTAGGTCTTAAAACTGACCAGATTCATAGATACGCATATTGATTACAAATTCCCTAATACCCATGCAAATGAGTTCGAAATGTTTGAAAATCCTGTTATACAAATGGGTCCTTTTGTCAGGGTCTTTCATGGGTCCTTCATTTGTCAGGGTCCTTCCTTCATATGGTCCTTCATAGTCCAGATGAAGTCCAGATGAAGGTCTAATCATGGTCAGAATGAATTACTCCTCCCCCTGGTGTCGTGGCAAATGAGTGGAATCCTCCTCCCCCTGGTGTCGTGGCAAATGAATGGAAAAGGTTGCAATTGCAAATGAAAATATGAGTGCAAATGTTTCATGAATTGTCAGGAATTGCTTTGTTTCGAAAAATTTGTAAAGTTCGACTGGCAAAGAGCATTTTTTTTTGCTGTAGATTTGAGAGTCATCATTCCAGAATGTTTTACAACACTTAGAAATTGTCACATTTTCTTTCGTTTCAATGGCTCCATGTTACTTTCTTATCAGACAAAAGAAGAAACAAAGAAAGGAAGAGAAGAAGCAAGAATCCGCAAAGCAGCAAGGTAAGCTTTTTAATTTTTTTATGACATCTATGCACAACACAAAACCCCTAGACTTCTTGTCTAGATTGTTTGCAATCAAAAGGGTCAAGGTTTCTTCAGTGGATGCTTCATCAGATAAGTTTCCATATGATTTTTGTTGTTAAATTTTGCAAATGTTATTCCACAGAAACGTTTCTTTGGTATAAAAGTGTTTTGCTGGCGATAAGAACGAAGATAATTTCATAGTCAATCTTTGATTTCCGATTTCCCTCTAACACTAACGAAGGTGTTGTGGCGCAGTGGTGTAATCCTATGACTTTGCAGCCAGAACAATCAGGCGGAGTGGGTTCGATACCCGGTAGGACCCCACCATTTGAGCGTCATGACAAGGGGTCGCGGACTCGATTAGGTCTGCTCTATTTCTGCGATCCCAGCGCTTGGCGCTGAAAAACACAACTTCACCTTCACCTTCACTAACTAAAAGACAGTCAATGTAAGGTTATAGTTTTATCTTTTATTAACACGACTAATTTTCTTTTGTGTCATTTCAGATAAAAGTAGCGAAGTTGCAAAGAAGAAAGCAGAGAACAGTGAAAATGAAGATGACGAAGCTGCTGTTGATGAAGAACACTTTATTATTGGTGGAAGGTAATTTAGGCCAAACCAAGGGGAGTAGGAATGCCATATTGTTGCTATCTTCATTCCTCAAACTTTCCAGCAACCTTCATCGATCAGGGAGGAAAGTTGTCGATTAAGAAAGATTTGTTATTGGTGGAATGAAAGTCAGGCCAAAAGGAGTAGAAATCAGATTTTGTTGCTATCTTTACTCCTCAGAATTTCCAGGAACCTTTATGAATCAGGATGGAAAGTTGCTTTTCAGGCTCCTTCAATCTTGCTGCAGAAAGATTTTGCTTTTATGCAATCGTGCACATATGTGAGAAAGAAGAATGGCTAACAAACTTCACATGGCGTTACTACCGCCATTGGTATCGAGCCCTGGTACTTTGGCAAGTACATACGAACATGGAACTATAAGAACATCATTTTTATAAAGTCACGTGACAACTACGCTTTTAACTTTTTTATAGCTTTAGAAAGAATTTCTTGACCAAGATCAATTAGCAAGTGAAACTTGCAGGGTGTTACAAAATCAATATTAAAGGCTTGAAGGCAGGTCTTCTAGAAACGAAATTTGAATTAAAAAAGACTTGACCCTTTCTGCATCCAAATCTCTATGGAGACTCTTTATAGTCAAATGTGTAGAACTCTGACTTAGCATATTAATCATTACAACTTTTAAAAGATGCTTCCAATGGAATTTTTGAAATATAGTTCTAATAGAGGATTTTTAGAGTAAAAGGATACAATCAAAGTGATGTGATTGCAATGAGATTGTTCGCGTTATTTGCGTTGTATGGGGAAAAAATTATTCACAGTATTGACATTTATGCCAAGGTTCCAAATCTCGTTCCAAGTGGTCCTACGAAATGTGAATTATGTATTGAGGGACAGAAACATATGTAGTCAATCAACTGTGAAGCAAGACTATTTGATTTGAAGACATGATACCAATTACTACCCTGTAGAACCAAACCAAAGCTGTGTGCAATTTGGTCACAGGTCATAAGCACAAGAAGTAGTGGATATATCTGATTTATAAATGCGCTTGGTTTATTGAAAAAATGATACACAAAGTTACTGTACCCAAATAATGAACTGCTGTACAGCTCAATTAAAGATTGGTGTGTGTTATTCGCGATTTTCGCGCCACTCAAAGGCAGCCAAAGCAAGCTCATGCAATATAGCGCTGCGCAGCAAGGTGTGGCCTCGGCTGTGGCTACCGTTTTTTGGGCATATCAACTATACTGACCATGAGAAGCGCTTCGGAGTTTAATGTCAGTACGTCTTATCGCTCGTGGCTTATCCCTAGTAACTCTTCATAGTCATAGAAATGAGTTCAGTTGTTCGAAAGGGATTTATTTTTTATCTACCTGCACAGATTAAAGTAAGGTGGATGTTTTCGTCAATTCGGCATGCTTCATCAAAAGACTCATTTGTAAACAAGATGCCGCAGTTTGCATTGGCACCTCTTTTCGATGAATGAATCTATTGGCAATGTCTCTGTTTTATTTTCACTAACTGTGTAATACTTTTACTTGAAATATTCATATACTAATGATGCGTTTGCACAATTTCAGGTAGTCATGCAGTGTTTATCTTGACAACTACCCTTGGTTACAAAACAAAGACCGACCACAGTCTCTATTGATTTCAATGTTAATGACCCTACCTGCCAAACCAGGCTACCTAAATCATTTGAACAGTGTGCTGTTTTGAAAGATATTATCCCCTTATTCATGGTTGTAGTATACACTCTACACACCAAACTATTCAGTTGCTTAACATTAGAGTCAAAATTTATATGCAACAAGAACGTGTATTTTACCATGTTGCTAAGTGATGATCCTAAACGTATTGAAAGTTCTGCAGCGAGCTAGTGACGAACGTCTGTTCGTAGAGGGCAGCTGAAGGTTTTTTGTTTCCTCTTAAATCTAAGTCTGTTAAATCTCATCGTTTTAGCCTAATCGTAGCTTTTCTTAGTCCTATCCGCAGCCGTTCATAGCTACCATTGGCTACTTGGAATATCTGGAGAATTTTGCAGGGAGTGTTGCTTTGTGTGGTTGAACGAAAACATCGAAGAAGATGCCTGAGCCAACGCCACTGGAAGATTTTGGGGACTATGAACAGGTCAAGCAAGATCCTGTTTTAGAAGGGGATGCAAACGGAGACGGAGAATATGAGGAAGAGGAAGATGCTGTCCAGGAGATAGGGGGTCAACAAGAAAATGGGGAAAACGGAGAAGAGAACGGGAATGGAACTGGTGCGCATGACGATAGTGATGATGATGATGATGGACGAAATGAGGAAGCCGTTGAACCAATTAGGTAATAAACCTTTTACCTATTCTAAAAAGGAATCTTGATCGAACGATATTTGTGTACATTTGTAGGATTTTCGAACGTGCAAAATGGTGACAGAAGCTATAACGCCACTCAATCGAACCTTTGCATGGAAATGTATAAAAATTTCGCTCGATCCAGGCTCTTTTGTAGAATAGCTATAAGGTCTATGATTGCATTCTTTTTGACTGGCTCCCAACTCCCAACGTGACAGACCCCCAACGTCAGAAAATTTGCAAAACATGGCCATATTCAGGCAAAAATTCGTCTTAAATCGGACAAAGTTTCCATAAATTATGGACTCCTTATCGGACAGCCCCCTGGCCAGGTTTTATCTTTCTTTACGTATATATTGACAGCAACATAGTTTTTTCGTTTTCATTATTTTGAGAAGCCGAGCGATTTGCTTTGCTTTTGATTTACCAACCAAATGAATCAACAACACCATTAATTCGGTACTCTTGCATCGCGAAGTAAATCGTTCTTTCAAACGTTGTCGACTCTTCTAAGCGAAGAAGCACTGCCACACAGGGAAATCTGTGTTGATATAAAAAGACACATCCAAAATGTTTGTTACAATTATCAAAACGAAACATTTGATGGTCCTTCTGATTGGCTAAGCTCTAGCCAATGCGTAATTGATACCTTTGCAAGTGCGTAACGGTTTTTGGAATTGAATTTTCTCGAAAGGCCCCTAAAAAACTTAAAGGGAGTGCAAAGACCAGCATGCTCTGCGCAAAGTCAGTGACTTGCTCTGCACTGCTTCCAGAATAACTGACTGTACGAAATTCACGAAAACAATAACAAACGATGGCAAAGGCTGCTGGTCTTTGTACTCCCTTTAAACAAACGGCTGAAAATGGTGATCAAATTTTGTCAGATTTCCTGCCTCACAGTTATGACAATTACTTGTTTGCACGTGTTACCTGCTTGGGAGGAACAAGGGTAAATTTTGTAAAACAAAGGATTTCTGATCAAGACAAAGCAATTTCGCAGCTTCAAGAAAATAGGTTTCACAAATGCGCAGACAACCATTATGTTTGCACTCCTTGTTTATTTTGATTGGATTGAGTGCGCTCAGAAGTGCGAAATCTATTGTTTAGAAAGGCAAATCGCTTTGTCCTTCTCTTTCAGAAACCTAAACTTTTGAAACCTACAACCTTCCGAAGGGATAACACGATGGTACATACGTACATACCAAAGCGTGTTCCAGTCCTTTGCTGCGAGGCAGGAATATTTGGGAAGACATCTCCGCTTCCGCCAGTAAACAAGAAATTTGCCATCATTATTATTGTTTTGATATCCAAGGAAGGGTAGCCATTTTGAATGGGGATTGTTTTCTTGACTGACCTGGTACAAAATCTCATATTTGAGCCAAAAGGTAATTGAAAGTACACTAATATTTTTGTTATCTGTTAAGACATCAACCACAAACATATCTAATTTTAAAGTGACCTAATATTGACGAAAAATGTGGTGATGTGCTTGACTGGAAAGGAATCAATTTGTGATTGGATAACTATGAATTGATTTGGTATGGGATATACTACAATATTGTGGGCAAATATTGGTAAGAGAGTTTGTGAAACATATGTAAACTCGTGGGAATTTCTAAAGAGTTACTGGCATTTATAATGCTACAGCTACGCAGCTTCAGCAGAAGTCAGCAAATTTGTTTGAAGAACTAGCTGTAAAACTGTTTGAAGCTGATCAACTGAGAAATCCTTGGTTTTTTAGTGTTATTTGAACAATTTGCGTCGCTGTAGGCAATTATGAGGCTGGTGCAACTTTATGACCCCAGAATAATCGGAATTTCTTTTTTTAGGCCAAGTTCTGTGAATTCGCAAGGAAATGGAAGCCAACGAGGTGGAAGCAGAGGAAGCCGACCAAAAAGCAATACATCAAATGCTTCCAATGAGTTGGAGAAGATGATCGAACAGGAAATGGAGAATGAGGAGCAAGGAGAACTCAGATCGGTATGACTATTTTTTATTTCTATCAAAATTAGCATATGCCTTGATTCTTTACAAAACTTTAAAACTGAATATGTAAAATGTTATCGCCCCATTCTTTCAATTAAATTGTTACTAGTCATACACTGTAATGAAAGCTATGTGGTTAGCATTTTCGTTGCTAATCATTCTACATAAGCTCAGAAGGCTCAAAACAAAACCTTAAGATATCATCTGGGAATCAAGGACCAAAATGGTAACCTCTAACAGCAGTTTCGAATTGAAAACCTAAGACTAATCCATTTACCACCAATCACTGTCATCAAAAGTAAAGTACTCAAAAGTAAAGTACTCAAACTGTTTGGCCACACTAGACGAATGGATCGAGGCGTCAGCAAGATCTGTTTCAGGGATGTAGGAAGCATCTCAAACTTGGGGGGGGGCATGACACTTCAAGGGCACTTTTTTATTAAGCTAATGGGGCAATTCCTGAAAATAGAAATGGCATTTCTTTGTTTATTCCAACATTTGGGGACACGTGTCCCCAGTGCCCCCGGTTCCTACGTGTCTGACTGTCTGGGAACGCAGGAGTAATGGACAGAGAAATAGTGGACGGCAATGTAAAAGATGGAGAGATAACATCAAAGCATAGACAGACCTGATACAGTTTCCCTGAACGCTCTTGTCAAAGATCGAAAACAGAAAGTACAGGCAGAGATAGCGGTTGATGATGATGAACCATAACAAATGTGTGTTCTGTGTTTGTGTTCCACACTATTGTTTTGTTGAGTAATCTTTGTGGCAAGGTATAGTAGAATTTTGAGACGCCTGTGCAACCAATCATAGTACTTATATCTTTTTGAAGAAAAAGCTTTAGCAAAATGATTGTTTGGCAATGACCATCGAAATATTTTATCTTATAACGAGCAACGAAAAGGTTTCCGATTTAAGAAACCACTGAGCTAAAAATAGAGATAGTATCTTACTTAATGGTATGTTGTTGAAAAAACATTGCTACAAACCAAACTGTTGATTCGCACTTTAAAGTTTCCTAGGTTGTTTTCGCATGGTAGATCTAACTTGTGTTGTCTTGGGATTTGAAGAGGGAATAGATGGGGAATGGTGCGAACTTGTTTAGCCGTGTTTATTGAATACTTGGTGGAGTTTTGAGACTTTGATAAATGTCTGGGGGCAGTTAGCTTAATTTGGGCCCCTCTTTTGCAATGCAATGTGATAGAGAGTATGATAGCGAGGCTGTAACAGGTGAGTCAGAAATATATAGATACCCTTTGAAACATCGTATTACAGTAACAATAACACCAATTTGAAGAATCACAACTCCGTTGCCTAACTGATGGTTTAATTTAATTTTGAGAATTATTTCGTAATTTGAAATTCATTATCTTAATCCCAATGAAGAATTCCTGAAAACTAGCTTACATTAGCTTCAACGAAAGCTATAAGTGATTTGCTCAATTTGATCCATGTTTCAACAATCAAAATGGTAAAATAATTTTTTTCTTAGCTCGTGCATTGCTTTCTAATGATGCAGAAACTCTTAAATTGTTAGTATGATGGAAACTCTTCAAATGTTGGTATGCTTTCCCATCAACGCTGGGCATCAAACAATCTTAATCTACATGATTGTGAACAACCCATTTTTAATTGTTTTGGGGCATATCAAGAAATAGGACACTCAGCTGATTCCTAATTTTAAAAGGGAATATTGCGCCTAAAATCATGTGAAAAAATCTTAAAAATCAATTTAAAGCCTCAGTAAGATATACACTGATGGCAAAATACCTAAAGTTCAGTTTAAAGCACATATGTCACGTTAGCAATTGGTCAATACAACAACAAACAAGTTTGGTGTGGAATTCCATTGTTTCGTGACTTTTTATTTCTGTTTCATGAATTTTCATTGCAATGAAAATTCAGCCTCGATCCTGTGCTTTGTAATAAACAATAGAGAGAATTGTATTGCATGAACCAATCAGCTTCATGACATACGCCCTTTAGGCCATTAAATCAAATATAAGATGCACTAACAAAGTAGCAATGTTTGTTAAAGATAGATGCCTTTTTATGCTAAGTTGTTCTTATCAGATGAATACACTTGTTTAATAAAATGAAATAGAAACTGTTGTTGCTGTCATAGATACCAAATTCAAGCGAAACATTTGTAAGTTGAATTGAATATTCGAGAATGAGTGCCGCTAATGACGGTATCACCAAGGTAACAAGCTAAACACAAGGGCTGATGATTAATATTTTAGTAGGTCGCACTAATTTACGGGTACTCAATATCATTTTACTAGCAAACAAGAATCTAAGTAATTGAAAACCTTTCCCCGAGAGCTATCAGATTTTGGGATTATGACTGTGCTAAACATAAGCATTCAAGTTTACTCAAATAGACTTTTTTACCAAGTAGCAAAACCTGTCCATTATATTGCTAAATATTTGCGAAATACATGCTATCTAATTTGCTCACAGGTTCAGCAAACGAGAGTGTATCTCCATTAATGCTAAGCTTTTCTGGATTACAATCTTTGCTAGAAATTGCTGTTTGGTTTGTTCAGATTACAAATATATGAACAAGCTGTTTTGACTTGAAATTTTCATTTCAGTATTGATCTGTCTTCATCATGCAATTTAAATGAGATAATGCTTGCGAGAATGCTATTTTCGTTGGAGAACGAGTTCCAAGTTTGATTTAGACGTCCCTTGATGAAAGTGAAATATTATATAGGAATTTATCTTTGTGGACATTATCATAAACTGGAAAGGCTCACATCGAAAAATTTTCAAAGCAAATGTTTGTGCTATTCATAGAAGCAATTCTTGACATTTGCTCTTCAAAACAGAACAAAATCCTTACTTTAAGATTGCTGTCTACTGCAATTTTATCCAACTTTCTTCAAAACTTTAAACGTTTGAAATACGCATCCTTGTGCTATATGACCAGAGATATCTCTCTGAAGGTTATCAACTGTTTTGCCGCTTTTATGTCTGATAGAGATAACAGTATACGATTTGAAATGGTGACTGTGATAAAAATTAGAGGAAAAGGACGAATGTTTTACAGGCTATGATGGTTGAATTTCACTTTATGAACAAGGAATCTTGTGTTTGTAGAAGAAGAAAGGGATATTATTGGTATTGAAAGATATCTAATTCTAACTACAAAATTTAAATAATTATCGACCCTAACTTGATAAAGAAAAAACGGTGAAATCTTCAAGAAGAGATGAGTTATTAAAAGTGCTATCTGTTTTGATTCAGCAAAGGGTGTTGTGAGCACCGCAACATGTTTTACGCATTTGTAATGTTTTTGCAATGTGCAATAAAAACTGTTTTGTGCATCAAAAGTTGCAATGAGCGCGTCCCTGTGGGGCTCCGTACATTGCATACATATGCAGCATCTTCAAAAAATCAGTATGCCTTCATTTTCGTCGGTCATACGTCATTTAATTATTTAATTTGATAACGAATAAATTCTGGTGTTTAAAACTATGATCTGCAAGTCAAGATTAACCGTTGAAGTTGAGAAGCCGGCAAAAAGTTTTATCGAACTGTAAATTCATTTTCTGTCAAGGTAATTTAATTTTATTTATATTTTGCCTGCCGAACAACAATGCCCACCCGCCTCAAATCGCGATTTCTGCCAAAACAGGTGCCTAATTGTGTAGACGATTTTATCATCAAACAAAGCAGCCAATGTACTGCGAAAAGGAAGTGCTTTTATCCAACAGCAGTCAAGTTACAATATAGATAGCAGGTTAAGGATTTCTATATCAGTAATCGGATGTAAGAGCAGATCTCATCAATTTGTGAAGGTGGCGAATGCAGAAAGATCAATTTCCGAATTCATGAAAATAGTTTTGAGACAGGATCATCCTCAGGCAAAAATCGCAATGCGGTTTTGATGACATCAAAAGTCGAATTCAATGTCAAGAAGGCTTTCCTCTGACTACGAGAAATCAATTTGGTTTAGATTGTATTTTCAGAAGTTTCAAATGTAGTTGGAGTTATTAGTGAAGATGCCTGCAAGTCACGAATCTAGTTCAGACGGAGACTCGGTAGGATGTTTTCATCTACTTTTGTCGATAATCGAGTTTTTGTTGTCAAGAAGGATTTCATCTTTCGGTGAAAAGATAATTTTGTGTAGATTGCATTGTCATAAATGTTGAATGTAGTCATAATCGAATGAAGATGCCTGCAAGTCATGAATCGTCAGAAAGAGAATCAGTATGATGTTTTCATCTACTTTTATCGATACTCCAGTTGACTGTCAAGAGGCTATCGGTCTATCTATGATAAGATAGATTTATATAGATTGCATTGCCATAACTTCTAAATGTAGTCAAACTTAAATAGGAAGATGCCTGCAAGTCATGAGTCGTGTTCAGATGTGAAAACGGTATGATATTCCAATGTATACTTTATCGATAAATGTAAGCTCTAAACGTTCTAAAGTATTATATGTAAGTTCAAGATGTACAGGCCAAGGAGTTATATCAAAGAATGGATAAACGACATTTGTTTGCTGAACATGTTTCATTCCATCTCGAGAAATCTACAGACTAAAATTATTTATACTTTTATCAGACATGCTCTTCGTATAAGTATTTATCTGAAACGTTTAGGCGTGCTAAGTAATTCATGTGTCCTTGTGACTTTTGATCAGCACATTTCAATTTCTTGTTTCCTCAAATGAATTTAGGACTTAACGACATCTACGTCAGCGTAGTGTCAAGTTTCGACAATCCAACAATTGATCCAACAAGTACTGGTTTCGTAAAGTTGTTTTAAAATTCCTTTGATTCAAAATTCGTGTGACACATAGGCGCTGTGACGTCTTACTTGGCAATCGATTTACTATCATTTGCGCTTGGTTCTGATATGTGATTTGCTAGACTGTGACTGCAATATGCTTACATTCCCGTTAAGTTTACTGTTCTTCTCGTTTGGTTTACGTCGAGTTGTGTCCTGCTGATTTTTTTATTATCAAAATTTGATTTTCAAAAGGACAAATATGAATATCGTAACAAAACTGCAAAAAGATATTCCAAGTTGATTTTATTAGTTTTTTCAACTGATCTGGCAAATTCAGTTGGTGCTTTTACAGAACATTGAGTTTTATGTCATCAGTGTTCTCTTATCAACCACTAGCCTTCCAGTCTCTCTAATCCGTCACTCAAACTATCCCAGGTCACTTAAAAAGTCATTGTTTTCATGGTCATAAAGTCACTCAAAAAATGTCATCTTGTTAGCCATATGGAAAGAAACCTTAAACTAATACAATGAATTACAAAAGATGAAAATTCATTATCGGTTGCTTTTAAAACCAAAACATTTTAATTCGTATGACATATAAGAAATTAATGCAAAAAGCAGAAAAAATGTCACGAGCCAGATACAAATGCGACAGCCGGCTCGAAGGGAAAGATTCTTGAGCCGGGTGAAAAAATTATTTCTTGAAGTGCACATCCCCGTACTAATAAAAATCAAGTGCCCCCCCCCCCGGGTGATGTTTTGATGAAACTTGTCTTGTTTACATCAGATATGGTTGAATTGCATTGTCAATTGATAAGTAGAGATAAAATATGATTTTATACCAGTATTTACTGCTACGTAGAAGTATATATAGCCATAGTGAATGATCTAGCTTTGTTTTGATTTCATCCAACCAGCAACGCCAACTTGGTAATGTGTTTTGAACAACAATCAGATCCGCGTACATTCTGCTCGGACCAATGAGTAACCACAATAGACAGTTTAGCTATTCTAAATAAGAATCTGAATCGAACGATGTGTATATAGACTTTGTAGAGTGATCAAAAATATCGCTCGTTCCAGACCCTGTTTAGAATAAAAGGTCTATATCTTGATTGATCAATTATTAATAAATGATGAATTGAAACGTGCTATCATGAGATCATTACATCAGTCATGAATTCATTGTTTGTAGTTCCTGTTCTATTCAAGACAGGGTACCTTCCTTCTCTGTTATATCTCCTGAATCGTTTTCTTTTTTCTCATAGTTGAGTGGATCTAGAGCTGTAAGCCGTAGTAGCATGGAAAGTCCTGCGGGATGGCGCGAGAAGTTAAAGATTACACTTGCACATCCGCTGGAGAAAGAACATTCATGCCCTAGTTGTAAAGATGTTTTGAGATACCCAGTGAAACTTGGTTGTGGTCACAGGCTTTGTTACAGTTGTCATCAGGAAGTTGCACGGTATGAGCAATTTCGCTTCTCACAGTTTTCTTGATGTCTTTTCGCTTTTTGATATATGATATCAATCACGGTCTGTTCTTTGAATCTTCTTCTTGTGTCCTTCACTCTTTGCCTTCTCTTCTTTGCCCTTTGACCTGTCGCTTGACCTCTGTCCCTTGCCTTTTATTCCCTTTGACCTGTCGTTTGACCTCTGTCCCTTGCCTTTTATTCTTTGACTCTCCGCCTAATGATGACCTTTGTAAATTTTACTGAAAAGTATGCTGAAAGTTAAAGTAATGTTTGCAATTTTGTTCCAAAAACATGACTATGGTTCTACAGTTAGAATTTGACCGAATACTTATTTTATTTCAGAGTTGAGCCAAGATGTCCCGTGGACCAATCCCCATTTGAAAAGGAGAAGGTCAGTTTCAATTTACAATCAAGTCTTTAAGAAATATTTCATAGTTTATCTCTAAGGGATTGTTTATGTAGACGATTCCACGAAGGGCGGTCGCAACCGGCGATTAACCATGGATCATTGGTTTGAATTTCCAATCCAACAGAACTCTACCATTGTTTATGTAGACGATTCCACGAAGGGCGGTCGCAGCAGGCGATTAACAATGGATCATTGCTTTGAATTTCCAATCCAACAGAACTCTACCATTGTTTATGTAGACGATTCCACGAAGGGCGGTCGCAACCGGCGATTAACCATGGATCATTGGTTTGAATTTCCAATCCAACAGAACTCTACCATTGTTTATGTAGACGATTCCACGAAGGGCGGTCGCAGCCGGCGATTAACCATGGCTCATTGCTTTGAATTTCGAACCCAATAGAAATCTACCATTGACTTCGTTAAGAAACGAAATGCATCATGGTAACAGTCCTTTATGCGATATTTATGACATCGTCTGTCGCACCGCTGCATACAAGGCTACTGCTGTACTTTAAAGAATGAGCAAAATTGAGTGAAAGCAGTACGGCCTCTCCCAAAACACAGGATTATTCTTGGGCAGAAAGTGGTCACAAAAAATTTTATTTTTAAAACTTGTATACTCTTTTTCCAGCCGACTGTTGACCAATTGTTCAACGGCGAAATACTGGCCTTGCAAGTCATTTGTAATAACCACGAATGGGGATGTACATGGCAAGGAACATACAAAGACGTGCAGGTAAGGAAATAATGTTTACAAAGAAAGTATAATAAACAAGAATAAACATAAACGATTTTATTCCTTCATTTACTTTTCTTTTGATCCTGATAAAAAGTCAGAAAAAAAATTTGAAGATGAAAGCTATCGAAAAATGGTTTGCGTTGATGATGACAATGACTTTACTGCCCTTTCTAACACAAAGTGAGGTAACTTATGATTAGACCCATTAATACCTACTCGTGGCCTACAGGGGAATTTCGTTAAGAGTGTCTTGACAAACGAAAACGGGTTGTTTTACCAAGCTGATTTGACATTCATTCCTCTTTTAATTTTTCTATCAGGCTCTGAACTTGTGTGACTTTACTCCTAAACTCAATAATTCAGTAAAATTGTCAGAAAAAACACAAATTGAAGTTGAAGCCGCTTGGTCTCGAAACTATTTTCATGTTTTTGATCGCTGTAATAATTTCAGGGTTGTGATTTTTCAAATACAGGGTGTCCCAAAAAAAATTGTGCCCCGTTTGTCTGAAGATTGCGACAAAACGGCACAAGATTCTCGCAAAGCTCTTGCATGATGTTGCTCTTCAGATATTCAATTAAAGTTTGCTACCATCCCAATTGAAATCCGTTGAAAAATGGTGGAGCTATGACCTTCAGGAGACCAAATTTGCCCGATCTCTGAAACCAGCGGTCGGCCATTTTGTCTTACTATTTTGCAGCGATAAATAGCTTCATGGATTGAAAATGAAACAGCAGCCTCCAATTTCATGGCTGTCGTGAAAGTTTCGATCATCCTCGGAGAGTTCCAATATTTCTGACCTCACAGAAATTATTTCTTACTTCACGTGAAGATATTCATCATTGCAAAATAGTAAGACAAAATGGCCGACCGCTGGTTTCAATCATTTCTCAATGGAATTTTATGGGGATGGTAGCAAACTTTAATTGAATATCTAAAGAGCAGCATCATGCAAAAGTTTGACGAGAAACTTTTGCTGTTTTGTCGCAATCTTTAGGCAAACGGGGCACA
Organism: Aurelia coerulea; assembly: GCA_039566865.1. Classification (NCBI taxonomy): domain Eukaryota; kingdom Metazoa; phylum Cnidaria; class Scyphozoa; order Semaeostomeae; family Ulmaridae; genus Aurelia; species Aurelia coerulea. The sequence goes on from CM076949.1 coordinate 544,528, forward strand.
TTTTTTTTTGGGACACCCTGTGGGTAATTTTCTTTGCTTCATTTTTTGGGACACCCTGTAGATGCGCTCGGCAGTATAGGCAGCGTTTTGAAGGTCTTCCCCCATCATCTAAAAGCATTACCATAACACTGAATTCAGATTCAAGGAACAGGTAGGGTTCAGTTAGTCAAGTCTTTCAAATATAGCATTGATATATCATGGGAAGGTCATTGATAAATCAAATATATACTCAAAAATGAGTTATAAATTCATACAATTTCATCTACAGTGTCCAAATATTTTACAAGTTATTTCCTCAAGTATTTCCTAAATTTTTCAGGCTGATAATATCAAACTTAAACATTTGCTTTCTCTGTTTACCTTTCGTTTTAAAGCAGATGAGATGAAATATGATGCCGTTGCTTCAATTTGTTCTTTCTGTAGAATTTATGCGAAATTAATCATTTTATGCTAATGCAAACTGAAGTACCAGCAGATTTATAGATTTAGGATTTATTCTTTAGTCAGATGCCTGCAGAATTGATAGAAAGCGTAGTTGGAGTTGCAATCAGTGTAAAATGTTTATACGATCCTCTGCGGATCTTTTTTTATGAATACAGATGAATTCTATCGTTAGTTCGCATATTTATTAATTTCAAAGTGGTAAATTAAAATTTTAATAATGTTAGAAAATGAATTTTCCAATCTTGAATAATGATGAACTATTTTGTAATTAAAACGCTCTTAATGAATTGCACGTTCCAAGCAAGTAGAATCCATGCGCCAAGCTATTTATTTATGTTAAATTGTTCTGTCCTTTATCGAGAATTATCTAAGGTATGAAAATACGCTTGAGTACATTTTGATACGGGTATGAACAACTTCAAAGATTTATTATTTGAGAGAAAGCTTTTCAAGAATGAATTAGAACATTGTTTTTTATCTTGAAGATGAGACAAGTATCAGTACTTAGTTTATAAATTATGTTTGTAGATTTAGCTTGTAGTTGTAGAGTTGTAGAGATTGTAGAGACCATGTACCTCCGGTATAGAGTCATTGATTGAAAAAAAGTATCTCCTGGACTTCATCCACATTTAACCAATTCCATTCATATTGTGATAGAATCGTATCTTTTAAGAACACGACGACAAGCTTTTATTTATTTTCATTTTTCCTTATCGTAGGTCCATCTTGACAAGTGTGACTATGCTGACATACTTTGTGCCAATGATTGTGGTGCCAAATTCCAGCGACGATTCTTGCAAAAACATTTAGACAAAGATTGTCCCAAAAGAATAATACCATGTGCCTATTGTGATGAGAGGCATCTCAGGGAAGAGAAAAGGGTGAGTGGATATTTTGTTATCGCTTCTTTTTCAGCAATTCCTTTTCACAAATTTTATCAAGAAAAATGACGCCCAGTAATTCGGTTGCTTATCGAACAGGTCAGGACAGCCCTTATATCAAGACATTCCCAGGGAATAGCTGATGGGCAAACGGGCCAACAGAGAAAATTTTTCATATTGATGATTCTCAAAATGTGCTTAGGAACTTGGTTCTTAAGGTGGTAGGATTTATTATTTGAGACGTTAACTTACCAGACGTTTCTATTCCTGGTGTTGACATTTTTTTTTCGTTTGACACTCGTCAGAGTATGATAGCTCAGATAACAACCGAAAAATGAAACGAGAGTTTACAACGAGATTTTTGTTGAGCACTTGTTTCATCATTCAACTGTTAGCTGTTATTTTGATGAGCATCAGATGAAAAAGCTTTCAGAATTTGCAGTTTCTTAGTACAAAGCAACTTGCATATAAGATAATGATTCTTTATGCTAGAAAACAAATGGCAAGAAAAGAAATTATGACATATCAACATTGGACCTTTCAGATGATCTATACAAAAGAGCCTGGATCTAGCGACATTTTTACACATTTTTCATACAAGAGGCTCGATGAAATGGCATGAGAGCTTCTATCAGTTTTATGCACATTCGAAGATTCTTCAAGATTTATAGTAAGATCGTTCGATTCAGATTCTTTTTTCGAACAGCTAAAGGGCCTATTTGAACCTCGATCATGAACATATCAAAAGATCATGAACTAAGAGCTTAAAGCTTTTATTGAGCACATAGAGATATTGTCTCTTGGAATTTTGTTCTCGAAATATTGATTATATTATTGTGATTTCTATATTTTAGAAACATTTGGAAGAATGCAAGAAAGTACCACTGCCCTGCCCAAATAAATGTGACAAGAAATTGACAATTCCTAGGGAAGAGGTAATTCTTATAGCTGTGATATTGTTGATGAAAGAAAGAATAGAAAATTACAAATTCGAAGAGGGCTGTTTTGTTTTCCTTATATCATATACGCTATATCACATCCCTTTGCTGTTTTTTTTAATTATATTCCTCAAATAAAAACAGTGACATTTTAACGGTAAAAACAAATAAAGCTACAGATTGAAAATCATGTCCTTTACTAGTAATTCTTATTTCTTAATTTGATATTCAATTTGTTTTACTTAGTGTGTTTCTTTCAAGACTCAACGGGTCTGTTTCAACCTGTATACCTCGCAAGTTTCATCGCCTTGTTATCGCCATTTTGATGGCCTATGAAACTGGCAACAACAAAGGCCAGTTAAGAGATGACATGCAAGAAGCACGCCGGGAATCATCACAACATTCATGTTAAAGATGCTGGATTTTCCAACAAATTTATGTGTTAGTTCAAATCATATATTTTCCTCGTAGTTGGATAATCATATTGAACAAGAGTGCCCAAGGACAAAGATTATGTGTCAGTATGAAGATATTGGTTGTTCTCACAGGGTAAGGTTTTATGTGTTCAAATTAATTCATGAAAATCAAGGTAAATAAAACTGAATCACAATAACTCAAATACAGTTAGAACCGAGAAAAAATCACAGTTTTTGAGCTTACCCTTGATAATACTGTTCCTGGTGTTTGAAACTGGGAATAGTACAATAAATATGGTACATGCCATGCCATATAAAAACTACGTATATTTATGAAACATTGTTATAGCTCTTTGGTTCTGGGAGCTGATTCCATAAGAAAGCTATCAGATGCAATTCAACGGCAGATACGGTCCCCAGGTATATTTTAGCTTTTATTGAGAGAAAAAACCAATCGCAGCTGTACGCAGTTGTCACGTGATAGATCATATCACGTTTTGTCCGGGTGTCGTTGAACCGCTTTATTGCCGTACTTTCTAGCAACAAAAATAAATCACAAGAAACTGAATCGATTCACATTATGACGGAAAATACAGGGATGTGACCCCAACCATTGTAATTTTTAACTGCCTCTGTGAATGTTTGTAAGGATCTACAGCGGGATAGTGCTTCATATGGAGCTATCTAGCATGGTGTAACACTAACCTCAACATGTTTATCCTATGACTTTTCTTTCTTTGATTCACATTCCTTTGCTCATATTTACAGAGCAGCAGAGAAAAACTTCCCAAGCATTACAAGACAGGGATTATTGAGCACGTGCGATTGATATATGACCTCGTAATGGAGCAGGGAAGGAGGCTGGAGTCACATGATGTGCAGTTGCAAGACCATTTGAATCTGCTGCAAAATCACCAAGAGAGGCTGGCTGACGTAGAGCGAATTTCTCGCAATCAACTCATATGGCGTATTGAAGACTACACAAGAAAGTTAAAGGAAGCCAAGGCTGGATCATGTACGACTTTGTTCAGCCCTAGCTTCACGACAAGCAAACATGGATACCGATTAACTGCGTCTACTTGTTTGAATGGCGATGGAAAAGGCAAGGGAACTCATATGTCTGTGTTTGTCAGTGTTCTCAGAGGTGAGTTGATTTATTTTTTGGTTCTATGTTGCACTAAACCATTTTTAATTCAGAAACTGTTTTGTTTTGAAATAGATGCATGTGATGCTGAAATAGCCATTTCAATTCTTGCTCATCACACCTTATTTTGCGTTATCTTTTCTCTAATATGTGTCTACGATGATCCTAAAATAGCTATGGACTCCCTCGTTGCCTATGTTCGTACCCCCTATCAAGTGCCCAACATGCTCTGCTAAAGTGGTCATTTTATTTCCATGTCCAATGTTATTCAATATTCTCCCATCTTTCTTGAACAGGCGCCTATGATGCTCTTCTGAAATGGCCATTTGATTTCCGTGTCACATTTTATTTGCTGGACCAAACTGACGATCCTGCAGCCAGGAAGCATCTTAAATTCAGCATCAAACCAAATCCATGCCAAGACAACGAAGCGTTCTTAGGCCGACCACGTTTGGAGAAGAATGCGAGTTTTGGGGGAGCAAAATTTGCCAAACAAGAAGATGTGGAGACAAGGGGATACATTAAAAATGATACAATTTTCATCAAAATTACGATTGACTGCGACGGTAGCAGTGAGCCATAGCATCAACGGGAATTTCTCTTTAGGGTGCATCTCATGGACGGTCTGGAAGGGAGCTTATGAAGTAAAGTATTTAAGGGGGCTCCTAAAAGATTCCTCTAAAAATACAACTAAAGATGCCATTATTCTTTAATTTAACAACGATAGTTTGGGTGTCTTTCTAACATTTATGGGCAAACTAGAAGCTTGATATAAAAAGACATTTATGTTGATTTTTAGTCCATACTGCCCTCTAATTTCAAAAAGGATCAGAAGATCAGCTATACTTAGGGAAATAACTTGGACTTTAACTTACTTGCTAAAACAAGAAATTTGAAGATCGGCCATGTAATCAAATTTTGATGATTCTCAAAAGGAAATACTTGGGTCTTGAGACACCTGATTTCATCCTTGGATTTTATTACAATTCCTACCAGATTTTATCTTGAGATGTACCCTTGGTTTAGTTGCTGGTTATTGATGGAATAAACATATTTTCATGTAAATATTTGCTCTTAATAGACCTTTTAGCTATGCTAAAAAGAATCCTAACCGAATATATTGATACATTTTGTAGAATTTTTGAATATGCACAATAGTGATAGAAGCTCTAACGCCACCCAATCAAACTCTTCATATAAAAATGTATCAAAACATCGCTCTATCCATACTCTTGTGAAGAATGACTAAAAGGTCTATTAATCTTAAGAAGCACATGCTGTTTGATTTGCGCACTCAAAATTTTATTGTAAGTTCATGTAAAGTTCCTCCAAATAGCTTTCCATTGAGGCTTGAATGGAGTGCAGTTTCACTAATTCCGACAGTGGAAAATGAAAAAATAATATATGATGTAATGAGAAGGTTTCATTTAGAAAACACGAGCATAGGTTCCAAATCTCTTTCTCGGCGTAAAAAGGTGGGTGTAAAATTCAATGACCTATTTTTTCTGTTTTAATGATTAGAAAGAAACTTTAGATACTTATCTATAATTCTACCGTTGGACTTTCCAGAAATTTTGAATATTTTTCGAAATTACAGCGAATCTTACATTTCAACTCATTTGAGGATGTGACGTCGTCAAATTCCTAAATCATATACCAGATGAGTGACAGACTTTTGCTCGATATCATATTGTAGGCATTCATAAACTATGATGTTCTTCGAAATTGCGTCATGTTACGTCAAACAGTTTAGAAATTACGATGATTTTAAGTTTTTTTGAAAATTTTTCTTGAATTCTTGAAAAAGAAAAAAATCACTCTAAATCTGAAAATATCGAAGATTTCCGAAAAGTCCACCGGTAGAATTATAGAGAAATAGCTAAAGTTTCTTTGAAGTCATTCAGTTCAAAAAAATAGGTCACTCAATTTTACACCAGCCTATTTAAAGATTTGGAACTTATGCTGAAAACACGTGATTGAAATAACTCGGTTTTGTTATGAAACTCAAGAATCAAACAGTATCCTTATCATTCTTTAAGCAGCAAAGACATACCCAAACTGAACCAGAAAGTGGAAGTGACGAGGTTATCGCAATGAGTCATATTAATATTTCTGTACGTTAAATATAAGAAAGCGATAGTTTTAGTTTAGACTCCTAAACCAGAAAGAGATCTTCAAGTTAAGGGTTTATAAGTAATTTTTGGCATGCCTTCTATCAAAACTTCCATCGTGTCTTCCATATAAGAAAATATAAGAAATATCATAACTTTATAAACAAGGTTCTAAAGGGGGATCCACAATCCCATTTTCCCGGTGATCTGTTGTGTCTTTTGTATATGATGTAAGTTGCTGGTGATGAAATCCAGTAGACATTTTAGTTATTATAAAGAATCTGAATCGAACGGATTATTTTGAAGATTTTTGGAACGTGCACAATAGTGACAGAAGAGAGGCCCTAACACCACTGTACTCAATCGAACCTCTCGTATGGAAATGTATAAAACATCGCTCGATCCAGACTCTTTTGTAGAATAGCTTGATGGGTCTCTTGAGATTTGCTGATTTTTCGTTTGCACTACTACATTTCATGAATGTCGCTCGTTTTGAATTATCACAAATAATACACTTATTTAATATTTCGAAGAATACGATGATACATTATATGTCGAGCACAGTACAACAGAAAAAGATCTGTTTCTTTCCTTCCTTCTTATTAGATCACTGTTATTTTGATGAAAAGTCTTGAAAACGAAATGCTCAAACTGGGCTGACATTTTTCAAAATTTCAAACCAAATATTTATCTAGTAATCTGACTCGCGGGCATTCAATAATCTGACTCGCGGGCATTCCTCTACATCTATATCTTTACCAATACTGTGCAAGGCCAATTGCAGGGGTGGCGCCGAGAATCTTCCGACAGAGGGGCTGGCGCTTCCGACAGGGGGGCTAAAATGGCTAGAAAATGCAGCTTTCTTACGTCATTTTGCCAGATTTCCTCCGACAAGAACCCAAAATGTCCCCCAACGGGGGGGCTAGATGCTTCCGACGAGGGGGCTGTAGCCCCCCTAGCCCTCCCCTGGCGCCACCCCTGGCCAATTGGCATTAGTGCAAAGGTATCATTGAAGTGAAAATCAAATTAAAGCCTAAAAGCCCCAATTACAAACGTCTATAAAATACATAATCTAATTCTAATTACATAGCTTTCTATATCTATACCTTCCTGTGGTATCATGTTCGTATACAGCCCAACACATGCACCCTTAACGCCGACTTGTTTTGATAAAAGACATACCTTCATACTTGTATTGGAAAATGTTCTTGAGAACATGCCCTTTGCTGTGTTGCATTTAATTTCTCAAGTATAGGTACGGTCATTGCTGACAACGAATCGCGAGTTTTGTTTCTGCGGACGACGGCAACCTCACTTGTCAGAGAGGAAGAAATTACTCCCGAACCTACTAAAGTCCCCCCACCCCTGCGTCTCGAACTCTTACCCCTTTTAATCAGTTATTTGCCAGTCTGCTGAGTTCGTTGATTTGTCACAGATTCTATTTAAAGAAGCTTGGTTAGAAAATTTATCGTTACAGAAAAGTTTTTGATTCATCAAATGGTAGAGGACATCCTCTCTTGAAATCATGGCCGAACTACAAAAAATGCAAGCCTGCTTAAGCCTGTGCCTACTTTGTACAATGGCACCGTTTCCTGCATTCTTCGTACAAGAATGATAACACATCAGGTACCAAGTAAGCCCCCCTGTATTTGATCACACTCAATCGAAAGATTTGTCGACTATGCATTAGCGGAGGGGAAGATACAATTTGGGGGGGGGGTTACCCGAGAAAAAATCCATTGCTTACAAAAAATTTGCCCGCCTTAAGGCAGATTTCTGCCCGATTATGGCTGATTTTTGCAAATTTTTTTAACTTTGGGGGGCTGTAGCCCCCAGCCTCAATGTCTCCTACGCCTATGCGGCCATGCTGTTCTCGTTCACATTTCGGTAGTGTGCATAGGTGTATGTTCATTAACCTCCTCATCCGATTCGTTTGCACTGTCACTGATTTGGCAAAGATGAAAATTTTCTGGGGTTTTCTCCGGTTCGCAATACGGTAACGTTTCATTTCTCTGGTTATCAAGTCGTGGATATCTTACAGCGAGAAATCCTCTGATTTTCTTAATTTGCTCTCTCCCGATAATATCTTTGTTGATGTTTCCGTTTGCAATCACTTCTTCTCCCTTTGCTACACAGTCTTGTGAAGAATTGTCCTTATTTCGCTCATCTTTGCTGCATTTTGTAAGCATAGCTTGGACCATTTTTCTTCCAGTTTCTTCCGCACTTTCTTTGATGAGCTTTGAAAATTCTTCATTAGCAGCTTTCGCTTCATACTTTCCATAACTATAAAGAAATTCAAACGAAAGCAAACTTGAAACGAATTCTCGTCTGGGAGAAAGGACTGTGATTCTCAAAAGCTGTCATTAGATCCATGTTTGTGAATATAGCAAAATCGAATATTGATTTTCAAATTTTATAATGATTAATATAAAGTTCCATGAATTTTTCTGACGAATAAGCTTGATTTTGACGGACACTGACTGAATAATGTTTTCCGTATGAAAATAAAAGTTCGAAAATGGAAGTCAATGGAGGCCTAGTATGCTTAGTCAATAGGTAGACTCATGACTTTTCGTCCCTTGTTTCCCTGTGTCCCTGCGTTCTTTGATTTGACTTAAAAAGGGGGAATACTAGAAAGGAATATGCAGCAAAATGGGCAATGTTGTTGTTCTTTCGTGTCTTCACAAACTTCTTGACCCAAACTGGCAATATTGTCTTTATTTATGTTATCTTTATTGGTGTCCTGGATGTTTTAACGAAATTGATACCCCTTCAGCAGACACATCCCCGGGTGCTTGATCTATTAAGTAGACCCCCTGAGGGAAAATGATATTCTTAGCGAGAAAAATTGATGGATTATCGAATTCCCCCGAAAAATTCTGAAAAACAAGGGAACTTTGATTTCCCTCCTCCCTACGAGAGCCTCTGCAAAACTTACCTGCGCAAGCCTTCGAGGTCTTTTTTAGGCAACTCTGAAAACCGACATTTTATGACCAACTGCGTGATAAATGTCACCAGAACACCAGCTGCCAATAAAAATAAGCCAGTCATTTTTGAATGTGTGTCCCATTTTTCTTTATCCTTTAAATACCCCTTTTGGTCTGCGTGGTTCTTTGGAAGTGGACCAATTTTGGTGCATGTATAAACTTCTGTAAAGAGTAATGTCACAACAACCCAACTGAGAAATGCCAATTTTGCAAAGATCAACGCAAAACCAATGCTTCTCCCAATAAATTTCCATGTTCGGATTCGCTTTCCCCTCGGTGCAGTTTCTGGTACATCTATATCTTTCCTGCATGTTCCAGTTAACGCAAGGGACAGTCTTGATGAACCAAGTAAAGTAAGCATTGCCAGGAGTAGGCCAGGCACTATCATAAATGACCATCCATAAATTTCGCGAGAAGAATTGGGACACTGGAAATATGACTTGGTTAAGATACGGTTCAGAAATGCAGTTGTGACAACTATTAGGACACTAGATATCGATTTCTCTTGGCTCTTTAGCGCTTGTGATATTCCACTTATGTAGCTAGATATTGCGGCTGACATTTTCAATCTGAAATCTCTTCCACTCTTTTTATCGAAAACAGAAAACTGATCCAGAAAATGTACATTCCGTTCCCATTCCGTTCTGATCTCTAATAACGAAACTGTTACTTGGGGTTTTCCCCGTTGACGGCTAACGCCAAACCCAAACACGCACCCACCTGTGTTGCGAGTCAAGTTGCCTTTCTTTGAAACGATGACCACATGAGTTCGGTTGTGGAAGTGCTTGGAACAAATGTTGTAAACTAACAATAACAACAGTCAGTAAATGCTGTGTAAGCGGACACCGTTGGCTGACCAATTTTTACGAAAATGGTACCCTTGGCTAGACCAATTTTGACAATTTCCTCGGTCAAAATTTGTGCCAAATATGATATCATGACCGTTCGCTAGACCAATATTGTCAAAAATGATACCCTTGGCTAGACCGTTGCTGGCCAAAATTGCAAAAAAGTATACCCTTGTCTAGACCAGAAGTCCGAAAAAGTATACCTTTGCTCGCGGCACATCCCCTGGTACCTTTATTATGGAAGAACCCCCCCCCCCCGTGAATCAGACATTTCCCCCTCAACTCAGGCATTCCTTTGTTCTGCTTGTTCTCTTATTTATGGTCCACTGGGGTAAAATGGGTAAGTTTGGTACAAAATGGGTAGGGTAGGGTGAAAATTTTGGCTAAAATCTTTGTGTACATTTTTCCTTTAGCTATAAACTACCCTCCTTGACATAGGGAATGTTGATTTATCAGTCCCAGGGTCTACTATTTTTTGGCAATCAATACTACCCATTTTACCCCAACCTACTGACTTTTACAGTATCCCGGCAAACCCTTTTCCAGGAGGAATTTGGATTTCCATGAAAAAAACCCTGCAGGCCCTTTTCCATGAAGAATATATCATTGGCTCGTCGAGAGTTTCTAATGCCTTCATTACCAAGGTTTACCAATTTTACACCTTGGTGAGATGATATCAGGTTTTGCCAGGACGTCATCCATCCAGGCAAGCCCGCAGAAGAGTTTTTCAGATTGAGGGGGCACTATTTCGCAACGAAGGCGCGAAGCTCTCAGGCCACGCCATTTTTTCTTTTGGCAACGCCAGAAGTCCTGGAGGCAAAATAGGAAATTTATGAAGCCAACTATATTTCAAACAGGCTAGTAAAAAAGACAGGACAAGAATATTTTGTCAAGATATCTTGATATTTGATTTAGAAAAGTCATTGTGAGTTCTCGTAGTTTAAATATGATTTAAATCTGCATTTAAACATGGGTACTTGTCGTCTCACTTGACGAAGCGCTTCTCTGTCAAAAGAGCTGAACTTTTCAAAGTTAAATTTTCTTGCATCGGAATCTCCTGAATCTGCAACGAATTCGTTTGCGATGCTAACAACGTTGACTTTATCAACTCTACATGTATCTGGACACAAGCATAACAAAGGCGCTGTCGAAATTGTGGTCATGTTTGTCACTTGATCAGTTCACGTGGAAAACTCAATGGGCTTTAAAAATTGAAAGTACTGCAGGTGAATAGGTGTGGTTGATACCTGGATCCACGAAAATCTTCAATCACTTTATTTATAAGTTTCCGAGAAACACTTTGTTGAAAAGATCATTCATTCACGAAACCACAGGATTGAAGAAATTAAAAGGAAAGAAACAGCTTTACAAATTTTTTTCGAACCCCAATTCTTATTCGTTTTTGTTTTTTTCTTTTTGACGTGAACTTTTGTATTTGACGTGAGGTTTTGCTATTTGACGTGAGGTTTTCTTCTTGACGTGAACTTTTTGTATTTGACGTGAGGTTTTCCTTTTTGACGTGAGGCTTTTCTAATTGATGGGCACTAATGGGCCACCGTAAATTCGTGAGTTCAGTTAGCTCTAGCCATAGCTCTAGCACAAGCGTGCGAGCTAAGTAAGGGGGGAGGCTGGGAGGATGGCTCCCCCCTCCAACGACAGGAACATTTGTAAGAGTCGTTCTATTTCAGGTGAAAATCTGCATCAAGTCGGGAAATATTTTTAGTAAACAATGAAATTTGTCGCAATTTTATCGGGCAGCCCCCCTAGTTTCTATTTTCCCGTACACTTATGACTGTTGTAGAGTTAGAAATGAAAGGAGAGAGGACTGATAATGCTTACTAAATATATATTATAATAATTTATGGATGTTATTAGAATATAATGAATGCATGTTATTAGAATATGTGCATTGCGTTAAAAACATGAGATAATACTATATGTGCATTTATTGTTTTTATAAGAAACTGTAGCTCCGTTTGAGTAGGCTCTTGGAGAAAATCAAGGAACTTTTTTATTAGCGATGAGATGTCACTTTGAAGGAAATTTTTTCAATTTTAGTTGTGAATTGCAAAATTTTTATATATAAAGTGCATTACCAACCCGCATGATATTAAAAAGCATGATTTTTTTGTGATCAGTTTTTCTTGCAATTTTTGGCTCAAAAAGCAGTCCTGGATGCATTTATATAAATCATGAAATTTAATTTTATGAAAATTTCAGAACTCCATAAGAAAATTTTTACTATGAAAATAAAGCCCAAACTAAAGAAGCCCTTCTAGCAAGCTTAGAGCCATGTTTCTTATAAAAACATTAAGTGTTAACTTACAAAAGATTGTTAAAAATACAGTGAATTTGTTTGTCGTTTTGTTTTATTGCTTCGTGAAAAAGCCAAACAGCAAACAATACTATCTTTTCAAACGTCTAAAATGTCATTTATACTTTTATGTGTGTTCGTGTGGCTTAAGTTAAAGAACTATTGCCACCCAAGGTCCTTTGCGGGCATCATGCAATTTTAGACTGTCTAAAGATCAAATTTGGCCTAAGCGGAAACTATGGATCCGCACTGGAGTAGTTGAACTGGTAGAAAAGTTTGACTTTAGTTGACTTTTATATCAGTTGAAGTACTACAGTGCCGATCTATATTTTCCGTTCAAGCCAAATTTGATTTTCAGACAGTCTAAAACTTTAGCGTGCCCGCAAAGGACCCTGGGTGACTGTGGCTCTATAAAAACATTCGATCAATGCTCTCTTGATACAGATCTGGCAAGAGTTTCTTTCATCATTTTAGAAGCCAATATTTCAGCTTCATTCTCGTTTCCATCTTTGACAAAACAAACTGCCATCTCGCATGACGTATTTGGTTCCCAGGTCCCTGTTCTTTCATTTACCTTCCGTGTGATGGGCGGGGCATCGACCTCGTCTGGGTTGAATGTATCTATTTCAATCTCTGGCCGGCAGAATGGCAATCTTGTATTTTGTGGGTTGTCAAGGCGTGGATATCTCAGAGCTAAAAACTTTCTCAGATGCTCAATATGTTCCCTGGCCAGGAAATCTTCATCGTTGGTATCTTTACTAGGCTTCCCTTCTTGTTGAATTTCCATTCTTTCTTTCACTATCAAGCTGACAATATTTTGTCCTGTTCTTTCTGCACTTTTCTTCATGATTTTACAATATTCTTCGTTTGCAGCCTTTGCTTCATATTTTTCATAACTAGAAGAGAGAAGCAAACTGTTGAATATTTTCAAATTAGTTTATACACAAAATTCATTCAAGTCATATTCAAAACTTCCAATATTGCATTGAACGACGTACAGGGCCTAAATAGTTCACTACACCTTGCAATAACAATCGTCAGGGATGGCTTCGTACTGGTTTTACTCAGAATTTGTTTGGTCAAAATACAAATAAAGTTGTAAAGCCTTGATCCTGCCCCCTTCCCAGTTGCTGTCTCCTTTCCTTGTTTCAAATCAAAGCCAGGCACTTTCCTCCTTCCTTGGTAGAATGAAACAGTTCTCAGTTCCCCGTTCCCAATTCCTTGTTTCTCAATCTATTCCTAGCGTGCATTTGTTTAGCCTGCGTCACGCAGGCTAGCATTTGTTGCATGCTAAAAATATTTTAGAGGACTGCAACTAGAATTTAGATCAACATTATTTGAAAATCTGTAAACTAGCCCGTTGATAATAATCAGATGATATACTTTAAACATCTTACCTGTGCATGCTTTCAAGATCTTTTTCAGGTAGGTCGGAGAAGCAACAATTGATTGTAAAATTGATGGTAACAGCTAACAGCAGTCCAATAACCAACAACGAAAGTCCAATTAGTTTAGATCGTGTGTCACATTTTTCTTTCTTAGCTAAGTAATCTTTGCTGGCTGTTTTGAGAGAAGGTCCAATTTTGATGCAAGTGTATGTTTCAGAAAAGAGCAATGTAACAATTACCCAGCTAAGAAATGCCAATACTGCAAAAGCCATGGCAACACCAACATTCCAACAAATGAATTTCCACGTGCGCAAACGTTTGCCTCCTCGCGCATTTTCTGGTACATCTATATCTTTCCTGCATGCTCCAGTTAACGCAAGGGACAGTCTTGTTGAACCAAGTAAAGTAAGCATTGCCAGGAGTAGGCCAGGAGCTATCATAAATGACCATCCATAAATTTCATGTGAAGAGTTTGGACACTTGAAATATGACTTGGTTAAAATGTGGTTCAGGAATGCAGTTGTGACAATAATTAAACAACTTGAAATCGACTTTCCTTGTTTTTTTATAGCATCAGATGCTGTGCTTATGTAAGTTGCAAGTGCAGCGGACATCCTGTAAGTTTTTTTCTGCAGAGAACCAATTTGATTGTTCTTCTTTCTGAGTTAGCACACGTTTAATGAGCTTCGAGATTGAATGTACCGAAAACCGAGTTCTCTGTCGGTTATATAGTCGATCTCGTTGATGGGGAGTCCCATGGAAAGTGGACAAAGTGAAAGGATTGAGTCTCAATTTGCATTCCTCCTTTGGTTCCTGTTAGGATGTGGTTGCAGAGGCAATTTTCATTCATGGAATTTTTATTGTTCTTTACGATCAAAATGAAATTGTATTACTTTTTACCATAGTTCTTATTGTTATGTTACACAGTTGTATACGTTATTCTTGTCTCCAGGACCCGGGGGGAAGTAACTTCAAAATCACGCCCTGAAACAGCTTAAATTTGCCGAAAACCATACTCCAAAAATGTACGGACCGTTCAAAATACAGATCGTAAAACTGTGACAGAATCCTAACTTTTAACCAAGTTAGAAAGATCATATGAAGTTAGATCAAATTTGATACGCTAAAGCACGCCAAAGGGTTATTTTAATGATATCCCTAACTTTATGGTTGTATATGGCAGTGGGGGCAGTAACCCCCCCCCCCTCGGACTCAAGGTGCATGGCATTCTTTCTTAACATTATGAGGTTCATGAAGATGAATAAATTTCTTTCTTTCCTGCATCCTGCGTATCTCTGAAGGAGCATGTATCATTCCATTTTCCACCCACTAAATTTGCAGTCCCATTGATGTTGCCAGAGGCTAAATGGATGATAGAGATCTTTGCTATGATGTTTGGTTTCGATGTTAAATCAGAGTGGGATCTACAACCATTATTCTACCGTACATGCGAACCAAAAAAGGAAAATATCTGTTAAACTTAATTGGAATTAGTTACTGATTTTCCTGACGTTTCCTGTTCCTGGCGTTTCTGTAGCATAACTGTAGTGTAACTTACGAGTATATGATGACAAATCTCAAGAAACCTTTTCTTTATGCCTCTTTGGCTTTCATTTATTGTCTTGTCTTTTGTGAATATTTTTGAAGTTACTCTTACTTTTTATCTTAGCTACAAGGGTGACCCAATAGAAAGTAAATCTCTTTTTGAAAATCACCAACATCTTATCATTTTGATTTTATCATTTCAAATTTTATTCTTTCCTAGCAGCTGCAAAGCTATTTCTCACGATTTCGTATGAAACTTCAGCTCTCATGTGATATAATAGCGTCAGCTCATACTTTTGAAAAGTTTCTTAATTTTTTTCTTACTTTCAGATGCTTATAGTTTCCATAAGAATTGTTGGAGATATGGAAAGAAGTGATGTTCTATTACGTTCAAAACAAAAGCAGCTTGTCAGTATTGCTCAAGAATAATTACTGTACGGTTTCAACGACATCTTTGCTTTGCCGCAATTTCCTTCAATTTAACTTACTACTTTCCAGAAATTGTATCAGAATTTCTTACCTTTTTTATAGTTATTGTTATTCTGTAAGGAGAATGTGTAAATCTGATGAACAATGAATTTATGAAGGGCATTAGATCTAACGATTTATTTTTCAGAACATAGTCAGAACAACTGTAGCAATTCATTCTTCTTGTCCAACTTTTCAATGATGAATGAACCCCAAGGAATGTGATCGATCGGAAGTCTGTGTTTGTTGATAAGTCTCAAAATTCCTTCATTTTCTCTTTGGTGTATTGGCGATTCCCCGTGTCATAAGATACACAAATGCCGATAAGATACGCAACATCTCTCTCTTCATTTGCGACTTATTCTGCAGCCCCACCTTCTCACAGTTTGATGTTTGATCTCTGCAATGAAAGTAACCACATTATTAAATGCATCAAAAGAGATACGAAATGGATTCCTAGAATGCGGAAATCCAGACCATTGTAGGAATTCAGTGACAGTTTTCGAAGAAGGTACTGACTTGAAATGAAAGAGCTCTTTTAGATACAGAGGTAACTTGAGTAAAAGCCAGTAAGGCAGTAAGTAGAAGATTCATAAAAAGAGAGTTAAAATGGGCGAAACAAAAGGAAATAACTCCCAAGATTGAAAGATTTCTGGAACATGTAAGATTTTGATAAAATTGCTGCATCAAGTGCACAATAAACGCAGAGACGTAGGAACCGGGGGCACTGGGGGCACGTACCCCACTAAATTTTGCTAGAAAAAAGTGTCTTTTCATGCTTCGGGAACTGCTCCTTTGGGGAATTTAGCAATTAGCATGATAGAAAATGCCCTTCGTGCCACCCCAAATTTAATTTAGGATTCTCAATTGAAAATTAGTAAATTTCCTATGGGCCTGACCATAGCCATCAGACATATCTATCAATTGAAAATTAGTAAATTTCTAGTTTTATTTGCAGAGAAAGAAGATTTAGAAAGGAGATGGTGTTCTATCCCTCTGTTAGGTTCAGGTTCTGACTGTTGCAGCATCAGCCCTGGCGTCAGCACAGATAAGATTTGAGAGAGTCTTTCAAAAGCAAAAGTAGTGAAAACACGAAGCAGATTCTTTATATAGCTAAGGAATACCGCTTTTATTTGTTTATTCATTTCCACATGATTTCCATCTGAAGGTTTGGTTCCTGCCTTTCTCTTTCGACCAAAGAAACAATAAAATGCAGACCAGGATGATGGACTCATTTCGGACTCTCAGTCTGTCTCGATCTGGAATTGAGGCATTTGCATAATGGCCCCTGAATTGTGCAAGAATCGTGAAGAAAGGAGGAGTGTCAGGTGCAGAGCTGTCTGCAAAAAAAACTCAAAGAAATAACAACACGATCCATGTTCTAGCTTCACTGCAACTGAAATCATCTCAATAATATTTTCAAGATGTCGCAGTTCCCGCCTGGCCCTTTGGATGAATACAGAAAGCAAAGTTCATTTGGAATTAGCGACATTCATAGCCATTTCGACGATGAACAATGTTTGGCACTGCAAAACAAAATATGGGAGACCCTTGAAAAGGATCCGCTTTTTAAAAGCAGCGACGAAGAAATAAGTGGAGAAATGGAGCTTGATAAATACAGGCATTTAACGCATCTACGAGCGAAAAGAATCTGCCAACAGCAGTTTGTGACGATTGATATGATGCTTGAGAATCCTCTTCTTGGTTCAGTGTTCAATAATGCAGTTGGAATGTTTAATTGGGATTGCATTACGAGATATCTTTTGCATTTGACTGTAAGAGGTTTTTCTTTTCATTCTCATGTTGTATCAAAGGGGACTGTTTGCAGTAAAAGCTTAGAAAAACTCGAGCATTAGAGCCGAACCCAATAATGGAATTCAGTTTATTAGTGGCATTCTGAAGCGAGAATGTAACAGTGTGCATTCCTTGATTGCATCTTCATGCACTGGTGTCCCATGCTGGAGATTTTGCAAAGAGTGCATGGAAGATGTACACCTAGCTAATCTTTTGAAAGTAATGACTTTATTGTCCTCCCATTGGCATTTTTATCCTTGAATGCGAGCGGAAGACCTTTCATATGGGCAACATAAAATTCAGTCTGGCTGGTGTGCAGAACATTGCATTGTGCACCTTGGCGCTTTTATCCCAAAAATTTGCATGCAAATATCAGACATATTTTAGTTTAGAGTACCTCAAAATGCCCCTCCTCGTTTTTGAAATGCATCAAAATTCAAAATTTTAAAAGACCTTAGCTACAGAATGCAGATGAAACTGATGAATTTACACTGGTCACCAAATTCAAATTGTTTCAGTATCAGTCATCAAACATGTTGCCAGCTCTAAGGAGGTGCAGTGGATTTAATAAGGATTCTGAAAGGTACACCCAGCTATTTTTACATCATCGTTTTTGTGTAGAAATAGCACTTTGAGAAAACTGCTTTGGATTCATCGTCATCCACCCTGGTCCATCCCTTGTTATGCTATTGTATCAAAAGAAATTACAGTATATTTCAAATTCTGATCTTGTGATAATTTTGTCCATAGATGTTTGGAAATACAATCAGATCATCAACAACTACCCATGAATTATTGCAACTAGCAGATAAAGCAGATAGAATGGAGGTATTGTAAACACATTCTCTTATAACAAACCACAGGCTGAAGAAACTCAGGATTAAGAAATAGAATTAGGTTTGATACATCAAGGTAGTCATATTGTATGTTATCTTTCTGTCTCTACCTCTCTTGCAAAGATACCGTTTTGATCCCTGTGCATGGCAGATTGACATGACCAAAGGTCATTATGCCACTCAAGTGGCGTCACACTTGAGTGGCTCCAGATCACGTTAATCTGCCACACAAGTAGATCGAAATGGTGCCTTTGACAGAAAGAAAACATAAATTATGACAATCTTGATGTATCAAGGGTTAATCTATCTTTTATTTGCAGCTTCTACAGCCCGTGAACAAACTGTAAATTTGATCATGGTCACAAAGGTTACAAGTTTTTTTGTAAAGGGATCTGTATCTCTAATCTATGTCTGTCTGAGTTTGCATTATCAGACAAATGTTTCATTTTGTGGTAAACGTAAAGAAAGCAAGAAACTGTTAACTTAAGTGAGTTACTAAAAAATCACTTTTCTTCTTCTCCTAGGTATTTGGTTGCTTTGCTCTGACAGAAATTAGCCATGGGAGTAACACAAAAGGAATGAGAACTACAGCTACATATGACCCTAAGACTGAGGTTTGGAGGCTTGAACACTCATTTTTTATACACAGTTCAGGCATTGTGCACGTTAATAATGGTTTTCTTGCCAAAGAATTCTTGTTTTGTAGAAATTTAAAATGTGTCATATGGCTCAAGAATTCTTATTATAATGTGAAGAATCATTGAGTCCTATCGTGTTGCAAGACCTGCACTGTATGAAGGGTTTGCTGAACCAGCTCTTAAAAGATATCGGATGATCGCACCTGGGATATTTATGGGATATGATCTTGAAGTTGGTATCAATTAGCTGATTGTATTTATTTATAATTAAGCTAGAATCTGTATCCAACGTTAAATAAAGTAATGAAAAAAAGGAATATATTCTTTCATAGTGCCGCATTTTAAATTTTATCAAGAAAAAATTTTTTTATGGATTTACTATGAAATGTTTCTTTTTCATTAGACTCTTAGCTATTCTAAAAGTGATCTGGATTGAGCAATATTTTTACGAATTTTTATATCAAAGGTTTTACCATAATGACTATGATTTTGTGTTGTGCGATTTTGTTTCCTAAATCTTTCAGTTGATCCCGTGTCTTGTACGACAAGTTGTAATTTGGTAATTTTGTTTTGATGACCATTCAAGACATTGGCAGTTATCTAACTTTAAAACTAAACATTGTTACCTCAAATATTGCGCTGCCCATTGGCAGCCTCATCAGTGAGTTAATGAGTTGAATCGATAGCTTGCCAGTTGCTGATAATGTTTGATTCGTTTGATCTTTGATTGACTATGATTTTACTGGGCAGCATTAGATCTTCTATCACTATTATTCACTTTTGAAAATTCTACAAAATTTATCAAAATATTTTTATTCAGACTCATTTATAGAAGCTGAAAGGTCCATGGAGGTAATATTTATGCTCTGATTTGGCTATATCTTGCAGGAATTCATTCTTCATACTCCAGATTTTGAAGCAGTAAAATGCTGGTCAGGTCATTTGGCACACACAGCCTCGCATGCTATTGTATTTGCTCAACTCTACACTCCAGATGGAGAATGTCATGGCCTTCATAGTTTCGTGGTTCAGCTTCGTGACATGACTACCTGGTTACCCTTACCTGGCATTACCGTGGGGGACATGGGAAAGAAATTGGGGTTGAATGGGATTGACAATGGGTAAGTACAGAGCCGGTTTTTAATCTAACATTCTCATCCTCAAATAAAATGATCCATCACTGATACTGTAGTAGTTGTCAAACTGATGCTATTTTAGTTCAAGCTTCTATTTTTGAGAGGACTACAGATGAGCCATTCTAAAAATACTTGAAGTAATAAGCAAAAATCAACCAAAAGGTTAATCCTCTCTACTGGTGGCAGGTTTAATCTTTGAAATGGCTGAGTGCATGCCCCATCCGAGTGTTTCCCTTTAGCAACATCGAAATAGGTGCAATTGGATTCTTGATCAGGCAGTAAAATCTTGAAATCAATTATTTTGGAGCTAATTTTGTTGTTGATTGTTCAATATTTGAATTTGACTGATTAAATAATGCTCAGATATTGATAAGAGCAGGCTGACATGTTCAAATTAGACCCCCATTTATAAGAACCAAATCTATTGTATTATTGTATTATTGTAAATTGCAGGGCCTTGTGTGCAGATGTGTACTGTATCAAACCATTTTCTATGCAGGTTTCTTCAGTTTGATCATATGAGAATTCCACGATTAAATCTTTTGAATAAGAATGCAGGCGTCACCAAAGAAGGAAAATATGTGACAGTTATAAAAGATGCAAGAAAGCGATTCAGTGCGCAGCTTGGAACATTGTCAATGGGTAGAGTTAGCATCACTGGAATTGGTGTGACAAATTTAAAATCAGCTTTAGTTATTGCTGTCAGGTTAGTTGTTATGATTATTTATTGAATGGACGAACAGACGAGGAAATGAATGAACAAATGAACTAGCGAACTAATTAACGATAAGATTGAATAATGAATGAATAAATGAATGATTGATTGAACAAATGAATGGACTTACGAAAGAATAAAGAAAGGCTGATTGAATGAACAAACTATTCAATAGTGGAATGAATGAATAAATGAACGAATGAATGAATGAATGAATTGATTAATGAATAAATGAAGGAAGGAAGGAATGAAGTAACGAATATCTTAAGAAATCAACAAATGAAGAAACAAATGAACGAATGAGCTAACGAATTAATGATCAAATTGAATAGTGGATAAAAGAATGAATGAATAAATGAATGAACGAACGAACGAAGAAATCAATAGATTAATGGATGATTGAACAAATGAGCTAGCGCAATAAACATCAAGCTGAGTAATGAAGGAATGAATAAATGAATGAATAGTTGATTGATTGATTGATTGATTGATTGATTGATGAAATGAATGAATTAACGAAAGAATGATGTAGATGAATAAATGAATAAAAGAAAGGCTTCAGTGAATGAATGAATGAAGCAACTAACGAATGAAAGAATGAACTAACATGCAAACTAGATGAGTGAATGAAGTTGTAAAGGAAAGTACAAGTAATGAACTGAATTATAGCTGTGAGCTGTTTTGTGATAATACTGCTACACTAAAGTAGCACAGTGGGTTAGAGGCAGACATTCGGAAATTTTGAAATTCTCTAAATCACTGCTTGTTATGCAGTTTTAGAAAGCTGAATAATTGGGCTTTCGTGTGCTCTTTAAAGTTTTCATTTATCTTGTGTTATCACAGAGTTATAGATATTTGAATCTGAGTAAATTGGACAAATTCTTTGAAAATGTTACACCCAGCATTCTAGTGGCAAAGAATGCGGACAAATGTTTTTCGGCTAGGAAAATGGCTTGCATATTGTCTGATCAGCATTACCAGAACGTAAATAGTCACTGTTTGTTGAAAAGCAAGATGAAAATGTTTTATGAAGTCCACTTTTACCACAGCAACAATTTTCTTCGGACACTTTGTCAGGAGGAGAAACATCAACACCAATACATTTTCTGAAAGAGAAGCTCATGATAAATTTATTTTTGAAGCTTTCATTGTGTTTCACCTCGGAAAATTCAAATAACCAGGGGGGAAGGGCCTTTTTTGGGACATTTTGGGTGTCCCAAGAAAAGATATTGAGACAAGACTCATTTTTTCAGAATGCTACAAAATATTTTAATTATGGAGCATCCACTAGGTAATAATGTGGTAATATTATGTGCATAAGAACCTTCTACATAGCTTAGGCTTATATTGAAATGTAACAGAAAGGAGATTTTTGGTTAGAATTCCTAAAACTGAAATATAGGTCCCAGTTCCCTAAATGTGGAGAAATATTCAACTTTATTCATTGTTCCAACAGAATATGTTGAAAAGAGACATCAGTCACCATTGCTAAGTTTCTTGCGACCGAGGAATATAAAAGAGATCTTTGGCTCAGAGTCTAAAATTAGAATATCGGGCCCCAGCCCCCCTAAATATGAAAATTTTAATTTTTTTGTGAACCATTTCATTTGTCCTTCTCATACATTGAAAATGAGGTACCAACTGCTCCTGTAACATTTATTTCCCTGTAGATATCCATGAATGTCTGCAAAATCGCCATTTTGGCCCACTGTGAGTAGGCCATGACTTCGATGAAAAGCATTTATTTTGATGAGTGAACCATAAAAGTACAAACTAACGAATATTGAAAGAAATGAATAGATGACTTAAGGAGAATAAATGATTTAATACCCAAAAGAAATGAACAAATGGTTTTATATTCATTTCAAAAGTTTACAAAAACGAAATACTTTACAACACTGCAAGGGCGATACCAAGGGAGAGCGTACGAAATGAAACATTTGTATTTGAAACGATATTGTTTCCTTTCAGGTATTCTGCCGTACGAAAACAATTTGGACCAAGAGAGAATGTCGAAATTCCAGTTCTTGAATATCAAATGCAGGTATTTTCATTTTATTTTGTTTCATTTCTTTGATGTCATTTCTAAGGTTCAATGACTTTTTAACATGTCAAAGAATTCCTCTTTATAGCAAAAGTACATGAATTATAACTTTTCCATAAGCTTCAAAGATTATGCTCATTTGTGTGATGTCATACGGTACAGGCATGCGCATTACCATGACATTACGTTATGATAAATAAGAATTCTTGAGCCATATACAAGAATGTAAATTTTTGTAAGCAAGAATTCTTCGGCAGGAAGACCATGTTTATATGCCCAACACCTGTCCTGTACTGTAGTTTATTCACGTATTTCTTGGATTTCATGGTTGACTCATTTTATCATGTTTACCTTAACACGTAAATTCTTTTATTTGTTTGTTTTTTCAACAGCAATGGCGACTCATACCTTATGTGGCAGCAGTTTTTGCGTTGGATAATTATTTCAAAACATCATTTGTGGATTATTTTCGAATGCAGCTAGATGTCATGTTTGGTGGAAATGGAGAGAGAATAGTAAGTGGTTGCTTTTGTCTTGTTAGATGTCATGATTAAATGTCCCCACTAATCATAGGGAGACTGACTGCCTCGAGGTTCAGCTTTTCGAGGAAAAGCACAACGAACGAAAAAGCACCACAAATGCTGTGTAGCTAATGATTTGGACTTGCATAATTCGTCTTGAAGGAAAAGGAAAGGGCGACTTGCACAAAACCTTTAATTTCTAAACTTTTTAAGGAAACATAGAATTATTCTCAAGAAAACAATCGATTATGAATGTCTACAATATGTTGTCAAGCAAAAAGTCTTGCACTCTTCTTGTTTATGATTTAGAAATCTGATGACGTCATATCCTCAAATTTGTTGAAATATAAAATACTTTGTAATTTCGAAAATATTCATGATTACTGACGAGTCCAACGGTAGAATTATTGGAAAGTAGCTAAGTTGATTTTAAGCCTTTCCTCTCGAAGGAAAAGTCTTAAGAATTTTACTTGAACCTTTTTAAAGATTTAGAACCTATGTCGTGCATATGCAGGTGTGTAGTAATTATTAAGTGATACTGTTGTGAGCTTTTTTTTCTTTTTTCGGCAATTTATTTTGAGTAGGCAAGAAGCATTTCTATCTACTTAAAGCAAATTTAAGCCCACTATGCATGCCGCATCCTGGCATGAGACCCCTAGTTTAACGTCCCTTCTGAAGGACGTCGCGAGGTGAGTTGCGAGGTCAAGCCTCTGAGGTCACCCATCCGGAGTTTTACCTTACTCGACCGAGCTTAACTTCAGTCACCTGCCGAAACTGTATACGCCACTCGGCCACTCACCCCACTCACCCCATTCACCGAGCTTGCTGATGCCTTATTTGCTATTTCGTTGTTGTCACAGTCTTCCTTAACATTCATGGAATGAAGATCAATCGCTGCGTTAACTAAATCGATTCACCAGTCAATCTGTCAATCTTTAGTCAAATCAGTCAATCAGTCAACATAGCGATTAATCAATCAATCAACTTATCAGTCAATCAATTTTATTCAAATAGGATGCCATAAGCAAAGAGGTTCACGCATTGTCTTCGGCCAGTAAACCTCTTGCATCATGGATGGCCCAGCATGCAATTCAAGAATGCAGAGAAGCGTGTGGAGGTCATGGCTATTTATCAGGTAACTTTTGCTTCAAGCAAGCATTTGCTTCATTGCTTCATGGCTATTTATCAGGTAACTATTGTGAAGTAAAAGATTCAGGTTTCCGAAAAGACAAAGCGACTTGCCCTTTTGAAGAATAGATTTCACACCTCTGAGTGCACTCAATCGAATCAGAATAAACAGAGAAAGAAAAACATGATGGTGAGCTGCGTTGAAGGTGTACTGAAATCTATCAGTTTCAGTTTCTCATTTTAAAATTCCACTACATACAAAAAATTTCAAAATAAATTAACTAAGTGTAAATAAATAGAAATGCTAACAATAACAATGATGTAGTAAACAAATTAATAATTTGTATGCAGGGAATCGAGGAGAGAGCACCCCCTATCTTAGAAAAGATTCAAAATTTGTTTAAATATTGAGGATTGACGATAAACTGGCGAACAATGAATCTATTATATTGTAAATCTATTCTTGAGGCTGCAAAATCGCTTTGTCTTGATCAGATTTGAAATCCTTCATTTTACAAAATTTACCCTCATAGTGCCTCATATTGAATATCCTTTTAACCAAAGATGCTATTATCTTGGGTTAATGCCCGCGGGTATAAAAAATTTGTATTAAATTATTCTTTGAAACGAACTATCTGGTCATGTGTTTTGGATATATATCCGAACAGCTTAAAATCTGACTTTCACACCTGATGAAGAGCAAAGCTTGAAACGTTGTGTTATATCAATTTCTCAGCACTTTGTCGTTTTTTTAAAGAATACTTGATCCATAAGCTTAAATCGCCTTAATTCCTTAAAGGGTGCAAGTGGAAATATGGAGAAAATCAGAAAATGTTGAAATATTAAGTTATGATAAGAAGGTAGGAAAAGGATGCAGCAATCTCTTCTTTTTATGATACTTATGATACTTTTTAATTTGAAATTGCTAGGATTAAATTGAACTTAACTTATTCCTAGCATAACTCAAACGTTTCATTTCAAGCTTCTGTTGTATATTTTTGTCTTTACAGTGAGTCGATTTGGTTATTTACGTGATATCAACGATCCAAATTGTACATATGAAGGAGATAATAACATGCTTCTTGGGCAAACGAGCAATTTCTTGTTAAGCATGCTGGAAGAAGTCAGGAATGGTAAGTATAATTTATGTTCCTTTAATTTGCATTTTAAAAAAAGTCTGTACTATATCGGGTCTGCCAAAAAATTACCGTAAAAACCCGCGTTTTACCGCGTTCTAAACCCGCGTATAAGAACCTAGTGGATTAAGAACCTGCAGGCCAACATTTTGCAATTAGATCCCCATTGTAAAAGAACCCATTCAGACTGAAATTTGAAATAGGTTCTTATTTGTAGAAATCATGGGGTCTTATTCACAGCAGAAGTTTGTGGAAGAATCGTAAATTTTTATATTATTTGATGAGAAGCTTATGAAAGCTTTTCTTTGGATTACATAAACATTTGTGATTCTTCCAAAATGCTGTTGCGAATAATACCTCATAAACTCAAGTGATGTGAACTGCCAGTGAATAATAGGCCTCAAGTTTGAATCTGAAGAAAAGAAATTCCTCAAAGCCCTGAATAAAATAAGAAGCAATTTAAGAACCTGAACAGCCTCATTTCCCATTAAATACCCAAAACATAAGAACCTAGTCAGGCTGACTTGCAAAATTGTAGGTTCTTATACGCGGGTTTTTACTGCATTTCACATTGTGTTTTATGATGTACAATTGATCTGTATAGCAATGGACATGTTTTTTCTTATTAGATTCATACTAGATTAATAAGTGCCAGATTGGTTTTTACGATATGCAGACCTGTCTCATTATTTTAAACGCAGCTTCAAATGAATACACCTTTTAGCTGTTCTGAAAAGGAATCTGAAATCGAACAACCTTTTTGTACATTTGAAGAATTTTCGAATGTGCACAGTAGCAACAGAAGCTCTAACCAAACGATAGTCAATCGAACCTCTCGTATGAAAGTGTGCAAAAACATCGCACGAAGGCTCTGGTAAAATAGCTAAAACGTCTATTCAAAAGTCGGTCAAGGCTGTTTGTATTAATTAATTTGTAGATGCGAACACCAAAAATTGGCACTAAAGTTAAAATGAATGACTATCTTTACGTTTAGGTAACTCTGTGCAGATCCTGACATTCGAGATTTCTTCAGAGCTACACAGAGCTTCTGTGATATCGTCCATTCCATATCGTCCATACAATAAATCAAACTTGAAGAATTGTTATCTTTCAGATCTACGTTATTAGAATTCAGAGAAGGCTTTTATAAAATTATTTTGATTGTGTTAACAGGAAACAAAGTGCTGTCCCCGTTGGGCTCAGTTAACTTTATTGAAAGATTCGAGGATATTCTTGCCACAGGGTGCACTGAGGACATTACTACGCCCAAAGGTAATGCATTTTTATTTCGGATCCAGCAGCTTCTTTGAATCTTTTCTTCCTTATAAATCTCGTTCTATTAATCTTGTTTGACTGTTTGTCTTGCTAATGTGCGTGGCTCGGAACGTCATCAAATACTTTACTCTGTCTGAAGTACAATTTACATTACTTTTCTTCGTTTGTTTTTATGGAGCATATTGTACAAAACGCTTACAAAAATATTGTCTAACAGTTTCAATGTTTAGGTAACCGAAAAATCAAGCTTGTTTTCAGTTATTTAAAGTTCTAGTAAGTATGTGCTACTGTGATTGAAATCGGCAAGCACAGACCAAAAAAAAAACGAGAGGTTGTCAAACATTTTCATTTGAATTGGTTTCGTTATTTCAAGAATTCATTATTTTTTGCGTTAATCGTATTAAATCTTCTTGCCACAGGTATAATTCAAGCGTATGATTGGCTCGTTTGCTATCTACTGGTCGAAAGTGACAAAAAATTTAAAGCTCAGCTTGCCAGTGGAAAGGTGAAATATTTTGACTCTTTTTTTAGTATTTTGGTATGATTATTCGCTTTACAGAAACAGAATGAATAAGTCTGGTTGCTTTTTATACATATGCTTTTTTGTTAGATTCATGTGAAACCAATCCTTTTTAATGCTTTTCTTATGTTTGTTTTTTCTTATCAGGATGAATTCACAGCTCGCAACAACAGTCAAGTTTATTTCTTTAGAAGTCTTGCTTTGGCATTCATAGAGGTATTCTATTTCCGCATTTTTCCTTATTTTTATTGCAATCCTCTCGTTCCCGTGCGTTCTGACTACGAATTTTGAACTGATAACCAAAGGAAAACAAGAGTCATGCAATATTTCATTCTCTCATTTATTTTCAATGCTTTTTATCCAGTTTTCATCTTATTTCTTATGAAGATCATAATTAATGATATACTATATTTTCTCATTGTAGAGAGTAATAGTTGATAGATTTTACACGAAAGTGTATGACAGCGAGATTCCCCATAGTATCAAAGATGCATCCGAAAGAATGTTCAAATTATTTGGTTTGTGGAGTTTGGAAAAACATCAAGCAACACTTTTCCAAGGTAAGTATTTTTACAAATAACTTCAGCCCAAGTTGCTGTGTAGGTTTTGCCTTGAATAACTTTTTTCATTATTTAATTCAATTCGAGGCATAGGATGCAAATCCCAGTACGGCAAGAAATCTACACCTGCCTAATTTAATGCAAATACTCATACAAAACTATTTCGTGCGTTGCTGAGAGCTATTCACGCTTTTGCATTTACCTCCACATCATATCGAGGCAAGTTTGTATTCCAAGAGAACTGAAATTGTTGTTAAGAAGGTCAATTGGTCTTCACAAGCTCAAGTTCTGCCTTTGATTTGTAATTTTTCGTGTTTTTTTTACGAACACCAGAAATATAGGTAAAATTCCATGGTTGCAAAATGCCTGCATAGGGCCTAAAACATTTCCATCAATATCAAATCCTGAAGAAACTTCTCATACAGAGCAAGACAGTTGATGATTGCCGTTAAAACCTGTCAAAATTGTTTTGGTTGTAAGCAATATTTCTATCTCTATGTCTGACTTTATCTTTTTTAGGTGGCTACATCAGAGAAGGTTATCATGCTAAGGCTGTCCGTGATTCCATTCTTCAACTATGTGCTGAGGTTCGTTTCGTCGTAATGTAGTTTTCTGAAAATTTAGAGCTCTTGACCTTTGCTTAAACAGAATTGTATCTTGAGGCAAAGTTTGTCATGATGATTTGAAATATTGTTGATTATTGTTATTCTTCAAATTTGCCTGTTCTGTCAATTTTCATAGAAAATAATTACTCTTCAATGGCAGCGAAAATTACTTCTTAATTAATTTAAAAAGCCAAAATTGGAAATATCCTGTTACGTTAGTTTTTCTGGACAATAAGTAGCTTTTGGTGGCAACGAAAAATGTTTGTGTTGCATTTCTAAGAATATTTTGTTTCTAATAAACAGCTGAAACCTGATATTGTAACTCTGGTTGACTCTTTTGCTCCTCCTGATTGGGTTCTTCAATCGGCACTTGGTCACAGTAATGGTGAGGTGAGAAAGCAATTTTTATCTGTGTCATTTTGTTTGTTTATTTTGTAAAAGCAAGTATTCAATTAATACAAGATACCATCAATGCTACTTACAAACTACTTTACAAAACTACATGGAAAATACCACGGAAGCCAAAATACTATCACTACTCCGTGACCTATACATAGAAACTATACAATTTAGTTTACAATAGTCCTTTATGGTGCGTGGGAAAAATGAATAATTGAAATAGTCTGGGCCTGTCCTAGGTAGGATGAATGCGCAGTCATTATGTTTCCTATTTTGCCTGAGACACGATTTTAAATAGTTTGTACCGTTGATTGCAACAAGCGAATTAGTTATTTTATGTCTTCATCAACTTCGTTCGAATGTATAGTTTTAACAAATTCAGTTGATGAGAGCAAAATAATCGAAAATAGAAGATGCAAGCAGTCTCATTTTTGTATTTCAGCCTTTGAAGAATTTATACAATAATTTCATGGATGATCCAAAGAAAAGAGAAAGAATTTCTTGGTGGAAGGACGTTCTAAATCAGCCAGAGGATTCATCGATGAAAAGTAAACTATGATGTCCTCGGAATTTTTTGAAGGACGAGAATCAGGGATCTTCAGAAGATGAGAACATAGTTTGAATATATCAAGATTGCTTGCTGATAAATTATATTCTGAGCAGAATGCATTGAGATATAATTAAGTTCCCCCTGGGAATCATAGAATCAAGGATCTTGCAAAGTTGAGATTTATTGAATGTATACAATTGCTAGCTGTTAGTTCAGGTGGTGAGAAGTAGAGTAGGCCTGACATTTACAAATACAATCAGTTATAATAACAAGTATTCTCGTGATCGACATCTGTATAAATCAGTATATATCAATACATCACATTAGTAACCTGTATATATTGACAGAGATTTTTAAGCTTGTGATCAGACGATTTCAAAATAATGCAGCGAAGATGTTTTAGGAAGATAGAATTATACCTAGTCTGCAAGACCTGTTTTAAAATAAGATTTGTTTTTAAGATTCCCCGGAAAATGTTTGCCTTTTGAAGCATTTTGCTTGCTTAGTTTGCTCACAGCTGAGAGTGAGTGGTTTGAAAAGGTTCTTTTAAGTGCCACATTATGTGAAAGAGTGACAGAAAATTATTTCCTTTAAAGAGATCATTCATAACTCAGAATTTATTATTGTTGAACAAATGCAGTCATATGTAATGAAGATTTTAATAGCCTGGTATAGTAGCTTGAGGAATGATGGCGTCTTTTATCATTTTCCACGTGATCTGCCACTGTTATCCGAGAGATTTACCGGATTTACCACTCTTTCGCAAAAGCAATTTTTTTACAGTTAAAGGTTAATGGACCTTGGTGATTTTCTAGAGATCTCCCGTGAAAGCAAAAATACTTCCACTGAAAGCATGCGAAATTTTTAAGGATTAATGTGCCCTTGAATCTATTTCATTTTGATTGCCACTTGATCCACACGTTTTTTTGCATAAGACTTGGATCTGCCCATAATACTAAAAGTTTCTTAATTCAACTCAAAAACGTTCCCATTTTGGTACTTAAAGTTTCTTAATTGGTTCCTTATGTTTGAATGCATGAATTATCTCGTAGTTGGTAACTGCTGCAGATGTGTATCTTGACTTATATAAGATAGGAGGAAACGGCGTTTTATTACGCTCAAAACCAAAACATCAAAGGGCTATTTATATCACTTGGGTTCAACGGCATATTTGAAAGAGAAGTTCATTCATGCTTGTTTGTACTGTCGGAGAAGAACAAAACATAAGATCCTTTTGGATGATTACAAAGTCCGTCCTGAGCTAAGCAAGCATAAGAAAATCTGAATATCGAGTTCTTCATAACCCCAAATGATCGTTGTGATGCTGTTTTTAGCTACAGTCAGAGGGATGAATGTTGCTGCTAAAGTCGCCTTCAATAGCAAATCAAGCGCCTTGTAAAACGACAAGAATCGCCCGAAAAGCAATATTTTGATCTTTATGTCAAACGAAGATGATACGCAACAAATCAAAAATCATTACCCCTAGTTGGCTTGGTTCG
The DNA here is from genome assembly GCA_039566865.1 of Aurelia coerulea. Lineage (NCBI taxonomy): Eukaryota > Metazoa > Cnidaria > Scyphozoa > Semaeostomeae > Ulmaridae > Aurelia > Aurelia coerulea. The sequence continues at coordinate 575,368 of CM076949.1, forward strand.
TGCATGAAACTATTGGTGCATCGTCTAAAATTAGATGTCATGTGAGATTAACGATAACCCAAAATTACTTATGCAGAACTCTGCAGAACGTTTCTATTCGCGGGCATCTAATTTGAGACAAGCAGTCACGAAAATAACATCTGTGCAGAATCGTATGCATGAAGATGTTTTGGTTCAGTGTGATCATGTGCCTTCCCTCAGTGAATGGCGCCATTGTTTGATGGGATTCTGCACCTTTCCTCTCAACTTCACCTGCGACGTTTGCATATTTGCATCTGTAGCTGTGCAGAAGGGGGTCCTTCTACCTTCGGTGAGGCTGCGAATGCTAGCCTCTGTGCAGGCCGCCGGTTACATCATCCTCTAAAGTTGACTTATTTGCATAATGAGTACTATCAACAAGTGGCTAATGATGCGTTCGTTCTAGAAAACGATTGTTTTAACATAATTAAGCTGCTAATGAAGTCAAGAACGTGCCAATTCTGGGTAAATTTGTTGCTGTGCCAGGGTAAACATCATGGTGATTTATCCATCTTATGGTGTCAAATCTGTCTAACATGAAACATGCCGACGTCAAATTTTTCTATCTGATCGCGGGAAACTTCTGTCTTGTGTGCGCTTTCTGTGCGCTTTTTTTATTTCAGTGCCAAATAGCAGAGGTAAAACGTTAATCAATTGCTTTAACGAGCGTGACGGACTTTCTTTCTTTCTTTCTTTCTTTCTTTCTTACTTTCTTTCTTTCTGACTGACCCGGAGCCCCCTCTTAGATTACAAAGTTGGACTTTGTAATCAAAAATGGCGCGAAATATCTCGTTTTGAAATTGCCTCGATATCACTATGTAATATTCCAAATCAAAGTGCAAAGGTCGTTTTTTGTGTGAGAGGAAAGGAACACTTGAAGAGAGAATTGGTCACGGTCAGCAGAAAAAGTGTCTGGAAAGTGGACCGATGTGATGCATAAAAGCAGAATATAAGGCTGTAATGAACACCTGTGAATATTAAGAAGAGAGTGCCGCATTTAGGAGTCAAACCTGCTAAGAGATCCAGCTGGCTGGGTCCTTTCAATACTTGGAACGCAGTAGGCCAATTTTGGGCCAAACAGAACAGAAGATCAAGATGAGCTCGCCCTACAATCCCCTTGATGCATATCGCAAAGATGCAACTTTTAACGTCGATAAAATGCTGTCATATTTCCAAGATACAGACTGCCTCGAAATACGCAACAATATTTTTAAGACATTGGAGAAAGATCCATTATTTAAGATCTCAGAAAAAGAATTAACAGGGCAGTTGCCTGTGGATGAAGTCAGACATCTCACTCATTTGAGAATGAAGAAATTTATTGATTACAAATTCACGACGCCAGAGATGATGTTAGAGTATCCATTACTGAATGCTTATGTTGGAATGGAGATGGGCATGCTTGGATATGGTTGGGGTCTCACTGCAAGGATGGGTCTAAATAGGGGTGTAAGAAATGTTATTATATAATCTTGATTAAATCCTGGATGCAGAAGATACTTTACTCCCGGGGGGGGGGGGGGGTACATGACCTGTGGATGGACGGGGGTCTGCCGCCCGGTTTTCAGAAAGCTACCCTCTTCTAATTACCGAAACTTGCTTTTGATACTCACTTTTATGATGAATTTTGGTGGAAAACTGCTCATTTTAACCATTTTTTGCGAATTTCAGCGAGACCCCACCCATGTTTATGGAAAATCTGCCGAAAAAGGACCCTTTGTTAGAGAATTTTGAGCCCAAAAATCCACCCATATGGGCGGCACATCCCGTACCCTAAATACGTTATGTACCCCCCCCCCGGGACTTGACTTGCACATAGACCAAAGACACAAAGGCAAGGGAAGGGGGGCCTTGCATGGTGCCAGAACCTGCAAACTAGACACAAAGTTTGCAAACTCCACTACAAGTTGGCACACTTGTAATTTAATTCAAGTGCACACTTACTAAACAAAGAGATGTTGATTAAAACAATAGTACAATTGAATGAAACATTAGAGCTTACTTTTTGCAAACTTGAAATTTTGCAAATTTCACAACTGTGCATGGAAGATCGTCTATGCACACAGCAAATTTTTGCAGTCTGGCCCACAAACATCAACAGCCATTTGCAAAAGCCAAAAACCCTAAACAAAAATTAGAAAAGCAAAATTTTTCTAACAAAAATCTTAATTTTATACTGATACTACCAAAGCATAATCCCTGACATTTGAATACAGAAACAGCTAAATTTGCAACCACTTAGACCAGGAAAGTGCCAGATACCATCATGCACATGGGACATTAATCATAAAAATGCAATACTTCTTAAATCTAAATTTAAATTTATACTAACTTGTCTCCAAGGCCAATACTTGAAAATGTTAACATGAAACCTTCCAAGACCAAGCTTGTGATCTGTGAGGGTTTGTACAGAGACCAAGGGTTAATAGTGTTTGTATTGCCTGAAGGAAACAGGTGCTAATTTCCATGGTTTATTACCCAAAGTTCCTGCAGTCAAAGCCCTTAACTGTTTAAAAAGTTGAAAGATAATTTTGAAAGGCAAATTTATCAGACAAAGTTATTTTATTGAATCTGGGTTGTTGTAACAAGTGGGCATTACTAGGAAATAGTGCCCTATCATTGTGTCTTATTCTTTCACCCATACATAGTCAAACTGCATAACTGAGTTGCTGCCTTGACCATATGGTAATAAATGTAAATTTGCTACTGTCTTTCTGCAGATGTTTTCATCAGTTATCAAAGGAACATGCATAAACGAAGACATGCTGGACCTTGCACAGAAAGCTGACAAACTACAGGTATCAATGTTTTAAGAAGTTTCTCTAAATTCAATGTTTTGTGGAAGACATCTTTTTGTTGATAATAAGTAACAAAATTTTTTCCATTACGTCTCAAGTCATGAATATGATAGGAAGACAAGAGGCAGTAATTACAGGGGGTTGGGGGGGGCAACTATCTTATCTCCACTCAATTCTTTATAAAGTCTGTTGCAGAAACAGTGGATTTACTGTATCAGAAATTTGTGGCTTCAGTCAGACAGCTTTGCCATTTTGTCAGTGTTTGCCCCCCATTGAAAACTGGATTAATATAAATTAATTTGAGTTGAAAACAATGCCTATGTTATTTTCCAGGTGTATGGTTGTTTTGCGTTGACTGAAATTGGACATGGTAGCAATACAAAAGGGATGAGAACAACCGCAACTTATGATCCTAAAACTCACGTTAGTTTTTTGGCTTTATTTCTCCATCTTATTGTATTAATTATTGTATTAAAGGGGGCTGAAAGAGTTAAGATTGACTGAAGGCATTTTCATTTTTAGTGTTATTGTTAATTAAGATGCTTGTTTTTGTCTGTAAGATCTCATGTTGTCTGGATGCAGCTTTATGTCACCACACTTAACAAGTGAAGAAGTTCCTTGGTTGGGCAAATAACTATGACCAGATTATTGCAGGGAGGGGATTCCTAGGTTGCACCCACTTTAGCACTTTAAAGCCCACATTTGGATGAATGTTTATGTGCAAGTTTCATTTTATTTAAGGAAAATTTTCCTATTATCATAGAAAATATGCCACTTTTCAAGAATTTATATACTGGGCTTTCTAAATTTCACGATGGTATGATTTCTTTATTTTCCTTTTATCTTTACCTGTCAACTAAATTTTTCTTTTCTTTTTTTTTTGTGCAGGAGTTTGTATTACACAGCCCAGACCACGAAGCTGCAAAGTGCTGGGCAGGTCTTTTGGGAGATAGTGCAACACACGCTTTGGTTTATGCACAATTATATACACCTGATGGAAAATGTCGTGGTCTTCATACTTTTGTTGTACCAATCCGAGATACAGAAACCTTACATGCAATGCCTGGTGTAACCGTTGGTGATATGGGGAAGAAACATGGTTTAAATCAATTTGCAAACGGGTATGTCTTGCCATTATTGATCTGTTCAATCATTAAGAATCCGGAGAAACATTACTCATATTCTCATTGTGTTATAAAATATTACGAATTGGAAAAGTTTCAGTTTTCAGTTTTCATTATCAACAAATATATCTAAATACATCAGTACATCAAAGACCACAAATAAATTACAATTTTTACCTAAATTAAATAAGACAATCAATATACAAATGACAATATATTTGTACACAAGGATACACTACAAGGATACACTTACACCCAATACCAAGAAATGAAAAGAGACATGGTACAGTACGAAACATAAGTATTTAGATATATTTGTCTAAGGAGGAGCTCTCAAATAGGTAAACTAATCGAGAGAGAGCCCCCCCATCTAAAAACTAAAAAACAAGGAAAAACTTTTCTTAAGAATAAACACAAAACCAGAAGATGCTTCCAAAGAACTAAATGTTGGTGTAAAATCAAAGACCATAACCATTGACAAAGAACTCCTTCAATTTTGATTTGAAAATATTAAACGATCATGGTATGGTATTATAAACCATGTTTTATACCGAAAACAAACTACAGTTTAGTATATTTTTTTTTCTTACGTTTTTCGTTGTACCAGCACCTCTAAGGGGACCATTATGGAATTAAGGTTAATCTTGACCTTTTAATGCTATCCCTGCCACTGTGATTAGGGGTGTTTTTCCCTTACGTTTTTAACATTATTTATTGTATTGTATCTATTTTTATATTATATAACTTGTAAATAATTGTAAATATTGTGGCAAAATGATACATACATACATAATACATACATAACGAAACTGATATTTTAATGAAAATAGGTATGTCATTCCATAGTTTAGCACCAAAATACTTTATAGACCTTAGACCATAGAGAAAGGTATTCCTTATGGATTGAAAAATGTCATCCCTAGCTGCCTGACGAGTTTCATGACTGTGAACAGTGTTACTGAGCTTAAAGTAGTTGAGAAAATGAGAAGGAAAAGTTGCTATCCTATTTGCAATGAGAAAAGGTAGTGGCACCCAGATGTAACACTTTTGCATTTCTTCCACTGCAGGTTAGGTAGAAAGTTGAATTCAGATAAAAGGAAAATGCTTTCGTCACTATTGAATTTGTGAACTACAAATGATGTGTGATGCTATTCAAAGATCTATTGAGTGTACCAAAAAATTGTAAACAGTGGTCATGCCTTGTCACAGGTGTAGGAGACAGAGGCTGGGGGATGCAGCCCGCCAACTTTGGAAAATTTGCTCAAATCAGCCATGATGAGGCGGAAATCCGCCTTAAATCAGGCAACATTTTTGTAAACAATGGATTTTTGCTCGGGCAGCCCCCCCCCCCCCACGCCAAATTTTATCTTCCCCTACTCTCATGTGTCTAGTGATGAAAGTTTGGCTGTATCAATGGAATCAATTTTAAAACCTTCCTTTTTTGTTGATATTGATGCGTTGACTGTTAAAATGTTCATTGAATTTGAAAGTTAAGATTTGCTGTCACCTCAAAGCAAGAGCTGGTGGCATTTTGGTGTGCTTTTTTGTTGATATTCCATCGCGTTTGTGACAGGGATATTTCTTCTTTAGTTAATTAGATGTGTCCTCCTTGCAATGGTACCTTAGGTGCTAGTTTGTCACTTCATTCTGTCAACAGGTTTGCATTATTTGATCATGTAAGAATACCAAGAACAAATTTAATGAACAAAGCTGCAGATGTCACTCCTGATGGTAGATACGTTTCAAGATACAAAGATCCAAAGAAAAGACACAATGCTGCTCTTGGAGTTCTCTCTGGAGGCAGAGTTGGAATTACAGGAATGGGAATTGTCAATTTGAAAGTTGCTTTAACAATAGCTGTAAGGTAAAACTATCATAAATTTTCATTTAAAATTTAATGTAAGCTCCTTGCTGGGCTATCTGCTAACTGCGTTCTTTGGATACAAATCTGACAGTTGCTTTGACTGTAGCTGTAAGGTAAAGATATCATTACATGTCACTGTTAATATCATTGTTTGAACTCTTATAGTCTACACTTCATTCTCTAATCAGGGCATCTCAATAAAACCAATATTTCTTTGATTACAAAATTTGTTCTTTTTGCACTGTTGCCAGAACTATGTTGGGGTTATTTTATTTAGTAAAAGAGGAAATCTGAACTGGACAAAAAGAACTTTTCGTAATTCTTTTCAGTTTCTGTATTCTATTCTGCAATTCTTGAAATGATTATTTTTTAGATATTCAGCTGTTCGTAAGCAGTTTGGACCAACCCCTGATGCAGAAATTCCTGTTTTTGAATACCAGATGCAAGTAAGAAATGAAATATAATAGAATGAGGATGTTTTCTAATTCTTTTGCACCCTAGTATTGGAAATTGATGCTGATTTGAACTAAAGTACACTTACCTCACATAAGTATTGCACCACCTTACCCAAAATGGCGCCCAAAAGTGTCGTTCAGCTCAATCTACAAAATTTGCATAACAAAAGCAGCAGCATTTAAGGGTTTCTCTACCGGGTGTTTTGGCAGGAAAATAATAGTTAATTCGTATGCTTTTCATTCATTAATAAATGAAACGTTGGTTTTGTTGGTTTCTTTGACAAATTAGCAAAAACGTTCGGACAACACTGAACAAGATTTTGGCAGCATAACTGGAGGAGTAGGCCAAAACAAAATGAGAAACGGATAGATATCTGGGGGCAAAGACAACAACATTTTAGTGTTTTCAAATTTGGATTCTACAAACTTTATCGCTGTGACAAAAGTTTTCCGTGAGGAATGCCAGAAGGATAAACACAAAGGGAAAACGGAAAGAAACCATTCCAAGGTAAGAATATCCTTGATATTACTTTTATCACATTAACATTAATTTTGCTTCCTGGAAAACTTTAGGCAAGTGATTGACGCTTAAATATATGGATTTTGATGTGCTTAAACAATCCGCTTATTTTAATTTAGTTTTAAAGTAATTTTGAAATTTAACAAGTGACTGGAGCATGTTTTTTTAACGTGACTCCTTCTTAGAGAAATTAAAGTTCAGTTACATTGAATGACAGCCTTGTTACTAATTTGAAATTTCTTCTTTTATCACATTCAAAGTGGAAAGCTTTTATCATGGCGATAAAGTTTGTAGAATCCAAATTTGAAAACACTAAGACTTTGTTGTCTTTGCCCCCAGCTTTCTATCCGTTTCTCGTTTTGTTTTGGCCTACTCCTCCAGCTATGCTGCCAAAATCTTGTTCAGGGTTGTCCGAATGTTTTTGCTAATTTATCAAAAAAGCCAACAAACCAACGTTTCATTCATTAATGAATGAAAAGCATACGAATTAACAATTATTTTCCGACCAAAATACCTGGTAGAGAAACCCTTAAATGCTGATGCTTTTATTATGTAAGTTTTTTTGATTTGGTTGAAAAACACTTTTGGCCGCCATTTTGTGTTAGGTGGTGCAATACTTATGTGAGGTAAGTGTATATATGAGACCTATGCTACGTAAATAGAACTAATCAGCTGAGATTTGTTTCCACCCAGTTCGAGTCATCAATCAATCAATCAATCAATCAATCAATCAATCAATCAATCAATCTCTTCATAAAATGTCATTTGATATCTTTAACATATTGCATGCCATGAAAACTTTTGCCATGAATGCAACAAGTAGAATGATACTGATAGTTTGCAAGAATATGGTTCCATGTCTTGCAATGGGTAAAACAAACCTTAGCTGATTTTGTCTAATAGTGCCAATGAGAGAGAAAAACAGAAAAGGCGTTTTTCATCTGGTTGAAATCTTTTTTATTTATGTTGTCCTAAATTACTGTTTTCTTTTTTCACACAGCAATGGCGTTTGTTGCCATATGTGGCTGGTATTTACGTTTTACACCATTACTTCCTGACCTCCATGAGAGATTATCACGAATTTCAACTGAACATGATATTTGGTGAAAAAGGAGATCGAATGGTAAGCTTGAATAATACCTTTTAGCTATTCGAAAACAGAATCTTAGTCGAACGATCTTTTGATACATTTAAAAGAATTTTTGAATGTGCACGGTAGTGATAGAAACCCTAACGCCTAGTCGAAGCACTTATATAAAGATGTATAAAATATTGCTCGTACCAATCTCAAGGTCTATTGCTTATGAATTTAGCTAATAAAACAGCCAAGTTGTGAGATAGAATATGAATTGAAGACACAAGGCATAAATGGAGGAATTTTTTGAAATTGCCATTGAGAAAGTTCACTTAACTACTTTCTGTTACCAGTGGAAGATTCAAGAGTAAATGGACTCTTTGAGAGATTAAGAGCAGAAAAGCGAAAGAAAAGTAGCCAAAGGACAAATATTTAGCTGACGTGGCAATGCATCTTTTGCGTACAGCTTTTCATAGTTTCATCATGCTTGTATTTGTAAACATTTGAGACAAGATTGAAGAGAAGACATGCTTGTTACGTGGTTTATTTCAGATTTTCATGTGGAAGATTCATAAGATAAAATAGATTTTGAATGCTATCTTTTTTTCATCGTCTAGGAGTGACACTCATTTGATTTAACTGTGTTTTTCTCCAAGGACGACATTGGCAAAGAAGTTCATGCTTTATCTTGTGCCAGTAAACCATTGACGTCATGGCTTGCTAGAGATGGAATCCAAGAATGTCGTGAAGCATGTGGTGGTCATGGTTACCTATCTGGTGAGCATGCGTACCTGAGATAAATAAATTTTTTGGCCGCTTTTTAAAGAAAATTCATTTAATTTACTATCAATTAACGCCAAATTTCTATTTATATGTTCTTACCCCATATTTAAATCGAAAAAGATAATAGAATTTTGCGTTAGAGTCATGATCAGCACAAGGGCGCTTTTCTTGCCAAAAGAGGGGCGCAATTAGCAAGCGATTGACATTTTCATCGTAACAGAAAGGAGAACAACATTTAGGGCAATTGATCAATATTTCCCATTTTTTCACTTGCTTCCCCCCTTAATCCGCCACTGAGCACAAAAGATTCTTCCGATTTTCGGTAAATTCAACCTTTATTCATTCGAGTATTCTCCACATCATACATTTTTGAAACAGTTGAATTCCTTTTTGGTCCATCCGGCATGTGATTTCTTTAGAAGGAATTTTTCATAAGAAGCCACTGTCATTATAAGAAACTTGACCACTGGAGAAATTAGAATAAACTAATAGAAATTAGGAAACATGTTCATTTTGGCTAGGAAATTCAAGGCATACTTTCAATTGTATAATTAAGAAAATCAGAAAGAGAACTTTATTTTACCATGATATGTTTTATTTTCAGTAAATCGTTTTGGAAGCCTTCGAGACGACAATGATCCTAATTGCACTTACGAAGGTGACAATAACATGCTACTTGGCCAAACCAGCAATCATTTGCTCTCACTTCTTGATCAGATTCGTCAAGGTCTGTATTTAGCTACTAAAAATTATATTTCATTTTCATATCCATTTGTTCTTTTGTACATCATTATTTGAAACGAAATATTGAATCTTGACGATAAGATATGATACCTTGAAAATACTTATTATTGGCTCTTGAGTTTCAAGTTCGTCAGGATTAAAATTAAAAGAGTCTTATACTTTATTTTTTTTTCATATGTACTGTACCAAACTGGGACCTTATTTTCACGAAGAGTTCAAGTTGCTTCGTTTTTGGCACACTACTGTGTTTCCTTCCACCTTTTGAAAGCTCAATTTATCGTGACAGAATTTTGTGAAAAAAGGAATTCAAATTATCGAACTATCGTTATTTTACGTGAAATAGCAAGGATGAAACTGATGCATAATAAAAAAATTTATTACAAGCTACTTTTTAGTTTCAGATAAATTTCTGAGGCAGTAGCTGTGAAAAAATATCAATACCCGATCTGCATTGCCCCAATATCTTTTGTTGATCGTTCTAAATATGCCATACTTCAGTTGTGTGTTTACTGACTGTTGCTTTGCAGGCCGTGAAATCTCTTCACCATTGGGGTCTGCTTTATTTCTAAATCGTTTCAATGACATCATCTCAAGACCAAGTCATCCAGATATTACATCCCCAGAAGGTAGTCTTTTCATCTTGTTCATTGAATATTTGCATTTTGTTGGTAACATCGAACATTTAAATCAGTTCTGAAGTTGCAGACGTAAACAAGCTTCTAGATACTTGCTTGAACCGAACTGAACTTGCTTGCTTTTGAATGGATATTGGTGGCAAGATGACCCTTTAAGATTAACTTTCGCGAATCGGCCAAAATTGGACATTTTGCAGGAATACACTTTCGCGTTTTGCGACAATAACATGATTTGCGGGAATGGGAATTTGCGAATTTCATGTTGGAACACTTCGCGTGAATATATTTCGCGAATAGTACATTTTAGGAAATTTCACGAGAATAAACTTTTGCAAATTTCACATTTTCGGAAATTGGGAGGAATGAATGCGAAAAACGCGAATGTTTCTTGCTTCTTCGATAAGCCGTGAAAGTTTCTTGAAACGGCAGGCCTTCCAAAGATTATATTTTTAAATTAGCTTTTACTCTTGGAGAGAAAAAATTCGAGAGAAGAATAATTCGACATGACATGTTTTCAGTCCTTTTCTGGTCGTTTACATCCTATACTTGCACATTACCTTGCACTTGCCCCTTAGCAGTTGTATGATTCTCGTGGATATTTGTCTGTTGTGAGTTTGTTAGGTCATTTTTATTTTTTGTCAAATTTAGCATCATTAGTATCTAATTTAAATCTTAAAAATTTTGTTTTCTTGTTTCAAGGTGTTCTTGCTGCATATGACTGGCTCGTTTGTTATTTGCTTCAAGAAAGCGACAAAAAATTCAAGGAACAAGTTGCTATGGGCAAGGTAAACATTAACTAAAATTTGCCATGAAGCATAAATAAATAAATTAAGAAGTTTTCGAAGCAAGCTATGTGTTGAAATTAACGCCATTTTACGTATGATAACTGAGAAGAATTCGGAAATGGAGTTCTAAAATGTTGCTAGTTTAGATTAATTTTTTTAGAGATGTACTGAGAGATATCAAGGATTCAACGTGCGAGAATACGTCATCAATTTTGAATGATAGTGTGCATAAGGCATGGCAAGTTACTGACAACTGTGCAACTTATAAAGTTGGGAATTTTATAAAGTGTTTTTACTGTAATCGAACGTAAGTTGTTTGACATTTGTTTTTCAATGTTGAAAGACTTCAAGTGCCTCTTCTCTTCAAGATGCAATCAACATCCACCTGTGTACTGTGGTTGTCGTTTTCAAGGAGCTAGGCGTAACCTGTGTTCCAGACCGTCTGCAGGAAAGGCTGGCTAGCCGGAGTTGTTGGGGAGACGAGATCGCTTTGTCCGAGGAAACTTATATGTCCCCCCGTGCAGTGGGTTAAAGCGCATGCGCTCGTTAGAGCTTCAATCCCAAAACGCTACTGCGCATGAGCTTTAACCTACTGCACGGGGGAAGCATGGGTTTCCTCGGGTGAAGCGTATCTCGTCTCCCCAACAAGGAGCTACTCAGCGTGCAAGCCAATAAGTTCGATACAGAGTACTCTTAAGGCCCCCTTTGTTTTATGAGAATATTTTCAAAGAATCCCCAGCCATACAATTACCGTGAAGCTCTCTTAAGCCCCCCTCTCCATTAAGCCCCCCCCATAAATTCCAGAGGTTACCAAAGATTCTCCATTTATTGAGTTAGATAAAGTGACATGTTAATTTTGATGTGTTTTGAGATAAAACTTTGTCGAATTCATGTATTTAACTAAATTGTATGTTTAAACCGCAAAATGTGGTGCAAAAAGGACTAAAAAGTGTTCAAAATTAAATAAGCCCCCGGGGGCTTAATAGAGCTTTTACGGTATTGATAACAACAGTTTTTATTATGTAATTTTCATATATCTTGATGAGGCATCATCTTCTCCTTCAGGACCTTTTCACTGCAAAAAATGATAGTCAAGTATTTTACTGCAGATCGTTGGCATTGGCATTTATCGAGGTTTGTAAATTTTCATTTTATTTCATTTTATTTCATTTTATTTCATTTTATTTCATTTTATTTCATTTTATTTTCATTTTATTTCATTTTATTTCATTTTATTTCATTTTATTTTCATTTTATTTCATTTTATTTCATTTCATTTCATTTCATTTTATTTCATTTTATTTCATTTTATTTCATTTTATTTCATTTTATTTCATTTTATTTCATTTTATTTCATTTTATTTCATTTCATTTCATTTCATTTTATTTCATTTTATTTCATTTTATTTCATTTTATTTCATTTTATTTTCATTTTATTTCATTTTATTTCATTTTATTTCATTTTATTTCATTTTATTTTATTTTATTTCATTTTATTTCATTTTATTTTCATTTTATTTCATTTTATTTCATTTTATTTCATTTTATTTTCATTTTATTTTCATTTTATTTCATTTTATTTCATTTTATTTCATTTTATTTCATTTTATTTCATTTTATTTCATTTTATTTCATTTTATTTTCATTTTATTTCATTTTATTTCATTTTATTTCATTTTATTTCATTTTATTTCATTTTATTTCATTTTATTTTCATTTTATTTCATTTTATTTCATTTTATTTCATTTTATTTCATTTTATTTCATTTTATTTTCATTTTATTTTCATTTTATTTTCATTTTATTTCATTTTATTTCATTTTATTTCATTTTATTTCATTTTATTTCATTTTATTTCATTTTATTTTCATTTTATTTCATTTTATTTCATTTTATTTCATTTTATTTCATTTTATTTCATTTTATTTCATTTTATTTTCATTTTATTTCATTTTATTTCATTTTATTTCATTTTATTTCATTTTATTTCATTTTATTTTCATTTTATTTTCATTTTATTTTCATTTTATTTCATTTTATTTCATTTTATTTCATTTTATTTCATTTTATTTCATTTTATTTCATTTTATTTCATTTTATTTCATTTTATTTCATTTTATTTCATTTTATTTCATTTTATTTCATTTTATTTCATTTTATTTCATTTTATTTTCATTTTATTTCATTTTATTTCATTTTATTTCATTTTATTTCATTTTATTTCATTTTATTTCATTTTATTTCATTTTATTTTCATTTTATTTCATTTTATTTCATTTTATTTCATTTTATTTCATTTTATTTCATTTTATTTCATTTTATTTCATTTTATTTCATTTTATTTCATTTTATTTCATTTTATTTCATTTTATTTCATTTTATTTCATTTTATTTCATTTTATTTCATTTTATTTCATTTTATTTTCATTTTATTTCATTTTATTTCATTTTATTTCATTTTATTTCATTTTATTTCATTTTATTTCATTTTATTTCATTTTATTTCATTTTATTTTCATTTTATTTCATTTTATTTCATTTTATTTCATTTTATTTTCATTTTATTTCATTTTATTTCATTTTATTTTCATTTTATTTCATTTTATTTTCATTTTATTTCATTTTATTTCATTTTATTTCATTTTATTTTCATTTTATTTCATTTTATTTCATTTTATTTTCATTTTATTTCATTTTATTTTCATTTTATTTCATTTTATTTCATTTTATTTCATTTTATTTCATTTTATTTTCATTTTATTTCATTTTATTTCATTTTATTTTCATTTTATTTCATTTTATTTCATTTTATTTCATTTTATTTTCATTTTATTTCATTTTATTTTCATTTTATTTCATTTTATTTCATTTTATTTTCATTTTATTTCATTTTATTTCATTTTATTTCATTTTATTTTCATTTTATTTCATTTTATTTCATTTTATTTCATTTTATTTCATTTTATTTCATTTTATTTTCATTTTATTTTCATTTTATTTTCATTTTATTTCATTTTATTTCATTTTATTTCATTTTATTTCATTTTATTTCATTTTATTTCATTTTATTTCATTTTATTTCATTTTATTTCATTTTATTTCATTTTATTTCATTTTATTTCATTTTATTTCATTTTATTTCATTTTATTTTCATTTTATTTCATTTTATTTCATTTTATTTCATTTTATTTCATTTTATTTCATTTTATTTCATTTTATTTCATTTTATTTTCATTTTATTTCATTTTATTTCATTTTATTTCATTTTATTTCATTTTATTTCATTTTATTTCATTTTATTTCATTTTATTTCATTTTATTTCATTTCATTTCATTTTATTTCATTTTATTTCATTTCATTTCATTTTATTTTCATTTTATTTCATTTTATTTCATTTTATTTCATTTTATTTCATTTTATTTCATTTTATTTCATTTTATTTCATTTTATTTCATTTTATTTCATTTTATTTCATTTTATTTCATTTTATTTCATTTTATTTCATTTTATTTCATTTTATTTTAAATTTTCATTTTATTTCATTTTATTTCATTTCATTTCATTTCATTTCATTTTATTTCATTTTATTTCATTTCATTTCATTTTATTTTCATTTTATTTTCATTTTATCGAAAAGCATACCAGGTATTTGAGAAACATAAGCCAAATACCTGGCTTGTTTACCATTTTTAGGCGAATCCAGGCCTTTCTAGCCTACGTGTAGACCCATCATCCGAGAGAAGAAAGGGTATACGAAACAATGAGCAAAAGCTTGCTACTACAGTTACAGAGTTCTGGAACTTAATTTATGCTGCCTTTGTTGGAGACGCGTTTCCGCACATAATTTGAATAGAGGATTAGCATAACTTATTGGGCAGCCGTAGCAAGCTTTTTCTCTTTATTTCGTAGACCCTTTATCCTTTAGGATAATGGGTCTACTCGTAGGCTAGGCCTTTCAGGTTGGGAGATTCCTTGAACCTTTTGGTTTAGGAATAGAGCATTTACTAAGTTTTGTAAATTTATAAGCTTTAATGTTTTATTGAATTTTAAAGGTGAGTATCCTGCTTGTTTACAGCATTAAAAATTGGAAATAAAATAGGTCTTTTATTCATTCTAGCATGTGGCAATCGAAAGATTTTACAAGAAAGTTTTTATTGATGAAATCCCTAAAGGAATCAGTATTGTATCTAGACGTCTTTATTTACTATATGGTTTATGGAGTCTTGAGAAACATCAAGCAACATTATTTCAAGGTAAAGATATTCTTTCTTACTTCTGAAGTTAATTTTTAGAATAACCGCAAACGCGACTGTCTCAGTTTCGGAACTGTTACATTTATGATCGATCGCTGTTACATTTACTGGCTTTTTTCTGGGCAGAAGAATCTCTTCAATGCTGAACAAAGGGATTTGGAATACTCAGAGATCTCCCCCTATTGACATTAATGCTCTGTGTCAACACCGAGTTATTTTTCTTTCAAAGTTTATGTTTAACCCTGTTAAGATGTCTGAAATGAAATGATAACACCAATGTCGTAAACATTTAGATTTCTTTCAATACTTGTGGTCTCCTATAACTCGTAATCTTTGATTCCAAAGGTGGGTTTTTCAAGAACGGAGACGAGGCCAAGAAATTGAGAGAGGCTATTCTGAGACTGTGCTTAGAGGTATGTTGACAATCATTCTTTTTTGTGTCAGCGTAACTTATGTGCCAAATTCTGTACCCCGAAAGCCATTTGTCGTACTGCCAGTTTCGTCAGGCTCATATTATTCAGTTTTAGATTATTCAGTTCATTTTTCATTCTAAATAGATTAATCTATGGATGCAGTAGACTTTTTAGTCATTCTACAGAAGAGTCTGGATCGAGCGACATTTTCATACATTTATAGCAATCTAAGGGACTTCCGATAGAAGCTATAACGCCACGCAGTCGATCTTTTCGTATGAGAATGTTCAGAATATTGCTCTATCCAGACTCTTTTGTAGGATGGCTAAAAAATCTATCCAGTGTCGTAAAAATTGAATGACTTCTTTTCAATCGTATTTACAAGAATGAAATGATCAGAAGCCTAAATATTTCTGTTGAAATTATAAAATTTTCTCAGTTCTCACAGTATCATAACGACATTTTATCATCATAACAAGCCTTCATTTCTTCATCGTTTAATTGTTGTTATTCTAATCATTTTTTGTTATAGCTGAAGCCTGATGCAGTTAGCCTGATCGATACATTTGCACCACCGGATTGGGTTCTTCATGCTCCAATTGGGTTAAGCAATGGAAAGGTAATCACCGTCGTGGAATGCGACTTTTGATGTTTTCTTTAAATATGGCCTAAGTCGAGGTATCAGGGCTTGCCTAAAAATTTATCTTGACCTGTAAGAGCATGTTGTCCAATCTTTTGAGGATATTTCCACACAGAATCGTGGGAGTGCGAAGAGAGTCGTGAAATAGAGTTAAGAGATTGTTGTACCCGTCTCATCCATTCATTCATTCATTTCTTCTAGGACAATATTTTCATTTCTTGTTGAATTGAACTTTACATCGCGTCCGATCGAATCCTTGTCGTATGTTTCACGATGACTCGTTATTGGATCTGACTGGATGCGAAAAAAGTGTTTTCACATTTAGGGGAATGCTATTTTCTAGTTCACATCCATGCTAATGACATTTATCCATTATCATGATAAACTCAAGAAATAATTCTTTTCCTTAGGCACTCGACAATTTATTTCAAAATTTTATGGAAGATCCAGAAAAAAGACAGCGTATTTCATGGTGGCAAGATGTCCTAAACAAACCAGAAAAGATTGATGTAGCTAGCAAATTGTGATGAGTATTTGCGAAAACGAGAAACAAGTGGTGTTGCTTTGCAGTTTAATTTTTTTTAATTTTCGAATGTATAAGATTATATAATGCTGTGATATTTTGCCATTTGTGAATTATGATTTATATCTAGTACACCCAAGGAGCACACCAGTGATTAATTTGTTTGTAGCTTTGGTAATTTTGTTTGCATCAAAACCAAATTTATCTCATCAGTTTTTTATGTGCATACTGCATCAATAGGCCAGAAAGATGACACGTTTATCTTATCCTATTTATGAGAAAATCAGTTTTTATTTGAATTAAATAGTAACTGTGGAATATTTTCATTTCATTTCATTTTAAAAGACTGCTACATACTAGAACATCAACTCCATTTAATACAACACGAACAACAACAACATGTGCGAAGAACAAGAAAAACTAGCTTAAATGGAATCTACGGTCAACTTCTAGGCAATCACATATCATCATTTCCAGTTGACTTCGATAAGTTACCCAAATATGGTGCGGTACGTGTCACGGCCTATCGTCTTTGTATGGACATTTTTATCAAAGGCTTAGATTCCCCTTGACCCTATTTCTTATATGTCAACTTCGTATATCGCTTTTCTTGCTTACAATCGACATTTGGTCAATGTTAAGGCCTCTCTGAAGGGGACTCAATTGATTGTCATATTTGATTGCTCAATTTGCGCTTTAAAACGTACAATAAGGTCATTTTAGATATGATGGACGTCCTTCCTTGCGTTACAAAAGCTCCTTGCTACTTTGCTATATTTTGCGCGCAGCTTGGAGACAATCAAAATAGATACGATTCCATTAATTATCATCTATTTGAACAGAGTTTGTAGGAAGAAAGACATCAATGATTGGATCAGTATGCATACTAAAGATATACGTTACATTTGTTGTCCTGTACGACTGCATGTGAATGACATCTTTAAAAAGTAAAATTAGCCCAACAACCACACGTATGAATTATTATCGATTCACCCAATTAATATACAAAACATGTTGTAGAAAATGAGACATTGAAATATTAATGGATGTTAATTTTAGCTTCTTTAAGAAAATAATTCGCGTCTTTCATGGACTGAGTTTCAATCCCTTTATCTCTATGCTTCCTAAATTCCCCATACATCGTTTTCATCTGAATATAAATTTCAATCCTTTCCACCAATTTAGAAATATTTCTTTGTTATATACTTTCTTATGTCAGTTATTGGATGTTATTCATTGTTTGCTAAGATCGCTGCTTCCTAAATACAAATTTCAACCCCATGCTGCAAATATAAAATTTATGCTTTCCAGGCACCCTTCGCTAAAAAGAATCTTTAAATTTGGATTACCATGCTCTACAGTCTACATATGCATTTTTACCCTTCACTGTTTGAATCTTAAATTTATGGTTTTTAAGCACACAATGCTAATAGGAATGTTCAATTTCAGGATTCTCTACACATACATTTTTTACCATAAATTACCGTTCAATTTACCGTTTAATCTAAAATGTATGTGTTCCCGGCACACCGTGCCAATAGGAATATTTCAATTCTAGAATTGCCATTCTCTAAATATGCATGTTTTCCCTTTACCGTAATGCTAAAGACTATGATTTTCAGGGACTCCATGCAAATAAAATTGTTTCAATTCTCTCAAATGTTCTTCTAATGTAACAGCATCAGCTTCTGTGCCAGTGACTGATTTTCTTTCAAGAAATAAAGTCTTTGGTTCTCTTGGAGGTAAACTGATACTCCTCTCGAAAAGTGTGTATTCCACATCCAGTAATTCTCGAATCTTCGCAGATATGATCTGAAAAAGGAAATGGTCAGCTCTTAATTATCAACACTTCTGTCAGGTGCTGTTCGTGTACATTTATTTTTGATGAAAGAAACTCTTCTTGATTCTTTGTATGGGGTTTATACACTCTTTAATCTGAAGGTTGGTGGACTTTGCCAAGTCATGGGCAAGTCAAGAAGACACCCCCGTCTAAGTGCCCCGGTACATTCTATCCCGGTGATTTCCTCGGTGAAAGTTTTGTAGCAAAATAGGTCCCCGGACAAGACTTGAATCTCCCCGGTATAAAATGCCTCACAAGTGAAACCTCGCCTGCAAATTGGCAAACCCCGGGGAGAATTTTGAGAAAATATCTCATCGTAGAATTTAGTTCCCCGCCAATCCCTGGTGAAAATTTGACCATATATTTCGGTCACTAGGACCCCGGTGAATATCTGACCTCTCCGGGACACTTAGACGGGGGTGTCAGAAGGTTTGTTGTTCGAATCTCCCCAGTCACACCTGCTGTTAAAGGATGGTGGTTCGCGTCCTCGCCCCGTCAAAACTGCTACCTGAGGAGTGGTCAGATTGAGAGGAAGGACCAGGATACTGCTTCGATAAGTTTAGCTTCTTCGTATAAAAAAAACTACCTTCTGATGTTACGTAGAAGTAATAAAAAGAATAGACCTTTTAGCTATTCTATAAAAAAAAGCCTGGATCGAACGTTATTTTTATACATTTTCAACCTCGTTCCCAGGGTGTTCTGACGTCATACGCTGGTCACGAAGCCGAATGAACACCCTGGTACACTTAGCATCAATCTTGCCAAAATAAGGCAAGATTCGCCCCATTATGGATTTGCATTTTGCTAGGCAACGATAATCGACGAAAAATGGTCGTTGCTCTAGCGCTAATTCTGAAGTATATAAATTGAGAAATTAAAAACAAACACTTTGAGGACCATATTCTAGCCCTTTTTAAGGTATTTAATCATTAATCCGGGGTTAGCAAGTGCATTTAGTAGGAAAACGAGCACGATCCATTTGGGTGGAAAAAGGGCCTAAGTTGAAATTTTCGAGAATTTCCCCCACAGCTTTGAAAATAGAATGGCTCGTTATTCGGCGAATTTTGGAGATAAATTGGAGATTAAAAGTTTTTTAGTGAAAGAATACAGTTTTCCGTCGATTTTTGACATGCCGCGGCCGTTTACTCCTCGCAAAACGGAGTTACGGCGCAAAACGGGGTAGACCGAAATTATTCCCCATTTTTGGGGGGCGCGCGCTCTGCTTCTGGGGGCAATATTGAACACCAAATTGCGTTATTAGACTTGCAGATGAATGGTCTCTTGAAAACTTTTTTCCGTTTTGAAATCGGGCGTGTAACCATGGAGCATCGACTCCAAACGTAACCTCGGGTCGGAAAATCGCAACATTTATTTTTCAACCCCAACATTTCCTGAAACTCCAAAATTCAGATGCGCCGTGGTCCATTACTCCTCTTAAACTCCTCGCTTGCCCCATACACCCCATTGATTTTGTGAAATTACCGATTCAATAAAGGCCATTTTTGAATGGGAGCCAGTTATAATCTGATTTTGCTATCGTTTTCGAACAGCCAATCAAATTGCCGAACGGCCTCTTGTATCCCAGAGTAGAGGTAGAGCAACGAACTCACTCTGGGGACGAGATTGATACATTTTTATATTTGACGTTTGATCGAGTGGCGTTAGAGCTTCTATCACTATTGTGCACATTCGAAAATTCTACAAAGTGTAGCAAAAGTTTGTTCGATTCTGATTCTTTTCTGAATAGCTAAAAGGTCTATTCGAAGAAAGCTCAATGGAACTCTCAGAAATGTTCAGTACAGTGGCCAAGTAAAGAGAATTTTATTCACAGGGGAGAATGAATAATATGTGTAAGCAGATAAACAAACAAATATTTCTAAGTTTATCAAAATCTACTGAAGATTAGAACTTAGAAGAATCATGGGGCAGGCAACACATGGAGAACTAATGGCAAATTGGGGGAAAATTTCCTATCATAGTCGATAGAATGTATTGACCATAAGTATTGACTATGCTCCTATTTTGGCAATGACAGAACGTTTTGCTTTTTGATGGCTAAATACATCGTAATTGCGTGTTTTGGGACGAAAGTGGTTGAAAAATAGCCCATTCTGAGTGACATTCTGTTTGGACATGATCATAAGCGTACGAGGCGGGGGGGGGCTGGGGGGCGGCAGCCCCCCCAACTCTAGAAAAATTATCGAAAATGAGCCCCAATCGGGCAAAAAAATGCCCTCAGTCGGGCAAAAATTATGCTAAACAATGGACTTTGTGTTGGGCAGCCCCCCTAGATTTTTTCTTCCCGTACGCTTATGGACATGATCGGACATGATTGCGTGTTTATCATCAAAAATACATCATCAAAATACTTCATTTGGACATAGTCGAAATTGGACAAGATATAAATTCAACAGTGACATCATCATATAAACATAGCTCTAAGACTGAATCACCGTCACTTCTGGGTCATTTCATCCCAAAATGGCCCGAAAAGAAAGACACTCAAAATCTTACAACTCACAATAAAGCCGCAGTGTGTGTTTCATAAAATCCATAAAATCCATATTTATACATAACAAACAAAGAAGCAAGGCGGAACTGATTGTTTTGTGGCTGCGTGGGCGATGGAGAACCTATTGTTTTTGTAGCCTCTGTTCAGTGTTGAGTGTATTTAGAGAGGATTTCATAACCACTTTGTTGTAGTTTCGTTTAACAAAAGAATGGATTGTTTCAACAGGAAACAAAAGCGTAGGGGCCAAAGGTGCCAGCCATATAAAATGCAGTCAACTGACCACCAACTTCAAAGAGCAGAGCAGATTTCAAAATAAAGAGAAAGTGGATACAGTAGCACAAGAGATCGGAAGAAACTTTAACTCTCTGGTATAGTATCAAAATGATTCCTTATCTTTCATTCAGCTTTTTAGTTGCAAGTTTTTTTTATTCATTTTGAAGAAAATTGCACAGATCATAATTAAATTCAATGGACTTGCTTGACTTGACTTCTCTTGGTTTGTTGACTGATCACGGGCGGTCCTAGAAGATGACTCTGCACTTTATGATTTATGCCATAAATTATGGTCATTCTTGGGGTAAGTCCACGTGGGTAACGTAAGAATTTGGGGTAAGTCGTTCCGTTATCTTGTTTGTGAGCATCGTAGTGCAATTTTCCGTTTGTTATACTTCATTTCCTGTGAATTGTGAACTCTTGTTCAAAATTGAAATGTTTTTTACTTTTCCCCATACCTTTATCCAGGGCCGTCGAGAGGTTTTGGTAGCCTGCGTGCAGACTCGGGCCCCATCGGCGTAGGGGGAGATACAATTTGGGGGGGGGGTTGCCTGATAAAAATCCATTGTTTAAGAAACTATTGCCTGACTTAACGCGGATTTCTGCCCGATTATAGCTGATTTTTGCAAAATTTTCCGACGTTGGGAGGGCTGCAGCCCCCCCCAGCCCCCCGTCTCCTACGCCTATGTCGGGCCCAGGCAAAAACAAAAATGAAAGGAAGGCTGAGTCTGCACGCAGGCTAGGTTTTGGAGGCCCAGGGGCAAAACTGTGGAATGACAAGTCAGGAGTATTTACCATATTTCTATGGTATTTACGAGGCCCCCTTTAGCCACTGAGGCCCTGGGGGAAAATTGCCCCAGCCCCCATTTCGACGGGCCTGCCTTTATCAGCTAAAATGGCAGCAGTATTTCGGCGTCGTAGAGGTGAGGGCAGAGCACGGATCATTTCTGCAGCTCAGAGAGAAATGATCTTCGTCAACCGGGCACAAACAACTTTGCTTTCACACGGTTTGTTGAACCTTTCCAATGCGGAATTAGTTTCCAATTTTCAACAGTCGTAGTTTGAGCATCTATCAGTAATAAGTCTACGATATGAAGTGTTGTGTTCTAAATTTCATACAGCACTTTAAAACGAAAAGGATATATTTTTTCAGGCAAAGAAACAGAGATGGATGTGATAAAAGATAGCTTTGAAGTTGCAAGAGAACATTGGGTTCTATCCTCATTGTTATTATTGGTCCTTCTAATTTACGCCCACTACGTCGCCACTTTCACGACCTTGAAGAAACTGGGGATCAAAGGACCGACTCCGCTGCCCCTAGTTGGCAATGCGATAAGTGTAATAGTGAATGGTGACAGTCTGCATGACTTCATTAGCAATTGTATCAAGAAATATGGCTCAGTATTTGGGTTATATTTCAATAAAGATCCGTGCATTGTTGTGTCAGATCCAGAGATGATTAAAACTATCATGGTGAAAGATTTTGAAAAGTTTCATGACAGACCGGTAAGTTTGTTCGTACTTTTCTCGACTTATCTACTTCCCCAACCATTGTTCCTGCCGGGTGCGCCAAAAAGAGATGGTGGTGACAGGTAAAATGTACCACAATACCAAAGGGACAGTACCCAGTGCCATTAAGGTCAGTACCAGGGACCATCGGAGCAAGAAAACAGTACCACCTTAAATAGCAAATTACGGAAAGATACTGAGAAAAACTGGGAATAAAAAATCCATAATTTCCGTGTTCCAGTCCTCGAGAAATGTCCTTGGTACCACAGAAATTCATACCAGTACCCAGTAACAAAGGTATCAGTACAGGTACGGCAGGGGTCAGTACCCAATACCATCAATACCCCCTGTCACCATCCTCAGAAGGAGTTCAGATATTCGAAACGTCGTCGTACCTGAAGTAGTGGATGGATCTGAGTGAATTGAATCTCGCTTGATAGCAGAAAGACTGAAGTAATTTTGTGAGTTTTCTCATAGTTCTACAGGCAAAGAAAAGATAGCAAAATTTGACTTTAAAAACATTGTTGGTTGTTGCCAAATGGATCCGCTGAAAGGGGGGCCTAAGCACTAAGCATTCGATCAATTTGTAAGGAATCTCACCCAAGGACAAGACACGAGGGCTTTTACAAATACTGTAACGAACGGATACTCTTTTTGTGTGGCAAATTCTATTACAATTTTATTAAAAAGTGTCTTAGGGGTGTCATCTTGGTCCTTTTGGGGGAATTTTCAAGCAAGGGATACTCACGAAGTCGAATTTACCTATATTTTTAGTTTTCACAAAGACAAGAAAAATCAAAACATAGACTAGTCAGTCTTTCTCATATCAACCAAAAGTCGATTCATTCAATTACGAATTTTGTGTTGTTTTGATTTGATGGAGATTGTTCTTCTTGGTCGATTTCACTGTCATTTCTTTTTCTTGTAGGATGGCGGACTAGAATTTCCAGAACCTTTAGCGAGCATGTTGACAGTTGTCACAGGTCAACGATGGAAGCATATCAGAAGCATTTTGACCCCAACTTTCACGTCAGGAAAGCTCAAAAGTATGATGTATATTATGCATGAAGCTGGAGATGTTCTTGTCAAGAAAATGGAAACAGCTGCAAAAGCAGGCACACCGATTGATATTCATGAGTGAGTTTCAGAAATTATGAAATAATTGCAAGAAATAATCTCTTTCGTGAACAATTGACACTATTACACCCTTAAAGAACTTTCATCACCCATGGTCCTTTGCGGGCACGCTGCAATTTTAGACTGTCTGAAAATCAAATTTGGCCTAAGCAGAAAACACTGATCCAAACTGACTGCTGTAGTTGAACTAACAGAAAAGTCAATTGAAAAGCCCCTTTGGCATTACCCTTTAGACCTCTACCTTAAAAGCTCTATTTTGCTCCCCTCACTATCAAACCGCCTCTCTTATTAAGCCTTTCCCTTTTAAGCCAAAATTTTGAATAAGCCATCTCTGTTAAACCCCCCTTTAGTCATTATATCAGATGCCAGAAGTTACCAAAGATTTCATATTCATTTGGCTAAGCGAGTTTTGATTTTAATATGGTTTAGGATAGAATGTGTGTCCAATTTGTGAATTGGACTCGTGAATTTGTATGTTGACTCCACAAAATATGGGGTAAAAGAACTAAAGAGCTATCGTTTATAACATTGTCATTTGACTTTTTGAACATGTCTTTAATAAGCCATCATCTCTTGGCTACCCTGGGTACCAGGATTTTAAGGCCCCCATCTAGAGTTTCCGAAATTGGGGTTTCGTAGATCTTCTACGGTAAATCCTAACTAGAAACTTTCTTTCAGATGGCAACAAGGCGTTACAATGGAAGTAATTCTTTCAGCTGCATTTGGCGTGAAGGCAGAATGTCAAACAAACGCCAAAGACAAGATAACTGGGTACGCAAGAAATGCAATGAACCCAAAACCATGGCCTAACCTCGCCGTGATGATTCCTTTCATTGGGCCTAAGATAGGCAAAGCAATTGCTATTTCCCCTCTGGGATTTAGCTGGGGACCGATGATAGATATTGCCAAAGGAATAATAAAGAACAGGCAGAATAATCCTACAGGCATTCGAAAGGTGAGATTTCTCTCTGATATTTACTGAAATTCACATGAAACTGTCTTGGTGTGGTTGAACATGTGGGCAAGTTACTCCAAAAAATCTCACATATTTTCGTAATGGATCCCACAAAAACTTCAAGGAATCTCCAAAAATGGCAAAAATTTCCAGAAATCTCAACCGGCAAATGACAACAATTCTCAAAGACATGGAAAATCTTAAAGGTCTTTAAAATCTGTGAAGATCTTGCAATCTCCAAAACCTTCCCAAGTTTCAAAAAATCTTCCTACTTCTTGAAACTCTGAAAATTACCAAGATTCTTGGAGATCCCGAAACTCTTTAAAAATCTTTGAAAAGTCCAAGAGATTTTGAAATCCCAAGACATCGTACGCTATTTTTCGAAAGATTTGCTTCTCGGCTAAACAATGCAAAAATTACTTAAAAAGGACAATCTTTAAGCCAAAATTCAAGATTCATGGCAGAAAAATGGAATCGTATTTTTTGTATCATCATCGACGAAGAAAATGACAGGAGAAAGTAATTCTTAACAAAATGAAATGCTTGCTTCCATTTGCTTTAGCTATTTTAGCTGATGGTTTTACTGTGTAATATGTGAAAGAAAAAAAGTTGCTTGCATATCTTAATTTTTTCAAAATTATTGCCTTTAGCTTTCGCGAAAGACTTTAAAATTGCTGTATATCGTAAACTGATAGCGGAAAACGATACAATTTTCAAGAAAACTATAGTTTATGAAAGTCTATAATATGGCTGTGAGCAGGAAGAAAATCCGTAGCCTTTCTGGTTCACGACTTAGCAATTTGAAGACGTCACAATCGGAAAACTGTTTGAAACATAGACGCAGTAATTCTCAAAATGATTAAGATGTCAAGGGCTGCCAAAAAACACACATACCAAAATACCTGAAGTTCCTTTCAAGCCATCCAATCGAATGAAAGATGGATCAACTAATCGTGCAATGTTTTTCGAAGGGATGATGCTTATGCTGCCATTAATCTTTTGTTCTTCGATTTCCCTCTCTGCAGGGGCGGCTGGGAGCCAAAAAGTTTAGGTATTAGTTCCCAAATTCCCCTCAAAAGCAAACCGTTAACAATTTATTCGCGAAGCGAATGAATTGTTAACCAAACCAGCTGGGGTATGGGGGGCGCTGTAAGCCCCCCATTGGGGTCCAGGGGCGAAGCACCTGGAAGATTTTGCTTTCTACAAGAAATTCAACCCCAGATTTTCTCTAAATTGCCGCAAGATCGCGCAAGATCTAGTTGTTCTTCAAAGTAGAAAAACTGTTGTTGTTGTGTGGATTTCAACTTCCCTTCGTCGTGCTTCATCAAGTGCACTCCCTTCATCAACATTTCCAAGAAGCCTGTAAGTAGTATGGTTGTTGACATGTTTCCGGGAATGTTGATGTTTGTTTGCAATTTTCCAGAAGTTGGACCCACACAAGTAGCCACTTTCTTTGAAGAACGCATTGCTGGCCTGTTGAAAACGATAAAACATCCAGCTTTAGTAAAAATAACAAGGGCAATGTAAAAATAGAATTAACACGTATGATAACAATTCATCGTTAAGTTTCTAAGGTTTAACTTGTTAAGTTTGTTTCCATGAAAGCTGTGTCAGTGTCACCTTCTGTCTCTACTAAACTGGTGGATAACGGCTATGGCCAACTCTTGCTCATACATTTAAGAGCTAGACGCCACTTCCTGCATTCTTTGTTTAAGGCTCCTGGCCTCAAACTTAGAGCCGCAGGGTATTAGCTTTCAGATTCTAGTACCATCAACGGAGATAGCAAGAAACAGTGCACTAAAAAGCTTTTCTCGCTGTTTCTGTTACTTTTGAGTAACTGTGCTTGTTTAGACTAAATAACCTATCATTACAACTTACTCTTGCTCAATTTGACCAGATTATATGAAATAACAGTATAGATGAATCATGACGATTGAAAAAATCGAATCTCAAGTACTTTTTCGTCGTTGTACGTGTGTTCATGTATGGCCAAACCAAAATATCGTGAAATAAAAGAAAATCACTCCAAAACTTACCGATGATATATCACCCATTACGAGGGAGGGCCAGCAAAAATAAGTATTTTTCTCTCCACCTCCGCAAGACCAGGCATATGTTTCATACACTGAGTCAGATGATTTGTTCTTCAAAATAACTCTTAGACAAGGTTTCCCATCTTTTTTGAAGCGCAATCGCTGTTCGTGCGTTAAACTTCTCTGCGACGACAACAACGAAAATATACAACCCCAAACACCCCAAAGATACACCCCAACTAACGGTACTCTGCTTCTACAACACGCGATTCATCTTTACAGCAGAACGATAACGATAGTGGATGCAGTGGCCGCCAAGGGATTAGAAATGAAAAACTAATACCTTCTCGCTGTTGACCTATTCTTGTAGCACAGCGACATAAAAGGATTTTACGTCATTGAGACTGCTCCAGACCAAAGAATTTTGTGGGAGGGTATTAGAATTCAGATTCTAATACCAAATCATCGGAAGGCCAGCGGCTCCATTGAAAACGGCAGAGTCACTTTCTCTCTATTGAAAATATGTCAATAAGGATTAGTACGCATTATGTTGAAATAAAAGGAAACCAAAAATAGCCATTCAAGTTCGAGATTTCCATGCCTTCAACGATATGGGCACAGTTCTACGTCAACACTCTTTTTATTAAAAGTGACGTAATAGAAACGAATTCACTAAAGGTTCGTCGGCATGAAAAATTTTCTATTTTTGAAAAATGAGGTCACTATTTCTTGAAAAAAGAGGTATTAGACTAATACCCTGAGTACCAGCCCCAGCCGCCACTGCCTCTCTGATTATTTACCTTTTCAGCTGAAAATATTCTTGTTTCATCACCTTGCTTCATTACCGTAATTTCTTTGATTATTCTTACCTCAGGACATGCTCGAACTAATGTTAGCTGCGCAACACCCCGACAAAAAAGGACACATTCTTTCCGATGACGAATTAATAGCAGAAATGGTGCTCTTCCTTTTGGCAGGATACGATACATCGAGCAATGTCTTGAGTCTGTTGTGCTACCATCTTGCGGTTTACCCAGAGATACAAGAAAAACTTGTCGAAGAAATAAAACAAGTTTGTGAATTGCCCGACACGACAAATTATGAAGAAATCAAGAATATGCCATATCTTGAAGCATGCATCTCGGAAACACTTCGTTTATATCCACCCGGTAAAGTTTCCTTTTTTATTATACATCTTACCTAAACACACGTTTTCAAACCTGTAATTTGCTGAATATCCACCAGGTTAATTGGTTAAAATCGGTCACAGGTGATTTTAAAAGGTCAAGAATCCTTCAAGTTAGGCTTCAACTTCTGGATCAAGTTTTCTAACGTTTAAACTCCACAGCGATGAAAATGAAACTTTGTGGGGCTATCTATAGCCTAGGAATCAGTTGTGAAGATACAGATGCTTGCATAAAATTTAAATTGTCTCTGTATTTACTCCCTTTTGAAGTTTGAAATTGGAAGATGGCATATGGCACAATTGTTATCATTTTCATACGTTATTCACATTCACAATTGAAAACAGGTTACAGACACAAAAGTGTGCAAAAAATTTAGTCTTCCACAAGTACTTCTAGTTCTTCCTTTTCTGCATACTTCCAACCAAGCTTAAAATGGTTGCATTTCTGAGACATGTATACAGAGAACTGAGAAAGTCGGTTTCTCAAAAGTTT
The DNA here is from genome assembly GCA_039566865.1 of Aurelia coerulea. Taxonomy (NCBI): domain Eukaryota; kingdom Metazoa; phylum Cnidaria; class Scyphozoa; order Semaeostomeae; family Ulmaridae; genus Aurelia; species Aurelia coerulea. The sequence continues at coordinate 603,939 of CM076949.1, forward strand.
TTGCTCATCTTTCGATGAATGGCCTTTTTAGCTTTCTAAAAAAGGAGTCTAGGTGGGGATGTAGATATGTTATACATGTTGTGGAATTTTCGAATGTGCACAAGAGCGAGAAAAGCTCTGACGCCACTCAGTCGAACCTTTTGCATAAAATGTATTATGACTTGCTTTGACCATGTGACTATTCTTTGACTAAATGGAAACGCAAGCTGTGCTAGGAGATAAAATTCTTTTGGGCATCTTGCCTACGTCAGTTAGTATGTGATCCTGCAAAAGATCCCTTGCAAACATTGTTTTTCAACTTTTCGCGTATTGAATTTAAATCCTCATTTTTCTCAAACAGGTTTCATAATCTCGCGCACTGTCGATGAATCATGTACCATCGAGGGGGTACCCTTCAAGAAAGGCATGTCTGTGTTGATCCCCGTTTACTCTATACAACGTGATGAAAAATATTGGCCTGAACCAGAAGCATTCAAGCCGGAAAGATTCATGCCGGAAAACAAGGAATCATTGAATCAATTTGCTTACCTGCCTTTTGGTGCAGGACCACGGAATTGCATTGGCATGCGCTTTGCACAGATGGAAATAAAAACAGTTATGACCCGGTTATTGCAGAGGTACCGCCTGGTTCGTGCACCAGAAACACCAGTGCCTATCAGTGTGAAACCGAGAGCTGTTTTAGCACCCGCAGAACCAGTTTGGATTAAGATCGAGAAGAGAGAGTAGGAAAGGAGTTTGAGTCATTGAGAAGGGAAAACCAAGGACTGGGTAGTGAAAGCCAAAAGTAAGGAAGTCGATATTTTCTCTCATAAACCGAAAAGACCAGTTGTAGGTAATAAGTTTTTTCTATGCTGATTCCTGTAAGTCGTCGTGACGTCTTCCCGATAAGATTCTGCAAACCGAAAGTCAGTGGGTATTTGATGTCTATAAAAACGAGATTTTTGAACTCTTTATCTGTGACTGTCACAGAGACTCTGTAGATTGTAAAATCGAGTAAGCTAATGTTTCTCTTTAATTATTGCACCACGATATAGCTGTTGTAATTTTAGATTTTGTGCGCTAGGTAAAGGATACTGCAGAATAGTTACCTAATGGCGGCAGATATGTATAAAATCATTGATTTTAAAACAGTGTCTAGGTTTTGAAATCTCCTGGATCATAATGCAGGTATCATCAGAAAACATTGTCGATCAGAAGAGGAGAAATCTTGGATTGGAGAAGATGAATAAATCAAGGGCAAAGGTGTTCAGTTTTCGTGATAAAATCATGTGTATGATAAAATCATGTGTATTTACGCCATAAACATCAAATTGAAGGTTGCATCCTTCAGGCTACTGTGCTCATTTCAACTTGATTTGGCCTGTGAAGTGCGTGCGAAGTGAACTTTCTCAATTGATTTTCAAGAATCTAGCATGATTCCAAATTTTTCTATTTCATTAAGTATGTACATGGCAATTAGGAGAAAAATAATTTTGATTCTCGTATGTATCGTTTTTCCTGAGCTTGATTGTGTGATTATGTAGATTGTTGATTGTGCTGATTATAGATTTAAATTTCATTGTTAGGTAAAGAGGTTATTTTCGTGGTATTTGTTGCATACATACTGAGATTTATGTTTTCACATATAATTGTACAAAACTGACTCCTTTTTATTTTCTCAAAGGTAGAACGATGAGTTCTCTTAAAAATTATGGCCCAAAGACTAATCTTCAACTTTGAGAAAACATTCTACTTCTGAGGTTCTAACTTGACAAATATAATCACTATCTGTTTAATCTTAATCATCATCTTTCACAAGGATTAAAGAAGTTTTTCGTTTCATGTTTCAATGCAATGCGGAAGGGATCAGCACAAACAGAATACTCTTGATGTCAGTCAACGAAAAGTCAAAATTTTCCATTGTCATCATAACCTAATTTTCAATGCCAAGATTTAATTTGGAACCTCTCAGACTTGCTTGATGACAACCCACAAGTCATGTTAGTGAAGAGAAGAAATTTTAAATTAACACTAACTGTTAAACTTTTTGATTTTTAAAATTACATGCACGCAGTATGCATTGCCTCCTAACCTACCTTCATATGTTGAAAGTCTGTTATTCCAATTTTTGGCAATGAAGAACAGTCTATGCAAATGAGTTTTCTTCCATTGATGTAATTTGTAGTAAAGCATTCCTAGAAAATCAAACCATTGTCAAAAATCACGAAATGGCCTTGTCTGGTGTTTTTCGTTAATACTTATTTGGATTCTTATTATATCTACCTACACAATTGGTTTGTAAGAAGATTGGTACACTACGGCCTTTCAAACTTACTACAGTATGAAATTTTTTTCTCTTCAGAGTGTGACTGACAAAATGTTGCTCAGAGTCACACTCTGAAGAGAACATAGGTTTCAAAGGTCTTAGTGTGCTGATTTAAATTCTTGTTTCTTTGTCTCCATTTTCTTACAAACTTTTGGTATTTCACCTTCCAAATATAGTAGTTAGTTTGATGGTTTGGTTTGAGAATTACATGTCCTCAGTTTCACACATGAATGATAAAAGTATACCCTTGTTGCTGCACCTTATATTGTGGGAATCCAATGTGTTCAATCCATTCTGCCACATCTTCGATGCGCCATGAAAGGCAAAGTGCAAGTCCTTCTCGGTCAAATGCAGGCTCGAAATTTAGAATTCGTTTGGGAGATTTTGGACATTGTTGATCCGCAGGATTTTCCTGATTGTCAGGATCTTGCTGATCATCATCTGTACACTGTGGATCATTATCGTCATGATCTTGTTGATTTTCAGAAGCTTGTTGATCCTCTAAAACATGTTGATCATGGTCATCAGAGCCTTGCTTGTCGTCTGAATGTTGCTGATCATCATCTTTAGAGCCATGTTGATCGTCAGCCATCTTGGATTGAATAAAATCATGATAACAGCAACTGTAGCCATGACAACTGATTATTGTCTCCTTCTGAAGCTGAGGCTCAATCTGAAATCGAGGCTTTGTTGCATGGCCTAAATAGAAGAAGACGAAATAAAAGCAAGATGAAAGGTGTTTGCAATGTTTGCCGAAAAGTAGAGTCAAAATACAAGTGTCCGTCATGTCTAATTCTTTAGTAAGTATATTAATCGATAAATTACTAAGATATGAATGGACATGGACCGTTTTTTGCTGTGACGGTGGGACGCGACGGGCTGTGCTGTGCTGCTGTCAAAACAAATTGCTAAAGCTTATAACGCTTGATTTAGGCATTTACAACATTAGACAATTAAAAGTTAGTTTGGCAGTTACAATACAGGTGCCAGACTGGAAAATTTGCACTAGAGAAGTGGCCACAGAAGATGCGCACCTGGCTAATGATGGTTTAAAAAACTGATTTTATTGTTTATCTTTTGTTATACTTGAAATTGTGCATGGAAGATTATCCCCTGCAACTTAACTTGCAGTATCCACGCCGGAAAACATGTATGTTATGCCAAATATCTTTGGCTTATAGCAACATCAAGAACAATGGCAAAACAATAGGCCTATTGTCTTCAGACAATTGGCGTGGTGTAAACCTTTGGTGTACAAAAAATGAACTTTCCACCCTGGTGCAGTATGTCTCATCTGCCATCTATGCTCTCTTTCTTGTCACACAAAAAAAACGAGGCAGACCGCAACAATAATGCAAAAGATAAAGCAAAAACTGATGAAATGATTCTCCAAAAAAACTGCAAACTAGTTGCACTTTTAATTATATTCACACATCAAACAAAACAGCAAAACTGATTATGCAAAACCCTACCTGTAAAAGCCCCCCTCAAGATCCCTAAAAACGCTGGGTAACTACATGATATCCCACAAAATTTTGTTGAATTTTCTAAACTCCCTCATTCTTCTGGTGTCACTAAAATCCAGAAGTGTTGAACAGTAAAGGTTTTGATAAAATTTTATCTGGCATAATCTTGTCCAAATTACCATGTCCAAAACTTGTTTTTGGCTAAAATGTCTTGCCTACAATAGCAATTCTTTTGAAAATATCAGTCCTCTCTCAAATAAAATATTTGACTAAGCTGTAAAAGAGATGTCGTTTCCATTTTGTCAAAAAGTGTCCAAAGCTTTTTTGTCTGAAACCTTTGTCCAAAAATTGTCTGTCCTAGAAATGTCGATGCCAATGAATGTGTATAAATTTTCTTTCAGTTGTTCTTTGGACTGTTACAGATTGCATAAAGGTAAATTGTTCATTTCATATTTTCATTTTGGAGACTTTTTCATGAAAGCCATGTGGTATTAATATTTGGTTACAAAATGTGAAGCCAGAGGGATTTGTATCAGATTTGTCTGTAGTCTTTTGAGATCTTCAAGTTTTTATCTAAAAATATATTTTATGAAATTCAAACATCTAAATTCATGTACACAGATTTTTGGCAGTTACACACGAAACTTTTAATGTTTTCTTGAATTTCAGAAACACCATGCCAGAAGAAGAGTAACAATGTGAAAAAGGAGGATAAAGTTGAGGAAATGGGTAAAAAAGATACTTTAGCATTCTTGCAAAGTGCATTCTGATTTTACTATCAGACTGGAGTTACTAGGAAAGAATAGCTACATGTAAAATGTTTATCAAAAAGCTTAAAGGGCTGAAAGAATACAATCCCAGAAAACTGAGCCTCATTTGTGTGCTTGCTGTGGAGGAGATGTAGCTTTTATTGTCTTGGACTTTACACAGTTGCATAGGTCAAACTTCAAGTGAAAGTTTGAGACCGTGTTTGAGTCATTCTGACACATGGTTGCTGATTTATGGCAGAGGAAAAGCAAAATAAACGCTTCCTTTAAAAGCAAAAAGCAGCACTTCTATTGTTCTCCAGCAATGTCAAAATTAAGTAAATTTTCAAAGAAAGGGTTGTGGTGTTGTTTTTAAATTTTGTTAGCATTTTTAAAGGGTCAGTAGTGCTTTTTATCCATAAGATAATACTTTCCACCCTCTTTAAAGTATAGAGAACGTTTGAATATGAAGCTACAGTAGAACCCTTTCTTTCATACATTACTTGGTTTTGATTTGCTGGAGAACATTATAGAAGGGCTGCAACCACTTATTCTGCCTTTGCTCTGCCATAAATCAGCAATCACATGTAAGATTGACTCAAACAAGCTCTCAAACTTTAAGTTGAAGCCTGACCTTTGCAATTGTGCAAAAACAGTGACAACTAAAGCTACAGCCTAATATCCTTCAAAAAGCAACTGAAAATTTACTTACTGAACAAGGTCAATGAATAATTCAAAGCTATGTTTGATTCTGGCACAATTTCTACTTTATCATACGAAAATCAAATGTGTCCATCATAATTTCAAATTTTCGTAGGACAGGGGGGGCTCTCTCCTCGATTAGTTTACCTATTGAGAGAGCTCCTCCTTTAAGTAATTCCCTCCATACAATTTATTCTTTTCTCTGTATTTGTATATTGTATTAATTTTCCGTACCAATGTATTAATTTTCTGTAATATTTTCTTTTCCTTGTAGTTTAGTTAGCTGTTAGTATAGTAAATTATAAATTGTATGAAGTGAATTTAAAATATATGAAACTGAACTGAACTGAACAGCTTTCCACAGCAGCCACACAAACAGGGCACAATTTTTTGGAGACATTCTGTAGCTAATTCCATTGTATGCCTCCATAATTTTTTACAGAAGAAGGAGAATTAGGAGAAGAGTCTGCTCCACTTGAGATAGAAGATGAAGACTGGGTGTCACCTGAAAAATTACAAATTCTTGGTATGCTTACAAAATTAACTTCATCATTATCATATTTTATTTCACAGAAAACTTAAAATTTTTTCATCTTCTGTATTGTTTGATAAATGACGAACCCTGCCGGGGGAGTCAGAAAAAGTACCCATCGCTCCTTAAATATGCAAGCAATGATATTTTGCAATACCTGATTGAATAGCCAACATTTTCAATTATTCATTGATTTTTGTCTGGCTAAAATCGGTAACTCCATTCAGATTTTACAAGGAATTTTTTCAAGAAAGTCCCTCAGAGAAACCTCAAGAAACCTGCTAGCCAATTTCCCTAATATTTTTACCTTACAGCAATGACTTGAACAAGCTTTCGCAAGTGCTCTCCTCTTGGGAGGATGAAAAGGTCTTTCCGCTAGCATTTTCTTTTTTATTATAAGACACAATATGTAATAGATACATGGTCTTAACTTCTACTTTGCTGCAATTAATTTCTATTTTACTAACAATTATAAAGACGACAATAATAGTATAAGAAACTCATTCAGGGGGGCTCCCTCTTCCAAGTGGACAAAGTATATGCTACAGTAAGTACTTGTACATGTAAGTGTCATTATTCTTAGGACGGAAAACCGAGGAAATATTGATCATCGTTTTCACTCGTTTTGCTGGTTTTTGAAAGGGGGTTTCTGCAGAAAATCTCCCATATCCAGTCCAGGAAAGGAATGAGCGACTAAAGCCGGTAAATTACTGAATCTAATTGAACATATCGGTAATGAAACAAGACAGTTTGCATCGGTATTGCTTTGATATTTAGGGAGCAGTATTTTTTCAAACACCGTGCGTTTTTTATACTGACCCGGTAAACCGTAGGATTGTATGAAAATGATAAAACCTATCGTCAAAAATTACTTGCATTGCATATGAGTGCTTTTCAACGTTATTTATTGCAGGTGATTCAGAAGAATTAAAAGACCAACTTGGAAATAAGCATCTACGAGAATTGCTAGTAGCCATCGATTCATCTTCAAATCCTGGTGAAAAGCTGGACGAGGCAATGCAGATCCCTATCTTCACAGAGTTCATGGATGTCTGTATGAAAGTTATAGAGGGGAAGGAGGAAATGAGCTGAGGAAAAGAGCATCTGAGAAGAGTTTGTGCTCGTTTTGAAGAAGACGAAGTTGTAATTATTTGACTAGATTGGGAGGTAGGAAGACTTGACACTTATTTTGTAAGTGCAGAGAGCGAATATGTTATATTTCTAGGGGATGTTTCATAGTCTTCGAGAAAGTATGGAGGAAAAGGACTCTTACAGTAAATCCTTGTAAATGGATACATAATTTACACAATTAGCATGTTAACATAATTCTGTAGACGTCAGGAACGGCTCTCCAAACCTCTTGATGTTTTTAAAGTTAGATATTCGACATCTGAACGAAAAGTTTCCAAAGTTTCTTCGTGGGCATTTTGTCAGCTACGGCTAAGAAGATACTTTGAGAATAAAATCCTCTGCCGTATTTTGGAAATTATTCCTTCCAGACTAAACGATTGAACGTTATTGTTATAACTATTACTATTAGCAGACAGAGCTTTCTCACTTTGGACCACAGATAATTGTTCACGATTTTTCACCTCAGCCAACCGTACTTTGCAAGAGCCAACCGTACTTTGCAAGTGCAATTACGTTCTCTTGAACTTGATTATAGTTGTCGCAGTAACATAGCGCAATCTTTCAGTATTTATTAGTTTGCATTAGATTTTTGTAACATTTTTTTACATTTTGATACAAAAAAAACAGATTGTTGATATTTGGTATTTTGTAGTGATTGTGTTGATTTAGAAGGACTTAAAACTTTGAATAAGTAGACAATATAGATCTTTGATATGAAAAGAAATTTGATAAATCTATCATATATTCACATATGTATTCGTAAAAAGTCGAACCTCTTCAACTTTCCTATGGTTTGTGAGACCGCTCTCCTTGACCTCGGGGGGATATATCGACCTATTATCTGACGGTGCCATTTTCCCCCGAATGATTGGTACGCATGATTCCGTAAATCTTTAAATTTTTTAGGGCCATGATTCCGGATATCTAATGAAAATCTGGGCCATAATTCCGGAAATTATGGAGAATTTCCTGCAATTCTTATACATTTGCAAACATTTCTCCAGAACAGGACCAATAATTCTGCAAAATGTCTGAAAATGATACCCGTAATTCCATAAGGTTTTGAATAAAGTACCTCTTGAAAATCCGTCAGGCGATTGCAATGCCTTTTGCTTCTCTTCTGAATCAAATAAACGAAATCGGGCGGGCAGATATTTAGATTTATCCTTTTCCTTTCGCTACAAACTCATAACTTCTCTTAAAAACCACCTGTCGCATGCACAAGGAGATATTTTGCCCTACTGATTTCAGAGCAACTTTCGAGACTTTGATTGTTTGGAATTACAGGTTGAGAGAATTTCCTTGGTCTGCAATCGCCAATCACTTTGAATTGTGGTGTCAATCAAAAACAACTAATGCTCTTGTATCACAAAATCTTGTTAACTCTTGTTTGGTTGGAGTGCGTGTGCGAAATTTGTCCCCTGTCCCCGGGGTCTCAAAAAAAAAGTCTATCCACTGCTAAGTCAACAACAACAGCAACCAGAGCAGCAACAACAGAAGGCATTTCAAGCATTTGATCCGTAAGAAAATGGCGGCGAGCACGAAAGGTCTTGGAGCGAAGATAGCTGACGTTCTACTTTCATATGAAACGATAAAGATTGTTACAATCAAGAATAAGAAAGTTGGATTTCTTCATCGATTAATTCAGTTAGCTATTCTAGGCTATGTGATAGGGTATGAATATTGCTTTGTACTTGCAGTTGTCTTTTTATTATCCGGTGCCTCCCACGCCCCGTCAAAAAGAATGAGAGGAACGACCCGTGATTATTATGTTACCCGTAGGTAGACCGCTGTGTAGATAAGAAAGAGACTAGTAGAATGCAAGCCTCGATCTTTCAACTGCTGAGCCAACTAGGCCATTCTTTATTGATGAGAAGTACGAAACGTTTTTCAGGTACAAACGAACGACTATAAAGCTAGGGTACTGGCGGGATTTATCAGGCAGGCAGCGTGTAGACAGTTTTAACCCAGTAACACCCCTTCCTTATACTTTTTGAAACAAAACCCGAACTTAAGTAAGAGCTTTCCTGACCATTTCTCTTCCATTCTGCACCATTATCATGTTGATTACTTTATTATTCTCAAAGTTTCTTTAATTAAACTTAGTAAAGACAGGATGCAAATTTGGCCCAAGCCAAAGCAGAGCCACTTCATTGAGCATATTTCTGCAGTTTTTAAAGGAACATTTGTTTCTATACTTCTACCTTGCATTGGACTTGCCCTAGTCATCTTGATAGATCTTGTACTAAGACTTGGGCAAGTCCAGTCTAGCATCTAAGGGTAGGTAGTTTCAGGTCGCTGAGAAGCTAAGCTGATGCCCTTGAACCACCAACCTTCAGATTGGTAGTCAAGCATGCTACCACTGAGCCACCTCTTCTCTCTAAAGAAGCATGAATCAATTGAAATTATGTATCATGCAGAATAGAACAGAAATCTTGCCATGAATGCTTCGCCTAACTTTGTGTTTGTTTTTGGGGTGTTAGGGGTCATCAACAAACAATTTTCTTCACAGTAACAGAATTGGGCCATCTTAAACCCAGAGTAACTTCTTTGTCCAGATCACACGATCTATGCCAGTATGCACTAAAACCACTAGCTCCTCCACACTAAAGATGTTGACCATAACTTAACATACTAAATATTTTCTAATGTACTGTATATGGTCTATCATTTGCTTAGTAGTAGTAGTAGTAGTAGTAGTAGTAGTAATTTATTTTAAGTGGGCTGATAGGGTTTCTACTGTAGCTATTTAAAGCTAATTTAGGCCTACTATGCATGCCGCATCCAGGCATGGGACCCCTAGTTTAACGTCCCTTCCGAAGGATGCCGCAAGGTGAGTTGCGAGGTCAGGCCCCAGAGGTCACCCATCCGGAGTTTGACCTCACTCGACCGAGCTTAACTTCAGTCACCTGACGGAAACTGTTTAAGCCACTCGCCCACTCACCTGCTAGATTGCTAGATTGCTTAGATTGTTTTGATTTCATTCCCAGGTATGCTATTGTCTGGAAGAAAGGCTATCAAGAATTTGACACAGGGCTCAGTGCAGTTACAACAAAGTTAAAAGGAACATCACTTGTCAATTTCACTGGATTCAAATCTCCTCTTTTAAATGGAATGCATATTTTTGACCCTGCAGATTACGTTATTCCTCCACAGGTATGGAGACATTTTCATTTTATTTACTCCAGTATACAGCTTCTTTGGAGAGAAATTGTTTATTATTTCCAACATTCAAAAGTATTTTCTGTATTGCTAATGTATTTGTGGTACAGAAGTAGTGCTATGGTTAAAATATTGAAGAGAATGTTTTTATTTGTATGCTATCAATTTTCCCAAGGGGGGGGGGGTACTTGATTTAAATTGTATGGGGTGTGCCCATGAAATATATTTTTTCCACCCCCTTCCAGAATTTTTCCCTCCCCAAACGAACCCAACTCTAGAGAAAACTAGTGAAAGCATACTCCAAAACGTAAAAATTGAACAGAGCACCAACTGATAAAGCCACCAACATGTTTTGACAATTGGCTTCAGAAAAATTACCTTCTTTTGATACCTGGCACGAGGAAAATGGTACTCTGAAGTATGGCACATCCCCATCAGACAAATATACTATTTGGAAGTACCCTGGGTCAATTTTCCAGCTAAAACTGAACATTGGGAGAAAATTGGACATTCACAAGATTTTGATTCAACTTTTTTATGAATAAACTGTTTGCAAGACTTGTTCATAGATTGCTAATTATTTTGGTAACAAATGACAAGCAAACAATATTATGGTTTGGCACTTCTTTCTTGTTCTTAAAGGGTTCCTTTTGATGAAATTTGCACAATATTTTTTTTCAGGAGACAAATGAATTTTTTGTGATGACAAACATGATAATTACTCCAAACCAGACAAGAAGTAAGTGTCCAGAAGATCCAAGATTTGAGCATAATCATTGCAAAACTGATAAAGATTGTGTTGCTGGAGAATCTGTTATCAATGGAAATGGTATGATCTTTTGTTATCTCAAACTATTTTGCAGAAAAATTGCCTAATATTGTCTCCTTGTAATAAAAAAAGCATTGAAATTGAACAAGAGTTAAATGCGACAGCAATGGCAAAATTTTTGATGTGCCTAAATGAGAGCAATACAATTGTATTCCTGTTTTTATATGCTGCAATGACAGCAGCACATGTTAGTAATGCACATGAAGGCGTTGTGGCACAGTATTATTGTCACACCCTGATCTTTAAAAAGTTATTTAAACTGGGAACCTCAATGAAGAAGGTACAGTAGGTGTGGGTCAGTACCTATATCACAAAATACAGCAAATCAAATTGAAGAACATTAAAATTTAGAGTTTCATTTGGGTTCTCTACATCTTGTTTCCTTTGCTAGTGGTCAGCTTTTACAACGGGTTTCTTTTACAAAGAACAGTCAAGGAGAAGTTCAGTAAAATCGTATGAACATTGAATGCTGACTGAAGGAACAAGTTTAAATCAAAAGGGCTTTTGTTTCAAGAGTCTTTTTTAAACAATATCCTGTTGGTGGAGCTTTGGGTGAAATACGTTTTTGCAAGGGCAGTCAATAGCCCACGTAAACAATTTTGTGAAGGCGCTAGCCAGATCGAGGGCGATGGCCTGCCTGAAATGAAAAGGCCTGCTGCAACGTAGCTTATGGACACAGAGGGAGCATTTTCAGACATGCTTTTTGTAGAAATTAGAAATCTACCAGTCATGAGCTCACTTTATTTGGAAATTTTTGATCATGATCTTTATGTATGTAGAATATTGAATATATCCTCAAGACTGCTAACAAATATTTTATCTTTAGGTGTGAGAACAGGAAAATGTGTTAAATCAGACCAAAATAAATCAATAGACGTTTGTGAAATTTATGCTTGGTGCCCTGTTGAGCTTGATAAACTTCCAATGCCTGGACATGGATTCAAGTAAGCCAGTTATTCTTTAGATTTATTGCAGATGGAGACTTACCATATTTGTATGCTTGGTGAATGAAAGTTGAAATAAAATTGAAATTAACAGTCCCTCCATTTGAAAGGCCACTGCTCACTGGTTATTCTTAATGAGGCATGTCTGCTATCAAATGATCTTATATTTGCCAGTGCTGTTATCTTCTTAAATAGGGATATGTATGCTGCATGTATGTAATATTAATCAAAATTAAAATCAAGTAAACTATATAATATCAGGAAAAAATAGATGTCTAATTACATGTGTACAATATACAGATATAAAAGTTAAAATCTAATCTAAAAACACCCCCGGCTAAAATGGCGGGGATAACATTAAGCGGTTAGTGCGACCTTGTTTCCATAATGGTCCCTCCAGAGGTGTGATTAAAAGAAACGTTTTCAGTTTTTGTGTCAAATATTTGTAGCTTTTGGAATTTAGTAATATATACAGGAGCTGTTTTCTTGATTTTATAGGTCTTTGAAGAATTTGTCCTTGATCTTATGTTTAAAACTGTTAAACGTTCTTGGCAGATTTTAGGTCAGAGTGTAGACTGTTCCTGAATTTAGATTTTAGGAAGGAGAGATTGATTTTTACCCACCCTGCAATGACTTGAAGGCAGTGTTAATTATTGATATATCGTAAATCTGCCTTTTGAGCAGTCCTTTTCAATGGGTTAGAATCATATGATCATGCTTGACATTTTTGTATTTGGAAAAAATTGAATTTGATTTTATTAGCTTAATCTCACAAAATTTCTTTCGTGACAGGAAAGGGGTTGCACTCATGGAATCGGCAGAAAATTTCACAGTACTGATAAAAAATCAAGTTACATTCCCAAAGTTCAGTTTTTCAAGGTAATATGTTGTTTTGGTTCATTTGAAAGAGCGTGTATCAAGCTGGCCAAATTTTGCTTGAAAATATACCAACAGTGGCATCATTCGTTACTTGGTGTTATTATCAAGGAGTCTTTTTTGCTCAGAATTACAAGTTGTTACAATCAGTCTCCTTTTGCTACTGATAATCTCAATATGCAAAGATATATTTAAAAAGAGACATGGGATTTCTGTGCTTGATTTGACAACAACAAAAGACTAGTGCCCCCAAAACTTCGTTGTTACAGTTTTAGAAATGTTGTTGTATTTGCTGATGTTTGCTGTTTGAAAAATAGATCTTGCTTTTGTCAAGAATGATTTCTCTATTTTGGCACTTGAACATTTGGCATAGTATTATTGTTTGATATTAACAAAAGAAGTTTTCAAAATTGTGAACTTTTGACCAAACACGTGCTTTTTTTCAGGAGAAATATTCTGAATCGAAACAATTCCACATATTTGAAGAGCTGTAACTACCATCATTCAACCGATCCACTTTGTCCCATTTTCAAACTTGGAACAATCATCAAAGATGCCGGATACAAATTTAATGATTTGGGATACAAGGTATTGTTTGGTCTGTACTGTCGTCTTGAGGCTGTATTGTCACAGCAGTTTTGACATTATAATGGCCTATACCTTGAAAAGCCAAAGTAGATTTCTCTTTCATAAAAGTTTCATTGTTTACATTATTTCTATGCTGCGTTCTTTTAATCCATTTTCATAAAGCATGGCATCTATTTTTGCTCCAATGAACGATCGAAATATATCTACGAAACATGAAAATGTCGTTAGTTTTGTCGTTATTTAGGATCGTTCAGTAATTTTTTCTTGTAACGTAGATCTTTTCTGTGATTGTATTTTCGTTAGTATGCCATTTATTCTAAACACTCACATTTACATTGTTTATATTGTCGAAGCTTTCGCCTCACTTCTCAGGCCTCATTTATATAATGTAAAATCTTCATCATTGCAGGGTGGTATCATTGCAGTAATGATAAAATGGAACTGCAATTTGGATACGAATGAGAACAACTGTAAGCCAGAATATTCTTTTAGAAGGTAAGTTCATGTTAACGTCCGTAGGCTAACTTTCAATAATCATCTTTCGTTTAATCTTCCATCATTTACCTGCACCTCATGCTAGTCTTTATCGCACAAAATTATTGATTTATCTCAAGATAGGTTTATCGAGGCACTTTTAAGGCTATTTGATTGTTTTTGACAGCAAGCAACCTGACCTCCATAATATTAGCTGAATTTTAAAAGATTTAGATTCAACACTTTTGAAATATCAACCTCCTGTAAGACACGTACAAGAAAGGCTTACAAGAAACCTATAATACCTAAAATTGTTTCCTCTACAAATACAGAAGGACTTGCAAAAGATAAAGAAAGCGTGATAAAGGCAATATATCTTTGACCTTTTCGAATCAGTAGTTCCAAAATTAGAAATTCATCAGGCAATAATTAAATCAGAACTTTTCGAAAGACGAATTTCTTTCTAAATTTCAAAGATCCTTGTGGATTCTCCGATGCCTACATTTACTTTGATTTTTCATGCTCTACATAACGAAGTCTGCATTAACATTTTTATCTTTTAGGATTGATGATCCAAATGCACCTATTGCCTCTGGTTTTAATTTCAGGTTCGTCTAGTTTATTCACGTTCAATTTCTTAGAATTCAACCACTTTCGCGTTCTTTTTAAGATACAGTAATACAAAATAAGGTTTTTATATCATTGTTAAAAAGTCTATGATAATTGAATGTTGGGGTTGGTATGATTTTTTGCTGTTTACAAACGCTGTTAAACGTAACTCAACCAACAACTAATGGAGCATTGTTGTCGTAAGACTGTATGTTTTCACTTGAGATTATTTTCTTTATACAAAATACAGTGTACCATGTCTCAAACATAGTGTACCGTGGTTCAAGAAACAACGCTTCTGCTAATGAGCTTATTGATTGATTATTTTTCGTAGATACGCTCAATTTTATGTTGATGAAGACAGGCAACATCGTATCCTGTACAAAGCATATGGTATTAAATTTGAAGTGCTTGTCAATGGAAAGGTAAGATATCATGTTCTCCCTAGTTGTTTAGGAAATATAATCGGTGTCCCAAAAAAGTTTCCCAATTTGAGCTGTTATTGGAGTAAAAGTGTGTGTGTGTGTTGGATGATTAAATATAAAGCGAGAGTCATTTGTGCAGTCTCCAACTTGAGTTGACTCCTGCCTCTTCGTGAATCGATTTTCTACGCATATTTTTTCGAAAATCAGATAGCCTGAGAGGTTCATGACATAGCTAAGAATAGTTTATCAATGAAAGCATGCATCCACGTACGATTGGAAGATGTCCGCCATTTACCAGAAAAGTATTGCTCTCCCCAGATCCTCTTTCTAAATGTCAAAATGGTCTATTAGTTGCGGATTTTGAAATGTAGCATGGTTTCATTGTGAATCAATTTCAGAGTATTGTTTGTGTTTTTTTTGTGAAAAGCGTTTTGTTAAATTTTGTGAGATGAAGAAATGTGACACTATTTTAGAAAATATTTTTGAATGGTCCACCAGAGAAGAGAAGTTTGAAATTTGAATGGAAACAAATTTAATTGATTTACCAAAATGTTATTCTATCAACAATTGTTTTACTTTTTAGGCCGGGAAATTCAGTCCAGTTCCATTGTTGTTAAATCTTGGTTCTGGCCTAGCTCTTCTTGGCATAGTAAGTATTTATCATTACCAAATTTCTTTTCCACATGATTCATCTACTTACTCACTTAAATCCCCAGAGGACAGTCTCCTACAAAATCAACCAGAACTGTACAATTTAGATAGGTTAAATAGTACAATTCAAATAGTAGATGGTTTTGTAACTAAGTTTCTTTTCGTTGCATAGATTTTTAACAGATCAATTTAAAAGCCAGATGTAATTTTGAAACTTATCAACCTGTAAGATATTTTAAATGATGAAATGATGATGTCCCATTCCTGTTCTTCTGGAGTCATTTTCGGAGTTTGGGTGCATTCTTATAATTATTTTGTTCGTAGGCAACTGTGTGGTGTGATATCATCGTCCTCTATTTTCTGAAAGACAAAAAGGTTTACAGAAACCACAAATATCACAAAGTTGAAAATGGCAAAGATCCAGTGAGTATTCATATTATCTTTTCACGGAAATGTGGCTTCTTCTTTTAAATGTGTTAGATTGGCTTGTGGCTAGCACCTCCGCCTTCTGCGTAGGGGTCGTGTGCAACTACACTGACCAGTTAAAAGATCAAGAAACTACGATACGCTGATGGCTTAAAAACAATTTGTAATGAGCTGTTTGCTTTGATTCTCCTAGCCATTAAAAATGTTTGCCGGATTACTGTCCTGAGTAGCTACGTGCCATCTTTTCTGCCAGAAACTCCTCATCACTGGGTTACAAAGAAGAAAACAGGGTGCAATGTATGGATGTTAACAAGGGCCCATCAACGGTTGATGAAATGACTCCCCCTCCTACCTGCAGGAAGTATCACCACACCTTCAAAAACATTCCATGTTTTACTCTTCTCAATCAATCAATCAATCAATCAATCAATCAATAGTTTTTTTGAAAAGCAAAACATTAATACTGAACATCTTCCCTCAGATAATTGTAAGAGCATAAAACATCAGATATTATGTGACTGATAAAGCTTCTTTTGATGAGCACACCCAGCTGTTTTTGAAACACACGAATTAGATATATCTTAAGTTTGATCGGTCTTATCTTTTGCATGTCAGTCAAGTTCAGAGCTGCTCAAAACTGCGAGGAGCAGTAAGGTTCGGAAGGTTCAATCTTTGACTTCAGCATAAGATTTGCTTTGCTTTTAATTTGTCTTGAGATAGCTACTATTTTTGTTTCAGACTGATAGTGACTGTGACTCAGATCGTCCTCATGAAGAACAGCAGGAAAGTACTGATATCGATGGGTTTGAATACAGAAAAGTTCATGACAAAGAAGGAGACTAATTTCATGAAGTATGTCGACTTATTTTATATACACGATAGAAAATCTGGGGAATCAATTCAGCCATCAAATCGATTTAATGTTAATAGATCGGCTGAATTTTGGATTTAAAAAATAAATAGGCCAGTCAAAGTTGGCTGCAGTTAGTTTCTGGGTTGACTAGATTTAGCAAAGGTCGCCCGTATATACTTTCAGCGAACTTCGCCCAAGTTCCCTTGATCCATGATTCGTAAATGCTAACAAAGGTCCTTGGTGTCCAAAAGTTCCTTATTATGCTCTTACTACACCGCATCTGCTGACAGGAGTATTAGTTACGAGTTCTGCTCCCATTTGAGTCCATGTTATATTTAGGCTCTGTGAGGTTCTTAACCAGCTGATCACTCAAATCGATGAATACTGCATACTTTGCCATGGCAGCCCTTAAAGAGCCAATTTCACCCAGGGTCCTTTGCAGGCGTGCTGAAATCAAATCTGGCCAAAGCGGAAACCATTAATCTATATACTGCAGTAGTTAAACAGATATATACAGCAGAAAAGTTTACTGTAGTTGGATATTGTTGATCAAACCTTTGTGAATCAGGGATAACATGAAAGCGCAAAATCAAAGCTTATTATCAAAGAATGATTTTATCCCTTGAATTCGTTCATCAATGTGTTGAACGATGGTTCCAGTCAAAATATTTTTTATTGCACTGTGCTTATCAGAATCTGATGGCGTCAGACAAACCATTGCAACAATTCCGATGTTAAATCGAGGCAGATACAACACGAGGGCTTGCAGCCTCTTTTGACAGAAAGCCACTGGAACTAGCCATCATGAAATTGTTCCTCATTGATTATACAAACCTCTTCTGTGCCTGTGTAATTTACCATTCATCTAGAAGTCAAGAAGAAACGGCCGCAAAGTTTTCTCGTAGCTGTTTTTATAAAAATGAACGCATTTCTTCTCATAATTCAATTTAAACAAGGGGTTGTATGATTCAAGTATATATATTTGTCATTTTGTTTGCGATTATTTGTAAAGTATCCAATATAAAACAATACACCACACCTATGATCATAAACTCATACTTTATATGAAGGATATGTGAAGCATGTTAATATCATAGTCTGTTTCAAATTAGAGATCACTCGAAGGTGGACGCGCAATCAAATTTTTATGCGAGTAACTTTGCGTTATCGAAAATCTCGCTTAACATCTGAACAGATGATGATGTGGTTTACCTTTCTCTGCCAAATATCTTTATATTCAGATCCATTTCGGATAGATTTCGTACGGTTTCAAATTATTGTTTCCATGATGATCAGGACCATCTATTAGGTTGAAACCTTTTTTCTCAGAGATGCATGATTAATTTAGCTCCAGCGTAAATAAAGTAAACAAAGCAGTAACTAAGGTCAGAACAATAGGTGACAGACTGCTTTTAACCATTTCAATAATTTTTATATTTAAAAACTCCAGCTGTGGCTGAGTCTTCATTTTTGTAGGGATTGTAGCAAAAAGCCAACTATAATTGATAACGCTCGTCTCGATGAACATTGTAACGAATTTTTCCAAATTGTAAACAAATCTGTGGACACTATTGTGTTAGGCATGTGTCCATTGTTTTCTGCAGTTTGTTTGATGACTTCAATCAAGCCACCAAAATGTAGCCGTCAAACATCCATTTGTATCCGAGCAATCGTTAGAGCTATGAATATTTGGTTTGTTCGTGTGTGAAGTACAAAGATTTATCTTCAAAATAACGCTTGCATTGCGAAGAAAAGATTAAAAGTCTGTGTGATATTGCCTTTCAAAAAAATTGCAAAATCATTATTTCGACAAAAATTTAGAGGCGGAGCCCCTTTCTTAAAGACACTGTTACCGTTTCCGTTACCGTTTCCAAGACCAACAATGATTTAACTGACTTCACAAATCTTTCTTTACATTATTCGTACATACCAGTTAAAGTTAACCGCTAAATTTAACCGCTAAATGTATTGATTTAGAGCATTAGATAAGAATTGCTGATTTACCAAAAGCCTAGCCTGCGTGCATACTCTACTGATTCCCTGAAGAGAAATGAGGTTCCTCCTCCAGTACTGGAGGAGGAACCTCACTTCTCTTCAGGGAATCAGTAGAGTCTGCACGCAGGCTAACAAAAGCCCGGCATTGAAATTGTATCGCTCTATTATGTTATGATGTAAAAAGAAAATAAAATGTAATCTATACGGTAGATATGATAAGGGTCGAGGATAAGATTTTAGATTTTAAATTTTAAAGAAGAATTTGACGAGAAAGTTTTCTTGAAAAAACATAATAGACCAGGCTGTACTGGCGCTAGGTACCACTTTTCGGCGGAGAAATCGGGACTATGATTTTTTTATAGCTCTATACATTGGTATAACGAAAATCGATGGTAAACGGGAAGTTTGTAATGATCTTGCGCGAAACGCGTCAATTACCGTTGGGTACTTAGGCCCAACGCGCGGTTTTTTTAATTTTCAATAATTTATGCCATTTCTTGACTGTATAATCGTCTTTCGCATAAAATTAATGTTATTAACCCAGAAAATATCAAAATTTACAGAATCTACATGGTAATTTGACCATATGATGTCATTTTTATGTGACGTCATCACTGCAAACGAAATATTTCGCAACTGACGATCATGACGCTCTATTCTGGCAGACTTTGGGTGGAACGTCGTTTATTGATTATAAAGGCGCCTGAAATTGAATACTTCATTCATGTGGACACCTGCAAATCCCGGACGGTTGCAAACAACGGACAGGCTCTTTCCTTTATTCATGCCAACATCTTCCGTATCAGGATCTTGATTAAGTATTTGCAAGGGAAAAGTTAGGAGGAACATCACGTTTCTGGCCACTTCTTACTTGGATCTTATGCAAACTCAGCGTTTCATTCATTTGGCGGTTCAACATAACTATTTTGAGATGCGACTTCATTGCTAGAAGCTTTTTTTGGCCATTGTATTTTTGCACCAGAAAATGAACTAAGCTGATCATGGTTTGATTTCTATCCGAGACTAAAGCCTGCTCAACCAAAATCGTGCGTAAGTGCAAGTCCAAGAGTCATTTCGAGATAGCTCCTATCGATCAGAAAGGAGAACAAATGCTCAGCAGAGATGCCATGTCACCAGGAGTGAGCAAGTGCTTTGCTGGTGATAGTTGAGTTATTTTGAAGTGGACGTTGAATCGTTCAGAGCAAGTGGAAAATACAAAAGCACTTGCAGAAGTGAACAGGGCTGCCCTTACCATTTACAAACCTCTGTGACTATCACATATCTAGCAGACAGAAAAATTCCTCAAGCGTATTATCATACGATAGAGGTATTGAAACAGGAGCATCTTAACGAACGTTTTTTATCTAAATCTTGAGAAAGACAAGACTGTTGTTTTAAGTTCTGGTAGCATTGCTCTTGGAGACCATATTGCTGCCGGACTACTTTTAAGGAGATATCTTAGCGAGGATGAGAACTACAAATTCCGTCAAGAATACATTGAGTCCAGTCAAGTCAAGTTTCGCAATCCGATCAAAAGATCCTTGGAGCATTACCTCTCTTTGGCAAAGAGAGGGCAAGCTATCGACTTTGAGAGAGAACTTGAATACACTTTATGCCCAATTCCGTTCACTTAGCAAACCTGCACGATTCAAGAAGAATTATCTCAAAAGCAAGTTGATCCAAGTCATTGTCAAGAAAATGAAGAGCCCTGTAATACACCAAAGGGAAGTCAGTCGTAAAAGCAAATCGCGTCGGTGTCCCTTGTCGACATTTTGGCAAGTGTTGTTTGCATAACTCAAGTAACAGAAACATACAAAGATTCCATGTAAAAGTTTTTGAAGCAGCTGCTGTCTGGATATAGTCGAGCTGACATTGTCGCAGCTACATAACCAAGAAGTCTCCCTAACGTCAGCTGAAATAAACTCAAGTTGAATTCCTAGCAAAGTGGTTATTTCATCAAACAAGTCAAAGGTTTCCACGGAATTTCAGTGACTTTTCCACTTTTTGATGACAACAAACGGCAATTGATGTTTCGTATGAGGGATACCATCGTTGCAACAAAGGCAAATGCATTTAATTTGCTACACTGCTAGAAGATCTGCTCCTCAAAGGAACTGCTGCAAATTGACACTTGCCCTGTGCGAAATTAAAGCAGAGCTACAATCCTGGCCAAAAGAAGCTGGGAAGCAGGCAAATTTCAGTGTCTTCATGATGTTTCCTAAGATATCAAGGAGAAAACATACGTTTAGAGTCTCCAAATCCCCCCCCCCCCCTTCTTCAATGTTGAGAAGGTCGAAAGGTGTTTGATTCAAGCAACTTTGAAACGGGGGGAGCGGGGGGCACGTAATCAAAGACCAAAGTAGTGCAATTTTATGATCTGTCCCAAGTATTTTGGCCAAGATTGTCTGAAAAATTGCTATCACTACCTATCATATATGTTTCTATGAATCCAAATCTACCTGTATCAGACAATTTCTTTCACTATGAATGGATAGCCACTAACTTTGGGCTCAATGTGTTCTTGACGGAATTTGTAGTTCTCATCCTCGCTAAGATATCTCCTTAAAAGTAGTCCGGCAGCAATATGGTCTCCAAGAGCAATGCTACCAGAACTCAAAACAACAGTCTTGTCTTTCTCAAGATTTAGATAAAAAACGTTCGTTAAGATGCTCCTGTTTCAATACCTCTATCGTATGATAATACGCTTGAGGAATTTTTCTGTCTGCTAGATATGTGATAGCACAGAGGTTTGTAAATGGTAAGGGCAGCCCTGTTCACTTCTGCAAGTGCTTTTGTATTTTCCACTTGCTCTGAACGATTCAATGTCCACTTCAAAATAACTCAACTATCGCCAGCAAAGAACTTGCTCACTCCTGATGTCATGGCATCTCTGCTGAGCATTTGTTCTCCTTTCTGATCGATAGGAGCTATCCCGAAACGACTCTTGGACTTGCACTTACGCACGATTTTGGTTGAGCAGGCTTTAGTCTCGGATAGAAATCAAACCATGATCAGCTTAGTTCATTTTCTTTGTGCAAAAATACAATGGCCAAAAAAAGCTTCTAGCAATGAAGTCGCATCTCAAAATAGTTATGTTGAACCGCCAAATGAATGAAACGCTGAGTTTGCATAAGATCCAAGTAAAAAGTGGCCAGAAACGTGATGTTCCACCTAACTTTTCCCTTGCAAATACTTAATCAAGATCCTGATACTGAAGATGTTGGCATGAATAAATGAAATAGCCCGTCCGTTGTTTGCAACCGTCCGGGATTTGCAGGTGTCCTTTATAATCAATAAACGACGTTCCACCCAAAGTCTGCCAGAATAGAGCGTCATGATCGTCAGTTGCGAAATATTTCGTTTGCAGTGATGACGTCACATAAAAATGACATCATATGGTCAAATTACCATGTAGATTCTGTAAATTTTGATATTTTCTGGGTTAATAACATTAATTTTATGCGAAAGACGATTATACAGTCAAGAAATGGCATAAAATGCGTCACATGCATTCGCTTGTTAAGAAAGGATTGAAAATTAAAAAAACCGCGCGTTGGGCCTAAGTACCCAACGGTAATTGACGCGTTTCGCGCAAGATCATTACAAACTTCCCGTTTACCATCGATTTTCGTTATACCAATGAATAGAGCTATCCAAAAATCATAGTCCCGATTTCTCCGCCGAAAAGTGGTACCTAGCGCCAGTACAGCCTAGTCTATAATCTCATGAAATGGCATCTACAGCTTGTTTTAAGTTTAGAAAGCATCGTTTCAACAGGCAGCTTTTCAGCAACATCGCCTTAACAAAGCCTTCAGTATCGAAGTTGTTCGATTAATGACATTGAAGATCATCGTGTTGTCTGAAACCATTCAGGGTTATTAGCACGCGCCGACCAAACAGACGTAAAATTGACATCACAGGCCCGACTCTTCTTTCTTCCTCGCTATGCAACCCATCGCCTTCCGTACGTAAAAAGGCATCTTCTCTGCACTTCATGTTTACTCAGTTGAGTCTACGCAACAATGTGCCCGTCAATTACCCCATCACTTACCCCTGAGTATCATCCACAAAATTGTTTCATGTGAGAGTGCCATACCATACATCTACGAACAATTTTTAATCAAGCACTTAGAATTTATTGATTATTTGTCAACATAAGGCATGTGGCAAGGTCGAAAATCGATTTTTGTTGTTTGCAAAATGGAAGAGTGGTCCTTTGGCAAAGGAGGTTTTCGAGATGATAAAAAGAGCAACTTTTGTGGCATGAAGAAATCTTTGCTGTTGGACAAGGAGACAGGAGAAGGCGAAGGTTCTGCTCCAAGAAAATAATCATGGATTTTAAGCTGGTTTTTGTCGCAACTTTAATGGCAGTATGCGCCTTCTACTCTGCAGGTATTTTGTTGCATGTTAAATATTGACAATACAATAGTGACCTCTTTGAAATTTCTGGGAAAAGTTAGATAAAATCAGCAGAAGAGATTTGGAGAAAATATTTAGCAACCCAAAAGTCCATTATCTTTTCCTTTTTAATGCAAATAAGTTTTTCAAAATAACATTGTTAAATCTTAACAGTAAATACCAGTTTAAAAGTCTTTTTTATAAGTTCTTCATTATTGCTCATATTAGATGGAACTGAAATTAAATCTTCTTCTTGTAGATGCCAAAAGGTACAAGATGGTAGCATACTGGGGCCAAAATGGTGTTTATGGCATCCATAAGGAAAGAAATCGCTGGGAGAAAGAACTGGATTACTTTTGTAAAAGTTACAGCTATGATGTCGTCGTACTTGCATTCAATCACATTTTCTTTGACAGCAGAAATAAAGGTAGATCTTTCCTGTGTTATGAACTATGATTAATTTCTTAATGATATTGGCATTATATGGTTTCTTATTTTGAGGGCGAAAAATTAAAAGTTGGTTTCTTCGATTGCTGCAGATAAGTTCCTTGATATATGAAACAGCATGTGATGACAAAAGGTTCTTTTGCACTCATTGTGAATATTGAAGACTATCTTATACTCAACGGCAGGAATAAAATGATCACAGTAGTACCTAAATTTTTCAATTTTTTTAAATTTTGGCTGTCACAGAATTACTTTCCTATAAATGGAGTACAATAATTGCGACGATAATCATATTCCTAAAAAAAGACTTTCCAAGTTTGAATGTTCCAATAAGTTAATTTTGAGACATTTCCAGGTTATGACAAATCCGATAAATAATTAAAATAAATAGATGTTAGACTAGTCCATGGTTATTATTGTTGACGTTTCGAAGCAACTCTGTGCTTCATCATCAGAATTAAATGTTCCAAAAGCACGAGGCTATATTTTTACTCATAACGGCAATACACAACTAAAAGTGCATGTTTACAGTTCCTACGTGTAAAGAAAGTGCAAGGGTAAACCCAAAGGAATAATGATTAAAACAAAGCTAGGGGGATGGAAGACTGTTGGGAGTTAAGTGAAGGACGATCACGCAAAATAAGTAGACTTTCGTGGATAATCTACTTATTTTGCTATTTCAATATTTCAATTATTCCTATAAACGTATTTTTGACAAAAGATTAGTAAATTACGTATGTTGCTCATTATGCTTTGTTATTTTGCAGATGATCATATCTCTCTCCATTTATGAGTCAAAGGATTCTGATATACTTTAAAAGCCTCATATTTCCTTCATTTCAGATAACCTGCCTGGCCTGAACTTTGCTTTTCACTGCGAAGACCCCGTCGGCGCTGAATATCCAACATTACTTCGCTGTCCCCTGATCGAGGCTGGAATTTCTGAATGTCAAAAACGAGGCATCAAAGTTCTACTATCAATGGGTGGTGCTGCAGGTAGATATGGGTTCTCAAGTGATTCTCAAGCCAGACAATATGCCAACACAATTTGGGATTTATTTCTTGGCGGAACTTCTATGCAAAATCTCAGACCTTTTGGCAGGTATTAGACAGTTTATTTAACAGCGTATTATGATCTGTTTCAAAAGTTTTGTTATACAGGGTGTCCCAAAAATATTATGCTCCGTTTGTATGGCTGCTGTGGAGGGGCTGTAGGGTTAATTTTTATCGGTTTTTGGCTTCAACTTAGCACAGGTTCCAAATCTTTAAAAAGGCTGATGTAAAATTCAGTTACTTATTTCTTTGAATTGAATGATTTCAAAGAAATTTCAGCTATTTCTCTATAATTTTACCGTTGGACTTTTGTGAAATCTTCAATATTTTCAGAATTAGAGTGTTTTTCTCCTTTTTTAAAAATTCAAGAAAAATTTTCAAAAAAACTTAAAACCATCGTAATTTCTAAACTGTTTGACGTAACATGGCTTAGTTTCGAAGAAAAACATAGTTTATGAACGCCTGCAATACGGTATCAAGCAAAGGTCTGTCATTTTTCTGGTTTATAATTTAGAAATTTGATGACGTCACACCCTCAAATGAGTTAAAATATAACATACGCTGAAATTTCAAAAAATTTGAAAACTTCTGAAAAGTCCAACGGTAGAATTAAAGATAAGTCAAACCATTCAGTCAGAAGAAATAGATCACAGAATTTTATACCCACCTTTTTACGCTAAGTTAAAGATTTGGAAGCCATGCTCTTCAACTTAGAGTTTAAGACCTTGTTTGAGTCTATCTGATTACAAGTAAGTGCTTGCTGATTTATGTGGTTCTTTCAAAAACAACACTTATATTGTTCTCCAGCAGTGTCAATATCAAGTAGTGCTTGAAAGAAATGGTTCTAACGTCATGTTAAAGTTTTTCTTCTCTTTTAAAAGGGTTGACAGTGCTGTCTTATAGATAAACAACGCCATTAACGCTTTTAAAAATTGAGTAAAAATTTGAGTATGACGCCAGTACCCTTTCTTTGAAATTATACTTAATTTTGACATTGCTGCGGAAAATAAAAAGTGCTGTAGTTTTGAAGCAACCAGTTATTTTGCCTATCCTCTTCCATAAATCTGCAAATGCTTGCCCCGATTGGCTACAACAAGGTCTCAAACTCTAAATTGAAGCCTGACATATGCAACTGTGTAATGAATGGGGCAATTGATTTTACCGCTCTTCCACAGCAGGCAAGGCAGGCACACAAACGGGGAACAATTTTTAGGACACCCACTATTTGTCCCAAAAACTGCACTGTCCTAAAATTCTTCTTTTAATTGATTCTGTCTTTGTTTTAGGGCTGTTCTCGATGGTGTGGACTTAGATATTGAAGGAGGTCGCTCAACTGGTTACACAGCATTCGTGCGTGAAAGCAGAAGATTAATGGACGCTGACGCTTCACGTAAATATATCATTGGTGCTGCTCCACAGTGTCCGTTCCCTGACGGTTACTTAGGCCCACGCCCAGGCAAGGCTCTTGGTGATGTTGGCCACATGTTCGATGAAGTGTACGTTCAATTTTACAACAATTGGTGTCATACTGGTAATCCAAGGGTGTTTTATGATCATATGCAAAAATGGTTGAAATTCTCCATGGACAGCCAACCAAATGGGCCTATGATTTTTGTTGGTATGCCTGCGAAGATCGGTGGATCTGGTACAGCGGCAAATTACAGACCTTTGAATGAAGTTGCTGGTATCTTTAACGTGAGTTATTTTGATTTTCGTTTATTTCATTCATTCATTTCATTTGATATTAATCTCATGGTCGAGTCACAAGAAAGTTAACACGTTTTTGCGGGTTGTGGAATAAAAAGTAGGCGGCCGATATTCAAATCTGAAATGTGGATCTATCAGCCAAAGGCTACTGTGCGAAAATTGCGTTTGGTAAAATCACTCATCATTTAAACCCAGAACTTAGGAAAATGCTGGTAATGGGGTTTGTATGGGAGCGAGAATTCCACGTTCACTTCTGGTCCATGATTTACGTGCCTTCTGAATTCAAATGCAATGACATTTTCTGTTTCAGAAGTAGAATTTCAGTTTCAATGGCAAGTAAATCAGGGACCAGTTCTGAAAAATTCGGAAGAGTCGTTGTAGTTGCTATTGCGGTATCAGCTTAGTCAAATAGCGAAACAACGATCTGTACTGAGTCTAGCCAGCTGACATGCGAGATTTTCTTAATGAACAGATGAACTAAATATTATCATAGCAAGTTCTTGTTTATCTGTCATTACCTCGTTTTCTGATTCACCTTAGGTCATTTTGAATTAGTTACCTTTAACAACATTTAATTATAGTTTCTTTTCTGCGCGTTTTTTCGGTTGGTTTTTACTTTTATATACAATTATAAAAACAAATTTGAGGCAAAGGGCCTGTGACATTCAAGAGCCCACTCCAGACCCCCTCCAGACAAGGCTTACGTTACCAAGAATGATTTAATTTCCTTTAAATGAGGATTATGAATGAGGCTTATATTGCTCGTGGGCCTAGACAGGCTGCCACACGCTTCTGGGTTAAAAGGATCACCCACATAGACGCACGACAGTAGTCATTCCCTCTAATACTGCATTCCTCTAAGATTGAGGAAACGAAACCAATGAAGGAAAGCTATTTACTTTTTAAACTGCCCAAAGAAGGGTGTTTGAGGTTGTTAGACTTTGTACCTGGTGTCCTAGAAAAACGTCAACAGATTTGGTTGGGCTTAGTGATGAAAATTTAGCTTGAATGAATTCAAAATCCATTGTAAAACATTCCTTGATAGTTTCTTAGATTCTTGATGTTTATTATGATTATTGTATTACCTTGTTTAGAAATTGAAAGATGAACCTCGATTTGGCGGATTTATGTTATGGGATGCTGGTTTTGATCAAAACAATGTCATCAACGGAAAACCATACAGTCAAAATATTGCTGAAATGATGAACAGTGGGGTAGTACCCCCTCAACCAACTGGTGCTCCGCAGACTTTACCCCCTGGTACTCCTCCTCCGCAACCACAGACTCCTCCGCCACAGCCACAGACTCAACCACCGGTAACTGCAGCGCCCGTACCTCCAACTCGACCATGTAAGTAATTGTTGTTTTTCTTTTCTTATAATCTTTTCCTTAGGTAGTGTTTTGAAATGAATACCATAGGTTTATGGTAACCATAGATCCAATACTATTGAATTTATCGTTCTTCAAAACCATTGCCACCAGGCCATTTTAGAGAGATACAACATTCTTCTCACATGCTGCCCTACTGATGCTCTGTTTGTACAAACAAAAAGAATTGTGCATGTGAGAAAATATTGTGCATCTTTTAGAATCTCTTCATTTTTATCCAGTAGTTTTTGTATCCCCCTGACAATGATTTCCTATGTCCTTCCTTACAGCCTCAGTATCATGCGGCGGCCTCGCAGACGGTCATTATGCACATCCTTCAGATTGTGGCAAATTCTTTATCTGCGCAGGAGGAATTGCATTCGAACGTAGCTGTCCATCAGGGTTGAAATGGAATGACAAGGGTAAATATTGTGATTGGCCACAAAATGTCACGTGTTAGCTAATTTATTGATGGACTCATTCAGCGAGAAATGCTTGTTATAGTTTCATTCCTTGAGTGAGTTATGATAATAAATATAATTATTGTTATGAAGTGCATCAAGGAATTCCATGACTTACATTTTCTGCGTCGAATCGTCTTCTCGGAATCTCGAAAAATACTTAAAAAAAGATCTGTAAATCCCATTAATGTGAGATTTCTGCAATCCCAAAACGTCACATCGTTTGCTAATTTTGAAGCAAGTTTTGCTTCCCATGTGTTCAATAAATTCTCATTGCCGTCTTGGGTCTTTTGCTGGCACTCTACAATTTTAGACTGTTTTGAAAATCAAATTTGGCCTAAACGGAAACTATAGATCCACTGTGTAGAAGTTGGACTAACAGAACAGTTTAACCAAGGGCGTTAGGACGACAGTATAGTCGCCCCGTTGCAGTTAATTTCTAATGTTTGGTTTGAAAAACTTACCTATGTTCTCCTTGGTGGTTTCTTCTTTCATAAATTTCTTGGTTTTGCTTTCTAAACGACATATATTTCTCAAGTTGAAATGAACTGTTTCATCGTGTGACCGTCGTCTCTGGCGGCCATTTGCAATGTACATAACGAAAGTGAGGTACATTTCATCTTGAGAAATAAATATTGTTTAGAAAGCAAAACCAAGAAATTTATGAAAGAAGAAACCACGAAGGAGAACATAGTCAAGTTTTTCAAACCAAACATTAGAAATTAACTGCAACGGGACGACTATAATGTCTCATCCAAACGCCCTTGGTTTAACAAAAGTAGCAAAAGCAGAACTTTTCTGTCAGCTCAGCTACTGCATTGTGGATCCATGGTTGCCGCTTAGGCCAATTTTTTTTATACATTCTGCTAAAAATTTACAATATATATTTAGTTAATTACTATACTTATAAGCTACTCTACTCTACTACAAGAACAAGACCACGGGGATCAATAACAATGTCTGCTCACAAATTTGATTTCCACAGGGAGTCTAAAATTTCAGCGTGCCTGCAAAGAACCCTGGGTGACAATAGCTGTTTAAGCTGAAATGATTGATCGAAAGCTGTGTCGGTCCAAAAACCACTTTTGATATCGATTCGCCCATAGCCATGCCCTGGTATTTCATCTGTTAATTGAAATAAAAGAAGTTGTAAAAAGCCGCCTTCATCCCAGTAACGTGTTTCATGAGCATATGAAATGAAACATG
The DNA here is from genome assembly GCA_039566865.1 of Aurelia coerulea. Taxonomy (NCBI): domain Eukaryota; kingdom Metazoa; phylum Cnidaria; class Scyphozoa; order Semaeostomeae; family Ulmaridae; genus Aurelia; species Aurelia coerulea. The sequence goes on from CM076949.1 coordinate 633,293, forward strand.
TTATGAACGGAACTAATGGACTTAATCAATAAATATCAGAAAACGTCTACGCATCCTATCGCTCCTCTTGCTAAACAGTACCCACACTGTTCCCGGTTTCCAGGCCATTCCCGCAAGACGATCCTCTAATTCGCATACAGTAAAAACCCGCATATAAGAACCACCCACTTATAAGAACCTAAGGCCTAAAATGTTCTAATTTCACCCCATTACAGAAGAAACTAATCATCCTGAAATTCAAGGAAGGTTCTTATCTTTAAAAAAGTTAAATGTAAACTACTGGTTGGTAATCTGGTTGGTAATAAATATGTGATAAAATGTTTCAAGAAATTTAGCCAAATACTGAAGTAGATACAAAGCATTTGTAAAAAATCCCTTCTATAAATGGATTTGATACAGATAAGGCTAGGTAGATAAGGTTGTTCTTTGTAAAATTGTATCATGATAGTGAGTACGTGAAAACCTTGTTTTCTTTTATTTGGCCTAAATTCCCGAAGATCTGTTATTAATTCTTTTGATAAGAACCTATTTAAGAACCTGGCATCCTGTTTTCAAGAATAGTATCATATGCATAAGAACCTCAACAGGGTGATTTCAAAATTTAAGGTTGTTATATGCGGGTTTTTATTGTAGCTTATTGAGCTTTTAATGAATGACCTCCACATTATTCCATATTTAAGAATTTTAAAGGAGGGATCAGTGTTTAGTCTTTAATCAATTCTGTGATATCATTGTCAAATTCCTGTTCCTTTTGAAGTCGGAATCCAGGCAAAAGTTGCGCGGTAAATGTTTTTTACAGCATTATGCAGTTAACCTGTGTAATTATAAAATATATTTGGTAGAGATTATCACGAAATTATAACATTCATTGTGGTAAATTTTCGAAAAAAGTGTCAAAGGGCACATATATAGACCTACTTGTCGGTACTGATCCTTGTGTGTCATGAAAGGATTGATCGTATTTGATAGGAGACGCCATATCTAAAGGCGAGAACCCGTGAAGCCCTCAAATAAGCCAGTCTCTATAAAAAGGAAATATAAGGAACTAACTTTTTCGCTGAACCAACATTTTCAAGACAGAGAGAAGACAAGAGTGCTGTCACAGTTCAAAATTGCTGTCATTTTTCCAATACGTTCAGGGAAGGTAACACAATCTGCTTCAGCCTTGTACACGTTTGTAAAATGGAATATAGATGAGTCCATAATATTAAGGTTTTTAGCTTGATTTTTATTTTTGGTGTTCACAAATTTGACGTACAATCACAGAACTAAGTTGGTTTTCAGAAGTACTCGTACAGATTGGAATATGAAATTTCGATAAATGTTCACGTTTTCTGAAAAGTCCAATGGTAGAATGATCGATAGGTAGTTGAGTTTATTTCAAGCCATTTAATTGAAAGAAATAGATGATAGAATTTTACACCCACCTGCCTACACCGATTTAAAGATTTTGAGCCTATGCTATTTCTTTTAGAGCTAATAAGTACGAGTCATTCCAAAACAGCATCAGATGTCATCGTCAAGTTACGAGTTACTCATAAGTCAGCTAGGGACGGACCGTTGTTGGGGATACGAACAGGCTAAGTTGTAAGCCTCAAGGAATCCCCCAAAAAGGGCTCCAGATCGCATGCGCAGTAAGGATTTACTTCACTTATGTAATATGTAAATTAGCTTGAACGTTGAGAACAAGAGAAGAAACAAAAGCAGCGATGCGCATGACAACGTGAGCCCCAACGTCCATTCGCTCTCAACAAAGCTGAAACACAATGAATCAAAACAATAGGGTCAGCACTTCATCTCCCCAACAAAGCTACACAGTATGAGGCATGTCAATCGGCATTAGATGCCATGATCTGGCACCTTTGAAAAGCACTTTTTTTATATTCCCAATAAGAATTTTGCAATACACATTGCGAGTTACACTACTTAGAAAATTACTCTACAATACTACCAGGACGATACACCCCAGGGAGCAAAAGGCTGTGTCTACCCCGAGGCCATTAAATAAAGATAAAAGAAAAACTACACGATAATTCCTACAAACAAGTTAAAAAACTGGGTGGCTTATATAAATCAGCTACAGCCTGGTTTCACCCATTTTTCATCAATATTATTATTATCATTATCAATTTGGTTAACGTTGGCAACTTACATAACTACAAAAAGCTAATTCCAGCCAACAGTGGAGGACAGACAGTATGAGGCATACCATACCACCAAGCATTAAATGCCAGGATCAAGTTCCCACTGAAAGCACATTTGCAAATGGTATTAAATTTTTAATCTTTAAAAATAATTAAATTTTAGTAACTTGAGGCAAGTTATTTGACTACCGCTTAAAGAAGTCTACAAGCACCTAATAAGTTAACTACGAACTACTTTCACCTAATTTTTCATCACTGCAGTTACACAATACGAGTTGAGGCATACCAATCAGTAGTTAATTCCAGCAGGCATTGGCATTTAGTCTAATAGTCCTTTTAGCTATTCTAAAGAAGAATCAGTTCGAACTATAGTGTTCTACGCTTTGAAGAATTTTCGAATGTGCACAATAGTGATAGAAGCTCTAGCGCCACTCAATCGAACCTCTCGTACGAAAATGTATGAGGATAACGCTCGATCCAGACTGTTTTGTAGAACAGCTTAAAGGTGTAATTCCTTTGGTATCTAATGGTGCCAGATGCGAGTAATGTTGAGGTTTGTTGGTTGCAATGCCTTTCATTCTTGAAGCAACCCCCCATTGTTAAAAGTAGCATTCAGTGGTAACGATCTTTACAGCCGATACCATTACGCATATTTATGGATACCTTTCCGTAGTGCATGTCATTCATACGCCGAATTTGAATGAGACTGTCAGATACCACGTTGTGCCAAAATTGCCACAGAATTTCTGCTAAATCAAGAAGAGAGACAAGTCTCTGGTACCAAAAAAAGGACAAGAGAACGAGGTATGGTTGACGTGGAAAGCATTTTTGTCAAGATATTCGCCTTTCAATAAGAGTGTTACAGGTGTCCCAAAAGATGTATGCCTCGCTTGTGACTGCTGTGGAGGAGCTGTAGCCTTAATTGTCTCAGATTTTACTTTATACAGTTGTATAGGGCAAAGCATAGGGCAGGCTTCAACTTAGAGTTTGAAACCTTGTTTGAGTCAATTTGACAAATGGTTGCTGATTTATGGCACAGTAAAGGCAAAATAAGTGTTGGCTTCAAAAACAGCTCTTTTGTTGTTATCCAGCAGTTCTATCAATGTTTTTTAAATAGACCTTTTAGCTATTCAGAAAAGAATCAGAATCGAACAAACTTTTGCTACACTTTGTAGAATTTTCGAATGTGCACAATAGTGATAGAATCTCTAACGCCACCCGATCGAACGTCACGTATGAAAATGTACCAGAATAACGTTCGATCCAGGCTCTTTTTTAGAATAGCTAAAAGGTCTATTTTTCTAAATTTGTTAAAGCGTTGACATTGTTGTTTATCTAGGAGATAAGCAAGGCCCATTTTAGCCTTTAACTAGACTTTCAGCATTGAAAGAATATAATTACTGATAGTCCACTGAATAAACTTGGAGCAAGTCCAACCTTTAAGATGTTAACATTTCATATTGCTTGCTCTACTCTTCTTTCTCTATTGTTTTATTTTCCTTCAAAGGTTTGAATTTCTTTAAATGTTCCCTTTTCCTCAGTCTTACAGGTGCGAAATATTTGAAAAGACAACAAGGCCAGTCTTGTTTATTTCAATTGGAAGATGCTTCACAAGATTTATGTGTTGTCAGTCTCGTTGTGGAGCTGCTTGGTTTTCAGTTCAAGTCTCTATCATGGTAAGTCTGCTTTTCAAAATGCTAAATATTTCAGAAAAACAGTTAGTCACACTCTGATGATAACGTAAGTTTGAAAGGCCTCAGTGTGCTGAAAAATCTGTCTGTTTTTTGCGTCCGTTTTTCTCCTAGTACCTATTATTTAGTTATACTACAGTACCAAGTTTTCAGAAAAATGTGTAGGTTGCCCTACCGTTAAAGTGTTCCGGATGCATGGAATATCAAAATTGAATTGAACTGATTGTTTTGAGCTGTCCAAGAATCTCCAAAACAGCAGATTTGCAGTCTTCACGTAGACTGATTATATGTTCGTAGATTATCACAATTGATAGACTGATGGACGCTATAAATACCTCTCTGGAGCGACAACAACAACATCAATTCACTTCAATTAGATGAGCGTAAGTTGAGGGTCCTTGTGTAGTGAGGCTAGTCTTCGCGCTCTTAAAGAGCCATTGTCACCCATGGTCCTTTGCAGGCCACTACCCATGGTCCTTTGCAGGCGACTAGACTGTCTGCAAATGAAATGTGGCCTAAGTGGAAATCATTGATCCACTGCTGTAGTTCAACTGATAGAACAGTTTTATTTTGTTTGAGCTGAGTTACAGTTGAGCTGTTCTTTCACATAGTTTAGGCCAAATTTGACTTTCAGATAGTCTGAAATTGTATCGTGTCCGCAAAGGACCCTGGCTGGGTGATAATGGATCTTTAAGTTTGAGACAACATGAATCATTTTCTCCTGAGCTTTGAATAGAAAATATTAATCTAACAGATTTTCAAGGACTTTGTCATGATTAGACACGAGTCTTCGTCACAAATTGACCTTATTTTATGACCTGATGTAGGTTTATTTCAAGAATCCTTATTTTCGTTCAGATCGCCTGAACTGAATCATATCTACATCGCTGATCAACTGTAATAAGTTTACGTAGATCAGTAATGTACAGGGTGTCCCAAAAAAATTGTGCCCCATTTGCCTGAAGATTGTGACAAAATGGCAAAAGATTCTCTCCAAACTTTTGCATGATGGTGCTCTTCAGATGTTCAATTAAAGTTTGCTACCATCCCTATGAAAATTCTTTCCATCATTTTTCAACGGATTTTTACGGGGATGGTAGCAAACTTTAATTGAATACTTGAAGAGCAACATCATGCAAAAGATTGGCGAGAATCTTTTTGCCGTTTTGTCGCAATCTTCAGGCAAACGAGGCACAATTTTTTTGGGGCACCCTGTATGTGCAAGCATAGGAATCATTCGTCGTACATAGCCGATTGCTCGTGGCCCATGGTCGAAACCGCCAAAGCCTCATTTTCACGGACCAATCAGACGGCTAAAAAGCGAAGGAGACAAAAGAAACCCGCGAAGATTTTTCTAAATTTTACCTACCTTCATAAAACGCAACCAGGACAAAAAACTGCTTGAGATTTCCCGAATTTTTTAAAAGCAATCTACTCTCCAGATGTTTGGGAGTAAAAGTTTGGATGCCGGTCGAGACCTGTTTACGCCACTTCGAGTCAGGTGATAAAGCCTCTTGATAAAACCTCTTTTGAATTTCATAAGTTATTTTGCAACGAGCAAACTTTTGCCATGAATGTAAAAAGTAGTACAATACAGAAACTTCCCTAGAGTATTGCAACATGACTTGGAATGCGCGAACAAGCCTTTGTAGACTTTTTCAATTCACATAGAAACCGTAGGGGCATTGAATCTTCAATAAAAGAAAATTTAGCGAAAAACAATAGCAAGAACAATTGAAAACACAGATTGTGGCGTTTTCGGGTCGTTCTTACAACAATCACTATTGTTATTACTATTGTCTGCCGGCCAGAATCTCTATTGTTCAAGGTTCAGTGCCTTGTCGGTTTGTTTGTGGCCATAACTCCACCAATCCTGGAGATATTTTAACGGGCATCCAAACTTTTACTCCCAAACATCTGGAGAGTAGATTGCTTTAAAAAAATTCGGGAAATCCCAAGCAGTTTTTTGTCCTGGTGGCATTTTATGAAGGTAGGTAAAATTTAGGAAAATCTTCACGGGTTTGTTTTGTCTCCCTTGCTTTTTAGCCGTCTGATTGGTCCGTGAAAATGAGGCTTTGGCGGTTTCGACCATGGGCCACGAGCAATCGGCTATGTACGACGAATGATTCCTATGCTGTATGTGCAAGTAAAGTCTATCCGGCGAGGCTTGCGATAACGCAGTGGGTTGAGGTTTCCGCCAGGTGATTGAAGTCGGTCGAGTGAGGTCAAACTCCGGATGGGTGACCTCTCGAAGGCCTAACCTCGCAACTCACTTCGCTGTCCTTCCGAAGGGACATTAAAGCTAGGGGTCCCATTCCTGGATGCGGCATGCATAGTGGGCCTAAATTAGCTTTAAATGGCTAGAAACCCTTTCAGTCCATTTAAAATAAACTATTGGAAAAAATCGCACAATTAGTTACATGATTTTAGGCATGTTTTGAAGGTTTCTTGAACGTGTTTTCTTGAGAAAATACATCATATTTTCAGAACGGAGTGGCCGATTTCAGTCAGGTAAATTTTGAAATTAATTTGAACATGTCCACTATTTAACAATATTGTATTTACCGATATCATTGCCTTGATATCGAGGGAACAGTGGCCTTTGAAACGGGAATTTGTTTTTGTTTTGTTTTTACTTACCTGGTAGGCAAAAATGTTTTTGACTCACAGTAATTGCTGATAGTTTTCGGTTTCAGATTTTCCATCAGAGCAAGAAGCGATGGATGCGTTATTCAAACAACTCAAGCAGTCAGTTCCAGTTTCATGTAAGTTTATCATTAACATTATATATTTATTGTTATTATTCCTATCTTAATTTACATTTGCAAAAGCGTGTGGAGAAAAAACTAAGACCAATTCTTAATTTGAATTAAATTCTGATTTTATTCGAAGTATGTTTCAAAATACTTGAATTGAAAAATGATTAAAGAATGCCACGGAGATACGTTGAAACTGAAAACTATTTATGTCAAGGTTTGTGATTCTTATCATCCCATAAAAATATCTCTGGTTTGAAAAGAAAAGAAAATTGAAGAAACCAAGAAGAAATTGAAGGAATATTCTCATCACGACCATGTGCACAAAATATCCAAACGGAGGAAATTCTGGAAAGAAATTCATTTACGCAAACAGAAATTTTTGCTGTAGTTTTCCCATGATAACTCTTTTATTGCAACAACTTTACAAACATTTTCTCCAGAAAATCGTGGGAAAAGCTGATATGAGAAATATCTGAACATTGTTGGCCGACCAATTTTGTAAGCATCGGAAAAAATTGAATTCAAAAATTACCAAATGTTAAATTCTACTAGCATATTATTGTCAAGATTTATTAAACATGGTAGCTATCCCTTTATTCTTGTTACTTTCTGCAAGAAAACATCGAAAATATTATCGCTAAAAATTAAAAAGGAAAACCAGAAACTACTTTTATAGCTGAACGAAAGAATGTTATTGTAAATAGTGAGTGTGACCCAACCTAGAAAATATTTTGAAGGATAGATTCCGTTCCGTTCTTGTGGAATGATATCTTCAAATTTTCATGTTTTTTTGCGTTTGAAAATTGTTTTTGGAACATGACTTTTTAACTCATATCTCTGTCTGTGCTTTTTTTTAAATTCCATTCCAATAAAAATTTGCTATACAAATTTATTAGTTACGCTACTTACAAAATATTTAACTACACAACAAGGACGATCCCATTAGATGCAAAATAATACGTTGACTATTCCGTGGCTTCACAAAAACTAAGACGATGTACATATGAATAATCAAAGGAAAAACAATAAGACATGGAAGAAACGAGCAAAGAACACTACATTCTGTCTCAAATTAGACATCAGTTGAAAAATTGTCCGCGAATAACAGTAGACAAGATGTTTGCTGTAGTTTTGGGTAATTTTGCGCTATCGCAAATCTCATATATATACTTTGAGACAGACTATGATAGTTAACTAAATAATTTCTGGCTTACTAGGGGGATAGTGCTTTTAAATACATGTGCACTTTAGACATGATGTTATATTGTGCCTAAAAAACGAGGAAGCGTCTTGTATTCCTTGCTTCAAAATTTTATAACTTTAAACTTCAGAATTTGATTTTCAAATTTCAAACGAGGAAAACTCCCACAAAATTTCATAGCATTTTCTACTTCAAATGACAAATTATAAAAATCTTGGATCAAAATTTGTTTCCAACGATCTTACTTATGACATCAATTTTAAAACATGTTATTTTTGGAAATTTCATGAGAATGATACACATGTCAGAGACAATTTTCTCAGCCTTATATTTCCTTCATTCCTGAAAGATATCTCACATTTTACGATTCACTGTTAACTTTTGATCAAGAAAGAGTTGTATATTTCTCTTCCATTTACGAACTTCACGTTCTGCCACTCACTGTTAACTTCCCATCAACGAAAAGCTATACATTTCTTCTATTTGTAAAGCTATTGCATAATTTACAACCGCAAAACAAATACACCCAAAGATGGTTTAGAACTATTTAGGCTTTGCATACCATGTACATACCAATATACTTACATTGCATCACAGGAGTCTAGGATTTTAGATTACATCGATAAGTCGTTCTGAGCTTTTGATTGTATTCTGTGATTAACAATCATATGGAAAAAATAGATATTTCAGACTTCTAGCATAACATTGGAATAGGATACCTTGCCTCTTCTACAATGCGTACCTTCGAGCGTTTAGTAGTATTATGCAGAGACGTAGGAACCGGTGGGCACTAGTGGGGGGCACGGGCCCCCCTAGATTTTGCAATAAACATATAAATGCCCTTCTTATTTTCAGGAAGTGCCTCTTTAGCTTAATGAAAAAAGTGCCCCTGCCCCCCAAGTTTGAGATGGTTCCTACATCCCTGGTATTGTGTGATTAACGATCAAGCAACGCAATACAGATCTTTCAAAATTTTAGAATAACATTGAGAATTTGAAAACACGTAGGACCCCTAGGGTTAGGGTTATGGTTAGTAAACTGTAGGCTACATTTGTGGTCTTCAATGAATTGTGATATATAAAAATTATAAGCCAGGAAAAGAGACTCTACACGCGTAAGCAAATAGAACTTCAGACGGGGAAAATAAGATTAGAGAAATCTGATAAGAATTTTCTTTGGCATAACTATATTTGACTGTTTAACACCAGGAAAATCTCGTTATAAAGTGAAAGCCAATTTCAAACTCAGCCACAACCCACATTTAGTCATCGAAGAGAAATTGAAATCCTCTCCTCAGTATTTTTTTTATTATAAGAAACCGCTCATAAGGAACTCAACTCTCACCAAAAATCCAGAAATTCCAGTACTTGGAAAATATATCTTTAGAAAATATTTATGTTGATAAAGGAAATTCTTCATATGTTTTTACTGTATTGTCATTTTCCGTACTATTTATTACTCGGAAGGTACTGGAGTAATGTCCAAACTTGGAAAGGCTGCAAAAATTTGGCACTGGAACTGATCCAACTTTCAACCATTCACTTTGCTTATTTCGTTGTAAATTTATTTCTGCTACAAACTACATTTGGAGATATAATACCGAAGGCCATACATACCCAATGAACTCATAAAATAGAAGGTCCTCGTCTTAAATTTGTTGTTTGTTTATTTATTTATTTATTTATTTATTTATTTAAATACAAATGGAGGTATGGCAGCAATACAATATAACACTCCACGAAGAAAAATTATTAATAGACATGAGGATTGTAAATGGAATCTTTATGGAGCCCAGGGTCCTTTGCGGGGACGTTGAAACTTCAGACTGTTTGAAAGCCAAATTTGGATCCACTAGTTGAACTGATTTAAGCCACTGCAGTGCGCTTGGCCAAATTTGATTTTCAAACTGTTTGAAATAGACGATTAAGCTAAAGATGGCAGCAAGGATTGTTTTACCAAGATGCACTGCGTTCCAGAGACGTAGGAACCGGGGGGGCATTGGGGGCACGTGCCCCCCCAAGATTTTGAAATAAACAAAGAAGTGCCCTTTTTGTTTTCAGGAAATGCCCCTTTAGCTTAATGGAAAAAGTGCCCTCGAAGTGTCGTGCCCCTCCAAGTTTGAGATGCTTCCTACGTCCCTGCTGCGTTCTTTAATCGAATTCCTGTAGAATCGTTAAAGATCCGTAATTACGACGCATTGCATCTTGGTAAAAAGTTCCTCGCCGCCGTCTTTAGCGTAATCGTCTATTGCAGCCAGCCTGCAAAGGACTCTGGGTGATAATGGCTCTTTAAAATATGCCGAACACTCAATCTGATAATCTTAGGAAACTAGAGATATGTCAATTTGAATGTTTGAAGGGAATCTAAGCGTATGTAAGCCCTGGATGAAAATAGCCACGCGAAGACAATAGGCTATGACACGTGCCGCACCATATTTGGGAAACTGATCTACGTCAACAGGAAATACTGATATCTGATAGGCTAGAATTTGATCGCAAGTGGCTTGAGCCACTTTTATACTGGGTGCGCCAAAATAAACTATGCACGTTTGGCAGGCCACAATAAATTGTACACTGGACCGATTTTGAAGATTTATGACTTAATCTTTAGCAGAAAGCCTGAATTAGATTCTAGGACTTTTTGCAAATTTTTCCGTTTTCTGTTTTTAGAGCTAGAAGCGAGTTTCTTAAAATGTTCGTTTTCGAAAACATTGAAAACGATCAAAAGACGTCGATCAAATGTTAAAAGATTCAACATGAATGAACAAAGAGAAAACGTTTCAGGGGATTTGGGGGTTTAGCACGAACTCTTGTATAGCAGATTACAATTGGTCGATTTCTGAGTCGCAAATCACCACGAACAAGTTCTCTCTTTGTCTATTCATGTCGATCATTTAGAAAACTTGATCGCTGTTTTTGATCGTTTTCAGTGTTTTCGAAAGCTAAAATTTTAGGAAATTCTAGCTCTAAAAATTGAAAATGAAAAAATTTGCAAAAAATCTCAGTATCTAATTCAGACTTTCTGCTAACGATTAAGTCATAAATCATCAAAATCGATCGAGTGTACGATTTATTGTGGCCTGCCAAACGTGCATAGTTTATTTCGGCGCACCCGGTATGCGGAGGCCAATTACACACCCAATCACAAATTTCTACGCCAAGCCAAGAAAGGAATATTGATTGTTTTGTGCAAGTATTTGAACTTTAACGCTGATGAGAGAATTTCCTTTAAGGAGGAAGCCAGTTCTACACAAAAACCACAAACGTTACACACCCAATATGAGTAATAGATGCATATTCCAAACTGTAACATTCCGAACAGTCAAGTGGAATCAATCCTTTTGGTTAAATTTGTCTCAATCAAAATTATTGCCAATTACACACTCAAAACAAACTTTTTGCCGCCACACTGACTCATAAACATATATTTAGAATAGATATTTTTACTGTTCCATGCGTTGCTTTAGCTCCACATCGGCTAAGGTCTTAGGCTTCGTAATGGTGGGTGTGACTTTTTCATGAGGATCTCTTCATTCATTCATTCTTCTCGAGAATATTTAGTGTAAAATTTAGAAATAGGAACCATGCTTTAGAGGAGGAGGAATGAGAGGTATGAAATTTTGATTTCATGATTTGTCCCAGTTTCTTGGTTTGGCCAACATGGAACAGGTAGATAGCGATTCTGTGGGCACCATTGATTAATAATTCCCGGGATGCGTAAGGGCTTCTATGGAAACATGGATGAGATAATGCTCTCCATATGACGTGCTATCTTCAGATTTAGGCTCAACTGATCAAAAGCTCTCTGTATTCCAAGTGAACAACCAAATCCACATTACACTATAGTCTAAATACTATTATCAAACAAAAGTGTCGGCGTAAACTGTATCTTTCCAAAACAATGCATTTGCAGGAATACAAAAAATCTTTTGTTTTGTATGATAAAATTATCTTTGTGTGCTTTGGTATCCAGATATAAAGTTACGGAAGCGGCGACCTGTCACAAAATATTTAGCTTCTTAAATGTCGTGGCGTTGTGGTAGTCATAGTTTGCTAGCCCGCCTTCATAATTATTGAACAGCACTGAAAATTGGAATTATTCACAATTTGTGTGATTTTGTTTTCATCCAAAGACTGCAGCGTTTGATCTTCAAAATGAGGTCGAAAAAGTGGTTTTGACTAATGAATCACGGAGGCATCAAGCAATTGGACAAGTCGAAATGAAATGAAATGACATAAAGCAAAAGTTCAGTTTGTAATTGACCACGTGACGTCAAAGATATTTGAATTTCGTTGTTGTATCAATTGTCATCGTTATGTCAATTAATAAATCGTGAAAATGATATACGATGCAGTGCTTTTTTTTTTTTTTATATATTCAATTAAAATTTTACAATACATGTTACAGACTACTTTACCTACAAACTACTTTACAATACTACAAGGACGATGCCACGAGGAGCAAAAGTCTATGTCTACCCCATGGCATTGTTTAAAAAAAAAATGCTAAACTGCATACAATTTTACATAGATGCTACAAACAATGCTACAAAAAAAAAAAAAAAGCGATGACTGTGGCCTGTCTAACATTAGATGTCTGGTTGGGGCTGTAATTTGCCCAAAAATGTAAATTTTTATTTTGGACCTGACATCTAATGTGAGACAGAAATTACAAACAAAAAGAAAATTTACTTCAGACAATTGGTGGGCACTTGGTGGTTGCATGACATGTGACTGAAACTTGATATGATCTTAGTCAAACCGACCAGTATTGTGGATGAATCGTATAGTAAGTTCGAGTATATTTCTATTCAGGTCATTAGACAGGTCTTGGTCACCATATAATAAAAGGTGCATTAGAAAATCGTTTGAAAGACTGGTGATATCAGCAAATGCAGTGCTGCCTACTATTCTGCAATACAAACTTTGATATTGTTTAACTACATTAATAAATATGAGATAATGAATATGGAATGCTCATAACTTCAAGATTATCCGTTGAGGTCAAGACGAGATTTAGCCTTGTCCATATTCCATTTATATAAGAGCGAGGATTCATCGTTTTTAAGCCAGTAAAGTCCAGATTGTGCCAGAGTGACATCGTGTTCTTTCTACAGTTAATAATTTACAACCTAGTTCAAGTAATTTCAGAGATCTTTGGTAGTTAAAATAGAGGAAGTCACACAGCAAATTGTGAATATTTGATCAAGATACAAAGATATTTGAGATGACAAGAGAATTGACTCTCGTGCTTATTGGCTTATTTTCATTGGGGTTCTTGTTCAGGATTTCACTGGCAAAAGGTATTTGTTCATTCATCCTTATTTCTCAACGATAAATATTTTTGAGAAGTTTTCTTGGGGTGCAGAACTTGAGATCGAGCGAGCTGAGTAACCAGCGGAATCATTTCTTAAATACAGTAGATTCTCTGTACAGTTTTCTTCGCTCGAAGTTTCTTACCGCTCTACATTCTATCACCGGGCGATTTTATTTCCGTCCGGGTGATTTCATCTGTTACCGGGTGGTTTTATTCTAACGAGACTTGTATAGCATAGCAAGTCCATTCAGAACCACACGTATTTGATTACAAAGTCCAACTTTGTAATCTTTTTTATAAGGAACGAAGAATTTGGGCCAGTACTGAAAGTTTCTTAAAATTATTGTATTTTGAGTACTCAGAGTTTCTTACGAGTTTCTTATTAAAGGTTCCATAACAATCTCCATCATTACCAGCCGTGCCCTCTTGAACATTTCAAAACAAGGTTTTTTGCAGCCTTTCCAATGTTTAGACATTACTCCAAGTACCTTCCAAGTAATATGAGACAGGAAACAAATTAAGAATTTCCTTGATTTTTTTGCGATATGAGAGTTGAGTTTCCAAAAAAGTACGTGTAGACTGTACGGTTCAACTACATAAAGACCTATTAAGGCGACATAAGGGACCATTCATTATTTGGTGCCAACGTGAGGTGTAAATATTCTGTGGCGGCAAGCACTGACCTGTCGCAAGGCAACATGTCATATGGAAAGTCATTGCAGATACTGTGCTGGGAAAGTTTACCAGTTGGAAACAAATGAACACTTAAATACCATCATCGTCGCCATAGTAAATGTAACATTGCTCAATATGGGAAGCAATTTAAGAAGAGTGTTTCAGTCGAATATTCAGTATTTGTTGAACCAGTTGAACAGTCAGTCAGCATTTTCAGAAAGAAAAATTGTTCAGAATGTTGATGCATCTCCTTTCTTTCTCCAAAGACGAAGCTCCCCATACTTGAAGGGCTTTTTATAAATTCTTAATTTTTGGCATGGTAGCATGTCTGTAAAATCGTATAATCCTGAGATATGTCCTTAGGTTTTATTCTTTATTTTGATATTCAAATTCCTACCTGGTTCCTATATACTTATAGATAGTTGACTTGCATGCTTACAACAATTTTTCATAACTTTATTTGGTTTTACTGCCCCCCTCCCCACGACCAATACACGTATTTTTTCTTACAAGAAACTGCTTATAAGAAACTCAACTCTCAGATCGCCAAAAATTAAGAAACTTCAGTACTGGGAAAATATAAGCTAAGAAACTATTTTTTTTGATAAAGGAAATCCTCGACATGGTTTTACTTTACTTTCACTTGTTTCCTGTATCATATTACTCGTAAGGTACTAGAGTAATGTCTAAACATTGGAAAGGCTTAAAAAACCTTGTTTTGAAATGTTCACGAGGGCACAGGTAGTGAACATGAAGATTGTTATGGAACCTCTAAGAAACTCGTAAGAAACTCTGAGTACTCAAAATCTGATAATTTTAAGAAACTTTCAGTACTGGCCCAAATTCTTAGTTTCTTATAAAAAAATACGTGTATTGGCGATGCACAAAATAGTGATAGATAGAGACAAGACAACGATTTCGAAGTTTGTTCGCTTCAAAATTCGACACATTTTTTGACAAAAAGTCTATGTTCATAAAATGGTCAAGACTGCATGCTGAGAAGGCCTAGTTTGAGGGCAAACAAGATTAAGATGTGTCGGCAAACATATTTGCATGATACGTCACGTCTGTTCTTGTTCTTCCTTCTAAACATGTACATTATCGTAAATTGAGAAGATCCACGAGCGAGCCCTTAGATTTCTTTACAATGACTCTTCAAGCTCCTATGATGAGTAAGTCGTCAATGATGACTTACTTTCTAAAGCTGGGAAATGCACGATGAGAATCAGCCCTCTCAGAGCTCGTTGTATTGAAATATATAAAACTGTCAAAACAAAACTAAATCCTCCTTTTATGCAGGATATTTTCAAACTAATAAAACAAACAACAAGGTCAGCAAGGAACCCAAATGAATTAATTCATCATAGACTAAACCAAGTTACTTTCGGTTCAAACAGTCTCCTATCGTTAGGACCACAAATTTGGAATGCTTTGCCTAAGGAGATTCAATTAGCCGAAAACATTCAAACATTTAAGAGACTAATAAAACAATGGGATGGGCCAACTTGCAGCTGTAGTGTTTGTAGCTAACAAGCGAAATTTTTATATTAATTTACTGCTAGTAGTTAGACATTTGATTTAGGTTAGTTTCTATTAGAAGCTAGAATAAGATTGAATTAAAAAATGCATTTTCCCCAGACCCTTGCGTCATATGGATCTTTGTACAAACAAGAAATAGCAAACAGATCTATTTTAATGAAGAAACAAATCTTATCTTTACACATGATTTATGAGCTAAGCCTTTCGAATACAGCTCTTTCAGACCATATGATTGTCTTGAGCGATTTTGGTTTGAGTGTAGTACTCTTTCCAATCATGCAAGTCCCAATGCAGCTTTTATTATATAAAATATCGCTTTCTACTGTCTGAGTACAATAAAATATTATCTGCTTTTGCCATTTACACATATTTTTTATAAGGAACCACTTAATAATAAGAAACTCAACTCTCTCATCGCCAAAAATGTAGAAATTCCAATCCTTAGCATCAATTTTACTCCACGCAGACTCCAGGGGTCATAATTCTTACTTGTACTTTACTTGTCTAGATGTAAATTTTATGATAAAGGCTTTTAGGAACGAAATTCAGATATGTACTCGGACGCATGAGCGCAGGGGAAGATAAAATTGGGGTGGCTGCCCGAGAAAAATACATTGTTTACTACAATTTTGCCCGACTCAAGGCGGATTTCTGCCCGATTGTGGCTGATTTTTGCAAATTTTCTAACGTTGGGGGCCCCCAGCCCCTGTATCCTACGCCTATGATTAAGAGGCGCCAACTTAGAACACGCTTTTCTTATCGCTTGCAACGCCGCCATGATTCTAGGGATCTTCTTGTCTATTTTGGCACATATCAACTTTCAAGACTTTTGCTGAATGTTATGGTGAAAATAGTTCATGACTTGTTCCAAGAAGTTTGGACGGGGGTTCCAAACAGCTCTCTCTCTCTCTCTCGCTCTCTCTGGCATTTGCCATTTTGTCTTCTCCCCGTCTTTGCAGCCAACTTCGAAATAGAATCGAGGTTGTGAAGGGCGAGCCAATATGGAATCAGTTCACTTGTGAGATGGAAGAGCAGACTAAAATTTTAAGATAATTTGCACAAAAAAGTTATGTCTATGATGTCATAATCGCAATTTGTCAGCATATGTGAACATTATCTGTTTTGGTTTTCGAAAATTTCAACAGTTTCCAATTTCAACAACCACTGAATCAGCATAGCATCAGACTATGTATAGGCTGTGTCAATGTACAGATACCAAAAGTTAACAAAACTTTATCCCTAACAAAAGTCGGATCATGACTTCCAAATAGACCCCCTAACTGTAAGCTAAACCTTGACAGAACACACAGCAAGTGGTTGAGTCTGATTGGTTTGTGATTTATTGGAATATCTCTTGGTGTTTTCAGATAGATGATGTTACTTTAATTCGTCGAATTCGTCCAAGCAAGGTCAGGACTTTAGTTGGCTTTCGAAGGCCGATCAGACCTTGGGCACATACAGAGATGATGTTAAATTTTGATTACGTAAATTCATGGATTTTATACAGTGACACAGTTACCGTAAAATCTCTATTAAGCCCCCTCTCTACTACGCCCCCTCTCTAATAAGCCCCTCCCATCTGAGCCAGAATTTTAAATAAGCCCTCCTCTCTATGCCCCCACCCCCCATTTATATCAAATTCCAGAAGCTACCAAAGATTTTCCATTGATTTAGTTAAACAAATTTGCATGTTAACTTTAATATGGTTTAGAATAAAACTTGCGTCGAATTATTATGTAGTTGACTCGTAAAATTGTATGTTGAATCCGCAAAACATGGGGTAAAAGAATTGAAAAATATCATGTGTTTCCTTGTCATTTGATTTTGTGAACAAACCCCCCTTTCTAAGCCCCGCTAGATAATAACTAAAAGTTATATTTTTAGATAGAGCTTTATGGTAAACCATCTTAAACTCAGCCAATCAAATGGACTCGATATGTTGAATTGACCAATTAGAACGTACTTGCCAATGTGAATGAAGTATTAGTCAATATGCATTTACTTGCATCAAACTTGCATCAACTTGCAGAGAGAGTCTGCAAGCGGGCGATCAAAGGGTAGATAGGGGATATCAGAGATATGCAACAGCCTCCCTCTCATGTCAAAAGTAGGAACCCTTGTAGTCGGCTGGCTTTGCCCGTTACTACCGGGACGATACCATGGGGACAAAAACTATGCTACCCCCCCCCCCCATCATGGCAGCCATTGCATGAAAAACGTTCAACTACATATAGATAGGTACCACACACGATTAAAAAGTAATAAATACAGTGCTGGAGCATTTTTAGATATTAAAATGACGATAGCAAAGAGAAAGGACGTATTCACAAAGCATGCCGGTTGCAAAGTCCCCCGTAAGTACAAAAGAATGCAGAATTTACGGTATTTCATGCTTCGGGTTTTTGCAACATATATGGTTGCTGAGAGAGGTCAAAAGAGGAGACGTCTCATTAATCTAGTCTTCGAAATGGCATTAGATTTTAGATATGCCAATGTAATTGTAAGTGTATCAATCAGAATGTAATACAGTACTTTATGGCATTTTAACCTCGTGATTGAATTCAGACTTATGATTATGTTGCCGAAAAAACAACTCTTTCTACATGTCACAACCCAGAGGCCTAGACAGCGGGACTAAGCTTAGAACATCCACACCATTTTGGTAGAATTATGGAAAGCTATGATAATAGAAATTTGCATTACAGAGAATCTACTTTACATGTTGGACAGACTGACCATGGTTAGACTTACCATGTGATTCCTTGCATTCGTTCAATATTTTTAATCAGATTTTTTTATTTTATCTCCTTCAGTTTGAGCGATAAGCATCCAATTCAATGAACGATGCTGAGACTTGTGTAATGAATCTCGTACCATGCATGAATTTTAAACAGTTCTCAATCGCAAAATGTGTAACAATCAGGATCAAGCTATTTAGGTGCTGTGTAAAATCTGTCTGAAGCTAATAAGTGGTAACATGGTGGTAAATGATACCAAAAACTCTAAAATCTGCTTGATTGAAAGAACTAGTGTGTCCAACCCTTTACCATTACGAACAGATTAAGATGGCCCAATGTTGGTTAACCTTGGATGAAATAGAAATCGCATTGGTTAACTAGAGATGTCATCGCCTGAACATCTCCTACAATGGTTTCAACAGGGACGCCGGACGGGACACATTTTTAGGGGGGCAAAACTGAAAATCTGAGGGCAAAACAATAGGAAAATAACATATTTAGGGCATTTTCGAGAGGGCAGGAGGGCGGTTGCCCCCCCCCCCCCCGCGCCCCTCCCCCTCTCCGGCGTTCCTGGGTTTCAAATCAGTCTGCGTTTGTGGTGCTCGAGGTTTTCTTCCATGCAGTTCTAGAAAGTACCCGTCTTCTGATAGCTCTGCCAGTGAAGCTTTACGGTCCAGAAAAAGGTCAATCCCTGTATCTCGCAAGGAATTTAGAAGTCTCAACCTTCTTTAAAGAGCCATTGTCACCCAGGGTCCTTTGCAGGCCACTACCCATAGTCCTTTGCGGGCACGCTGCCATTTCACACTGTCTGGAACTGAAATCAAACTTTGAGAAAATTTTGATTTTCGTTTTGTGTCGCTCCATATTTTCTGCTTAGGCTAAATTTAGACGTCCGCAATCAACAAGAAACGCAAGTGCGTCAAATATGTTCATTGACTTTTGAACAAGAATGAGAAAGTACGTAAATGAGGAAAGTGAGTGGAGGCATCCTGTCGCTCTTTTACCAAATCACAGTTTGGGACAACCATATAGTCATAGATTTTAGATACGTATCAGTGGTGTAGAGCTGGGGGGGCTCAGGGGGGCTCAGCCCCCCTAGTTATTTTTTCCGTAATTTTGGGGGGGCTTTAGCCCCCCTAGTTATTCTGAAGAAATTTTGATTTTCTTGATTTGTTTATTATGACAAAAATGACAGAACAAGGTAATGTTATATTCTTTTAAAGAAGAGATGCTGGTTTTTGGTTTGCACCAAGATGAAATCTTCAATGACTGTCAAGCTCTTATCTTCCTTGATGTTTATAAGCATAAATGGGATGACACTAATGTTACATCAAAATGGCTTCAGAAACACACAAGTGCAAATTACAATAGAACAAGGAAGTACAAACGGACATCATAAGTGGCAAGGCGATGGGGGTATGGGGTGCCCCCGCCACTTGTTTCGAAAAATGGTCCTTGATATTCCTTTAACGCGGAAGAGAAATGGCTGGGTATAGGTTCGGTGAGAATTTTTCCGTGAAATGCCAAATAATGTTAGAAGGAGATTATACATACTTCGAGCGCATCTTTTCAATGCAGATAGATCAAAATGTTACCGGCAAAGAGCTTATTGAATTTTGGCACTTTTTTGCATATTTTGTTGCAGTATTCGCAAGGTCTTCAGGCAGGTATGTTTGTCATCATTGTCATCATCTGTTCTATCCGTATGTATGTGCCGTGCACATATACATTTGATCAGAAATTTTTGTAAATAGCAGTAAATCGTTGGTTCATCACGGAGCGGTGCTGAACTGTATTTTATTCTTCGTCACTTGTTGAGCCTTCATTGTTGATACTCCAAACTGTTTTTGTAGTGTTTATAGTTTCAAGGTGGTAGTTGACGTTAGAGGTAGGCTGCCATACTTCACAATACCCTTTACAAATTGCCAGGCAAATTGTATTGTTTTATTGCTTGTATATTTTTATAAGAAACTAAGAAGTTGAGTCAAAACTGAAAGTTTCTTAAATTATCATATTTTGAGTACTCAGAGTTTCTTAGGAGTTTCATAAAGGTTCCATGATAACTATACTTGATACATGGCCATAATTGCCGGTTAATTGGACCAAAACAAATATCACTTTCGGCAATATTATGACCCAGAAAAATATCCAACATATCTCCCCGTATGTGCATGTGCTGAGTGCCCCCCCCCCCCCCAGCAGCCCCTAGGGAGCAGCATTGTAAGTAGGCTCAGTAAGTCTTACAAGAATGATATTTTCTTGTGTCAACTGGACCGCTATACCTTTTACCAAACAATACCTTAATCACACAACAATTAAACTAATCTGTTTGATTATCTGGCTTGCAATTCTCGTCCAAAAATAGAAACTCGTAGGTTGAAATAGCAGGCTGATTCAATCGGCTTAGAAAGGACCTAGAAATGCAGGACTCATATTGATGTCAGCAACGTATCCTACGTTGTTTTTTTCATTCATTCTCTCGAAAGAGG
Source organism: Aurelia coerulea (assembly GCA_039566865.1). Lineage (NCBI taxonomy): Eukaryota > Metazoa > Cnidaria > Scyphozoa > Semaeostomeae > Ulmaridae > Aurelia > Aurelia coerulea. The sequence continues at coordinate 653,845 of CM076949.1, forward strand.
AAACATTCCGTCGGAAACACACACTGTCAAGCTTCGCATCGCTTCATCTTCAGCTGACAGTTATGAGGCCTGTCTGGGTCGTTGGCTTAAAATAACACAATTGTAGCTAAACAGATTGTCTGTGGTGAAGAAAATATCGACCTTCTCTCCAAGAAAACACGAGCGGAAATAGCTGGAGTCAACCAACAGGGAAAGCTTTGATGTTAGATCAATTATATTAGCAGGCCTTCTCAAAGAAGGCAAAATCTAGATTATAATGATTAGTTCGAAGAGTTAAGAAGGATTACGGCAACATGCCAATCGCAAAACTCTTCTGGGTCCTATAAATATTCATGAGATGGATCTCGATACTGACAAATAGATTTAAGCCTGTGAAATTTTAGAATTTTGTAGAAATGAAAATATCGTTTTCGTCAATATTTGTGGAAAGATCCCATTGATTTGGCAGATAGCCTTAAATTCTGCAAAAACCCTTCCCAAAACAAGGGCAAATTTTTTCCCATTATTCATCCCAGGAATGAAGGGAAGCCTTTGGTGAATCACGGAATAGGTTGTTGAGCCAAAAATATCCATCAACTTTAATAATGGCCCTTTTACCTTCAGAAACAAACTCAGTTGTTCCTCAAATACGGTCTTCCCAAATCATTGCGGAGATGGTGCATTGCTAGCGCGCTTGAATCTGAAGGTTGGTGGAAAAATCGAGTCGCCAACTCTCTTTCCAGGCTAAAGGAATTACGAGGTGTTTGATAATTGACAGATAATTGACACTGACAAAATATTTTCAAATAGTTAAAAACCCTTCTCCACTGGGGAGGTTCCTGGTCGACATGGAATAGCCAAACTATTGGTCGGTTTTGAAAAAAAATTACACCAATGTGTTCCTCTCGATCTCTTCAGTTCATTTAGCGCATATTTTCTTGAAAATATGCTGGAATTCCTTCAGATTTCAACTGAAACAAAATTGAATCTATGCTAGGCTCGCGTGAACACAGCTGTGGAATGTTGAGAAGTGACAGGGATCAATGACAGTTTTAATCCTTATCCTGTAATGGCGCCAAGATCATTTTTATCATAAACGGGGGTTCATAAGAAACTTTAGACAACAGCAAATTGAGTTATTGCTGCCCTCATGCACTCACTCGCTATTGTTTAAAAACAATGCCCAGTTGTTCATCATTTGCACAGTTTGTGGTATTGTTTATATTTCATTTCGCGTTGTGCAACTGTGAACTGAACTGCGTCGATTTTTCAAAAGCTATGCTTCTTGCTTCACCACGTTGTGACTTTCGTCGGAGAATCCAAAGTTTTAAGCTGCTAGCATATTTTGCCTGTGCAGCAGGCTTCACCATGGTGGGTGTTACATACACGATTGTCATTTAGAGCATGAACACTGCCTTCAAAATGCTATGAAAATATTTATCTTACTGGTTACGTTGGACGCCCTGTTTAAAAAACAGAATGATTCTGAAAAATAGTGCAAATTTGATAGACTCCAAGAAACTCTTAGTAGCAAGAAGCTTTTTTGAGCTAGCCTGTGTTCTAGACTCCAGAAAAATAAATTATATTTGCGTAAAGGTCTGGAACACAGGCTATTTTGAGCCCCAAAAGCTTATTACTCAATCTTGGAGACTCCAGAGGGGGTGCTTGTCAGCTTTAAGGGAGAGGGTGCTTGTCAGCTAGAGAGGGGGTTTATTCTCAAATGAAAAGGATATAAATTAAAGCATCTTAACTCTTTTATCCCCAATTTTGAGGAATGACATACAATATTACCGAGTCAAATGAACAAATTCGACATATTTATCAAAGCAGTATCAAAATTAACCTGCACACTTTTTTAGCTAAATAAACTGAAATTTGACATCCTTTTTAATACAAATGAAGGAGGATGGAAAGTGGGGCTTCTTTAGAACATTTAGCTTAGAAGGGAGGGGCTTACCAGAGAGGGAGGGGTTTATTAGAGAGGGGAGCTAGGGAGCTAAAAAAGAACGTTTCTTCAACCTCAGTCCCCAGAGTCTTTGTCATGTTTGGACTTCCCAAAAATAAGAAATTGTAAGAAAAGTACGTCTAAACTAATTTTTTTTAAGAACTAAGGTCAAAGATTGCCAGACAGTCTCTTAAATGTTAGGATACTTTTGCTACCTAAAGTCTCTGAATGAGTTTTAATTTCCATTCTGGAATGATTTATTTTTGTTCGAAGAGCTCTTAAATCACTTTGTAATAAGATTTCAAACTAGTAATAAAGTGATTTGCGCTCAAGAGAATTTAAAAATGGTTAAAACATATTTTGAGTCACCGGAGAACATTATAACGGTAAATTACAAAAGTTTCGTATTTTTAATTCATAGTTTAGTTTTTTAAAGGGAATCTCAGGATCTATAAACCTTTGACAAAAATAACAGGAAATTCTGATATCCGATATGGCTAGAGCCACTTGAACCACTTTTATTATAAAAATGAGTGTATTATTGTTGAGAATTTCTTCCGTAATCAAACCAGCTGTGAATCATAATGTTCTGACTTCCCGTCTAATTTCAATCGAATCTCTGCACATGGGGAAGGCGTGGCAAGTGCCTGGAAAAATCAACACATCGATGGTGCCAGCCTTTAGTAAATTTTAGTGATTCCTTGCCATAAAAACTTGAAAACTCAAAATCTAATCGTTTGAACCTCTTGGGGGGACTAATATAGCATTTGGGGGACTATTTCCTTTCTAGCATGGTCACCATTGCAACGCATTTTTTACCTTCTTTCAAGCAAATATTTCGAACTGTCAAAGAAGCTCACCTCCCATAGCCAAAGCTCTGAAGGTACAGATCAGTGACCGAACATTTCTACCACATACAACTTTGTTACTTTTGTAGATTTCTTTCACATGATTGTTGATGTGAATTTGGTGATTTTTCTGACAGTACCAACAGGGGATGTTTGGGGGTCCCAAAACCGTAAAACCGCTCAAAATTTAAAATGCAAAACATTTTGCGATATTTTACATCAAATCAAACCGAAACATAGCGTGCAAGATTACAAAATATGGTGAAACCCCGTGACCGTAAGACCCAAACATTCCCTCTATCAAGTAGCAAGCCCGGAGGAAATGAAATCTGGCTTCGTCAGCTACTGAAATTCTGCAAGACAGTTTTCTGGGAGCACACACGTGCTTGACTGTATGTAAAGCAAAGCCCACCATGGTGAAGCCTGCTGCACAGACAAAATTACCATTAGTGCCTAAAAATTCTGAAAATAAAATGGTACCCGATAAGACAAAATATGCCAGCAGCATAAAACTATGGATTCTCCGACGAAAGTCACAACGTGGTGAAGCAAGAAGCATGGCTTTTGAAAAATCGACGCAGTTCAGTTCACAGTTGCACAACGCGAAATGAAATATAAACAATACCACAAAGTGTGCAAATGATGAACAACTGCGCATTGTTTTCAAACAATAGTGAGTGAGTGCATGAGGGCAGCAATAACTCAATTTGCTGTTGTCTAAAGTTTCTTACGAACCCCCGTTTATGATAAAAATGATCTTGGCGCCATTACAGGATAAGGATTAAAACTGTCATTGATCCCTGTCACTTCTTAACATTCCACAGCTGTGTTCACGCGAGCCTAGCATAGATCCAATTTTGTTTCAGTTGAAATCTGAAGGAATTCCAGCATATTTTCAAGAAAATATGCGCAAAATGAACTGAAGAGATCGTGAGGAACACATTGGTGTAATTTTTTTTCAAAACCGACCAATAGTTTGGCTATTCCATGTCGACCATTCCATTCCATTCCATCACTCCATGTTTTACAGATTTTTTCCCTACAACTATTCCACACTCCATGTTTTACAGATAGCCGGGAGGTTCCTGTCATTTTGCATTGCAAGGATAATTGACATTGACAAAATATTCTCAAATAGTTAAAAACCCTTCTCCACTGGGGAGGTTCCTGTCATTTTGCATTGCAAGGATAATTGACATTGACAAAATAGTCTCAAATAGATCAAAAACCCTACTCCCCACTGCAGAAGTTCCTGTCATTTGGCATTGCAACGATAAGGATACTGCGTTGAACCTCTGCGCAGGAAAGTATCAAAATCCCCAAAAAATTCTTGAAAATGAGCTTCGAAGAACAATCAGTGGCACGTAAAAAGCATTGACCAATAAGCAATGAGAAAAATTCTATGAAAAGATTTCTAAATAACTTCAAGCAAGTTGTTGTTTTTTTGTTAAAGTTGAATATTTCTCTGTTCTTTTCAGACACTGATGATACGACAAAAACGAACACAGGGCGACGAGGATTTCCTGGGATGTTAGAATGTGTAAATAAGTTGGGTGATAGTTCTTGTACTTATTACGCTTCACTTGGTTATTGCGACCTGCGGAGGGGAAGTATGGAACAATATTGCACAAGAGCCTGCAATTTTTGTGGTAAGTAGTTTAATGATTTTTTCGAGTGATCTTGACTGACACATTCAGTTAAAGGCCCATTGCAAACTGTGATCCTTTGGGTGCCGAAAGAAGAGCAGAACAAAGACAAAACCTCACATATGAAAGTCTACTCTGGGGCTGCTCAGCATCATGGTTAACAATGGGTCTTTAAGAAAAGACTTGCATTCAGTCCACACAATCTCTTTTAATGCCGGACAACAAATATTATCAAAGGGTATGTGCCAGGGGGCTGGGAGGGTGGCAGCTCCCTCAACTTTGGAAAAAACTTACAAAATCAGACTTTCGTCCCTAAATCGGACGAAAAGTTTGGTAAACAATGGACTTTTTATCAGACAGCCCTTGGATTTTACCTTTCCGTAGAAAGGGTGAATGTTATAAAGCCGAGGATACAGTGCTAAACAAAGCGATTTTAAGTGCACTCAGAGGTGTGAAATCCATTCTTCAGGAGGCAAAACCGCTTTGTATTTCGGAAACCTGAATCTTCTGTTTCGCAAAATTTTCCCTTGCATCGTCATGTACTCTTATGAATATCATCTTTGTTTTATTTTTGAAATACAGTAAGAACCCGCAAAATAGAAACCACTTTAGAAGAAACCTCAGGCTGATTTTTTAGAGAAATGGTGCCCTCGTATAAGAAACTTCTCAGCCTGATTTAGGAAGGTTTCTTATGGGAGGATCCCAAGTAAACTCGTATCTAACAATCTTTGTTAAAATCAGGTGCCAAACATTTTTAAAGACTTCATCAAAAGCATCTCAATCTCTCGAAATTGAGTAAATTTTGAGCGGATGCTAGGTAACAATAAAATACTTTTCGATAGTGTGTGCTCTGGGTTTTCTTTAAAGCTGTAAGTTGAAATAACTGAAGGTTTCTAACCATGTGATAAGAAACCTTTCAGCCTGTTTCAAGATTAATGACCTTTTAATAGGAAACTAAACAGGCTGTTTTGAAAAAACTGGTTTCTATTTTGCGGGTTCTTACAGTAGCCCACGTACGGTGGTCTTTCCTTAAATAGCGGTACTCTCTCTCTGAAGCTTGGCTCTCTTATGAGAGCAGCTGGTCTTGCTGTCTCAGACAGATAAATCTCTTTTCTGGCATCTTATTTGTCGAGTATTCTGCTAAAAACAGCTCGCCCACACAATCTGCGCAGATATTGACAAATATATACGTTCATAAATCTTTTTTTGGCAAAAGAATAGACCTCGTAGCTATTCTAAAATAGAATCCCAATCGAGCGATATATTTGTACATTATGAAGCATTTTCGAATATGCACAATAGTGATAGAAGCTCTAATGCAACTCAATCAAGCATGTGGTATAAAAATGCATGAAAATATCGCTGCTCTATCCAGGCTCTTTTCTGGGAGTATGCTTCGACAGGCCCTTTGGAGAGCATTTAAATAAATGTTTTCGTGGATTTACCTCCATTTAGCTACCAGCGTTGTGCCCTTCCCTTGGTGTACCTTGCCCAGAAGCAAAATGTTCAACGTTCTTAACCAGTGTCTCTGTTTGGACCCTAATGTAAGAGGGAATCTACATAGTATGGTTGTCTGGGCCAAGTTAAAAATATAGAAACGCTAGTCTTACCGTGAACTCGTTTTATTCGTTTTCAGTCGTTTCCACCAGTCGTTTTTAGTCGATTTATCTCCCTTTCTGTATACTTTCCGGTAGACTTATTACAGTTGACAAAACAGACTTGGGGCAAGTCTACCCTTTCTGTCGTTTCAACTTTAACTTAAAGTAGAGTATGTTGTTGCTGTTGCAACTGGGTCAGAAGTTATCCGTTCAATGCGTTTCCACTAACCCACAGGTGGGTCAAAGATACCCGGGTTAAAACTGATCCACTCTGAGACCCGTTTTTAAACTTATCCGTTTGTTAACCTTGTTAACTGGGTTAGTGGGAACGTAACCGCATCATCGGATAACTTTTGACCCATTTTTGTTTGAACTCAGACTAGTGGAAAAACAGCCTCGTACATTACTTTATTTCACGCAATTTCATAGCCCGTGAACGGCTTTCTTTTTCAATTTTCTTTTTCGGCAGTTCACAGGCTAGCAATTTCATGTATGATGACAAATCATGTTTTTCATTCGTATTTTAGTTGATCCGCCATGTCATTTATCAAGATATGGATGTTGTTTCGATCAAGAGACACTTGCAAAAGGACCAAATATGCTTGGATGCGAAGGTTTTTATTTTGTCACTTTCTTCCACCGAATGGCAAATCTTCGATTTAGAACTCTGTCGTTCTTTAACAAGAATCTGATCTTTCCTCGTGTCTCTCTATTTCACGTTTTCGCATCATAGCAGAATAGATTTACTTTATACTGGGTGTGCCACGGAGAATACGATAAAGATCATTTTTGCTGTTTAATTTTTCAAAGATAATTTTTACCCTGTCGAGCAGCAAAAAGTTCATGCTACGGAGAATATTGGAATGAATCACTATGAATCACAGTTTGGTTTATAACCAAAAGTCTGTTGAGTATTTTTTGGGGATTTTTCTTCTATTTCCTGAGCATTGTAAAATATTGGTTAAAGCATGGTCATTAGAAAATAAACTCTGGTTAAATTGGATTTATAAAAGTTCCTCGACTATAAAATGCGTGAAATTAGGATCAGTAATCTCCTGACTTAGCATGACCTCCTGACATGCAATTACTTTTATTTTCTTCGAGGCTTAAAAACTGATTTTTGCAAGAGAATCAGATCATGTACGCTGATTACTTTTATGAATATTTGATTCTTAATCGCCGATGCTGCAAGACAACCAATTGGTGATGAATTACGATTTAATGAAAACGAGGCTTAACCTCTTTAGAGGAATTACATTTATTTGAAGTTACAGAGTTTTTATAAATTAAATCTTACCTATATTTCCAATGCTTAGAGGAATAAAACAAAAATTACTAAATACTTTCACCTTTCGGCTATCAACTAAACTTTGATTCAGTCCAATATCTTAATTATTCTCGGCGTAACGAATTTTAATACAGTGAAAGTTCATTTAGTCCACCCAGAACATTGATTTCTTTTCGCATTTCATTTCAATTTTTGCAATTTCAGATGACTGTAAAGATGTTATTCCGAAAAAAATGTGTATTATTTTGAAAAGAAATGGGAGATGTTATAATCAACAAATTATGAAGCAATGTGCCGTCACTTGCGGATATTGTCGTAAGTTTTTCATATTTAACTTGTTTGCTCACTTTTTATTTACATATATATAACTTTTTTTTGCCTGTCATTTTTTACCCAATATTTCTCGAGATCGACGCTTGAGATCCATCGAATATGCTGGAAGTCTCTTCCGGGAGTTCCTATGGACTTGCTACAAGTCTCTCTCTATTTTTAGTCCGAAAGTTCCTATTGTTCGGAGGTGCTGTTGGCTAATGTTTGATTGCTTTGCCGGGCCTGCCTGCCATAATTCATTGGGCCTTCCTACAAGGCGGCCAAGCAATCCAACATTTCAGGCAATGATTGTTGGTTTAAAGATTGACTCAAAAATTGGATGATTTAACGAGGACATCAGATATAGAAAGTATGTTTAAAGGCATTGAGTCATGATTAACAGCCGTGTGCTGGTTTGAATCATGTGACCCATGTGATAAAGTTAAAGTATCACTCTGAACAATCAAACAAGACCAGCTGTAAGACAATGCCTTTCATGTGATCAGTTTCATTTCGTGTTAACTTCAGCCAATCAGATGCGCCATCGAAAACGACCAGTGGCAATCAGTAGATTCTTCATGTTTGGGTATACGCAGGGTATTTAACATGACTCAATGCCTTTAAGCATCGATTTCGACATAACTATTAAACATCTTTTTATGACCGTTGCAAATACGTGCAGTCTTGAACGAATTTCTTTTTAATCAACAGGAAAATGCGAAGATGATGACCCAAATGCTTGCAAGATAGCTGCAAAATTTGGAACATGTATCTTCAGGAAAGGCCAAATGGCAAATATATGCAGACGTTCATGTCAGTTCTGTGGTAAGATGAATTCTGAAAATACCCTTTTCCTGTCTCTCTTTTTCCATATCTTGTCAGAATTATATTTTTTTGGTTTATTATGCTCATTTGATAGGTCATCTATTGATAAATTTCTTATAAAATGCCCTTGGGAGATTTATAGAAGTAAAGATGAAAAGTTTAACATGTGTACGGCCATGTATACACGAGAACACGAAATTGAATATCTACAGAAAGGACAGAATCCTCGCTTGTCGAAAATTCACTTTCTTCTTCTCACTCATTTTTTATAAGAAACTCGACTCTGAAATCTGTAGCACGGTTTCTAAACTTCGACCCAATTCTTATGGCAAGAGTTTCTTGTCGAGTTTCTTAATTTCCTTAAGAAAAACTGAATTTCATAATTTATGACAATTCCTTGAAGATTTGTCATTACAACCGTTTGAGAAATGACAAATATAACTGAGAAGTTACAAACCAATCATAAACAAAAATCATACGTTAACTTGAAAAGTTTCTTTAATTTGAATTTACTTGTGGTTACTTCCAGCAGAGTTTCCTATTTTTCTGGAATGAGTGTATATCATTAAAGTTACCGTTGTATTTCAGCATACCGGGTGCGCCAAAATAAACTATGCACGTTTGGCACGCCACAATAAATCGTATACTGGACCGATTTTGAAGATTTATGACTCAATCGTTAGCAGAAAGCCTGAATTAGATGCTAGGACTTTTTGCAAATTTTTTCGTCATCAGTTTTTAGAGCAAGAATTGAGTTTATCAAAATATTCTTTTTTGAAAAAATTGAGAACGATCAAAAAACGTTGATCAAATTTTAAAAAATTCAACATGAATGAACAAAGAGAAAACGTTCTCGGGGGGATATGGGGGTTTATTACGAACTATCGTACAGCAGATTACAATTGGTCGATTTCTAAATCGCAAATCACCACGAATAAGTTCTCTCTTTGCCCATTCTTGTCGATTTTTTGGAAAACTTGATCGATGTTTTTTGATCGTTTTCGGTGTTATTCGAAAACTAAAATTTTACGGAACTCACTTCTAGCTCTAGAAACTGAAAATGAAAAAATTTGCAAAAATTTCAGAATCTAATTCAGGCTCTCTGCTATCGATTAAGTCATAAATCTTCAAAATCGGACCTGTGTACGATTTATTGTGGCCTGCCAAATGTGCATAGTTTATTTTGGCGCACCCGGTAGACGATATTTATGATAGTAAATAATAGATGTATTTTATTCCAGGTAAAAAGGACCCTTGCAATAAACATTTTTGTCCAAAAGAATCAGTATGCAAAGTTGACAAACAACTTAGGCCATATTGCGAATGCCATGGTAACTGTCAAAGAGAAGATCTTTACACGGGGATCCTTTGTGGACGAGATGGGAAGGAGTACAAAAACCTTTGTGCTTTAAAGAAAAGAAATTGTGGACATGCAGAAAAAGATCAAATTACTGTGAAGAAATACGGCAAATGTCAAGATACTTGTAAGTATTAAAAGTATGTGAGATATGAAAATGTCCTTGAAAAGTTGATGTGCCTTCTGTATATGAAGGTATAACGAAGAATTTCAAAGACATTGCGAAAGTTTTGAAGTGTTTTCATCATTTTTTTTATCAATCAAAAATGTTTGGATACAGATCAAAGATCGAATTTTATTCTCTCTATGAAATCCTGCATAATATCAAAAGGAATATTTTACACGATGTAAGACTGAATTAAGATAACTAATGATTCTTTATGTATCTTGCAGAAACAATATCATAACATACAACTTGCATTGCAGTTACAAATTTAGCTAGCAGTTGTTTTAACTCAAAGTGGTAAAAAAGCTAAGACTCTTACCTTTTAGCTATTTTACAAGAAAGTTTGGATCGAGCAATATTTTTATATATTTGTATACGCGAGGTTCAAGCGAGTGGCGCAAGAGCTTCCATCATTATTGCGCCACATTTCTTGAAATTTTTCAAAATTTTTAAAATAGCGTTCGATCCATGTTCTTCTTTGGAATAGCTAAAAAGGTCTATTAGTTATCAGTGAGAAGATTTATCGAATTTTCTACGAAATATCGATCTTTTTACGAGGCTAGAATTTCACTTTCAACGGCTTCTTATAAAGTTGTGTAATTATTTGTTCTTCTTTGATATTTTTATTTCAAATTTGTTTAAATCTCTTCTGAACATATTTCAGCTGTGTTACCATCAGATAAGATCGTACTTTGCAAGAAAGAGAGAAAAGAGTCTTCAATGTGCATTACATGGGCAGCTAAGGGATTTTGCAGAAAGCGGCCTGATGCTATGCGAAGATTATGTCCCAAAGCATGTAAATTGTGTGGTGAGAAATTTTCCTCTTTTTCATTTTGATATGCCGCAAAGCGATTTCATACTAATTTTCTTTATGGTTAAATACACATATGTTTCTATAAAAGTGCTCCTAAGAAACTCAACTCTCATATCGGTACAAGATTAAGAAACTCTAGTACTGGGGAAGTATAACTCAAGATACTTTTCATTTTGATAAAAGAAATCCGCAGCATTTTACTTTATTAAAACAGTTTCAAATGTCAAAAACACTCCTAAAATCGTCGATCAAAGTTGTCAGCAATCAGGCCCGTAGGAAGCGGAGGGGGAAGATAACTTTGAAAACAATGGTGCTACGTCACAAGAATTAATTAGATGTATTGTTCTCCATTGTTTAAGAACAATTGCCTTCCAATCAGAATCTGTCCTGAACTTGCTCTAAGTCTCGCTCTTGATCAATAAACAAACGGGAGGGGAAAGGGAAGTCTGTCCATAGCCTCACCACACAAGGACCCTCAACTTATGCTCATCTAATTGAAGTGAATTGATGTTGTTGTTGTCGCTTCAGTGAGGTAGTTATAGCGTCCATCAGTCTATCAATAGCGATAACCTACGAACATATAATCAGTCTAGTTTGTCCATCTGATCATTCAAACCTTGTATAGGTATAAACAGAGACTGCCATTTAATCGTGTACACTTTGAACTGTCGTTCAGCTTCTTTTGTCTCTGTCTGTTTCATTTTATCACAAGGCTGCATTTTTAGCTAATCTAATCGAGGACTTGGGCCTGTTTTGGAGCATTTTGAGATGAAGCATTTTGATATAATCGTGCGCCTGTAATTTGAGAGACACTACCGATCTTGAAAAGCTAAATTTTCTTCTCTAAGTTAATATGTTAGCTGCATAAGCATTAACAGTTTATAGGAATTGGATCAAGGGTTTGAGAGGTACGCACTTTCAAACATCTGAACATTTCTCTGACTCGCCCGATACGATGATAAAGGACGGTACAAGTACAAGTTCTTTCTGACTCAGCCGACATATATAAGCCACAAAATCCCCACCTTCTTATATGCTTCTTGTTTGTTTATTATCAAAATACTTTCCTTCTCAGCTGCTCAAGCCGCAAAACAATCTTGTCATTATTCCAAGTTTGGTTGTTGTTTAGATAATAAAACAACTTGTCTTGGAACTGATTATAAAGGATGTCCGAAAAGTCCTGGTGAGTTTAATTAGCATTTACTTCCATCATTTATAGAAAGATTCAAACAAAATTGTAATGTACTCCCAATTGTTTCTTTGAAAACATTGTACTCAAGTACAGTAAAAACCCGCACATAAGAACCTAAGATTTTGAACTCAGCCTGTTTAGGTTCTTATGCAATGAGGCACATCTAGTAATCAGGATGTAGGTTCTTAATATAGGAAAATATGTGAATCTAAATCTTAACCAAACTTATTTGCACTCTTGGCCCTGACAATTTCAACCCAATCTTACCCAGTTTACCCCTGCAGGCCCTGCCTATCACAGTTCTGTAAGGAATGTTTTGGAGTTCACGAAAGAGGCTGATTGGCAAAAATGTTGCATTTGTTTCCCAATGAATGAATAAGACCCTTTATTAAGAACCTAGTTTAGATATCAGCCTGAAATGGTTCTTATTTATTGGGTACAAAATATATTATTTCAGGCTGTAGGTTCTCAACAGATGAAGGTTCTTATGTGCGGGTTTTTACTGTATTGTGGAGCCCCATTTCGATACTGTTGTTCTGTATGGGGTTGTTGTGTCACAACTGAAATTAATCAGCTCCAAAAGCTTTAAAACAGAGCTGCTTGATGCCCCTCGAACTACAGTAAGGGATGCTCTCTCCTCGATTAGTATAGCTATTGAGAGAGTTCCCTCCTTTAAGTAATTCCCTCCATACAATTTATCTTATTTGTTTCCAATTTATTGGCTATTATTGTATTAATTTCCTGTATTGTATTATTATTAATTTTCTGTTGGTTAATATTCTGGTAGTTTAATCCTTTGTGGTTATGATAGATTGTATGTAGTAGTGGAATTTAAAATATAAACTGAACTGAGCAGTACCACTTCCATTGTACTCTCTCTTATGATTATCATATAAGTATCATTTTCTGTCTAATTGTCAATACCAAATTCTCTTTTTTAGCGTGCCGAGATTTCTCAAAAGTATTCTGCAGGCGATTTGTCTCAATTTGTGGAGCAAATAATCATCAAGAGAGGATGAGACATTACTGTCCTGTCTCGTGTAACCTTTGCGTTTAAGAATGCAAGGCAACCTGTCCTCTTCTCCTTCGCATGTGGTTTGCCGTAGGTGCTTTGAACTTCGTTTGGAACTTCGATTGAATCTGATAACAAAGGATTTGCCCTTGTTTTGCTAAGACATGGTGATCATTACACCAAACACAAATTCCTCAGCTGAAGCCAAAGAGCCAATGAAGGCAGCAAGGGCAAATTTTGTAAAACAAAAGTTCAGGTGTCCGAAAGACAAAGAGATTTTCCTTGCCGAAGGATAGATTTCACACCTGAGTGCACTCATCAAATCAAAACTGAGAAAGCAAAAAATTATGGTCGGTTGCGTTGAAGGTGTGAAATATTTTCTTCAGGCTGCCAAATCGCTTTATCTTAAAAGAAACTGTATCCTTTGTTTCACAAAATTCGCACTTGCTAATTAATGAAGGGAGAGAAATGTTATAGCAATGACAATTAAAAGTTAGCGTAGGTTCAAAATCTTCAAAAAGGTTGGTGTAAATTCAATGACTTATTTCTTCGAAGTGAATACAGCTTGAAATAACTTTAGCTTCTTTGCAATATTAATTCTACCGCGAGACTTTTTTGAAACTTCATCAGATATCTAATCCGTAAACGAGAAGAGTGAAATCCTAACATTTCCATTTTGAAATCACTTGTCTTATGCACTGAATGATAATTTTTAGTTTTTGAAAAAAGTTTTGAACAATATTTTTGCAAAGACATCGTTGTCATTTTCGATCAAACGTTATGTGTAGAACCTTAGTACACAGATAATTTACACAAGGCCTAACATGGTCCAGAAATGCAGGTTCAATGCTGGGTTTTCTTTATAGCTACATACATAGATTTGGACTACTCTTATGTCGTAATTAGCATGCAATAAATGTAATTAAGAAACCCCGTTATGTTAGATGAATATTAATGGAAAAGGATTTTCAGTGTAAATAGATTTAAGTACATTGACGCTGGAAGATGCCATTTTGCTATAATAGACCTTTTAGCTTTTCTTCAAATCAATCTTATCGAACGATATTGTCCTACATTTTGCAGAATTTTCGAATTTGCACAAAACTGACAGAAGTTCTAACCCCACTCAGTTGAACCTTTCCTATAAAATTGTAGACAGATATTGGTCGATCCAGGCTCTATTTTGTAGAATAACTGAACAGTCTGTTAACTATTGTACCCCATGAAGAGACGTTTTAGCAGTTCTACAAAAGAACCTACATCGAGCTATATCTTCATACGTGTTTATCGGAGAAGTTCTGGATCGAGTGACATTTAGCCTACGAGTAGACCCATTATCCTACAGAATAAAGGGTCTACGAAATAAAGAGATAAAGCTTGCTACGTCTTCTCAATTAATTATGTTAATCCGCTATTCAAATATTGTGTGCAACCTATCTAAACAAAGGCTGCATAAATTAAGTTCTAGAAACCTGGAACTGTAGTAGCAAGCTTTCGCTCATTAATTCGTAGACCCTTTTCTCCAGGTGGATAATGGGTCTACACGTAGGCTAGCGACATTTTGATACATTTTAATACGAGAGGTTCGACTGAATGGCGTTGAAGCTTCTATCACTATTGTTCACATTCGAACATTCTTCAAAATGTATCAGAAATATTGTTCGCTCCAGATTCCTTTCTCGAATAGCTAAAAAGTCTATCAGGACACAATGGTTTTTCTTGGGTTGCTTATGCTTCCAGTCAATGTTTCGTTCCATTTATATTCTAGTTATATTTTGAAATGAATTTTTAGATTAAAACTATTTAAGTATAACAGTATGACAAATCGTTGGCCTATTTCTGTTTGAAATTCTTTCTTATCCAACTATGAACGTGTACAGCGAGAAAGAGGGTATTCCAAGGTGCCTAACTCGACTCCTTCTCCGAGAGAGAGAGGTAAATGAGAGGACAAATCGAGGGTGATGATAGAAAGTAATGACAAAGTAGCTTCAACACTTCAGTTTCAATTCATGTTTGAATCTCAAAGATGTCAGATAAATTATACTTCATATTCCACTTTTGCCGTGTAAAAAGAAATTCAGAAAAAACCCCAAACTTTATTGAGAATATACCTTTTAGCTATCCTCCAAAAGAGTCCGAATCGAACGATATTTGCATACATCTGTAGAAGTTTCAAATGTGCACAACAAAGATAGAAGATTTAACGCCACTCGATGGAGCCTTTCATACAAATGTATAAAAATATCACTCGATCAAGGCTCTTGTGTGGAATAGCTAAAAGGTCTATTTTGGCCCTCGCCTTTGGGTGTCTGCAGAATATTTTACAAACTTTTTTGTTTCAATGTTTGTTTATCATTCTGTCTTTCGTAAGCGAGGAATCAAAGTTGTCAATTAATGATGATTTAGAAAACTCATTTCTTTGTGAGCTGAAGAAACAACAAACTGGTACTCTTCTTCTGTCAATTGGTTTGAATTAATATGTCTTGGATCTGTGCAATCTCCGATACGTATTGAACGTAAAAATGTTTCTAACGGCAAGAACCGTTCAGATTCCGGCATTTCACTCTCTTGTTCCTCCGCTGTCATGTTGCTCACTGATGAAGTTTCTTCCCCATAAAATCTCCCCAACAATTCTTGAGTCTTAAATCTTCTGGCAATAGGATGATTCCAACCATCGATGATTACTTTCCCACGGGCTTTAGGCAATCGAGAAATCAGCTCCATTTTTATGGGGACTGAATCTTGAGTATCAGGGACTTCTGCGATGAATCTCTTTACGAACTCAGTTCTCACAGTGAACACAGATGCATTTAAATATTGGATAAACATATGTTGTGGCAAACATCGATATCCCAATGCAATGAATATCCCTTGCATATCCTTGAACTCTGGAAAACACAGCTGAGCTATACAAAGGTGCAATCGTTCAATGATTTGAAACAGGGCGTGATCAGTAGGGCTCGCTTCCTTTTCTAATGGCTGGTCATAAACATCTCCTTCCGAATTGTAGCCTAATACTTTGGTTAAATGCCTCCATAAGGATCTCACGATTTTACCGCGGCAAGATGCGTATTCAGCACATATGTTATGCACTCTGCCTTTATTTTCACGTGGGAAGCAAGTGAGGACATGAGCAGAAACCTTTTCCGTAACGAGCTTTGCCAATGCGTCTTCTTGACTTCCTTTATCAGCCATCTTGGTATTGCCTCTTTCTATTACAGTTGGAAAGTCGTCTGTTGTTCTGCTGCTGTCTGTTGAAGATGCAGGACTTCCTGGAACAAAGAAGCATCAACCTTCAACAAGCACTTTATTGTGCCCAATTTGTTATGCAGCTGCGGAGGAGCTATACGGGTGTATTGCTCTGTTATTTAGATAGTTGATGGGAAAGGCTTCATATCAGAGTTTGAGACCTTGTTGTAACCAGTGGGACAAGTAGTTGCTGATTGCACAACAAAGTTAATGTTTCAAAAACAAATCTCGCAGATTTTGAAAGATGGGTTTTTACGTTGTATTTTCATGTTTTCTACATTGAAAATAGCCTTAAATAACGGACTCATCATATTAAACCCATAAACGCAACAAAAACACCGAAATCAGTAGAAAGAAGACTGTTAACTCCTTTAAAAGAAACTACAACAAAAATAAACCTGTAACAAGAGAAAAACTGTTAAATCCTGTAAGAGAAAACCGAATTAAAATACAATAAAATGAAACTCTGAAAAAACCTAGCAATACACAATATTAGCTTTGCACATGAAAGTATAGCAAATTTGCTCTTAAAGTAGACTCTAACTTGGCGTGAAAATGAAACATAACAAAATTTAAAACCTCACCTGCTCGTGAACGACTAGTTTGCATTTTCTTAATTCTCAAAGTGGGTGGAGGTTCTTTCTGCTCGATTTGAAGACCTGCAAAAGCAAGCGACTGCAGCGGGAATCTTTTACAATTACTGTCTTGTGACATGACGATGTTTTGCTTTAAAAATGACCAGTATTCCCTATCCTTGCGTCTTAAAAGTTTGAGAAGCACATCGATCAATTCCGGACGGAATTTCTTGTATGACAGGAAGACAGATCTTTGGCTTTCGCGATCTCTTTCGACCATCCCTCTGAAGGATTCCGAGCATGAAAATGGCAATGGTTTCAGTAGGAAATAGCTCAACTGATGTTTCATATTGGCGTATGAGTAACCAACCAGATATTCTTTGAGTAGATCACTGCATTCTATGTTTGCAGGGTCTTGGCATAGGCATTCAACTAGCTTCTTTGCAAACTTCGAATCTTTCACATGAATGATAGCACAATGAAGAATTGCCAATCTCGTCGTCGATTGTCTTGTTTTGGCGAAGATCTGAATGAGTAATCCGTGATTGAAAGTGACTTTGTAACTCTTTTGTGAAAGGTTCTCATACAGCAGTATTCCATGATGCATTGCTGGTACGTAGTCCCAGATGACAGGCGTAAAAAGGGAGGTGTTTGCTGGAATGCCTGAAGGCATTTTTGGGCATGCATCATCAGACAGCAGGATATGATGCATTGGTTCATGTTCACTTCCACAATCAAGAAGATGCATGAAAGAGCCAGGAAGAAATACCATTAAATAATCACCAAACATTGAGAACAGAAGTCTCTTGCCTGTTACATCACTTGGTTTCATTGATATTGAACAGTTCATTGAGTAGCCACCATGGATACAACAAACTGTATATGCAATTTTCTCATTTCCCTGCATCATGCTACAAGCAGATATGGTATCATCTTCAAGATGAGGAGTGCTTTTCCGGCTTTCATCAGAACTCTCATTTCCATCTTCAAACTGATGTTGATAGCAAATCATAAGTGCACCTTTAGTGGATGTCAGTGTCTCAATATTCAAATTCATATTTGCAACTACTTGTGCTAGATTCCTTTGAAAGTACTTGACAGTTTGCCTCATTAATTCCATTTCGAATGAGATAGGCAGTTGGAAATTTAAGATATATTTGAATTCACCGCGTTCTGCAAATTGAATTGCATTAAACATAGCTGCTCCATCTTCATCTTCTTCATCTTGTGCATTGAGTTGAATGAAAAACAGTCGTTGCTCAATTGGATCAAATTTACTCCAAAGAAATTGGCGTACTATCTGCTCGGTCTTTGGTTGTGCACTCATCACAAACCCATCATCCCCTAATTTAGCAACTGGAATGTGGTACAAACCAATTGATTCTTTATGATGGATAAATAAAAGATGAATTTTTTTGATTGATGGCTGTGTTTTGTATAGAAATTGTACTTTCTGATATGTATGCCATTCAATATTCAAAGAAAAAACTCTTTTCTGTGGAGCGATTTCTGCCAGGTATGTCTTAAAGATTTCAACTGGGTCCCCGGGGCTTGCATTTCCAGGCTCGGATTGCTTCTCTCGGACTGTAAAAGCCAATAAAATAAATTCTTGGCTGACACTTGCATTTACGATATCAATTTCATCATTATGCGAGAATAACAATTTTGAGACCTGTCTTGTTGTATCAAAGAAGGAGATGTGGGTCTTCCATTTTTTTGATTTGGCAGCTGGCTGCTTGCTATACCATGTGTACAATATCAATCCATTTCTCTCTTGACCTACAATTCTTGGATTCGTTTCTTCTATTGACAATGTCTGATCTTTCACTGCTTCAAGGTGTGGTGTTATGGATGAGAGAAAGTCAAATTTCTCAACGAATTCAACCATTGTAGGCCTCAATGCAGGACGCACATTTAGTTCCTCTCAGTTTTATGTGATCTTTATCATTGCTGAAAAAGGATGTAAGTTTTGGTAGATATTACATCTGCTCAATACAAAAAACATAGTTTTGGATATCTTTTAGATGGCATGCTGCCAGACTCAAAGTGCACACACAAGTGTTCAAAGTGCACATGGAAGATGTGCACCTGGCTATTGTTTTAAAAACAATGACTTTATCATTGTTTCTTTGGTTATACTTGAAATTGCGCATGGAAGATCTTCCGGGTGCGCAACATAAAATGCACTTTGGCAACACTGTCTTTATCACATGAAACATTAAAAATGACATCAGCTTTGCTTGATGATATGCGCAAAAAGTACTCTACTGGTCTGGTGCTTTGATCCTTTTTTTGGCAACAGTATGCGTGCAAAAAATGGAAATTATTTTTGCTTACTATAACTTAAAGTTGTCATTATTAACATTTGATCTGTATTTTTAACGATTCAAAATAGGAAGTAGATCGAGCTAAAATTGGGCCCAAAAAAAGTAAAGTTTGCTGTTGTGTTGGTTTGGTGGGGTTTTGTTGATTGTACCTGTAAATATTGTCAAAAGAGAGGTCGATTTCGGTCTCAGTGCCTGACAAAACAAAGAACTGTCCTTTATCATACCTATGTCTTCATGTTTTGGAGTCTTCTCTTTCACAGATCATCCAATAAAGCATCAAACAAGAAGAGTCTTCCGCGATCTAGGCCCATTCTGTCACAAATTTGTCACATGACTTGTTTTTTATAACAGCCTCAGTTTGGTTCAAGTTCTTGGAAAAGAGAGTAGCAGCCTACGCAGCCTCAGCTGACAGCTTGGTCTATTCTCCTGTCCTAAAATATTGGCAGGATTTTTGACCATTCCCAGAATTTCTAGTAAAAATTAGGCTGTAATCCCAAAGGATTTCTGCTGTGTACATCCTGTACTTGCCTTGGATAGTGAAGGCCTCAAGAAAGAAAGATATTGCCGTTGTTGTCCAACTTAATTTTTTGGCTGATAACTGCGAAGGCGCTTTGTTGACCTCACCAAGGAGACAAGGGAAGGAGACTGGGAATACAAAGATGGCTGAGTGATGACTGTTTCCCGCGAAAGCTTCAAAGACTTCAAAGGTTCACGCTGGGTCTACAAAATCGTAGATTTAGTGTTTCTAAATGATGGCAGAAACAGAAGTTGCTCTAAAGATAGAGGGAATGGAAACTGCAAAGATAGAAGGGCTGGAAGCGGCGGCTGCTGAAGAAATGGAAGAAGACGAAGCTGCTGCAAAATGTAAAGGAGTGGAATTACTAGAACCAACAGAATTATACAATATTCTTAACAATAACCAGGTATAAAATGGAGAAAGCTCTTTATTTCATCTCTGTGTGGTTAAAATTTTCAGGCCGTTATTTTCTTGTTTCTGGATTGGGATGGGCTCAACTTGCCAGTCAAGCATTCCTTGCTGCTTTTGCGGAAGGTCTTCCCCATGTCACTTTGGCTAGAACAATAGAGTCTATTTTTGGGTTAATTTTTTCACCTGCACACAAAAAACAGCAGAGAAAGAGCAAGTACAGTCTGGGGCTCAAGGTGGGTGCCGATGGGCAGGTGTGCAGAGTATGGCACTTGCAAACAAGACATTTTCGATAGGCTATTCAAAGTAGAAAACAGAGAACAAAGGAAATTTCCTTATTCCCACCGTTTGCAGACTGGCTGATGAGTTCAGCTGGGTTTGAACTTATAGGAATTACAATTTTTCCACTGACCATAAACTGGATGGGACAGAAAATTATATTTGATTGATTAATCTCAAATTGAAGCATTGTAAACCCCATGATATAGCCATGCATGTTCTTTTTCACAGAGGATCTACAAAAGAGGTATGGTGATTTATGCCAGAAACTCTATAGGCTATCTGTCTCTGATCAGGTCTTAATGGATCCTGGACACCTGGTTCACAAACCAGGTTCGCAGGTGCTTTGTAAAATAGAGTACCCTTGTTTCTTTATTATGTTTGGCACAAATTTCAAAACCCCAAAGGTTTTATCAGGATATGTATGTATGTACGTATGTATCGTTTGCCACAATTAAAATGTATCTACAGGTTTATAATATAGAAATAGATACAATACAATAGGTTAAAAGCGTAAAGATAAACACCCCTAATTGCAGTGGCAGGGATAGCATTAAAAGGTCAAGCTGACCGTATTTCCATAATGGTCCCCTTAGAGGTGCCGGTATGACGTAGCAAAAGAAACACATAACAAAAGGAAAAAACATGGTCCGTAAGACGACACCATGATCAGGAGAGATGATACCGTCTTAGTAGAAAACAGCTATGTCATCTATGCCATCTGTCTCTGAATTTGTTTGTTTTTTCTTTTTTGTAGGGAAGTAGATATCCAATGTTGAGTGATCCAAATTATTTGCTTTTGTATGGTAAGTTGCAAGATCTTTTTTATTTCTGTGTGGGGTAAATTGTTTTGTCAACCTGAAGGAGTAATTTAAAGTCAAATTGATAGCTGGATGTTACCCCATTGTGCAAACTCCAGGAATTTCATTTTTCATTGTCAGTGGTCAAGTTCCCCACGCTTGGCTAGAAACTTGCATAGCATGCCTCTCCCTTGTAGCCTTAACATGTAACAACTGTAAATGGTCATACAGACACAACCCAATCCAGGTTTAAAATCCTCCAACACACCTTGTCCTTTCAGATCATCTTCCCCACCCCTGGGATCACATGTGGATTAAGTTCAGGTACCAGTTTGACTACAAAGACATCCCAAATGGTTTTGGTGCTCACATAATAGTGTTAGTAAATTTTGAGAGGTTAGTTAACTCAAGCACCGATCTGTAATTTAATTTCTTCTTTGTTACTTCTAGATGTACGAGTCCTAAAGGAGTATGCAGAGGATCACATTGTAACAGCTAAACGGGTCAAACGAGTAAGTATGAAAATATCATTTTAATCACCCTTAAGAAAAACTTCAGCTTGTAACATGCTTGTGCAAGCTTGACAGAAGCATGATTTTGGCTTGAAGGAGCTTGAATTGAGTATGTTGACAAAATTTTTACCAGTTTGCACGTATGAGTAGAGCTTGATCAAGCTTGACAATAATCCAATTCTAGAATTATTCTCAAACATACCACAATCAAGCTTGATTCAGTTTGCCTTCCATTCAGAAGATGCATAAGAGGTTATAGGAAGTGATACAGCGCTCTCACGCACTCTTGCGCTCTCACGCACATTAACATGGCAAGAATTCTTTAACAATCTTCAAGAATTCTACACATTATGATAAAGAACTCTTGAGCCATATGAAAGACCGTAAATTTGTTTAAATAAAAACTCTCAAGAAACTAAAGATAACTCCTAGGCAGGGAAACCATGTTAATGTAATGTGCACAAAGCCTTTACTTTAATTATTATTTTGTATGAATATGTCATAAAAAGAAGTGAAAATGTGTTTTCCTTAAGTTCTGTCAGTTAAGTTTATTTTCCTTTTTAATAGTACAAAGGTGGAATGTATGAACTACCAGAAGATGCAGAATTTGAGACAAAGCAAAATATTGTAGTTTATGACAACAGAACTTCAAAATTTTCAGCAAAAGGTAATGTATAAAGGGTTCTGAGTGCTCCAACCATCTTCCTGTTGCTAGTATCTAAATATTCTGCTTGTTGTTGAAAACTCGCAAGATATTATGTTATATTCTTTTGACTGTGTTTAAATGTTTAGATTTGTCAAGTGATAATGGTTTCTAATGCCAAGCACTGGGGTCACAGCTGAAGTAATTGAATTATTGATATTATCCATGATTACAAACACAGTGCCATCTCTCTTCCCCTTCCCAGTTGTTTTTCTCTTATTTCCATGCAGTTTACAGCTTTCGGTATTTTTAGCTTCAAGATCATAATTAACCGCTTATATCAAATTATTTGTTATGATTACTGCATTGATAATTGTTTCAGCATTGATTTGTAAGTTAGATAGAATTGGAAGCTACACAAAGGGCATTAGGCTCGAAATCCGTTATGGTTCCTCTATAATGTCCTTGGCAGCTTAAATTACATTTATATTGCTATATCATAGAAATTTATCATATATTTTGAATTATGTATTACATTGCTGAATATAAATGAAATTTCTTAACCAACTGGAGGACCATGCTATGAAGTTCTTCCTTTTTTCCACTTCAGAATTGCTGTATCTTTTTCCTTTAGATTCATCTGCGATCAGATTTGCAAGATTTCTTTGGGATAGTGGCAGCAAGTACACCGTCAAAGTTTTAAAAGGTGAGCGTTAAAGGGTCTGTTTCATCCAGCATGCCTTGCACGTGCCATCTCTTGGTTGGCCTTTGTTGCCGCCATTTTCATGGCCCATGAAAATGGTGGACAACAAAGGAACATCAACAGACGGCACGTGCAAGGAATGCTAGATGAAACAGACCCTTTAAAGGGGTAGTGCAAGGTTTCAAGCTTGCATTTGCAAAGAGCAAAAAAATCTAGAAATAGCCTATTCAAATCGATGCCCTACACGTGCTGTGAACAGTTGACAGCCAAAGAAACAATTTCGCGTCTGAATATTTTCTTTGCTCTATTTATAGAGAGGCCTATTTACCATTGCACACTCCCTTTAACAAATCATCGTTTGTTCTAATTTGGTTAGAGATATGATCAACCTTTTATGCTACTTCGCCTACTGGGCTGGGTGACTTAGAAGAAATGCATGCCGCTTGAAACGCTACCAATCTCTAAATATCAAAGCATGCATGTTGATACTAGTTGAATAACCAACATGTTCAGTTAATCGAAGAATTTTTCCTGACTAAAATCGGTCACCTTTTTCCACTTTTGCAAGAGATTTTCTCGAGAAGGACCTTGGAAAGCTCTGAAACCCGGCCGAAAGTCATGGCTAAATTTCCCTAATATTTTTACCTTTTGCACGTGCTATCTTCTTGGGAGGATGGAAGAAGTCATCCCCTCTTGTGTAGCAAATGTATCCAAGAGACTTCCATTTTTTAAAGAGTATCATATGTGTGTGCTAACAAAGGCAATTGTCATTGCTGTAAGGCAGAAACTCCAACGAAACATGATCATCATTTTCGAATTTCTTAGATATATCTTTTATTTTCTTTTTGTGTTTAGGTGGCTATGAATTGTTCAGTGCTCTGTATCCATTTCTACGTACCCATGTTAGGATGTACACCCCTCAGGTTTGTAACCCACGTCTACTTTCAGATCAGAAGCAATTTTTTACATGGCACTTCACTTCAAGATGTCCATCACTTAGCAAATATATTGTAAAAGAATTTTTGATAATCCGAGAAAAATCTTGACCATGCAAACAGTTTATGAAGGGACATCAATGGATGGGAATAACACGAACAGCAATCATGGATGCCATATTTTCCTAGACCGTGAAATTTCGTTTCATCTTTCGTTGAGTGTTTCAGAAAATGGCATCAACAGTTTTGTTTCACAAAGTGAGGTTCTAATTCCTCATTTTCTAGGAATAGGTTCTTTCACCCCGTATATTTGCCGCACCCCTGATATGGAAGACAAGATATGGAGAATAAGCTCGGCCTACCGTAAGAGCTCTATTTAGCCCCCTTGCAAATGTTGAATGAGCCCCCTACTTATATCAAATGCCAGAAGTTGCCAAAGATTTTCCATTTATTTAGCGAAACAAGTTTGCTTGTTGACTTTGGTATGGCTTGGGATAAAAACTGTGTCGAATTTGTATATTTGACTCGTAAAATTGTATGCTGATTCCCGCAAAATATTGGCCAAAAGAATGAAGCGCAATCATGGCATTTAAATCCTTGTCATTTAACTTTGTGAATAAGCCCCCCTCTCTCTAATAAGCTCCTCTCCTTTAAGGTCCCCCCAAAATTGAGTAAGCCCCCTAGGGGCTTAATAGAGCTCTTAAGATCAATGCCGATTTTTACGGTATAATATTTGGAAACGTCACGTGGATGCAAACATGCGCACGGAAAACTCTTCAATTGTTTTATTCATGGGCATTTGCACGCGACATCTAATTTGAAACAGATTTATTTATTCACAGGAATTGGACAAGATGTTTCTTTATCCAGTTGAAATAATACCCACCTTTTTGTACATTGGAAACTACGAACAATCTCAAAGTCTGAAAGTAAACAAAGATTTGAAAATCAAAGCACATGTCAATGTTACAAGGAATAGAGATAAATTGTAAGCTGATTTGATCGCATTTACTGTATTTCTTTACTTACATCCAAACACCCTCTGCCCCCTCCCCCTGTCAACGGGTGTCAAAACTGAAGTCCCTCCTGCAGACATGTTGCACATTCAGTTTGATCTTTTGGCCCCCCCCCCCCCGTCCAGCAAAACTGAATGTATCAGTCGCTCAAAAAAACGGACGTCCTATGTTTTACTTTCTTTACTTGCATGATTTTTTTCACATGACACTTCAAAGTATCAAAATATTAGCCTGCGTGCAGACTTTACTTTCCGCTGCGAAGGAGAGCCAAGGCGGATAGGCTCTCCTTCGCAGTGGAAAATAAAGTCTGCACGCAGGCTATCAAAATATCAATGAAAATATCTTGTAAAGGAATTTTTGACAACCTCAGGAAAATCTTGACCATGCAAACAATTTATAAGAGGGCTCGCTTTGAATATACGAGCTATGCTCGAATCGTCGTGCTTATTTCAATTCGCATCAAAGTGCTTATATTTTACTTTATTTACTTGTTTATCATTGTACAATTGCACTACACGCAACACGAAGATTTTTTTAATTTTTAGGTAGCATGATATGTAACGTATCATGTGAAAATTTTTAATGGAATACAAAAAACACTTTACTGATATTTGCTCTTTTTAATGCAGTATTAAAGATTGTTTCGATGCTTTAGACGATGGGATGCTTCCAATGGTTCACGAGGTTCCTGTTTCTGACGATAAAAGTGAAGATCTACTCTCCTCCTTCGATACTACTTGCCGTTTCATTGGTGAGTTCTTCATTTGAATCCTTCGCTACATTTTATCATTTTGCTCCCAAGGAGATGTACTCAAGACCTCAGGTATCAATATTTGAAAAATATCGATGTAATATTCTATGACCTATAGCTGAATATCTTGAAAGAAACTTTAACTACTTTGCTTTTAATTCTACCATTCGAGTTTTCTGAAACCTTTAATGTTTTCGGAATTAGAGAGTTTTTCTTCTTCTTTTTTAGAATTCAAGAAATATTTTGAGGAAAAACTTAAAACTATCGCAATTTCTAAATTGCTTGAAGAAGCAGAATAATTTTACTGTTACTGTTACTGTTTTTTTGCATGTTGCTAAGCTGGCAATGCACCTATTAGAACCAAAAGCTTGTGAGTTCTCAATGATGCATATGAAACAAGGCAATTAGTAGACCATAAAAACAGATGAATGTGAACATTTGAAATCGTATAAGCTCTTCTTTTGCTACAGTGGTACTGAACTACTGACCTTCTCTATATGTTGCTACGCTGTCAATGTTTTAGAACTAAAAACATTTCTTTTCTTTCAGATGGTCGTGACAACGCTGTTGGTGGATATTCTGTTCTGATTTTTTCCGATTTGGGAATTAGTAGAAGTGTAACAATAGCTCTCGCATATTTGATTCATCGCAAAAAGATTTCATTAAAGGTAATTATTTTTTTAAGCTGAAATGCTGCATTTGTATCGATCAGATGTTCAATAATAGTTGGAGAAATGAAAGTGAATGATCTAAGCTATATGGCGCAGTCTATAAACAGGACAAAGGAAAACCCCAAACACGCCATTTTTTCTTTTGCTTGCTATCATTGGGCATGCGTCGAGTTATCGAACACAAGAGACTATTTTAAAAGCAATCTGTCCCCTATTGTTCTGACCTCAGTTGCTGCTTTATTTACCTTATTTACGCTGCAGCTAAATTCATGCATCACTGAGTCTCTATGACCCTGATTTCTTTGGATACAGTGAATTAACACTAACTTCTGGAATATACAATAGATATCTTTATCGATTTTATTTTTCATTCATCGAAGGGGACAGATTGCCTTTAAACCACTAAGATCTAACTTTTTAACTGCAGTTATTCACTTTGATGGAAGTAAACAGTTATCGGTTTTGGGAGAAATGAGTAGAAGTTAAAATTGTTCCAGGCCAATACAGGTACAGTTGAAAAAATTGGGTTTATTTTCAAAGAGTTCTTTCAAGAGATATTTTCGTTATAACGGCATCTCTTTACGTGAAATGCAATGAATTGAATTCCTCTTATTTGTTAGTTCATTTACTGTACCAAAGTCCAATTGTTCAAGCTGAGTTAAAAAACTCTGAACAGAAAACTATTTAGTCTACGGAAGACAGCAAACTACTATGTTTTGAGACTGCATTACGTGATAATGTAAAGAGACATCCAGGTCCAGAAAAAGTCATAGTTCCATGGGTATGAACAAGAGGAAGGGTTTTTTGTTGATGTCATATTTAAGGAAGGTTTAGTAATTTCATAAGAATCCTGCGAACATTTTGTGTTATTTTTGCAACAGTCAATGGTTTTAAAACTTTAGGGTTATAAAAAACACGGGGAACTCGAAAAATCTTGCTATTTTGATTCAATAAAAGGAGGAAGGTTTAAAAGGTTTGATTAACGAAACTGGCATCCATAGGAAGGTGGACTCCATAGGCATCGTTGTTTTCATATCTCATAAGACTGAATATCGGGTGTCCTAAAAAAATGTAAACAGATTTGGTTGACTCCAGCGATGTGAATTTAACTTTAATCAGTGGTTAATCACTCTCAAAATGTTCCTCGATAGCTAACTTGAACATAGATACCTCGCTTGTTGGTATTGGTGCTTTGAGAGTAGAAATATTAATCTTTAAAGCTCAAATTTGCGTCCACTTGCAAACCAGAGCCTTGGCCTTTTGGCCTAAGCAAATTTCTGAAGCACATCGACTTTAAGAACTGAAATTAATGAAAACTTAAGAACTTCCCAAAGGGTGACTGGGGGGGGGGGGTGACTTATGGAAAACAGAATAACACAAGATCTAATATTGTTCAAACTTTGTCATGGTAATCGTTGATTTATGCACTTTGCCTTAAGAAATTGCTTAGGCCAAAAGGCTAAAGCTCTGGTTTGCAGGAAGAGGCAAATTTGAGCTTTCAAGATTAGCATGATTAACAAGTACCAATATCAATAAATGAGATATCTTTGTTCAAGTTAACTATTGAGAAACATTTTTAGAGTGATTAGACATTGTTTGAAGCTAAATTCACAGCGCTGGAATTAACCCAATCCGCATACATTTTTTTGGGACACCCGGTACATCGTCGTAACTTATTTCTTCTTGCCTTTTAGGATGCTTGGAGCCACATGCAAAGATGCAAGACCGGAGCATGCCCAAACAGATCTTTCATCGAGCAACTCGCATCTTGGGAGCATCAAGTTTTGGGTGAGAAATTAACAGATATAAACATGATCGAGCCATAATTTGACAGCATTTTTTCAACTATAGTATTCTTGTCTTTAAAGGTGTATAATATTAGATTATTTGTACATATTATGAGCATTAACAAAAAATATTAAAGCGCATGTCTTCCAAATGAAATGAAACTAAATGTGTTCTTTCTAAATGTCGTTAAAAGTCGATTCAAACAGTTTGATTTGACGGAATTTGTTCCTTGATATATAGTAGAAACTAAACAGGCAATTCTCCTACTGGGTGAGCGAAAAAAAGAATCCCCGTTTGAAACGCCACTCCTCCCTGAATATCAAAGTAATAATATTGAAAGCTGTCTTGTTTTATTGCCAATATGTTCAATTAGGTTCAGTAATTTACCCGGATTTAATCCGCCGTTCCTTCCCGTAGATATGGGAGATTTTCTACAGAAACCCCCTTCCAAAAACCTGCAGAAATGAATGAAAATAATGAGCAGCATTTCCTAGGTTTTCCTCCCTAAACATGATCACACTCACATGTGTTCATGCACGTTTTGAAGGTTTCTTGAACACCGATTTCAGTCAGGAAAATTTCAAAGTAGATTTGAACATGTCTACCATTAAACTATACATTTGCCGATATCATTGTCTCGATATCCAGGGAGCCGTGGTCTTTCAAATAGAAATTCTTTTTATCGACTCGCCCGGTATTAGAAATAACATTCGAATCTGACTCGAAAGACAGATCGATGAGCTTCCATCTCAATTGTCTGCATTCGAAAATCTGTGGGTTTTCAAAAAAGTGTTGCATTGCTTGGTATAAGCGTCTTTGTTTTGACAGCAAAAATCCCCGGGGGGGGGGGGGTACTTAGTATATTTGTCCGACGGGGATGTGCCGTTTTTAAGGGTATCGTTTTCACCAATTTTTTCTAGCACAAGGTATCAAAATGAGGCAATTTTTCTAGAGCAGGTTGTCAAAACATGTCAAAGGGGAATATTCTCCTAGATTGGGTCGTTTTTCGGTCACAATTCATGTTTTTGAGTATTGGAAAATGAAATCGAAACAATTTTTGCCAGCCTAAATTCCAAGGAATTGAATCCGTAAAATCGTACTGTTTGGAAAGATTCTCATAAGATATGTTCTCTTAACCAAAAGCGTTCTACAATTGTCTCAAGTCTATACATCTAAAATTCTAACTTTATAGTCTATACTATAAGCTCTATAAAAAAACTATAAATGAAATCAGCAAGAACGTTTAAAATTTGCTAAAAGTTCTCTATATAACATCTTTGTCATCTTTCATTGTAATTTAGGCCCCTTTAATCTCATCTTATCGCCAAAGCACATCAAATGGAAGATTGGCTGCTAGTGTGTGCTGGGACATTTATATAATTAGGTAACACCATGCAGTATTTGATATACAAAGCCCAGCTGCAAATCGTAAGCCGTCCTAGGCCCGTATTCATTTCAACACCATCAGTCAGAACGTTTTATTTGATAAATATTTACTGATAATTTCTTGAGTTTTGTGATGGCAACTTTTCTAGCACAATAGACAAAATCGGCTGTTTGTTCAACCCATTTCAAGTCACGTGACCATGCTTTTTTTGGGAAGTTTTACTATTATCATTCATTCTATTCCTTGTAATCATTGGGCAAGTTATCATGGGACCCCCATGGGACGAACTATGCTAAACAATTAAAAAGTCTATCACCTATTCCTAAGGCATCTACATACGAGCAACACCCCTTTGGATTTGGCCTTCCCATAAGGATTTGATCACTAGAGACCAGATCACCTAAACTTAATTCCGAGGATTCTTTATGCTTGGAGCATTCCTTTATCCTAGCGCCCCTGACCTATACATCGCAAAAATGGCTGCATCACACATCCCCTCCCCTTCAATCTTCTCAATAAATCAATCAGTCTATCATTACTTCTGTATGCAATGATCCTCTGTAATCTTCTTCGACATCGAACGAATTTTTTGCAATCCTACTTTTCTAACTCGCTCACGTCTAACCGTTCAGTGTTGTGGATCTCAACAGCATCACGTTTTTCCTCATATTTCTCGTTAACATCTTGTATTAGCCTCGAGATCATTTCTTGCATCGCCATTTCCATTCAATTGTTCGTGGGCTACTCTTCTACCTGAAACAGAAACATAACTTCAGACCCATCACATGCATTCTTCTACCCTAAATAGTTTCATGGATGAAATAAATAGCTTCATGGATGAAATAAAACAGCAGCCTCCAATGTCATAGCTCTTATGAAATTCCAATAATCATCAGAGAGTTCAACTATTTCTGATCTCACAGAAAACTATTTCTTACGTCATGTGAAGCTATTTATCGCTGCAAATAGTCAAACAAAATGACCGACCGCTGGTTTCAGTCATCAGACAAATTTGGTCTTCTGAAGCTCATAGCTCCATCATTTTTCAACGGAAGGGGAATAAGACCAATAGGCCTATTTTTTAAAACAACGTTCGAGCATGGTCGATGGTCAGGGACAGGGAAAGAATACAGCAGAAATACAACAAGGAATACAACACGAGTAAGCAATTTTTACAATTTCTTTAATATTTGATGCCACCTGTGATGGCAGCAAACTTTATTTGAACATCTGAACAGCAACATCATATGAATGTTACACAATCAAAATGATACAATTGAAGATGATAGTGTGACGTTTTACTTACGTAGCGTTAATGCCAGCTGCTTGTATTTCTTTGCATTCTCAATGTCCCCATCTTTTGCCTGAAAAAGAAATAATTGCACATCAGTTGTAATAAACTTACTCTTACCTTCATTCATTCACTCACTCATTCACTCATTCGTTCATTCATTCATTCTATTCCTAGCTAATTTAGGCCTACTATTTATGCCACACTAAGGCAGGCATGGGATCCCTAGTTGTAGTTTAGCGACCCTTCCAAAGGACGGCGAAGTGAGTTGCTTGGTCAGACATGTGGAAGGTCACCCATCCAGATTTTGACCTCACGTGACCAAGCTTAACTTGAGCTACCTAACAGAAACTGTGTAAGCCACTCGGCTGCTCACCTCGAGTTGAAATCTGCTTCGAAAGTCCAGACGTTTAGCCTATCAATTGAAGTCGCTCGCTATTAGCAAGTAAACCAAACAAAACGCAGGCACCGATCGAAAGATCTTGAAGAGTGGAATTTAAATTTAAATAGGAATTTGAACTTTAAGCTCAGTAAAGGCGGTTTATCCCCTCGCTATGATCATTCCTTGTATACCATCGGTTAGCAAGTAGTGACATTATTTAAAGAGGCAGGAGTAACAACGGCCAAAGTTGTCGTCATTTGTGAGCGCTCTTACCGCGCACGGAGATGATAGAATAGAACGGCAAACTCACTGTAAAATGAGCCAATGCGAGATATTCATACAGCTCTCCTGCAAAAAGGATCTCAGTGGAATCCTCATTTTCCTGGGAACATTTTCTCTCAGCTTCCTGCATCCATTTCAGCATCATGTCGAATTTGTCTCTTTTAAATGCAATGTAACCAATATTAAAACAGTCATATGCTGATTGGTCCTCTGATCTTGCCTGAATTGCTGAAATTTAAGAGACATAGACATACCATCGTGGAATCACAAGGAGAATCACTTTAGAATAAAATAAAGAGCAGAAGGGAGTTTCAATTGACGAGCAAATTTCCCTAATATTTCCAGGTCATAGCAATGACTTGAACCCGCTTTAGCGCAGGCTACCCTCTTGGGAGGATAAAAGGTCTTCCACCCCTGGTATCAAAAATATATTCAGGGGCATTTCACTCTCCCAAGAGAGCAAAATTAATACTGATGTGTGTAAGTGTCATTATTGTTAGTAAGGAAAACCAAGTACATTTTGCTCATCGTTTCAATCGTTTTTGCAGATTTTTGAAAAAGGCTTCCTACAGAAAATCTCATACCAACGAAAAAGAATGACCGTCAAAGCCGGGCAAATTACTGAATCTAATTGAACATATCGACAATGAAATAAGACAGTTGTCGATATCATTGCTTTGATACGTGCTTTGATGTTGAAGGAGTAGTATTTTATCCAAACGCTGTGCGTTTTTTTATTTTACTCACCCGGAAGAGACAAGAAAGAGATGTGAAACTAGTTAGGACTTACATGCATTGTCGACTAGATCTCCATTGTCATTCGATAGTAGTTTACCTTTTTCTCCTTTGCCTGCAATTTCAAAATGGATTGTTACTTCATGATATGAGCTGTACAAAAATACAAGGGGGGGGGGGGCAAGTTTTAACCTTGTAGCGGCGGGGATTATGACCTCGTTATGACCTTGTACTAACCTTTAAAGAAAATTACAAGGCGATCAGTAAGATTCCAAGTTACAACCAGTCTAACACAAGGTTTCCACAGGGCTGATTAGCATTATTCGAACCATTTACAAGGTTACAGCAAGGCTTTTTTCTAGGCTAGAACAAGGTTACAAGGCCATAACTAAAAGGCTTGTACATGGCAATAAATGGCCTTGTATTTTCGTACAGGGAGACAGATGAGTCAAAACCTACTTTCTTAGCAATTCTTAACCGTTACCTGTTTCTAAACATTGCAACACATTAAAGTCGTAACAACTTGGATAAAACTGTCTCAACTAATACGGCAAATTGAAAGTCGTTCAAAATGATCAACGTTTTCGTAAAGATCCATTGTCACCCAGGGTCCTTTGCAAGCATGCTGCAATTTCAGACTGTCTGAAAATCAAATTTGGCCTAAGCAGAAACTATGCATCGGCAGCATAGGTTCCAAATCTTTAACTCGGCGTAAAAAGGTGGGTGTAAAATTCAATGATCTATTTCTTCTGATTGAAGGGCTTGAAAGAAACTTTAGATACTTATCCATAATTTTACCGTTGGACTTTCAAGAAATTTTGAATATCTTTCGAAATTACAGCGTATCTGACATTTCAACTCATTTGAGGATGTGACGTCATGAAATTTCTAAATCATAAACCAGATGAGTGACAGACTTTTGCTTGATACCAAATTGTAGGAATTCATAAACTATGGTTTTCTTCGAAGTTATTTCATGTTGCGTCAAACTGTTTAGAAATTACGATTGTTTTAAGCTTTTTTGAAAATTTTTCTTCGAATTCTGAAAATATTATTTCATGTTGCGTCAAACATATTGGGGGGGCTGTTCATGCGAGAAATTACGATCATGGCCACGTTTTAAGCTTTTTAAAACAGAAAATTTTTCTTGAGTTCTTGAAAAAGATATTTGAAAAAACACTCTAATTCTGAAAATCATTTCCACGAGATGGGCTTTCACGGCCTTTTTTACTTACAAAAGTGAACGAACTGCAGAAATTATTGGGGGGGTGAAGCCCCCCCAGCCCCCCCGGTTCCGACGGGCCTGGGTATAATTGTACAGAAACAGCTAAAGTTTCTTTGACGTCATCTATGACGTCATTCAGTTCAAAGAAATAGATCACTGAATTTTACACCAGCCTTTTTAAAGATTTGGAACCTATGCTTGCATCGGCACTGTAGTAGCTGAACTGACAGAAAAACCAATCAAAAATCAACTATTCTATCAGTTGAACTACTACAGTGCCGATGCATAGTTTCTGCTTAGGCCAAATTTGACTTTCAGACAGTCTGAAATTGCAGCGTGTCCGCAAAGGACCCAGGGTGACAATGTTTTCTTAATGATGCAATAAAAGCCAACCACTACACTGCTTACATCCTCTTTTTATGCAGCAAACTTGCCACCAGCGTTTTTTGAATCGCTCAAAACTCCCTGGCCCATCCACATAGTCCATGTATTCCTCTAGTTTTTCTTCCTGTTCCTCATTCCACTCAACTACAAAGAAAAACAACGTCAATAACTGTAAATTTATGAACGCAGACCTGGGATGAACCTGTCTTTTTGGAAGACTGACAGTCTTGAACCTACGGTTAGGACGAGACCCATCTAGTACCTTGAATCTCACCCAGAGGGGTTACTCTGGTATAGTTAGGATAGGGGTGCTCAGGCTGGGTACAAACATGAACCTAAAAAAAATTTTCTTACCCTACATACCCAAAATAATGCAGCCAACATCTTTAGCATAATGTATTTTAGTTTAGTATCCATTGGTTTTTAATTGTTCGTATTGTTGTTTTATGTCTTTAGGATTTTTCCCCCTTTCTAACCCCTGGGTCAGAATGACTTCTGGAGCCTCCCCTGCCAGGGTATCGCAGACGGTGCGGTGAATACCCCGGGTGTTAGGGCAAAGGGGAAAACATAAGGCCCAAAAGGAAATGTTTAACTTACCTCGATAAAGGAGACTGTATTTATCCTTCTTTCGTTTGTATCTAAGGTAACAAATAGTGATGAGAATTGCAGTTGCCAAGAAGCATATTGTAAATACCAATGCGATGGAAATGATAAAAAACTTGATTGGAACATGCTCTGCCTTACCTGTGAAATGAGAAAAAGAACATTATTAATATATTTAGAGCCACAACGTTTTTGGAAATCAATTCATCAAACCAAATAACCCAGTCTCCTCCCAAAATAAAATTGTTTACTATTTCCAATGCATTTTTCTGTTATTCCCGCTACTTAAGTACTAAAGTACAACTAAAGAGTACTTTTAAAAACTGTAAAACTGTTTATAGAGTAAAACTGTTTTTGGCCATAGAACTACGATTTTTGGCCATAGTACTCGAAAAAAGCTCTCACAATTTGAGTTTGAAACCTTGGAACGACATCCCTACCACCATCAGGGAGCTCTCTACGTTGCAAAAATTTAAAAAACACGTCAAAATACATCTGAGGAGCTGAATTTAACTATAACACGACTCCCTGGAAGATCCGCTGCACCTTTGTTTTATCAAATTGCATTTATATATTTTTCGTATGCTTGTATATTTTAAGTTTTCTGCTGAGGGATAAACAACAACAATGCAATGCAATGCAATGTAATGTAATGTAATGTAATGTAATGTAATGTAATGTAATGTAATGTACTGTAATGTAATGTAATGTAATGTAATGTAATGTACTGTAATGTAATGTAATGTAATGTAATGTAATGTAATGTAATGCAATGTAATGTAATGTAATGTAATGTAATGTAATGTAATGTAATGTAATGTAATGTAATGTAATGTAATGTAATGTAATGTAATGTAATGTAATGTAATGTAATGTAAGTAATATGTATCTCCGTCATGGGCTGAGGGCTGAGAATGTATCATATGTAATTATATGTAAGTAAGGTAATGTAATGTAATGTAATGTAATGTAATGTAATGTAATGTAATGTAATGTAATGTAATGTAATGTAATGTAATGTAATGAACCTTTGGATATTTTTAAAGGACTCTCAAGATTTCCTATTCCAGGAAATTTTTCACAGACCTCAAAATATGGATTGATTTAAAAGGCTGAAAATATCCGGGAACAAAAATATTGAATGATTTTGGGTTAGCAATTTTACGTTATCGCAAATGTCACCTATGTGATAAAGAAAAATGAGAAAGCTTGGTACTCTCGAGTGAAATAAACATTTATCCTACCGCTCGTGATGTATCCCGTAGATTGTGTAACGCAAACGCAGTGACATTTGTCTTTATCCCACCTGTAAAAAATAAGTAATCCTTTTACGATAGCTAATCTATTTTAATGCATTTAATGCATAGTTGTAACAAAACACAGGGAACACAGGGATGCTTATTTTACCAAAAAGAAATTCACAAGTTTGAAAATTCGATATATGGAGATTACAAGATTAATAGAACAGACCTTTTAGCTATTCTACGAAAGAAGCCTGGATCGAGCGATATGTTTTACACATCTTTATACGAGAGGCTCCAATGAGTGGTGTTAGAGCTTCTATTGCTATTGTGCGCAATCGAAATTCTACAAAATGTGTCAAAATATCGCTCGATTCGGTTTCTTTTTCAGAATAGATAAAAGGTTTAATTTTGCTTTATATGAATACAGCATTGTATCTTATCTTGCTACATGGCTAAAGCTAAAAGCTGATAATAAGAAAAACTAAAACAGAAGGTTTAACTATAAGAAGTCTATTATCCCTCAGCCAATCAGTATTTGGTGCCTATGCTGTAAACATCGCTCACCTCATTCCTTTGCCACAAATTCCAGTTTTAGGATTCTTGCAACCTTTTCTTTCACAAACACATACTTCGTGACACTGAGTTGCAGACTCATATTGCTTCTCAACATTAGTTGATTTTCTTGTGTCATAAAGTTTGAGATATTTCTTTTCTTTTGATTTTTCTTGACATTGGTAACCCGCTGGTAAATGCAAACCCCCTGAACATGTTTTCTTCCGATAAAACCGAGGGGCCATGTGCTGATCTTTTGGATCCAGCTGCTCGATAATGTCGACTAATTGGCATTTAATGCTGGGGCTTCTGGTGCAATCGACTCCTGAAAGAGAGGCTTAGATGGATGACACGAACAACCAAAATTTATGTAGAGTAAAATGCTTTTTGGTCATAGAACTATAATTATATTGCAAAACACTGCATGCTCGGTATCATCTAAAACGTATTTGAGCGCGGAATTTGAATCTTTGAAGCATTATGACATTTTTTTACTTAAAGGGGGCTAAGTCCATTGGGAATTATTTGAAGTTTTTTGTTTATCTTTCTTGTGAAACAAACTTGGCATCCTATGTAACTGTGATGCCTGCTGATTAGGAATCTAATATCGATGTACACTCATTTTTTCCAAGAAACCAAGGTCAAGGTCCGTGCTACCAAATTTTCATGGTTTCTTATGATTTGTAACGACCTAAACGGAGAGGTGATTGATTTTTCTTAGCAGGGCTTCCTAATCACTAAGGGTCTCAAAAGAAGTAACAAAATAAGGAACAAAAATGATGCAAAAAAATTTGATAACACTTACCAATCCAATGGATATAACAATATGTTACCAATGTAAGAAATATGAAATTTAATGCTTTCATCTTTCCGTTTTTCTTTGCTTCCAGACCGAGTTCAGTTAGCTCTGTTCAGATGAGTAGATCTTGTCTAGGCTGCAAGATCAATATGACAGCATATTGATAACAGAATAAAGTAGAGTAGACTAATAACCTGATTGATATTCTCGTTGCGTGATCAAGGACATCTGCCTTTCTAATTACTGACTGACTTATATATTGTCACTAGGGCATATTTCCCAGCTAAATTTAGTCTTAAAAGATAAAAAGAAATTGATGCTACCATAATCACCTATAACACGATCATTCTTTCACCCATAATTTGTCATTCGATGGCAATTTATATCTTAAGCACATTGACCTGTTTCTTTGTTAAGATCACCTCAAATTCTTGTTGAAGATCACCTCTTTATGTCAAACGAGAAAGCAAAAATCAAAAGTCATTACCCTTAGTTTTCTATTGGTGCATTTGTGTCAAATGAGATGTCATGTGAGATTTACGATAACGCAAGATTACTTATGAACCCAACAGAATATATATTTTCCATTGATTCACCGACCCCCTCCCCTCTTTGTATTGTACGCCTACTTTAAAAATGAAATTCTTGCATCGGTGAATGAATATGAGATGAAATGAAACGTAACAGATAGAAAACGACGAAACCGGAAAGAATTTTTATCCGTTTAATTGTTCAGCCCAATTTGGAGCCCATCCTTGAATTAAAACACTGAATAACGAAGTTGAGTCACACTCTGCAAAGAATTTGAAACTCGATGTGACATTGTCATTTTGCACGGTCATTTATTCCCAATCTTGGTAGGTATTTGCTTCATATTGCTGACAAAAGAAATTCAACTCAACCCATTCAGGAATGAAAATAGATGTAACATGACGAATTTCTTGAAGAAAAATCACACGAGTTGTCCTCATTCAAACATTCAAACATTCTTGCATTTTTGTTTGGGAGTATCAAGGCTTACAATTCTTTCGTTACAATGGAGAAGGAAATTAGGCTGGAGCATCTTGCAGACAAATCCGATCAACAAAAGGCTAACTTGCTTTTCATTCATCAGTAAAGGTTTGATGAAAGGAGACAAAACCACACTGAAATAAGATCATGTGTAAGAGCATTTCTGAAGTCAGGCCTTCAAAGCATTTCTCTGTCAGAATGCCGACCAAAGAAGTGTGATGCCAACTTTCCTCTCGAGAAATTTAATTTTAGCTGAATAGGATCTGGAATTAGGTGGGCGGGGTTATAAAATCGAGGAACATCTTCATAAAACTGAGACAACTCGTCGCTCCATTTCTAATATATAACTTACTTTTTGAAATTTTATTAATCTGGGATTTTTGTAACGGGTGAGTTATAAAACATGGGGCGTTTAACATGCCATATTTTGGTGGAAAATAAGTAACATTTGGCTCTGTTGAAGTGTTACTTTGGAGAAGAAAGATTCAAGCTAAGATTGGATTAGTTATAGAATGTTGGGATGATTCTAAACTTAACAACTAAACTGACCTGACCAATTAAACTAATCAACTAAATTAAACGCAACAGAATATATGAATAAATTGAAAACGTTAATTATAGGTACGTGTACATCCAGGCACAGATCCATCAGGCTAGTGTTATCTGGCCAGAGTTTCCCTAATTGCAGTGCAGCGGTAGCGGAGCTGCCATTTAGACGAGACTTATTTAAAAAAATACTGGTGGATATCTATGTGAACAAAGGAAACAGAGGAACAACAGCCATGACTCTGCTCGTTGCTGTTGTTGTTACCAATAAGAACAATTTGCAACGTGCCAAGGAGTCCAAGGAAGTAGTTCACAATCTCAAAATCTGCACTAAAATCTCTCGTAATAATGGAACCGAAATACTGATTTCGACCAAATAAATTTTCATATCTCAGGGCCTGTTTATATGAGGCGGGAACAAAGACATCCTTTGTTGAATAAAGTCCCAATAAAGTTGTGTTCATATGAGCAGCAGGCCAGCCCGGTCAGCCGAGATCTGTTAATTGGGTTGGCGGGATCCCGGTGAGGCGAGCTCATATAAACAGCGTCAGGCGGGCTGGCCCGGTTGAACGAGGTAAATATTGTTTGATTTCTTTTTTTTTTAATAATAAGGCATCTTGGCCAAGAAGGCCTCTAGCCTAATTACAACTGAAATAACTATTACATGACGTAAAATTACAGAAAAAAGAGCCTTTCTTCAACGCAATACACGTTTTTTTTATATAAGAAACTTGGATCAGCACTTAGTAATAAAAGTTTCTTAATTTCGCATGAAAATTTCGGTGTTTTAGTAGTAAAAGTTTCTTAATTAGTTTCTTATTTTTTTGGGCCTAAAATTGCGGTATTGTTCAAAGTTGAGCCTTCTTCTCGAGAAACGGCTTCCATTTTGCATTGACATTGTCATCAAGAAGAAGCCATGCACATCAAGGCAAAAATTTACCAATTTTGCAGTTAAAAGTCAAGAAAAGACGAATGTACCTTTGTTAGAGAGACATAGAATAAGAGAGACATACAGAAATAAAGTTTTAGAGTTTCTTAACTGTTCTTGAGCGTAGTACTAGAGTTTCTTAAATTGTTGGTCATCGTAGTACTAGTTTCTTATAAACCAGTTTCTTATAAAAAAAAAACGTGTAAACCTTGAAAAAATGAATTTGCACAGTAAACTCCATCTATAAAAATTGGTAAGCACCCATAATTTTTTTTAATAACCTCCTCTCCTCAGATTTAAAAGTAAACAGATATCTCTACTATATTTTGACTTTTTATTAAATTTGTTATTATTAATCATTATTATTACTATGACAACACATCACACTGCAGTTGAATCTGCTTATTCAAATGCCTCCTGATCCTGTTTCATTAATTAATTAGACATTTTACTGGTCTATCTACTTTCATAATAAATCTGCTAGTTGTAAGACTTTGCTTTGATGAGAATTTCTAAATGAAAATTTCTGCAAGATATGAAATTTTATTTAAAACAAAAGGGGCCTCGCAGATGTTTTAATTTAAATGGATTTCAAAGAAATACAGAAAGTGATTGAATTATCCGAACAACCTGCTCTAACGAACATATACAACTTTCTTCTACACACAAATTTTGATCCTTTTCAATCTAACAATTTT
Source organism: Aurelia coerulea (assembly GCA_039566865.1). NCBI lineage: Eukaryota > Metazoa > Cnidaria > Scyphozoa > Semaeostomeae > Ulmaridae > Aurelia > Aurelia coerulea. Next base: position 694,065 of record CM076949.1, read on the forward strand.
AATTTATAAACAGAAAAGGCAACATCAACTTTTGTTACTTTAATTCTTTCAAAGAGTAACATTATTCATAAAAGCAGCTAGATTCTATTCCTGTTTAGGATGCTATGTTGAGAAATATCTTGAAAAGTGGGCGTTGGTTACCTATAAGTAGGATATCGTTTTAAGTCTATTGCCCCCAACAAGTTGTACTGTAAATATGACCTAAATATATTTGTAGGCCTTGAATCTAACGACATTTGTGAGGAAAGTGTTGTTTACTTGGTTTGACATCCCCCAGATGGATTCATCTCCAAATAGTAACACATCTTTCAACGGTCAGAGATATTTACGGTTCCAGTTTACTTCTCCAGTTCGCTTTTGTGAAACAGTCCAGAGGAAACTTTAATTGCCCCTGATGTAATGTGATGTGATGATGAAAATTGACTGAAAGGATAACGCAGTGGAGTGTAAAATGGTGATTTATTGATAAGCTTATCACCGTCAACTTTATTGGAATGAACGTTTTCTTGGTTTCGATTCCGCATCATGTGAATATTTGTGCCAACACAATGATTCGGTTAAACCAAAAGGAAACACAAATTTGAAATAGAAACAAACCGTTTTGCTTTACGTGCTCTTTCGTTCAACTGCTCTCTTCTCTTTCATGAATCCACAACTCTCCTTTTATTCAAGACAAGTCCCTTCTGTTCATGGATTGTTCTTGTGGAGTTCAATGCCTTATGGTTATGACGGTGCGCAAAGCATTCTTGTACATCAAAGCAGCAAGTGACAGACAATCAGCATAGTTAGGAAGAATGGATAAGGCTTTAGAAATTTGGCTATCTTAGAAATTATTTTTGATAAAACCTTTGTCAAGAAAAAAACATTTTAAACTCCAGGAATCCTCTTTAGAGTGTTCAATACCTGAACGGTCACAAAGTCATAATAAAGGTTCAAAGTTTCAGAATAAAGGTTATCTCTCTTTGTTCCTAGCGTTTTGTGAGAAAGATTTGAGAAAGTCTTGAAATACCTCAACTTGCTGATCTTTTGATTAACGCATTGTGAAACGATTAGACACGCTTTCCTCTGGTCTTTTCTTTGAAGATTTTCTCCTTGCGTCGTCTGAACTGCTCTGAACATGCTCTGTTAAAGTGAATGAACGGAGCTAAGAGGAGGTCATCTATAAATAGGGCATTGAAAACTCCTACGCATGTTATTGTTCCTCTTGCTAAACAATATCCATGATCGTCTCGAAATCATCAAATACAATAGGCTAATAATAGAATACCCATAGACTCCTTCCGCGCGGGGCTTTATCTCCGTTGATTCTCTTTAAAGATGCTCTGAACGAGAAGAAAATTGCCCTTCTCGTTTCTCCTTCGCAGCGTCATCTTAGTTCCTTACGCCCCCATAGGAGTAATTATATTCTTTTCACGCAGTGTTTTCAGGCTGGGAAGAGCACACCTTGTCCAATGAAAGATTTTGCTTCTGCTTTTTCACTAGTCAAATCCCCAGGAGATGTCGGGGTCGGGAGAGGGGTTAGAGGGGGGGGGAGTACTGCGCTTGCTCAGGTTGGAGAGAAGGGCTTGTTTTGTCAGAATCAGACTTATGGCATGACCAGGAAACACTAATGAAAGACGGTAAGATGTTCTCTAATGGCGTGAATACTACCGACTACCTGTAAGCTGCACTCTACAGGCGTAAGTATGAGTACACGTTTTTTATAAGAAACTTGGATCAGCACTTAGTACTAAAAGTTTCTTAATTTCGCATGAAAATTTCGGTGTTTTAGTAGTAAAAGTTTCTTAATTAGTTTCTTATTTTTTTGGGCCTTAAAATTGCGATGTTGTTCGAAGTTGAGCCTTCTTCTCGAGAAAGGGCTTCCATTTTGCATTGACTTTGTCACAATTGAAAGTGATGAAAAGACGAATGTACCTTTGTTAAAGAGACATAGAATAAGAGAAACATACAGAAACAAAGTTTTAGAGTTTCTTAACTGTTCTTGAGCGTAGTACTAGAGTTTCTTAAATTTTTGGTCATCGTAGTACTAGTTTCTTATAAACCAGTTTCTTATAAAAAAAACCTGTAGGCTCTCGAAGATGAAAACTGTAGAACATAGTTGGCTTGGCTTAATTTGATATTAGGCAAATGCTTACATACATACATACAACGAAAACGTTACAAAGCAACCCTGTTCCGAAAAGAAGGAATGGTTGGTTTTACTTTACAGGCATTTACAAGAGCATACACAAATTTAGCTAGGAAAAATCAAGAATAAATCAGAAGCTTCTTGTTGAAGTGAACCCAGACGACAAATCTGGCATTTGGAATTTCTTTTATACGAAATAGTGTTGCAGTTTGCAAAGCAACACAATTTGAGGATCACAAAGACCTCTCCAAGATCTATCTGCTTTCGTTACTCAAGGAGTTCTTAACCTACAGGGGACCTACAGTAAAGAGCGAAGTGTCACAATCTAAGCTAGACATCGATAAATGAAAACACAAATATTTCGCAATTCATGCTATGCTTATATTTCTACAAATTTTTGTCAAACGTAGGTACATATTAACGACAATTGTCCAATTTCACGTTCTAATTGATTCCACAGCATAGCAACCATCTTCCTTCGACCTCTCCTCCCACCTCGCTTCAACGTTTTGCAGCAAGTCTGAGTTTTTCTGGTTTTGTTTTTGTTTTTATTGTTCCCCCTACGAAAGGACTTTTTGTAGAACAATTCTTTTCATGGACTGTTTGGTCTTGGAAGAAGGGCAATGCAATGCCAACCTCAACTCAGAGCACGTGGATCGATAGTTATATTTTTGATAAGACATCAACATATAAATTATGCAACGATTTCAAATAATAAAACTGATCTAACGAAAATGAAACAGATGTTTATTGTAAAATACACGAAACTGTTTTTAGGTCATTTTATCAAATGTTTTGTAATGATAGTTGTTGCTTGGTGGGATCGCAATCCTGCGTCCAAAACCATTGAGGAGGAAAGTTATGGTCTGGTTCTGGTTGGAACCAAGCTTGGACTTGGCCACTAATTCACTCATTTTCGTTGCCTCAGCTTTCAAATATGACAAAAGGCCCTGGGGACGAGGTTGCCTAGCTTTCTCAAAAATTTCGCGAAATTCACTCACTCCTGAAGAATCAACAAGTAGTTAAAACAGAAAATGGAGACCATTTCTTCACTGCAACTACTTTTGCAATCTACATTGTGCGTTTCACTGTTACAGCATAGTCACTGTTACAGAAACTTTTGTAAGCTGGAATAAGAAAATTGAGTTCAACACACAGACCATTGCAGCATGCTATTAAACAGGCAAATTCAGTTTATGGTTCCAACCAGAACGTATGTTTTTCTGTATGATGAAAGAACAGACTCATAAAAGTTCTAATTTGCGACGGAAAAAATTGAGACGTCGAGGAAGCACCATGAGAATTCTAAAAGTAAAATTCAAAACTTTCTATGACAAAAAGATGTCTGTTCATACTTATTTTCTTATGAAAACGTTTAATCTACCGGGTGTCCCAAAATGATGTATTATCGTTTGATTGCTTATATGTCCATAACCAATGCACCGATTTTCAAAAACTTTATTTTATCCGATAGCTGAAAGGCTAAATTGTATTCGAGGATGTTGGTTGTGGTTTAGGCCGATGTCTTGAAGTCGAAAAGAAGATTGATAAACCTGCTCAAATTCAAGCCTTGCATGGCATGAATATGAAACGGCCTAGGTTTCCAGTCAATATTTCAGATGTGATGCAAAAGGCTGAACTTATATGTCGTTCAGAGAATATATGTCATTCAGAGAATACAAATTCTGTTAATACTGAGTTCAGAGAATACGAATACAAATTCAGCCTTTTGTATTACATCTGAAATGTTAACTGGAAAAATAGGCCGTTTCTTTCTCATGCCATCTAAGGCCTGAATTTGAGCAGGTTTATCGATCTTCTTTTTAACATGAAAACGCCGTAGTAAAATCACAACCAACATCTTAAAATACAATTTAGCCTTTAGGCAATCAAACAAAACAAAGTTTTTGAAAATCGGTTCGGTGGTTATGGACATGTAAGGAATCAAACAATGTTACATCATTTTGGGACACCCGGTATATGTATTCTCGTCAATTTTTCAAAGTTAAACAGCAGGTTCTGATGTAGGTCGAATTTTAACATTAGACAAGCAACGTGCAGGGCTCAACGGAGGTAATGGGCGATGTTCGTCACGATGTGATATCTTATTATTGATTAGACGTCATAAGCAAAATGCAAAATGTCGTCATTGTCAAATTTTTGCACCCAGACCTGGAGAGTGACAGATACTGTAAACTTAGGACCATCCCTGTGCTTGAATTTTTCTAGAATTTTCCTTCTTTCATTGCCTGGAGGTTCCTTAGAAACGGTTCATCCACAGGTGCATCAGTTGCGATGTTCTTCAATATTCATTTATTTCTCATTTCTGTAGCCTGCGTGCAGACTCTACTGATTTCTTTTCAGAGAGGAGGAGAACCTCTCTGAAATGAAAGGAAATCAGTAGAGTCTGCACGCAGGCTACATTTCTGATGAGCAGCGAATATTTTGGCTGTTGGGAGAGAGAGAGAAAAACGGAGGAACAGGGGCGAAAAGAGAGAAAAGAAGTAAAGAGTCTCTTCTCTCTTATCGCCCTTCCGCTTTTCTCTCTGTCTTTGCATATCTTCGCATCATTTCTGCTCTCCTTCGCAACGACCTGAGAAGTCGCAGCGCGTCAGACATAAGAAACAAAAAAAATATTGAAAAATATCGAAACGCCCCTGTGGTAGCATATAACGTGGAACATGATGGATTGCCACCCTACGAAATATGCCAAATTGCATGGCCTTCTGATGCTTAGATTCGCTAAGACTTTTGACATGCTATAATTTAGTATCAGTCGAAATATGGTTTGCCAAAAAACAACTTGGCAGCGATTATTAGGACTCAACGTAATAAATGTAGGTTTTCATGCCGTTTGCCTTTCATTTACTCATTTACTGGATTAATTCAAGCTACTAATATCCTTGGTCCGAGAGTCATCGCGAAGGGTACCTTTGCTTCTTGATCTTTGATCATTGGTAGTAACCCCCCGAATTGAATTGATAATAAAGGGGGTCATCAAAACATCATAACAATCAGTGACGTAACATAAATTCGAGTCGATCAGTTTCAAGAGGAATCCAAGATGGCAGGCGGGCGAAAGATGACCAAGATGACCGATGAACAAAAAGTCGCCAAGTTAAGACGCAGAAATACGAAACGGTTGCGAAGAAGTTTATTAGATGGATTCGTTACAGCCATGAAAGAAGATTTGGCTGAATGGCTAAACAGCTTAACTGATGAAGAACTGAATCCGATAAACTTTATGAGTAAATTAGACAACGGTGTCATCCTATGTAAAAATGCGAGTCTTATACAAAAGTATGCCGAAGAATATGCTGCTAAGATTAATGCTCGGCAGATCGAAGAGAATTTAAAGATCCCTTCTAAACCAGTTTATTACAGAAATAGAGGTGCCTACAAAGGATCCTTTATAGCCAGGGACAATGTTGCTAACTTTATACAATGGTGCAGGGATCTTGGCATCGCTGATGTGGTTTTATTCGAAACTGAAGACCTCGTGTCTCATAAGAACGAAAAACATGTCGTATTGACTTTACTTCATTTGGCAAGAAAAGCTGCAAAGTTTGGAGTGAAACCACCACAGCTTGTTGAATTTGAAGAAGAAATAGATCGGGAGATCGAAGAGGACAGAGAGAGATCGATAAAATTCAACGATACAGTGGAGGAAAAAGTTCTTGAGCTTGAAGAGGAAAATGATCTCGATAATCTGGTGAGTAAATTGAGGATCAATCACGTCTGGATTTTCATTGTTATCCTGCAAGCAACCTGTCATCATACATTCTGAAAGACTTCAGTCTGTGTTATGCAATACATTTGATTTGGTCAACACCTATTTAATTATGGTGGTAGGCCTGTCATCCTGTGGATGTGGTCAAGTTTCTGGACATGTGCTTTGCAAAGAAGAATTAATGAAAATTAGGGGGAAACTTTGACTTCCACAGCAATTGGTTACCTTTATCTACAATACTAGCACCCACTACAAGGCACATAATCGTTATGTTACAAATCAAAATTATTCCTATGAAATATTGAAGAAATTAAATCTTTGGAAGAATTTGTTTTTGAATTCACAGGTGAAAGAAAGTGAAAATGGGTAGCTTGATCTCATTTGTACATGAAAGTCATTGACATTGGCAATGAAGTGTTGATCATTTTTGTATGACAAACTGTCATGGACATAAGCCTTTTTGCCAAGGACCACTTGAAGTTTGTTGTGTGTGCAAGATGGGTTTTACAGAATTATACAAATTCCAAAACTCTTCATGTCTGTTTTCTTTTTAAAATTCAACACACACAAAACTCTAATTTGAAAGAAATGTGAACATACCTGAACAAAAGTAGATCAAGTGCGTCCTTGTGAGTCCTTTGCATGTGTAAAGCTTCTCTAAAGCTTCTCTTCCGTGAATACAGTACTAAATGAAATTTTTAGTGAGAGATGAAGCCAATGATTTATGTACTTTCAATTAATCTATTAATTAATTAATCTATTGAGGGTGGCAGCATTCACACAGAATAACAATTGGGGAGTACTTTTCCCAGCATTATGGTTTTCAGGACTGTTGAGGGGGGGGGGGGGGGGGGGTAGCCAGGGTATTTATAATCAATTTGATTATTTTCATCCTTTGGTGCCATTTAAGCAATTTAACTTACAAACTTCACTTGTTGTTTTTGTATGAACATAGCTTCAGGCAGAAAAACATGTTTTCCAAGCTACAATTGTTTTTGTCAAGAGAGAGAGGGAAAGAGAGAGAGCCAGAAATTATATTGGCTTCTTATGGAAATTCCAAAGGTCTGTAGAATAAATATATATGTTTTTTTAATGGGTGCGATTTGTTTTCAGAGCAATTAACCATGTGGATTGATTACAGGTTATCTGTCCAAATCAATATTGCAGCCATTTTTGTTGGCCTCCAAGAAGAAATGAACTAAAACACCAATTGAACAAAATAAATGAAGGGACCCTGGGTGTGTGTGACCATTGTTTGGAAATCCATGTTACTGATGTTTTGTTCAGATGACACTCCAAGGTTGTGTGTAGTATCAACTCTTCATGTGTAGTGCAATGTTGCTTTGTTTTGGTTAGCTAATGTTTTTTAATCTATCCTTCTGTTAGCTGTAGATCCCTTGATTTCAGTTGCAGCACTTGGGTTATGGTTGGAGCTTAATTAGCATCAAGCCTAATCTAATTGATTAATTCTTCCTTAATTCTTAATTTCCTGCTATTCTAGGCCAACACCTTTAAGTCAATTGGTTTAAAGTCCTAAATCTACGGATCAGATGAGGGGAGAAAGGAGGATGATTGTGTGACTTTGTAGCATCACCTAACCTTATCACTGACTGCCTCTTTTAGCTTCTTCATGTGACAATGAGTCAGCCTTGTCTTTATGCATGGTTCAGATGTGGTTGATGCTGTCTTTGTTCAAAGCCCTAAAATTTAAACTTATCAATTTATTTCTGATGTTGCTATACATTATGAAAGAATGATGGCCAGGATGATGGTGGGATGTAAAAATTTGATTCTTGCAGATGAAGACTTTTAAAGTGTTGCAATCATGCAAAGTAAAAGGGCTGCATCAAGGACCCTAATGTGCTTGATGTCCACCATGAAAATCTGCTTTGTAGGCAAAGCATCTTTGAAAGACTTAATGTTCTTTTTGGCAGCACTCTCGTGATGTTATTAATAGTGCAATGGTGCTGGAGAATAACGCAGGACTTTTAGTAACAGAATTGCTCAGCCAGAACAAAGGCAATAGAAAGCTCTGCATGACGTCTCTTAACAGCGAAATCTCTTAATTCATTTTTCGAATTTAAGATTCAATTTTGTCATGTTTATGTACATTGCTTTTGTCAAGTCAAAGATGTATCTTTTAAGTAAGACAAACATCATGTGACCTGATCTATGGTTACCTATTTCCATTTTTGCCGAAACATGCTGATTTAAACCCTTCAAAGACCCAGACGTTGTTTATTTGACCTCCACTTGTACAGTTATTCTTTAGGCAATGTCATTGATGTGATACGACCAATGTGAATCTTTGCAGTGACTTAAACTTTGAAAGAAAGCCCAAGCGCCCAATGCAATCAGATTTGTAGGGCAGGATTAACAGGAAAGAATTGGAAAAGAGATCGTTTCGAACTGAACTGAATTTTCATCATGCGAAAAATTCAGAGAGTCTGGGCTCTAATTCCTTCGTTTGTCTAAGCTTTGTTCTCTGGACCAATCACCTGTGTGATAGAGCTCCTCTAAACCATTTCCCACAACTTTGAAATAGTGCGCAACTCCATCGAAACACATTACCATGTATCTCATATTGTGAACCTCACGTATGCATTGAAAATCAACATGCTGTCCCTTTCTTGGACACACGCGCACTTTGATAAATTCCCACAAAGAAGTTGATCTTAAACTTGAACTGCTATTGTGAGATTATTAGAAGAAACAGCATATTTTACTTGAAATGAGAAGAAACGGTAACGGAGCAACCCATGGCGTGAAATTATAAGCAATTAAACACGAAATCATTCTATCAATAGAAGCAACTCCGTTGTAATAGCATGCACATGGGACTTTGATTTTAATATTTCATGCCTTGCTTTGTACGTGTTTAATACTCATCCCGCTACCGCCACCCCAGATGCTCTTCATATCTTATGCAGATTAAACTATCAAGAGTGTCTGTTTATCTCGCTATCTTCCTTGTCTAAGATAAAGATACAACTTAACTTCTACTTAGTTTCCTAAGCATAGTACAGAAATGTTATCCTCGATTTTATGCACAAGTTATGCATTTGCTCCTCCGCATTTTGCTGACTACTGTGGCGTTGTCATCAACTCAAGTGATTCAAGATGGTGCAAGCTTCAAATCGAAAAAATGCCTTTAGGTTACTTCGCGGAAACTAAGTTATTACTTTTCCGCGTCTACTGTGAAACTGCATATATTGCTTCTTTCATATGCTATTATCCCCATACATCGTATCCTTTAGCAATCTCGTCCCTAGAGTGAGTTCGTTGCTCTACCCCTATGTTCATTCGCTTCGTGATCAGCGTATGACGTCAGAACACCCTGGGAGCGAGGTTGATCCTTTAGCTACTGACTTGTAAGCGAGATGTGCACAATATTTTATGTCATGTTCCCTGCCACGGGCATTGGGAAGCCACTCTTTAGTAGAAAATAGACTTTACAAGTCTTTGCTTCAAAAATCATGCTTTTGGTATTGCAATTTCCAAACTCTCCACGACCACAATTTTTACGAACATTTGAAGAATTCGTTATGTAATTTCAACTGAACATATGTCACACGAGGGGCGTATAAGATGCCATGCTTCAGGATTTATCCAGGGTATTTGTCAGAGGAGATTTGTTAAGCAGTCGACATGACAGCAAAGCGACCAGATCGCGATGTGACCTGGTTATTTCAATGACCTACTTTGCAATGTTACGAAACGGAGTACGATTCTGTATCGTTCGATTCTAATTCTTTTCTGAATAGCTAGGGGGTATAAACTGTTTTCAACATTTTGCTATTTGATCGAGCAACAGATATTTTCTCTTACAGTGAGAAAGTAACTTAGATCAACTGCTTTCAGGACCTAGCCAGCGACAGCGTGATCTTTCTCCAGTGTTAGCCCAATATGGGGCATACTACTGCAGAATCGGACCTGAGTGTTTTATCCTCTTCTTATTGCTATTAATTAGATATTGAAAATTAAAAGGCACAGCCTCGCTGACTGTTCATGAAATGACGTCATAAGTCTGTCAAATGTCTGAAAATGCAAACTCACTTGGAAGTTTTGAATTACTCTCCACATAGCTCCGCTGTTCCGTTCCTTGTTACATGACTTGGTTTTGGGTGTGTAATATTTTATGATATTGTTGTTTTGATGTGAATACGTCAAGGCCAAACAGAAGTAAACTTAGAACATGGCGTCATGATAACAGTAAGGGTTGTGGCTGTTTACGCAAATGGTCGAGAGGTATGTGGCAGGTTTCTTTCGATGAATTTTGAAGTATGATTTTAGAAGCAGTATTGCGATCTGTTGTCTCTCAACCTCGTCCGTAGGGTGCTCTTGCGTAATACGCTTGTCATGAAACGAACGACGTGATACACTACGATTGGTCAGATGCGTACCCCGGGGGGGTCACTACCATATGTACCAGTACGGGATGTGCCATTTTTTGGGGTACCTTTTTTCAGGCTGAAAAAAAAATTTCCAAATAGCTAACAGATTAGCAGCCATTATGGATTTACGATTGGTCAGGTGCGTAACGCTCATAAGGTGACCTCCAATCAGCAAAGCAAAACTGTAATTGTTGCTTTGTGACAAATCGTGTTGTTCTTGTTAAAATGGTTAGTAAGTTTAGGGAAATAATTTATGGGTGCTATTGTTCTTGAATGACCAATCAAATTGCATCCGAGCGACCACTTGTATTCCAGAGTCGAAGAAGATGCATCCAATTCATTCTAGGACGAGATTGGTTGTTTTCGTGAAAGAATACAAAACATACCAGAGGATAGATAAGCTAAGCTTTTTGGATTGCTTGCTCTTTCAATGAACCGTTATTCATTAAATTGGATATAAAGTAGATATAGTTATGCTGTACTAATCTCAATAGGATTCATTTTCAAAAAAATCGCTTTTGCGATAATCCTGCCGCTGGTCCTTTCTCTTTAAAACTAAGTCACTTGTGTATAAAAATCATCGACCACAAATCTGGCATAAATCCCACCGTTCTGTGCTCTGTCTCGATGATATCATGGTAACCATTTCTTCCGGGGGGGGGGGGGGGCACTCAGTGTATGCACATACCGGGAGGTAAGTCCGATATTTCTGTATCATAATATTGCCAAAAGTGGTATTTGTGGTTCCAAATAAACTGAAATGATGGCCACAGAGACGTAGGAACCGGTGGGAGGGTACTGGGTGCGCGTGCCCCCAAGATTTTGCAATAAACAAAGACGTACCATTTTTATTTTCGGGAAATGCTCCTCTAGTTTAATAAAAAAAGTGCCCTTCAAGTGTAGTGCCCCCTCCCCCACCAACTTTGAGATGCTTCCTACGTCCCTGGATGGCCATGATGTCTTTGTCACCAAATATAGTTGTACTACTATTTCTGAGCTCTTCAATGGCAATTCTGATCTCAGTTTGCGTTGCTTCAGGATATTTTACGTTCGTTTGCAGGTGACAAGTATAAAATAAGATGATATTTTGGGTTGGGATGTTGCTGAACTGATAAAGCCATGAAATTATCCAAGGCCATCTTGGCTTCTTTGGGACTTCTTAGCTTCTTAGGCCTCGGTTTTGCGGTTTTGCGAACGCTAATAGAATAGGATCAAAATTCTCATGACTTCTTCGACTGTTTTTAGCTAAAGAAATTACGCTATGTAAAGTGAACGTTGATAATTTGAAAAATTCTGAATGAAATTTAGATAAGAATAAAGTTTACATGTTGCCACTCAGAAAAACAGAGTTAGTGGTCGCGGAACAGTTCAGTGGCTCAGTTTATTCATTTATTTACTGATAACACCAACTATCAAACTGTTTGCGATTGAATTGTTAAACCATGTACTGATGAAATAATCAAAGGAATTATTACAAACAGTTACACCCTAGAGTCTAAAATACAGATAAGATGTGCAACAGTTACACAGTTTGTTTCATCGTCAACTTCATCGAATTTAATTCCCAATGTTTTGTAAACAAATTCTATGTAATTCCAGTGTTTTCCTAGCTTATCTCAATCTCTGTTTTTCCACGCGACCAATCTTAATAATTTTTTCTGCATCAACGTACAAGAAACCTGTGAACATTTTGGACAAAACAATTTAGTGCTTTTGCAGCAATTTTGTTTAAGGTAGCTACGCGTATTTTCTATAAGAAACTGCTTACAAGAACTCAACTCTTGTCGAAAAATTAAGAAACTCCATTTGTGGGAAATTTAACTTTGTTTTTACCTGTTCACGCGAGCACAGGTAATGAACATGAAGATTGTTATGGAACCTTTAAGAAACTCGTAAGAAGCTTTGCGCACTCAGAATCTGAAACTTTCAGCACTGAGTCAAATACTTAAATTTTCATGAAAACAGTTCATTTATCGTATGTGTAATTTGTTTATGATGGGAAACTAAAATTGCAGTTCCTCATGGTAACATTCTTATTCCGATGCTTGCAGGTTCAAGAAGTGGTGGAAAGATGCAGCTGCAATGCAAAATTCCCCGTCAGGAAAATTGGAGAGGGAAAATACAACTTTGGTGTCAGCAAACAACTTATCTTTGTCAGGGTAAGAATCAATTCATATATTTACATGGTATCTATGAGATTAAAGAGCCATTGTCACCCAGGGTCCTTTGCGGGCATGCTGCAATGTCAGGCTGTCCGACCATCAAACTTTTGCCTTGCCTGAAAATATGCATCCGTACTGCAGCAGGATCTTCCGAGAGAAGGGCTGGGCTGGAACTTTCGACAGGGGGGCTAAAATTGCTAAAAAGCAGATTTCGTACGTCATTTTGCCGAATTTCCTCCTACGATAATCCGAAATTTGCTCCGACGGGGGGGAGCTAGATGCTTCTGACAGGGGCTATAGCCCCTTTTAGCTCTCCCCTGGTGCCCCCCTGCAAACATGTGACTGTTTTTGATTTTCTATCAGTTCAACTATTGCGTGATAGTCTGAAACTGGAGCATGCCTGCAAAGGACCCTGGGTAGCAATGACTCTTTAAAGGCACACAAGGATGGTTACACAGGAAACTGAAGCAACGTCATAATAAACGCTGGCTCCAATATTCTGCATAGAAGTAAAACGTTGCGCGCAATCCTGGAAAGTTTCAGTTGCAACAGGAAAGCTATCTGAAATTTTCCAGAATTTTCTCTTATGATTTGCTTGTTTACAATTCTGCATCAAATCACGATGCAATAGTGTTTAATGACATTAATGTTTGATGTAGGATTTGGATTACGAACTCACAATGATACAAACATCCTCATCAGACATTTGTCCTTCCATCAAAAACTCTTCACTACTTATCCCTTCCAAAATGTGTTTCTTTTGTGTCTGTAAATCTCCTTCTCGTATTTTCATGGACAGATTTGAAGGCGCATTTCCATTATCTCTTGGAGGCAATGAGACATCATTATGAGTAAAGGGGATAGTCCTAATCATGCCATTTTTAACGGGAAAAAATAATTCGATTAAATTTGAGATGCCTTGTATTTGAGTGCTTAGAGCAGCAGGAGACGGAATACTCAATTTTAAGTCAACCTGTGTGAAACTAATCAGTTTTTGATTTCTAGTTTAAGGGCTGCAGCTCGTACAGGTTTTTTTTTACAAGAAAACTTGCATCATGCCATAGTCATAAAAATTCTTTAATTCAGCATGAACATGTCCACATTTTAATGCTAAAAGTTTCTTAATTTGTTTCTTATCTATTGAATCCATGGATTATCATGTAGTTGTCAACACAATACTGCAGATATGTTTCTTGACATTTAAAGCATCATATAGAAATTTTCTATGGAAATAAACAAGGTTCTGTTACATTCAAAACCAAAACAGCTAGTTAATATCACTCAAGAATAAATGTTCAACAGTATCTTTTCCAGCATATCCATGAATTTATTTTCTAAAACTCTCTTACCCCTTCTTGGACATAGTACTACGGTTTTTTTATATTTTGGCCACCTTCTTAGTACTAGCTTCTTACAAACAAATTTCTTATAAAAAAGACATGTTTTATTCTTGGAGGCCGCTAAGCTTTCAGCAGGCAATGAAATGAGAAATGAGAGATCAATGGAGAGGTATTGTGTCCTCTTGCCAAGTGCTTTATGCAGATCGAAATTTAGGCCTAAGGCCCTTTGATCAGCATCCCATTAGTTAGACTTGCTGCATAGCCTAGTTACTGCAGCAGCAACAACAACGACGACAACAACCATAGTCTTTACATTTTGTTAATACACCACTTTAATCAAGCGGCCTCGTTTCGGAAATTTGTCCAAATTCCTTTCTATTGTTCATATGAAAATTTCGAGCCCAAATTCGGAGTTAGCACCCAAACTTTAGTCTCATTACGTGTTTTTACACTGTTGGCAATTGTGATGTTGATTTTACGACAATGTAAAGTTTAAAGATTTCTTAAGGATTTGACCGTGAAAATTCGTTCGGGGTGCACCCTGTTATTTTTCGTGGTCAAATCCCTTCTAGGTTTTCAAACTTTACATCGCCATTAACATTAAGACCGCTAGCAACGTGCAAACTTATAGCTAGACTAAGAGTTAGGTTCTACGTTCGAATTTGGTCTCTAAATTTCATATGAAAGAATTTTCGAATAATTTCCAAAACGAGGCTGTTATTTAAAATGGTGTATTGAATTAAATCCATCAATCTATCAATAGCGATGACAACTATGTATTCGATCTCACTATGGTTTTCCTTTTATGATACAGGTCATGCGAAATCACGTGATGGTCCGAGTTGGAGGAGGATGGGACACATTAGAGCATTTCATACAAAAGAAAGATCCTTGTAAATTACGTATGACAGGTACGATACCAAGCATAGGCGTCAAATCCTGATTGGGCAAATGGTTATGTCTTATTCAACAGACTTTTTCGCTATTCTAAAGAGAAATTTGAGTCAAACGATATTTCGGCCAGGTAAAAAACTTGGAGATGTCGGAGATGTCGGAGCAAAGATTCTCCGACGTTTCTCAACTCTGACTTTTTTACTTGGCCCTATATGCTCTACTAAAAAAGTCGGAGATGTTCAGAGATCGCATATTATATAATTCTCTATTATTCAAATTCTCTCCATTCGCCGTCACAACACTCAATCGATCTTTATAAGAAACTAGGCTCTGTTTTAAATTGTCTGAACATCTTAATTTATCACTATCAAATTGAACGAGACCTAATTGAATAGTATTTTATTACTTTTGATCGATTTGATGGTTCGAAAGGAATTTTTCAAATAATGATGATTCGATTCGATTTGATTTGATTTAATTTGGTCATTAGTTTGAATGAAGAAGGAAGAGCTTGGCAACAAGTTACAAAATTGACAAATCTTGAGAGGATCATAATTATGGGTGTCGTTCCTTGGACAGGACCAGACAGCTGGAGGTCTGGAGGCCTTTTTGTTCAGACCATTGTCACTCAGAGTCGTTTGTGGGAATGCTGCAATTTTAGACTGTCTGAAAATCAAATTGGGCCTAGGTGAAAAACATGCTTTCATATTGTAATCAATAAGCAGTTATATTTTGCAATATCTGATTGGACGGCCAACATGTTCAATTATTTTTAGAACTTTTAGAATAGTTAGAGTAGCAAGGGCAGATTTTGTAATACAATAGCACGAGTTGCTTTTTTTGACACCTCAATTCAAAGCGATTAGCGATCACAGACAAAGGAAATTCTATCAACCAGCAATTCAAAACAAACAAAGCCGCAAAAGTTTCTCTGAAACCCAGGTAGCTAGCTCGCTCGTTGTGCATTCCAGAAATTATTTTTAAGGGCAAACATGAGCATAGATCGAGAGAAAAAAGGATGGATCTACACATCTGCCGCGGGCATTTTATTTCTTTGGTCCAGAAGCTGAGCAGTAAATGTTTTGATAACACCCAAAAGAATAAGAGAATTGAATCGCCTCCTAAACGGCTTTTGAACCAAACAAATAAAATGCCCGCGGCAGATGTGCAGATGCATCCTTCTTCTTTCGATCTAAGCTCATGTTTGCCCTTAAAACAGTTTCTGGAACGCACAACGAGCGAGTTAGCTACCTGGGCTTCAAATAACTTTTGCGGCTTGTTTGTTTTGAATTGCTGGTTGAGAGAATTTCCTTTGTCTGCAATCGCTAATCGCTTTGAATTGAGGTGTCAACAAAAGCAACTCATGCTATTGTATTACAAAATCTGCCCTTGTTAGTTAGAGTATTAAGGCCCTCTTCTAACCGTACATCATATTTCCAAAATGTAATAGTTGAACTGATGCCAAATTTTATTATCAGACAGTCTGAGATTGTGGCATGCCTGCAAAGGACTCTGGATGACAATAGCTCTTTAAATTCAAACTGATGATTATAATTGTTTTCTTTCAGGAACGATACACAAGAAAGGAAAGCGTGGCAAATCGCTGGCCAAAAAGAGAAGCACGGCGGGGGACGGATTTTCTGATGACGGCAGTTTTTACAGTTCAGAAAGTTCTGATGGATACAGTTTTTCAAGCATTAGCGTTGTAAGTTTTATCACATTATTTTGAAGACATGCATGAAAACAGCATAGGTTTCAAATCTTTAAATTGGTGTAAAAATGTGGGTGTAAAACTCCATACCCTATTTCTTTGAACTGGATGGCATCAAAGAAACTTTAGCTACCTTTTCATAATGTTACCATTTGACTTTTCCAAATCTTGAATATTTTTCGAAATGACAAGGTATTTTATATGTCAGCTCATTTGAAGATGTGACGTCGTCAAATTTTTAAATCGTAAACCAGGTGATATGGTAAAGTGCGAATTGCTAGTTGCGGTTACGAGCTGTGAGCTACATTTATTTTGCGAGTTACGAGTTGTACTTATTATGCAAGTTACGAATTGCGAATTGCACTTAATTTACGAGTTGCGAGTTGAACGAAAGTTGCGAGTTGGAAACTCAAAAGTGCGAGTTGAAACTAAAATTACGAGTTGCCTGTTTTCTTTTGAATGAATGCATTTTTCGCCAAATAAAACAGTTTCTTGAAATTGCAATTGAATTTGAAACTGTATTATGGATTTCCCTTTATAACCTAGCGTTTTTAGGCCGTTGTAATTTTCTTTATAAGAAGCCAATTATAAGAAGCTACTGGCCTATTACAATTGGCAGCTTTCATTCCCCCAAGTCGTTCACGAATATTACTGTAATGCAGTAAATTGGGGACTTGCCTTAGTTGTTTTGAACGCAAATTAACGGAGAATCATTAAGTCGTTGTCTTTCCTTTTCAAGACGATTTATGCAAGTCCATATTAATTGCTGAAGTCAGAAAAGAAATTGAAGTAAATTGAGCTCTGCTGAGAGTGTTTTTCGATTTGGAAAAGCATCTTCAACAAAGGACAAAATTCGAGAGGCATCACGCCAACTCGTAACTCACAACTGGCAACTCGCACTTTACCAATCCACGAAACCAGAAGAGTGGCAGACTTTTGCCAGATACCACATTGTAGACATGTATTAACTATGGTTTTAAGGCAGAGAATGTAGTCGTGATTTTAAGCCTGTTTTGAAGGTTTCTTGAAAGGGCTTTCTTGAGAAAATGGCTCATAATTTCAGTCAGTCAAATTTCAAAATCTACTTGACCATGTCCACTATTGAATGACATACGACCCAATTTTATTGCCTTGATATCTAGGGAGTAGTGGCCCTTCAAATGGGGCTTGTTCGCTTGTTCGCTTGGGGCTTGTTCGCTTGTTCGCTCGCGGCTTGTTTGCTTGTTCGCTTGGGGCTTGTTTGCTTGTTTGCTTTTACTCATTCGGTTTAATGATTCAAATTTTGTTTCAGGACTCCTTGGATTTTTATTCTGAAGGGCCATTGAGTGGACGTTCGTCAAACCACCAAAAACCCAATGGCTCAATTCATCAGCTACAAGCCTCGAAATCAGGACCTGTCTCGCTTAAAAAAGATGAGGTTTCCCAAGACGATGACGATGATGATGATGATAAGCATCATCATCATCATCATCACCACCATCGTCATCATCACCATGGAAATGGCCATCATCATGATCATGATCAAGGGCATCATGATAATGATCAGCAGCATCATGATGATTACGGTGATATTGATGATTATATTGATCACGGTGATGATGATGGAGGTGATGCAGATGATCATCATGATGCTGATGGTGATGTTGAGGATGATGCTGATGTTGCCGATGCTCCTCGTAATGATTCTGATGATGATGATGATTATAATCACTCTAATAATTTTCCTGATGATAATCAGCATGATGATACTGATGACAAAGAATCAAAACCTGTACCAGATACTTCTAAAGCATTCAGTACTCCGAAAAAGTCGATTACAGAAGACAATGTAAAACTAGTTTATTCGACGATAAATGCAAGGGATCAATGGTTGAGGAAACAGCTCGACGAGTTAAGACAGGCACAACCAGCTAAAGCGACATCACCGCCTACAAGCAAAGCGACGTCACCACCCACGAGTATGCCTGTGTCATCGGTCATGAGTCTACCTGCGGAGGTGCCAATGGTAGCCAGTGGGAAGGAGAATCTTACTATTGAGGATATAAAGAAGAAATATGGAAAAACAGTTAAATCACCGAGAACATCAGGCCTAGCAGGTACGTTGCCCTGGCCCAAATGTTCTTTTTCATATAGCTATGAATTTAAAAACAACATGTTATTGCAAGATACTTGAGCATTCATAGCCTGTGTCCCATTCGTAGCAAATAAGGGCATGTTTTTACTGAGTCCTCATTACAAATGGCATTTAAACCGTTTCGAGGAACCACAGCATTAAATCAAGGTTTAACAACAATGAATCGTAACAACATTAAGACTAAAATTGAAGTGTATAAGAAACAGGAAAACTAAAATACCCCCAAAATACATGCAAACCACACACCAATTTCTATCAGATTTGATCGTGGTGCTAAAATTTTCTCAAAGTTGTTCCGGGTTATTGCCACACCAAGCAGTATTGGCTCTCTAAAGAGGATCTACTTGTGATGTCATATGTCTCCTCAACATTCGTACGCACTGCATATTTTCAAACGTCTAGAAAGTAAGCTTAAAAGCACCTCTCCGATCATAAATATATCTAAAAAGCCAGAAACTATTAGAGTATTTAAAATACATGGTAACTCATTTCTCAAATTTTCATTGCAATAAAACGTCTGTTTCAACCATCATGCTTTTCACCAACCTCGTCCCCAGGGCCTTTTGTCGTATTGGGCAATATCGCCGTATTGTGAGTCCTTTGAGCAGATGCAATGCTAAAAAGATTCTGTACATCTATATTTTAGGTGCAAGCGCATCAGCTTCGGTAGATCGCATAAAATCAAGGACAAATTCAGAAAAATTGAGAGTTCGATGGAAGAAATCCTTGCCAGTTGTGCCAAGTATGCAACCTCGAAATAGCCCACAATACCTTTCGTGGGATCAAACTGTTATAAGAGCAAAGCAGAGGAAAGAAGGAATTGTTGGTATGTTTGATTATCTTCACTTTTTCATGCTGGGTATCCCAAAAAATTTCACGTGTTTAAGAGGAAATCATCACAATCAAATCATCGAAATCATCATTATTATTATTAGTATCCATTTATTTAAAGTTGGCTTTTCTAATTAAAATAGCTAAAAGCTAATTAAGGCCAACAAAACTAAAAGAAGTATAACCTAGAAAGTAAATTAATCTAAAAATCCCAAATCTTTAATAAAAATTTTACACAATCTGCAGGTGCATGAATCACCATTCCATTGTTTTACTTTCAGTTTAAATTCTTGAATTGTGCTACAGTCTTTCAAAAAGCTGGGAAGTGAGGACCATAAAAGGCAGCCTCTATACTGAATATTTTCTGTACCATATATTGTTGTCCTTACTTTCGGCAGCTGCAAGTGATTTACATTACGCAGACTATAATAGCTGACCTTTTCTGCAAAAATATCTTTCATAAATGTTGGGTTGAGATTGTTCTTTGTTTTAAAAATCTCTATCACAATCAAATCATCGAAATCGTCACAATCAAATTTGTGCTTAGTATTAGTAAACAGTATCGATTCAACCAAAGTCAAACTTTTCTGTCAGTGGGAAAGAAACAGTCAAAAACAATGGGACCATTTATATTAGGCATGGAGACACGATTCAGTATTTCCAAAAATGTTAGTAGATTCTGCCGTAACATTTCATTTTGCATCTGTGCAGTTATGTTTGATCTAGCTGCCCTGAAAAAATACTGGTAGCGAATTAAGGTTTTAAAGCATACGAGTGAAGTTACCTCGCAATAAGTTTTCTTCTTCGTTTATACCTTGGTTTCCACCGCTCTGTGTTGTGATAAGGCCCTCGATTTTTCATATGTACCTAGCTTCCCAAACGAACGGAAGCCCGAAGGGAAAGGAAGAAACGAAAGGTCCGAAGGTCCTCCAAGGCCAAACGTCTGCAGCTCTCCCCGATACCTATCAGCCGCTATTGATCAAGCCATCAGACGATCCCAACCCAAGCCATCTAAATACACATCTGAATCAAATTTTGGTATCGCATCCCATGATTAAGAGCTGCTTCATCTCCATATGGTGGCACACTCATCTTGGAATGACCTGCGCAGTAAACACACTGCATTACGCAGCGCAGGGTTTGTTTTCTGGGCACGTCATCCAAAGATTAGTACTCCATCATATGCAGATTGAGCAGCATGGAGACCAGACTGATTAGATCTTCGTAGTTATCGGTATTAAAAAACTGATGGACGCTCAGAGTGGTTTGGGCAGACAATTCAATTCAATTCAATTAAAAATGTAAAAAAGTGTTGTTGTTGTTGTTGTTGTTGCTGTTGCGGTAACAGGGACTATGTAGTGAATCTACGTGGATACCAGCTCTCGATGCGTTGCATTTTCTTTGCTGCACGTGATGCAACACCAAAGTTGGGCATCCTATGTTATGTATTCAGATGGAATGTTTTTGGGTCGTTTGATCGTCATACATAGGCTAAGCAACAGAGGCTGATGGAAATCGGGGCTAGCTGCAGAAGTTCGGCCTCTTATATTGGTGCTGGAAGATTCAGACCTTGCTATTTTTCTTCTCTTCCCTTTGGACCTCTTATGGTTGAAAGAAGGGGGATGGGCACTCATGAAAAATCGAGTGCCTGATCACAACACTGAGCAATGTGAAACGAGAAAGAGGCCAGTGGACACAACTTTGCGATGTGAGTTTATTCCAATTCTTGTTATCTGTTATAAGATCTTTCATGTTTCTTTTATGCTTCATTTATTACACAGTTTTCAGGCCTTTGGTAGATTTAATAAATTTTTTTCTCTGAATCAGCTATAACTCGATGCTTTCATTGTTTATATCATTATAATTTTTCAAATCTGTCTTACTTTAGGTAACATTTCTGCAGTTGAACGGAGAAATTCTCTATCGGAAAGTCCCAGGCAATCGAACATCAAATTACGAGAGCTCGAACGACGCCCTGTAGTTAGATCGAGCCCAACGGATCCGTCTGGTCTACTATCCGGAGGAATGCATGGCTGTGATCTTAGCGAAGGCAAGGCTTCTATGACAGAGCCAATGCGACCTATATTAGCTAGATCAAGCACAATGGATTCTCAACAATGCAGTGTAGGTCGAAGACATTGCTCTGATGTTACCCAGGCCGAGGCTTTGATGAGAGAGAACTCTTTGGACAGTGTTTTAGGAAAGGGCGGTAAAAGATGGTCTAGTCTAAAATCCAAAGGAATACTAAAACAAAGCTCTACTGACAGCCAACCCAAGGCAAAATCCTTGGCCAGTATTGTATGGGAAACTAGTACGAAATTGTCTCGTCCGTATACCGGAGGGATTCTTGGCAAACCCAAGGCTTCAATGACAGAGACAGGCACCGATGGTAGTGGATTTGAAAGTCGTAAAAAACTGTACGATCAGCAAACCAGAGAAAGGCAGAAACAAAAGTATGATGCAATGAAAGCCAAGCCTTCAATGACACAGAAATCAACGGAAAGTATTGAAGGGGAAAGTGGTAAAAGAATGCCTAATGAGCAAACCACGGGGATAGAAGGAAAGGGTTCTGATTATAGCCAAGCCCCGGTTTTAGTGACAGAGAAATCCACCGACAGTATTGAGCGTAAAAGTGGTAAAAACCTGCCCAATGAACGAATCAGGGGAATGCGAAGGCAAGGTCCTGATGTCAGCAAAGCCAAGGGTTCAGGTAAAGAGAAATCCACGGACATTATTGAGGGTAGAAGTAGTAAAAAATTGCCCAGTGAACAAGCCAGGGGAATAGAAAGAAAAGGCTCCGATACGAACCAAGCAAATGTTTCAGTGATAGACAAATCCACGGACAGTATAGAAGGCAAAAATGGTAAAAAATTGCCCAGTGTTCAAGCCAGAGGAACACGTAGGCAAGGCCCTGATGTCAGCAAAGCCAAGGGTTCAGGTAAAGAGAAATCCACAGACGGTATTGCAAGGAAAGGTGGCACAATGGTATCTAGGCCACAGTCCAGAGGAACAGGAGGACAAGGCTCTGATGTTAGCCACGCCGAGGGTTTGGCCAAAGAGAAATCAACAGACGGTATTGCAAGAAAGAGTGGTACAGAATTAACCAATCAGCAATCCAGAGGAATAGGAGGACAAGACTTGGATGTTAGTCAATCCAAAGCCTCAATGACCAATAAATCCACGGACGGTACTGTAGCGAAAACTGGCACAAAATTAACCAAGCCACAATCCAGAGGAACAGATGGAAAAGGCCCTGATTTTAACAAAGCCAAGGGTTCAAGGATAGAGAAATCCACGGACAGTACTGTAAGGAAAAATGGCACAAAATTAACCAGGCCACCATCCAGAGCAACAGATGGACAAGGCCCTGATGTTAACAAAGCCAAGGGTTCAAGGATAGAGAAATCCACGGACAGTACTGTAAGGAAAAGTGGCACAAAATTAACCAGGCCACCATCCAGAGGAACAGATGGACAAGGCCCTGATGTTAGCAAAGCCAAGGGTTCAACGATAGAGAAATCCACGGACAGTACTGTAAGGAAAAGTGACACAAAATCATCCAGTCAGCAATCGAGAGGAATAGGAGGACAAGACTTGGATGTTAATGAATCCAAGGCCTCAATGACCAATGAATCCACGGACAGTACTGTAGCGAAAACTGGCACAAAATTAACCAAACCACAACCCAGAGGAACAGATGGAAAAGGCCCTGATGTTAACAAAGCCAAGGATTCAAGGATAGAGAAATCCACGGACAGTGCTGTAAGGAAAAATGGCACAAAATTACCCAGACCACAATCCAGAGGAACAGCAGGACAAGACCCATATGCTAGCAAAGCCAAGGGCTCAAGGATAGAGAAATCCACGGACGGTACTGTAGGGCAAAATGATCCCAAATTGTCTGGTCAGCAAACCAATGGAATGCGAAGACAAGGCCCTGATGTTAGCAAAGGCCAGGCTTCAGTGTCCGAAAAATCCACGGATGGTATTGTAGGGAAAAATGGTCCCAAATTGTCTGGTCAGCAAACCAATGGAATGCGAAGACAAGGCCCTGATGTTAGCAAAGGCAAGGCTTCAGTGTCCGAAAAATCCACGGATGGTACTGTAGGGAAAAATGGTCCCAAATTTTCTAGTCTGCAAACCAATGGAATGCGAAGACAAGGCTCTGATGTTAGCAAAGGCAAGGCTTCAGTGTCCGAAAAATCCACGGACGGTACTGTCGGGAAAGCTGGCCCAAAATTACCCAAGCCACGATCTAGTGCAGCAGCAGGACAAGGCCCTGATGCTAGTCAAACCAATGCTTCAGTGCCAGAGAAAGCCATTGGTCCTATTGAAGGAACAAATGGTGCAGAATTGCCCAGTGAACCATCCAGTAGAATAGGGGTACAAAGCCCTGATATTAGCCAAGGCGAGGTTCCGATGTTGGTGTTTGAGAACTCCATGGACAGTCTTCATTTGGAAAGTGATACAGAATCGCCCAATCAACAATTCCTTGGAATAGGAGGAGAAAACTCTAATGTTAGCCAAACCAATCTTTTATCAGCAGCAAAATCCACGGACAATATCGATGGGAAGAAAAGTTTGACAAAATTGGGAGCGCCAACATTTACCATATCAGCCACGTCCCTTGCTAATGTTGACAAGTTGTTCAAGGCAATCACGCCGAAAAAGACACCGAAGACACGAAACCCAGCATCAAAAATTTCGTTAATTCCATCCAGTAAGTCTTGACACTATTTTTATTGTTGGTTTAAGATTCTATGATCTGTTTTCTTGAACTAAATGGTTTCAGAGAAGCTTTAGCTATTTCATTGTAATTCCACCGTTCGATTTTTCTGGAATCTTCAATATTTTCAGAATTGTTTCAGAAAATTTTCAGAGTGTTCTAAAACAAATTTTGAAAAAACTTTACATCATCGTATTTTATAAACTTTTTATGGAATCACAGAATAATTTCAAAAAGACGTAATTTGTGAATGTCTACAATATGATATCAAGCACTAGTCGTCCCCTCTTGGTTTATGATTTAGAAATTTGATGACGTCTTATCCGATTGACGTCACATAAATGAGTCGAAACATGAGATATGCTGTAATTTTGAAACATGTTGAAGATTTCTGAAAATTCCAACGGTAAAATTAAAGCAAAATAGCTAAAATTGTTTTCAAGTCATTCTATTCAAAGAATTAAGTCATAGAATTTTACACCAATCATTTTATACCAATTCAAAGATTTGGGACCTATTCTCTCTTTGCTTATTTACACAATATCTTTTGCTGAAGAGTTCGTTTCAAGTTGTTCCCTGTAAATATTACCGAAAATAAGCGTTGGTTGTCCGATTTGATTTGAAGAAAGCTTTCTGTCCTTAAAGTGGTGCTTTTTGATATAATTTTTGGCTATTCTGCAAAGAGTCTGGGTCGAGCGATATTTCCATACGTTTTTTATGCAACTAGCTGAATTGAATGGACCTTCGAATTCGAATATTGGTCAGATTTCTACAAAAAGATATAAAAAATACCGGGTGAGCCAGAAAAAAGTTCCCACTTTCGAAAATTCGTAGCACCACAAGTACATCATGGATTTGAATGATTCAAATGCTAGTTAAAGCCAAAAGATCAAACTATTTTTGTGATTTTTCTCGTCTTCTTACGAGCACTGCAAATATAGGTAAATTCAACTGTACAAAAATTGTATGTTTTGAAAATGACTGAAAAAGGGCCTAAAACACTTGATCAAATAATTAGGACTCTCCTCACACACGGGCGTTTCACCTCTCTCAAGAGCAATAAGACATCGATTCTCAAACAGATACTAAAGATTTTCAATCCCATGGCAATGAATGTGCAGACGATATCTCTCACCCATGAAAAATTGCTTTTTCTCTATTGTTCTGAGCGAGGAGTCCTTGATGATTGGGTCATGTATTTTAGGCCTTTTTCAGTTTTTTTACAACCACAAAGTTTTTCTAAATTTGAATTTACCAATTTTTCCCATTCTTTTAACAAGGCGAGAACATCACAAAAATATTTCGATCTTTTGGCTGTCAAGCAAATATTGATCCATTCCAATCCATCCAGTACTGTTGTTGCTATGAATTTTCAAAAATGGGAACTTTTGCCTGGTTCACCCGGTATGTGTAAAGGGTACAGAAACGAAAGGCAGCGTTTGAAAACAGACTACTCTCTCAATATCAAAGCAATAATATTGAAAAATGCCTTGTTTCATTGCCGATATGTTCAATTAGATTCAGTAATTTACCCGGCTTTAATCGGTCATTTCTTTCCGTGGATATGGGAGATTTCTGCACAAGGCCTTTTCAAAACCTGCAAAACGAGTGAAAACGATGATCAAAGTTTCCTTGGTTTTCCGCCCTAACAATAATGACATTTACATTTATTTGCATATTCATATACACATACATGTAATTCCATCCTCTTGGGAGAATGGAATCCCTCTGAATAAGTTTTTCATACTTGGGGTGAAGACTTTGTCATTCTTCCAAGGGGATAGCACGTGCTAAAGCGTGTTCAAGTCATTGCTATGCTGATGTTATTTTTGAATATTTTCAATTATAGTCGTGCTGCATATCCTTATATTCAAACGATGATGGATTTTGAGATTTGTTATGAATTTTGACCCACAGGCAAAAAGACATCAAAAAGATGATAGCCTCTACGATAGATGTTAAGTTGGCCTGCAGACAGGCAGAAAATGACACGGTGTGCACATTGGCCTCAAATTGTGAGTCCTTTCCTTTACTTGAGTAATGATTTAGTTGCTCGCTGATAATGATACATGTAATAGGCTGATGAAATATGGATTTTTGTAGGTTTATTCAAACTATTTATTATTGCTTACATTTAAGGAAGCGTCTAGTACATGCATCTTTTTTATTGGCCACTCCTTTGCTTTTGTGCTAGAGCAGAACTGACACCAACGCACCCAAGATGGGGAGGGGG
Organism: Aurelia coerulea; assembly: GCA_039566865.1. Taxonomy (NCBI): domain Eukaryota; kingdom Metazoa; phylum Cnidaria; class Scyphozoa; order Semaeostomeae; family Ulmaridae; genus Aurelia; species Aurelia coerulea. The sequence goes on from CM076949.1 coordinate 720,348, forward strand.
GGGTACTCGAAATGTATACAGGAGTGTGGTGTCCCAGGAAATCCTGTCCCGGGAAATTGGAGACAAGGAGATATCCTTTGCCAGAAAATTGAGAGTGAATCAACGCAGCTAAGTGATGGTGATTTATAAACAGGACAAAGAAAACGCCTACACGTGCCATTGTTTCTCCAGCTAAACGATATCCACGCCCTTGTCGAAATAATCAAGTACAGTAGGCTAAGTTTAGACATGCATATGCAGCTCTTGAATTGGCTTGTTAACTTTGTCAACTAACTTTAAGGTGATAAGATACCCTGTCTCGGAAAGAATGGCGAAGAAGTACCGTACCATGTCCAAGAATGTTTTTTCAAAAAGCGAAAAATTGAAAGCAACAAGTATCAAAGGACGCATTGTATTTGCCGATGACGCTAGGTTTGCTTAACGTATTTTATTTAATTTTTGCTGCATGTTGTATATTTAAATCGTTGTGTCAACAGACGAGTACGCTAAAGATGGCAGCGAGGAACTTTTTACCAAGATGCATTGCGTTCTTTAATCGAATTCATATAGGATCGTTAAAGATTCGTTATTCGAACGCAATGCATCTTGGTAAAAAGTTCCTCGCCGCCATCTTTAGCGTAATCGTCAATTCCAATTTTCTCATATTCATTCCAAGTCTTAATTTATGAGACCACGCATTATACAATGATTTTCGAAACAGGATAATACAAGTTATTACAAAAGTACCACAGTAAGATGAATTCTTCCTAAACAAAGATAGTCAAACCACACGTGGGCCTAATCAAAACAAACAGAGATTGGAAGTGCGAACGGGTAAAGTCAAAGGTTTCTGCGGCGATGAACAGTCTTTATTTTCGCATTATTTTGAGTGGGAATGATGTTATTTTTTTTTTTAACTAAGAAACACGTAAGACTTTTGGCAGATGGACCAAAAAATTAAGAAAATGCCTACCAGCCTCGGACCTTGGATGAACATGAAACTGGAGAGGTAAATCTTAATAGGGTGGTTGTTGCAAGCACATTGCTGTCGTTCTGTATACAGTACTGGACTATCGTAATCAGATGACATTGTTTCTCTTGCAAAAAGAGGAGTGGCACTCTCTACTGCCAGTCCAATTGGTCTCTTGCACTTTTTGAATTGGTCTCTGCAGTAGTCTGCCCTTTCAAACTCAAGTTCTATAAATTTCACAGCTACAGGTATGTTAGTTTTCTTCTTGGAGCATTCCATTTCTGAAGGACTTGTGTGGAACTGACATCTTCAGGAACATAAGTCCAAGATTACAATAGGCCAGGGAGTGTACGCGTTTAATCATGGCAGTAAAATGCTTGCAGAGCTGCATTTGGCAAGATTTACCTCTCCATTGTCGTGTTCAAGATGCACATAAACATCATACTTTTGACTTTTCATCGCTGCAGGAACCTTTGACTTCACCAAAAATAGTTCCAGGTTACCCGTAGAAACGTTTGGTTTCATCATTACACTTGATACGTAGCCCTCCTTCAAAAGCTTCTACCCTTGCAACTTGTTACAGTATGGGCAATGTTGTCAGGCATGGTTGAACTGTTGTGATGAGTTTTTCGCTCAACTGTACTTCGGAGAACCTTGGCATGTTCTTTAAACTAACACTCCAGTCAGACTGTATTTTTACCAGGACTACATAAGCGCCTTCCGCTTCTCCGTGGTGTTTCTCTGCTTGCAAATCAACTTCTCCTGCCATGCTCGGATCTGTTTTGTGAGAAACCACTCATAAGAAACTCAACTCTCAGATCGCCAAACAATTAAGAAACTCCAGTACTCAGTACTCGGAAAATGTTACTCAAGAAACAATTTATTTTGATCAATAACTTGAGTAATGTCTAAACACCAGAAGAGAGGCTTCAAAACCTTGTTTTGAAATGTTCACGAGGCGAAGGAAGTGCACATGAAGGTTGTTATGGAACCTTAAAGAAACTTGTAAGAAACGTTCAGTACTGAAAATGTGATTATGCTCAAATTAAACTTTCAGTTCTGGCCAAAATTCTAGGTTTCTTATGAAAAGCTACCTGTACTACCATAGAATTTGAAAACACGGGGCCTTTTCCGTTTAAGAACTTGGTGAATTCTGGGAAAATGCTCCCTCGACGCCATCTTTGTGTCAATCAATCAATCAATCAATCAATCAATCAATCAATCAATCTCCTGCTGCTAATTTTACACACAGCCCAGAACTTAATTGACGGGGAAAACAATATTTGATGCTTTCACACGAAATATTTAAGTAGAAATAGAATAATGACATCAAAGGTTTGTTTACTACTAACAAATTATTCAGGCTGTGGTTTTTCAATACAATTAGCAGTACGTAATGAAGGCAAAAGAACCCGCGGTGTTCGGCATAACAGAATGTCAACCACCATTATGCTAACAGCATGGGGGCAGGGGGCTATATTTGGTAATTATTTCTATTTTTAGGCTGAGTTACGCTTAATTAATGAGTGAACGTAGAGACACGAAGCTACCTGTTGTCAGCCTCGTTCCAAATATGAATCGATGTTTCAAAGCCCGTTGCTCTCAAACTATCTACCATGCGCTTATAAACTGAGAATGCCTGTGATTTTGATATGTCAGCTAAGATAAGGAAATTCAATTGGTCCAAATCGGTCTCGTCGCTCTTAAATTGCAAGCAATTTTATAATGATGCTTAATTTCAAAATTTTCCAAAACAGGCCTAAAATCCTTTATCATATTTGCTAGCAATCCAGCCTCGTGATAAGAGAAAATAGATAAAAAGGAATGAATAACAGTTCCAAGTGAAAGTATTTGGTGTAACTTCTTCCCTTTTTATTTTCATCGCGAAATTCTACACATTACGGCCTTGTATTTAAGTTTGCATGTATATTAACATAGAAAAATGTTTGTCTTTCTGAGGGTATGGCGGGGGAAAGGCATTTTTCTCAGTCACTGCAGGCTGCAGATTTACAAAGATAGGCCCAAGACGGAATCATCGTATGAAGTAGCATCGAGAGAACCAGAATATTGTTTCGATAAGCTTGAGCTGCTGAATTGATTGCCTTTAAAATTATCTACAGATGCTGTATAAAAATGAGTAAGCAAACAGAAACTTACGGATATCATTAATATCATGATTAATTTCTAATGCTATATCGCAAACAGTTTTGTTGCATGCATACAGTTATCATTTTGCTTTGTTTTGAATAGACATTTTGCTGTTCTAAAAAAGAATCTGAATCGAACGATATCTCGTAGAATTTTCGAATGTCCACAATAGTGATAGTAGCCTGTGTTCCAGACCCCAAAAGACCCCTTTACTTTTGGGGTCTGGAACTGTATATGAATAAAGCTTTCACTCGATCCAGGTTCTTTCGTAGAACAGCTCATGTGTTGTTTTTGTAATGAAAATTATGACTTTCATCGTAAGTTTTGTTAAATGTATATTTTTATTTGATACTTTACGTTCTTCTTTTGTTATATGGCTGTTGTTACATTTTCGCTGTGTTTTCAATTCGCTCATGTGTAGTTAAGAAAAGGTAGAAGTTAAGTATGACATTAAATGTAAACGATGTAGCAGTATTGATACAGATATAGAGAATTTCTTTCAGAGACGTAGGAAGCATCTCAAACTTGGGGGGGGGGCACGACACTTCAAGGGCACTTTATTATTAAGCTAAAGGGGAAATTCTGAACATAAAGAGGGCACTTCTTTGTTTATTGCAGATTCTTGGGGGAACACGTGCCCTCAGTGTCCCCCCCCGCTGGTTCCTACGTCTCTCATTGCTTCAAGGAACAACTTGTTTCCAAAAAATACATTTTTAGGATGTCCGTTTCTAATTTTCAGGACTTCAAGAGGGTTGCCCTCAATTCCATTTTTCCTGTCAAGCTTTTTAATAAATGAAGTAAGATTTCGAAGGTATTCAATGGGCAATCAAGCCCTGCCCTTGTCAATAGATCTCTTAGCTATTCTACAAAGTAGTGTGAATCGAGCGTTGAAAAACACTTTCATACGAAAAATTTTGCGTGGCGTTAAGAGTTTCAATCACTGTTGTTCTGTTGTTCACATTCGAAAATATCACTGTTGTTCTGTTGTTCACATTCGAAAATTCTCCTTAATGTAAAACAGTATCGTTCGATGAAGATTCTTGTGTAGAACTGCCAAAAGCTCTATTATATATATTATATACTGTTTTGGCTGTTGATTCCCGGCTCCAAATAATCAGATCCCCAATCTAATTGCATAATTCCAAGTCATCCCAGTTTCCTCCGAGATACCCCCTTCAGGACCCAGAACCCTCTGCCATCGTTGCAAGACCAAATATCTTATGTTATCTTGCCTAAAAGCGTAGTATTCTATCAATCCCTACCCTGACCAACCCCCCAGGCAGCCCAGAGGTAAACAATACTTCCTTGCTCAAATTCCCGGAGGCGGGACAAATTTTGTTGGTGAATTTCCGGGGGCCGGGCACTCAGAATATGCATATTCCCTGTAACATTATAAGCAATAGCTCCTAGTATTGTCAAATGGGGGCTAGGGATAAATTGGCTGTTAAATGTCCGGGGCCAGGATTACTTTAAGAGCAAATACCCAGGGGTGTTACCCAAAAAGCCAAATACCTTGTGGGAGGATGGTCAAGGCAGGAATTCAACGAGACATTACAAGTTGCTTCTTTCATTAAAATCAGTTTTGTTTTTGAGAGAAACTATCGAGTAGATTTCTTATTTGTGTTTAATGTTTATAACTTTTACAATTTTTCAATTTTGTTGTTGAATTTGTTTATCGAAAGAATTTTATTTTCTTGTTGTTAGAAGAATTATTTTATCATAGTTGAATCAGCAGAATATATTTATTTATTTGCTACAATTACAAATAATTGTCGTAGAAAATTATCTTTGACATAAAATAGAATAATTACAAATCTCTGTACTTGATTTTGTTTTGTCTATATTTGACATTCAAATCGGATAAAGTCTAATCCCTTTGCTTTTTTGCAAAAATAGGCCGATTTTGAAGATACCGATTTTCGGGCAAAAAGTAAGATTAACCCCTTTGCTTTTTTGCAAAAGTAGGCCGATTTTGAAGATACCGATTTTCGGGCAAAAAGTAAGTTTAACCCCTTTGCTTTTTTGCAAAAATAGGCCGATTTTGAAGATACCGATTTTCGGGCAAAAAGTAAGGTTAACCCCTTTGCTTTTTTGCAAAAATAGGCCGATTTTGAAGATCCCGATTTTCGGGCAAAAAGTAAGGTTAACCCCTTTGCTTTTTTGCAAAAATAGGCCGATTTTGAAGATACCGATTGTCGGTCAAAAAGTAAGGTTAACCCCTTTGCTTTTTTGCAAAAATAGGCCGATTTTGAAGATACCGATTTTCAGGCAAAAAGTAAGGTTAACCCCTTTGCTTTTTTGCAAAAATAGGCCGATTTTGAAGATACCGATTTTCGGGCAAAAAGTAAGGTTAACCCCTTTGCTTTTTTGCGAAAATAGGCCGATTTTGAAGATACCGATTTTCGGGCAAAAAGTAAGGTTAACCCCTTTGCTTTTTTTGCAAAAATAGGCCGATTGTGAAGATACCGATTTTCGGGCAAAAAGTAAGGTTAACCCCTTTGCTTTTTTGCGAAAATAGGCCGATTTTGAAGATACCGATTTTCGGGCAAAAAGTAAGGTTAACCCCTTTGCTTTTTTGCAAAAATAGGCCGATTTTGAAGATACCGATTTTCGGGCAAAAAGTAAGGTTAACCCCTTTGCTTTTTTGCAAAAATAGGCCGATTTTGAAGATACCGATTTTCAGGCAAAAAGTAAGGTTAACCCCTTTGCTTTTTTTGCAAAAAGTAGGCCGATTTTGAAGATACCGATTTTCGGGCAAAAAGTAAGGTTAACCCCTTTGCTTTTTTGCGAAAATAGGCCGATTTTGAAGATACCGATTTTCGGGCAAAAAGTAAGGTTAACCCCTTTGCTTTTTTACCCCTTTGCTTTTTTTGCAAAAATAGGCCGATTTTGAAGATACCGATTTTCGGGCAAAAAGTAAGGTTAACCCCTTTGCTTTTTTGCAAAAATAGGCCGATTTTGAAGATACCGATTTTCGGGCAAAAAGTAAGGTTAACCCCTTTGCTTTTTTGCAAAAATAGGCCGATTTTGAAGATACCGATTTTCGGGCAAAAAGTAAGGTTAACCCCTTTGCATTTTTGCAAAAATAGGCCGATTTTGAAGATACCGATTTTCGGGCAAAAAGTAAGGTTAACCCCTTTGCTTTTTTGCAAATATAGGCTGATTTTGAAGATACCGATTTTCGGGCAAAAAGTAAGGTTAACCCCTTTGCTTTTTTGCAAAAATAGGCCGATTTTGAAGATACCGATTTTCGGGCAAAAAGTAAGGTTAACCCCTTTGCTTTTTTGCAAAAATAGGCCGATTTTGAAGATACCGATTTTCGGGCAAAAAGTAAGGTTAACCCCTTTGCTTTTTTGCAAAAATAGGCCGATTTTGAAGATACCGATTTTCGGGCAAAAAGTAAGGTTAACCCCTTTGCTTTTTTGCAAAAATAGGCCGATTTTGAAGATACCGATTTTCGGGCAAAAAGTAAGGTTAACCCCTTTGCTTTTTTGCAAAAATAGGCCAATTTTGAAGATACCGATTTTCAGGCAAAAAATAAGGTTAACCCCTTTGCTTTTTTGCAAAAATAGGCCGATTTTGAAGATACCGATTTTCAGGCAAAGAGTAAGGTTAACCCCTTTGCTTTTTTTGCAAAAATAGGCCGATTTTGAAGATACCGATTTTCGGGCAAAAAGTAAGATTAACCCCTTTGCTTTTTTGCAAAAATAGGCCGATTTTGAAGATACCGATTTTCGGGCAAAAAGTAAGGTTAACCCCTTTGCTTTTTTGCAAAAATAGGCCGATTTTGAAGATACCGATTTTCGGGCAAAAAGTAAGGTTAACCCCTTTGCTTTTTTGCAAAAATAGGCCGATTTTGAAGATACCGATTTTCAGGCAAAAAGTAAGGTTAACCCCTTTCTTTTTTGCAAAAATAGGCCGATTTTGAAGATACCGATTTTCGGGCAAAAAGTAAGGTTAACCCCTTTGCTTTTTTGCAAAAATAGGCCGATTTTGAAGATACCGATTTTCGGGCAAAAAGTAAGGTTAACCCCTTTGCTTTTTTGCAAAAATAGGCCGATTTTGAAGATACCGATTTTCGGGCAAAAAGTAAGGTTAACCCCTTTGCTTTTTTGCAAAAATAGGCCGATTTTGAAGATACCGATTTTCGGGCAAAAAGTAAGGTTAACCCCTTTGCTTTTTTGCAAAAATAGGCCGATTTTGAAGATACCGATTTTCAGGCAAAAAGTAAGGTTAAACCCTTTGCTTTTTTTGCAAAAATAGGCCGATTTTGAAGATACCGATTTTCGGGCAAAAAGTAAGGTTAACCCCTTTGCTTTTTTGCAAAAATAGGCCGATTTTGAAGATACCGATTTTCGGGCAAAAAGTAAGGTTAACCCCTTTGCTTTTTTGCAAAAATAGGCCGATTTTGAAGATACCGATTTTCGGGCAAAAAGTAAGGTTAACCCCTTTGCTTTTTTGCAAAAATAGGCCGATTTTGAAGATACCGATTTTCGGGCAAAAAGTAAGGTTAACCCCTTTGCTTTTTTGCAAAAATAGGCCGATTTTGAAGATACCGATTTTCGGGCAAAAAGTAAGGTTAACCCCTTTGCTTTTTTGCAAAAATAGGCCGATTTTGAAGATACCGATTTTCGGGCAAAAAGTAAGGTTAACCCCTTTGCTTTTTTGCAAAAATAGGCCGATTTTGAAGATACCGATTTTCGGGCAAAAAGTAAGGTTAACCCCTTTGCTTTTTTGCAAAAATAGGCCGATTTTGAAGATACCGATTTTCTGGCAAAAAGTAAGGTTAACCCCTTTGCTTTTTTGCAAAAATAGGCCGATTTTGAAGATACCGATTTTCGGGCAAAAAGTAAGGTTAACCCCTTTGCTTTTTTGCAAAAATAGGCCGATTTTGAAGATACCGATTTTCGGGCAAAAAGTAAGGTTAACCCCTTTGCTTTTTTGCAAAAATAGGCCGATTTTGAAGATACCGATTTTCAGGCAAAAAGTAAGGTTAAACCCTTTGCTTTTTTGCAAAAATAGGCCGATTTTGAAGATACCGATTTTCGGGCAAAAAGTAAGGTTAACCCCTTTGCTTTTTTGCGAAAATAGGCCGATTTTGAAGATACCGATTTTCGGGCAAAAAGTAAGGTTAACCCCTTTGCTTTTTTGCAAAAATAGGCCGATTTTGAAGATACCGATTTTCGGGCAAAAAGTAAGGTTAACCCCTTTGCTTTTTTGCAAAAATAGGCCGATTTTGAAGATACCGATTTTCGGGCAAAAAGTAAGGTTAACCCCTTTGCTTTTTTGCAAAAATAGGCCGATTTTGAAGATACCGATTTTCGGGCAAAAAGTAAGGTTAACCCCTTTGCTTTTTTGCAAAAATAGGCCGATTTTGAAGATACCGATTTTCGGGCAAAAAGTAAGGTTAACCCCTTTGCTTTTTTGCAAAAATAGGCCGATTTTGAAGATACCGATTTTCAGGCAAAAAGTAAGGTTAACCCCTTTGCTTTTTTGCAAAAATAGGCCGATTTTGAAGATACCGATTTTCGGGCAAAAAGTAAGGTTAACCCCTTTGCTTTTTTGCAAAAATAGGCCGATTTTGAAGATACCGATTTTCGGGCAAAAAGTAAGGTTAACCCCTTTGCTTTTTTGCAAAAATAGGCCGATTTTGAAGATACCGATTTTCGGGCAAAAAGTAAGGTTAACCCCTTTGCTTTTTTTACATATATAGGCCGATTTTGAAGATACCGATTTTCGGGCAAAAAGTAAGGTTAACCCCTTTGCTTTTTTGCAAAAATAGGCCGATTTTGAAGATACCGATTTTCGGGCAAAAAGTAAGGTTAACCCCTTTGCTTTTTTGCAAAAATAGGCCGATTTTGAAGATACCGATTTTCGGGCAAAAAGTAAGGTTAACCCCTTTGCTTTTTTGCAAAAATAGGCCGATTTTGAAGATACCGATTTTCGGGCAAAAAGTAAGGTTAACCCCTTTGCTTTTTTGCAAAAATAGGCCGATTTTGAAGATACCGATTTTCGGGCAAAAAGTAAGGTTAACCCCTTTGCTTTTTTTACAAATATAGGCCGATTTTGAAGATACCGATTTTCGGGCAAAAAGTAAGGTTAACCCCTTTGCTTTTTTGCAAAAATAGGCCGATTTTGAAGATACCGATTTTCGGTCAAAAAGTAAGGTTAACCCCTTTGCTTTTTTGCAAAAATAGGCCGATTTTGAAGATACCGATTTTTGGCAAAAAGTAAGGTTAACCCCTTTGCTTTTTTGCAAAAATAGGCCGATTTTGAAGATACCGATTTTCGGGCAAAAAGTAAGGTTAACCCCTTTGCTTTTTTGCAAAAATAGGCCGATTTTGAAGATACCGATTTTCGGGCAAAAAGTAAGGTTAACCCCTTTGCTTTTTTGCAAAATTAGGCCGATTTTGAAGATACCGACTTTCGGGCAAAAAGTAAGGTTAACCCCTTTGCTTTTTTGCAAAAATAGGCCGATTTTGAAGATACCGATTTTCGGGCAAAAAGTAAGGTTAACCTCTTTGCTTTTTTGCAAAAATAGTCCGATTTTGAAGATACCGATTTTCAGGCAAAAAGTAAGGTTAACCCCTTTGCTTTTTTGCAAAAATAGGCCGATTTTGAAGATACCGATTTTCGGGCAAAAAGTAAGGTTAACCCCTTTGCTTTTTTGCAAAAATAGGCCGATTTTGAAGATACCGATTTTCGGGCAAAAAGTAAGGTTAACCCCTTTGCTTTTTTGGAAAAATAGGCCGATTTTGAAAATACCGATTTTTGGGCAAAAAGTAAGGCTATTGGTTTGATCCACTTCCAAAATCATTGGATTATTAAACTCTGGGTTCTGATAGAAATGAGGTTGCATGTTTCAATTTCGGATTCCTTCTTCGTATCTTCGTACTTTTAGTGAAATTTAGAGAAAAGAAATCGCTTCTGAAGTGAAATAACAGCGTTTTTGATGAGTGAATCTTTTAAACGAGACAAATGAAAGTGAAACTGCAAATGGCACTCGGAATGTGAGTTAATGTGGCAATAAATACTAATTACATGAGAAAGAGAATTATACAACAAATATTTACTCTACGTTTTATATAATTTCTTATGATTTATTTGACGGCTGTTTCATTTCATTCTTAACATTTTGAAAAATATCCACATAAACCAAGAAGCGATAATGGGCAACAAGTTAACGCTATCTGAACAACCTTAAAACCTCACTACAGTCTCATTAAAAGGACTTCAGACACTTCGTTATTGGTGTTTACAGAAATCTTTGATACCTTCATTATTTTCAGAATTATTCTGTTTTCTCTGATTGAACGAATTCACGAAAAGGTTTGAAGAAATAAGCATTGCTGTGAATCCCAAATCAATGGAAGAAAAATGGCATTATCTTCAGGAGAACCATAGTTTATGAAGGTCTTTAATATGGTGGAAAGGAAAAATCTACGATTTAGCAATTTTATGATGTCACAACCGGAAAACTGTTTGAAACCAAGAAGACGCAGGAAATATCACAGCAGGAAATATAAAGATAATCAAGACATCAAAATTGCCAATGAAAACTTATAACAAAGTACCTGACGTTCCTTTTAAGCCACAAAGATTCATTAACCAATCGTGAATGTTTTTTTCTCGAATATTTGATTCCTATGCAGTAAACGGCTGCTTGCCTACAGGCCTAAAACTTGCTGACAGGCCTCAATTTGCCACCAGCCTAAAATTTGACGGTCTGTCGACGAGCAGGGACCTTGGGTAGCTAGCGAAACGATCATGTGTATGGGCGTATTATTTTGTGCTATTCGTAACTTACTTTGGGTTCCACTTGTCTCCGTTCGTTCACTTTAAAAAGCCAGTATGACCGACGGTCTTTGCGGGCAAGCTGAAATTGCATACTGTCTGAAAATCGAATTTGGCCTAAGCAGCAACAATGGATCCACACTATAGAATTTGAAAAAATGTTTAACTTTAGCCGTTCCATCAGTTCAACTACAGCACAGTGGATCTATAGTTTCCATTTAGGCCAAATTTGATTTTCAGACAGTCTGAAATTGCAGTGTGCCCGCAAAGGACCCTCTCGGCTCTCTATAACCTCGTCAAACGAACATGAATTGCAATTCAAACATTTGAGATCTGCTTGCCAAGCAAAAAATCTTGTCCATTTGGGAACTAAGCAAAACACTTCCTAACGAAAACTGCTGAATGCCCCATGTGTCCTAGTCTTTTGCGATATTGGCAAACGGGAAAACATTGCTTTGCAATTAAAGGGGCCTTTGCAACCGACATGCTTTGTGAATACATCTCTTTGTGGTATCTTGTTTGTCGCCATTTTCATGGTAAATGTGACACGTGCAAGGTATGCTGGTTGTAAAGGCCTCTCTATTCCTCAAATGTCTCGTAAGCGACATTGCTCTCTAAGCAAAGGCTCTGTGGAACAGTAGTTTTCAGCTACCGTTATAAAACATATACTATTTGTTATCCTTGGTGTATTACGCAAGGAGGAATCATGATGCAAGAAGGCTGGCTGAAAAATAAAGCAAAAGATTGTTTAAATGAGGCTTTTTACGATAAAGAATTTCAAAGATTCTTTGAAGCCATTCCTTTGAAATAAATAGGTCATAGAATTTAACCTTTTTAAAGATTTGGAGCCTGTGCTAAGAATATGTGCTTGTACAAGATGAATTTTTGGTAAAGATAGGTTTACGAAAGAGGGATCTCCTTGGCTTGTTGCGATGAAAACCGATACCTTTGGGTCTTGTTAGGTCAGGGAGGGGGATTCGGTCCAGCCTTCTATCTTGTCACTGACTTCTTGTATACACTCCAAAGTGAACTATATACATCTAGTGCAATTTACTTCAAGTTGTCCATCTAAATGTTTATTCCATTTACGTGCTTAGTCCATTTACGTATATCAACGTTCATTCAAAAATTACAGTAAGTAAGTCAGCAACTTTGCTACTTCGAAATATTCAACGAGAATTTATCAATTCCTGAAGGGAGTTAAAAATCAACATTTCCATGGATCTAGCCACTAAACCTGAACTCTTTGGATGAAAACTATTTTACACTAGATATGACACTGGGGGGCAATTTTCCGTGATCCCCATTGCGAAACGATGGCACAGTAGGATAAAACGCGTTCTTGAAGGGACTGGAGACTTTACGTAGCCTGCGTATAGAGTCTGCACACAAGTTGGACTATTAAGGAGTTCTCGCTATCTGTGCTAACAATGCAATAGCGTTGCAAGGAAAGTGGACACATCCACCCATTGTAATCCAGGGTCTCTTGCGCAGCACGATACAATTTCAAACTGTCTAAAACCAAATTTGCCCGAAGTAGAAACTATACAGGGTGTCCCAAAAAATTGTGCCCCGTTTGCCTGAAGATGGCAACAAAACGGCAAAACATTCTAGCCAAACTTTTGCATGATGTTGCTCTTCAGATATTCAGCTAAAGTTTGCTACCATTTCCGTAAAAATCTGTTGAAAAATGATGGAGCTATGACCTTCAGGGACCAAATTTGCCTGATGACTGAAACCGGCGGTCGGCCATTTTGTCTAACTATTTGCAGCGAATAATGGCTTCATGGATGAAATAAAACAGCAACCTCCAATGTCATAGCTCTCGTGAAAATTCTGATAATCATCAGAGAGTTCAACTATTTCTTACACCTCACAGAAACTATTTCTTCCCTCACATGAAGCTATTTATCGATACAAAATAGAAAACAATATGGCCGACCGCTGGTTTCAGTCATCAGGCAAATTTGGTCTTCTGAAGGTCATAGCTCCATCATTTTTCAACGGGTTTTCACGGGGATGGCATCAAACTTTATTTGAACATCTGAAGAGCAACATCATATAAAAGTTTAGTGACAATCTTTTGCCGTTTTGATACCATCTTCAGGCAAACGGGGCACAATTTTTTTGGGACACCCTGTAGATCCATTGTGTAGTAGTTGAGATAACAGATCACTTCGACCAAAGTCAAATTTTTCTATTAGTTCAGCTACTGCATTTTGGATCCACGGTTTCCGCTTAAGGCTAATTTCCAGTCAGTAGAATTTTCCGAGATGGCGGAATTTTAGACAATAAAAGGTCGCTCAGCCGTAGCTTTTTATTCAATTCCAGAGTGACTTTTTCTCTCGCATACAATAGAAATTCCGCCCGCTCGGAAAATTCCACTGACTGGAAATCAGCCTTAAGGCTGTGATTTTCAGACTGTGATTTTGAGTTTCAGCGTGCCCGCAAAGGACCATGGGTGACAATGAGTCTTTAAAATTGAGATGGTTTTGTCAAGGAGGGCGCTTTGCCGCATTTGTCCTTCAGCGCTTATCCTTCAAAGTAATGAAAGAAAACTTTTGTAAAAAAACGGTGATCACGATCAAATTTCCTGCCAAAGTCATCATCAGTGTAACATGCACACGGAGCTTTAAAATTCCGAAAGCTAGAACGAGGCCAAATTCTTATATGGTTGGTAACTGAGGAATAAATTGAACGCTTCCACCGTCCTTGAACTGCACGGAATTCGAAATAGACCTTTTAGCTATCTAGCAACCAAGTCCAGAAAGAGTTCCAGGGAAAATTCTCCGAAAAAAAGGAATGTTGAGTCCCGCATCAATTTTGAACGAAATGAGGGTGTGTTCTGGATGTGTTAAACATTTTGCCTCTCTTTTACAAGACTTTTTGTCGGTCCGTGGCAGAATACTTAGCACCAGGAACGATTGAAATGTAAACAATGAACATTCGAACTTTGCACGTCGATCATTTGAACCAATCGAAACAAATTCCAAGAGCATTTCTAAATAGCTAAATGGCCTATTGTCAATCAAAATATTCTCGAATCAATGCGTAACGCCGAAAGCGCATTCTTTACGATCTTGCACGAATTATTGCGGTCGCAACGGTCATACGTGATTTTCGGAGGAGAAACTTCGTTCATTATCTATGCTGTCTTTGCTTGATTGCGAGTGAAAGTTTTTCTTTGAGTTACTCATAATTTTCGCTCCAGTTCGTACCATAATCTGCGCCTCTTCGTTTGCACGTCGAATTTCTTTCATCCATTCGTCGTATTCCGTTTCGCTCTGCAAAAATAATGGAAATTCGATGTCAAAGAAATCCCTTTTAAAGGTTGATACTACACTACATGGTGTCCACAAACTGTGCCCTGTTTGTGTGACTGCTGTGGAGGAGCTGTAACTTTCATTGTACTGTTTCTACACAATTGCATAAGATAGCGTTCGACTTAGAGTTTGAGACCTTGTTTGAGTCAATCTGATAAGTGGTTACTGATTTATGGGAGAGGAAAGGCAGAATTTTTTAATCATTTTTTTTTTCATTTAATATTATTTATACACAAATTAACCCTTCAGCAAATATATAACATCTATTTACAATGATAAAAACCTTATGAATAAAAACCTACAGCCCTATAAAACTTAATCCTTGCTGTTCTTCCAGGGAGTTGTGTTTGGCTTGAGAGTCTAGCTCTTTAGATGCGTTTTAAGTTGTTTTTTAAAACGATCAAGTGTCGGTAACTCGCGGATTTCAGAATAAGTGGTAGCTTCAAAAACAGCACCTTTAACAGCCAGCCATTACATTCTTCAACCACCTACAGACAATGACTATGATGATTATTGTAAACAAAGAAAAGAAAAAGGATTATTTACCTCTGCTCGCAGAAAATGTTCTTTTTGGTCTCTTGTGGTCATTTTAATACATTTAAAACCTTTTATTTGGCATTCTTCAATTGAAAATATGTCTTCAAATGGTAGAAGATTTTTCTGTGAATTCTGAAACAAAATGGGAAGATATTATTACTCAAATAAAATTCAACCTTCAATCTTATTCAATAAATATCCAAACAGAAATCAGAATCTTTCTTTTGTCAATAAAAACAGAGTGTGCTAAAAAGTTAATTGCATATTCGACAGCTCACAGACAATTATTTCACTTCACTCTTGACAGTTAGAAATACCAAAAAGTGTGCAAATAGGAAAAGATTAATTTTCTATTGACTGTCAATTGGGGAAGAACTTTTTGGCAGACACGGTACAAACTATCGTCAGGTCCCTTGCCAAAATGAGGTGAACTAGATTTTGAATGCAGATCGAGATAGCTAAATTAAGGAAGAATTAATAGAAGAAAAAGCTCATCTTCTACCTGCAAGGAGCCTCTTTCAATAGAATTAATTTCCTTGATTCATTAAGACACATTACGCATTAGCCACAGACACAACGTACTGAAATAAATTTTTATTGCATTACAAAGTAAATTAAGCCAATT
The DNA here is from genome assembly GCA_039566865.1 of Aurelia coerulea. Taxonomy (NCBI): domain Eukaryota; kingdom Metazoa; phylum Cnidaria; class Scyphozoa; order Semaeostomeae; family Ulmaridae; genus Aurelia; species Aurelia coerulea. The sequence continues at coordinate 735,724 of CM076949.1, forward strand.
CTAACTAAAACACTACTGCAAAGTATCTTGTCTAGCAAGTATGTAGCCCTAAATAACATATCAGTTATAGGTAGTCCTTGATTAACATATCAGTTATTTGCAGTCAATGAAGCTTAAGAGACCTGTTGCGTTCCACAAGCATCATTCCTGGGCTCGCAGCTGTTTATGCCTCAATAAAATTTGCACAGATATCTGAAGGTGGCCGACAAGCTACACCCCGTCACTCGTACACCAAAGTAAGTTAGTAAAACAGATATCGACATTTAGCTGTCCACCTGAACAGTTAAGACGAAATTTCTCCGAGCGCAAAATGAAATAACATGACTGTAACAAATAAAACAAAAAGTATAACATACCATTTGTTCTCCACGCCATTCAATTCTGTTAGGAAAAAGATAAAAGTACTTTCTTTGCCATTGTGATTGAAAAGGACCTCCAAGTTTGTTTAAAAACCCATGAAGTAAACAGTCACTTGATTCGGTCATTTCTGAAAGAGGAACAAAGAATTTATTATTCTTTCAGTCAGATAAATTTTAAAGTAGATTTGAGCATATCTACCATTAATTTATATATTTGCCGATATCATCATCTTGATATCCAGGGAGCCGTAGCCCTTTAAGCGGGGATTCTTTTTATTAACTCATCCGGTACATATTGACTTAATCACTTCTTCAAAATAAGCTCAGACCGGTCTTGTGACGCAAATACCCCTATCTAGACGCATTGATAATGGACCTGTGCTAGATCAGACAATTTTATAACTCAAACATGTGTCGTGCGAGGAAGTTTACTATTCAGGCCAGACACTTCATTAATTACTTGTAATATGTTTATCAATCAAAAGACTGGATTATCACTGGAAAGATTTGCCCGCAAAAAATATTTACATTACAATGTCCTAGTTGTAGTATCAAATGCACAGCAAAAATTGCAACACACCCCCAAAGGAACGCAGTTTTAAATGAAATATGTTTTGTTGGTCTGCTGAGAAAATAAATTGCATTTAGCAGAACTAAAAAATGGAAATTAACCTAAAAATCCCCACCCAAGAACCAAAACTTTCAGGAACTGATGCTCAGCTTCTTTTTAGAAGGCATTCAGTATACTGGTAGAAAGGAACCTTTGGGCTAAAATTTTGGAGGAAATTTGGCTGAGCTTTGAGAAAATTGCATTCATATTGAAAAGAAAGATTCTCGATGAACAAACTATGTCAATTAAATGGATTCTGCACGGTACACGACCTTATAAAGAAGCACAATCCTTGATGGAGTTGTATAAGCTACACTTCTAAAGCCACGACTTTCTCTCCCTAATGCAAGCAAAAGGTAGCATATAAATTGCAAATGAAGATATTTTCTACAGGTTTGAGCTCCGTTGAATCAGCCCGTGCAATCAGATTTTTCAAACCATCAGCGATTTTGCAGCTACAGCTGGATTCTGAGCAACATGTTTTAAATCTGTTCAGCCTGAACATATGACAGCCCATTGCAGGCTGAAGACATCCTAAGAAATGCGCCTTTTGTTTACTAAAATCTTGTACGGCCCTTATACATTTTAAATTTCAGAATTAACAAGCTGTGTGATGCTACGTTACAAAAGTGAAGGCCCTTATATGCAAGTTTTACGGTGTGAAACTTTTTCATTGCAAACAGCATTGGAACGATCACATCAAATTTACATCGTAGCGAACATCATTTCTCCCTTCTTGGAAGAAAACAGAGATCACATAAGAGCATAACAGAATCATTCCTTCATCAAAAATAGAAGTAAAAAGAAAATGAAACTAACCAATATGGCTCATGTTTATCCTCGTTCCTTTCTTGAGTTCCATCTTGTCTGTTTCTTGGTTCACGACGTCAAACACAGTTTCTGCAAATTAATCAAATAATGTTTAAAACTCGCACAACAAGATGTGCACCTCCTACTCGCCACTCCGTTCCCTGGACTAAACTGAGACTAAGTACCTTAATTGCACACAGAATTTAAATAGTTTCGCTAACAACCAATTTTTTGTACAAAGTCATGATTAATTCATGATAATTCGAAATTAAGATAATAAGTTAACCATGAAATTAAATGTGATGGCTGCAGGCTGAACAAAAAGAGAGATAATCACTCAAGAATCGTTTCACAGAAAATAAAAGAAGCCATAGTCAAGGAAGGTCAAACCTTTTATAACTTTAATTCAATATTAGGTGAAGCAGTGGATAGTAAGGGAGAGATCTTCAATAATAAACTCAAAAGTTCTTCTCATATCATCGGATCAAGGAAGGTCAAGCCTTTTTAGTTTAGATTTAAATCTCAGAAGTCGTTTTACTTGATCAAATAGATAACAAGAAGAAATCCTCGTTCACCTAGAAGATCCATAATCATTCAAATGTTTCCTCGTATCATTTGTGGGAAGGTAGGATTAGTGAAAATCGAGATTTTAGTTTTTTCCTCAATCTTGGACATCATATTACTTGATCTTGTAGATAGTAGAGAAGATATTCTCGTTCAAGAAAGTCACCTATTTCCTTTGCAATCAAACTCTTAAGTCTCAGATCAAAACGAGCGACATTACTCAAAAATTTCCTCATATTACAGGCTCATATTACGTGATCAAGAGGACATCCGCTCAGTCAAATTGAATTTATATTTAAGCGCTTTCCAATAAACTTCATAGATAAGGCTGGCGCTTCATGCAGGATGGACCATACTTGGAGAGTCTGCGCGCAGCCTATACCTGGGCAGGCACTGGTCTTATATGGAAAGTGGTAGCAAAACACAAAAGCAAATTCTAAATTTCAATCATCAAGGAAATCATAGGACTTAAAGGGGCTCCGTCGCCAATTGTAAAAAATCTGTAAACACCACTGTCTCAGGAACGTGTCTATCGTTTTCTGCAGGTGGCATCCAAGCCACCAAGAAATAACCATCAAAAATCCACTTTTATCCGAGCAATCGTCAGAGATATAAATGTTTGGTTTGTTACTCTGTGAAGTACAAAGATTTATCTGCAAAATAATGCTTTCATTTTGAAAAAAACGTTGAAAATCAGTGTGATCTTGCCTTAAAAAACTGCAAATTATGGTTTCGACAAAAACTTGGAGACGTTAAGATTGTCAATAAAATTTGTAATGATCAACGAAATCCTTCAGGCTCAACAAATGTCCTGTGAATCTAATTGGTATGTCAGCCAGAAGATAGTAACTTAAAATTCCCCTCACATTACTCGATCTGGTAGATAGCAAAGGAGCTATACTTGGTCTGTTTTTCCGTGCAAATTCTGTACTTCTGTCTCCATGAAGATCCTGTAGCTTTAATTTTCAATAAAATATGCAATGATTAAGGAAATCTTTTGGTAGTGACATAATAAGCGTTGGTAAAATCTAATTTATGGGCATTCACGCCTGAGATGTGATTAGATGTTTAGCAAGATAGATGGAGTGGGAACTAAGAAATAAGGGCAAGTTACAGCTGCAGAAGTAAGGTGCTTTGCTAAATTAATCCAATTCTATACAAGACAAGATTAATTCCTTACAGACATTTCAGCTGCATCGAGGATAAGGATTCTTTCGCAAGAAAAATGTTTTGAAATTCATTACAACTTAGGAAGTAGCTACCGTGTGTTATGCAAGTAAAACATAATCTAAAAACCCAGCTTAAACACGCGTCCTACATCCAAGTCCTAAACCTGATCACGCCTACCCAAAAATAGACTTGAGCAATAACAGGACAGAATAAAACAATGAAAGAATATTTGGCTAAAGGACCGAGTAAATGACAGTACAGTTTGGGAAATAAATGGAGAGAAAGGCCTCTTCCACACAAAATAAACTTTTAGCAAATCTACAACGCATAAATTGATAAAATTAATACCTGCAATCTCCTGCTGCCATCTTTCTGAATTGATATAATTGAAATTCTTGTACAATGCCTGATCAGCATCAGATAGCTGCAAAGATAGGTTTGATATTTAGTTGAAGTATTAATTTGCTCTGCTTACAATGCATATTACTAATTACTCACTTTTTACTCACCATGAGCAAAAAGAGACATGAAGATCTCAATTTGCAATTAATATATAATGGGAAATTACTAGAGTTGAGATTAGGAAACGATAAAGAAGAACTTGAGTAAGTTGTCATTATATCTTTAACAGCACAATGAGTTAACTACGTAGTAAAATCACGATGAGAGTAGCTTAGGCCAGTCATCGTAGCTTAGGCCATTACTCATTTGGTCTCCTGCTGCGCATGATTACACTGTTTACAAGCTATTTTACACTACTTCGCGGACGATACAACGGGGGGGGGGGCCTACCGCGTCTACTCCATAGCGATCACATGAAAAAGGGGGAAGTATATAAAGCTGCACGTAACTTTTACAAAAAAGAAAGGAAATTTACAGAAAGAGACGCAGTGGTTGTGTGATTCAACAGCCGAAGGGTATGAATTCGAACCATTAATCCTTTGATTGCTAGTTAAGCATGCTACAACCGAGCCATACGATCCCCGCCATATTAGATTTGAAAAGTTTGAATGATATGGCTGAAGGTCTACTGTGATCGATCGAATAGTTAATGAAACTAGAAGACTAAAAGCTGGGCCATAATAAGATCATTCTTTGCTCAAGAAGCTACAGGGCAGACTGGAAAAATCCTCTATTTGGGATGGTTCCCCTTTAATGACGCAAAGACACGATTTCCAATACTGCAATCTGCCACACATCTGTTTACCACAAAGTGTAAAACCTGCCATGTAACTAAAGGTTTAGGGATTCCAAACGCAAAAATCTTCTGGATTAGAAAGATACAGTATCAATTATTGGCTTTAATTTCTATCTAAATATCTTAGCCGAGCTAAAGGATCGCCTCATATTGATAAAAATCGGCCAGCCAAATTGATCGCAATTCCTGGGGCGAAGTGATCTATCGATACGGTGATCTGATGTATACATGCCCGCCAAAGGAATTCTTTGGAGCTTGGGTCATACAACCAAAGTCGGCCAATTGGAACCACTGAGACGAGCAGAAAATGGCCTTAACAATACCGTTCGATTCGGACACTTTTTCATAATAGCTAAAAGGTCTATTGGCGGATGACCTCACCTGATAACGTTCGGGGTTGAAGTCAACAAGGTTGGAAACAAAAAGTAATTAAGATATTGCATGTTTTGGAACTAGCTCATTCGCCTACTTTGCTTGTTATCTAAGTTGAGGAAAAACGGGAGGAAACAATTCATGCAGATGCGTGGTATGTGACAAAACTTGTTTTCATACACAGTTGAACAGACCTGATCAGTCTGCCAGGACAGAAGTTACATAAAATTCATATTAGTGAGCTCAAATTTAGAGTGAAAAACATCGGCTGAGTCTCAGTCGGTATCTTTCTGCTGTCTATTGAAAAGTACGTTCGAAGTCTGGTTTCGCACACCCACATGCTAAATGTGATTAAAAACAGTAGATAGGCTGGGTACTTATACAACAAAATCTTCGCTTTGGGAGAAACTCCCGTCTGTTATGGCAAATGTCCTGTTCCTCTCTTACATAATAAAGTCTATTGCGTATGTTAGTAGACTGACTACATGAATCTCAGTTTTCCGGATTGAACTTAACGATGGTTATAGCTAGACTTATGATATCTCGTCCCTTGTTTCCCTGCGTTCTTTAATCTGCAGATATTTCTTGCTCAATAGGGACTCATATCATTGCATTACTCTTATAAAGTGTGGCCACTTAGGCCAATATGGTGCGGATCCGTATTGACCAATCAAATTGCTAGAATTTAGTTTTCAACCAATAAGGAGGTGCCATTTAGACAGTTGTTGTTGTTGCTTACAAAAACGGTTGATACGGCCTAGCTGTGATGGATCTATTTTGTTTCTACATAGGAAGATTACTCCTTGAAAGGTATGTATTTTGCGATAAGTAGGTCCGGAAAACATCATTCTTAGCAAATCAATATATCTTTAAACCAGCAAATCAAAGAACGCAGGGAAACAAGGCAAATGATACGGAAATCAAAGAACGCAGGGAAACAAGGAACGAAATGTCATAAGTCTAGGTTATAGCTTCAAACAATGCAGCTTCAAAACAGAGACTACTTAGGCCAAATGAGCCGCATTTAGGGGCGCATCTAATCAAACATCGACTTTCTTGATATGCTCAGACCACGTGCCTATTCCTAGCATTTGATTGGCTGATTAAATCAAAGTTCGATTTTTCGAAGAGAAGTGACGTTCGAAGTGACGCTCCATCTTTCGTTCGACGTTCGAAGGACAGAAAACGTTCGATCTTTTTCAGATTTTTCGTAGGATTTTAGTCTGTGTGTAGAATCTGTTTGGTTGTGGGTCATTGTCTGAGTGAAAATAAAAAGATCAGATTAAAAACATTGAATTAATAGAAGGAATCACGTCGTTAGTCTGGTACATAAGTGCAGATGCTTGGAAAAATTCTTACTGTTTACAACAGACCGGAGACACAAGGCAGGGAAGTTCCTCCCTGGTAATATTCCCACCTGCAGCAAAAACCAAACCTTTTCGAGTCTCTGAATCCGCAAAGCGATGATAAATGTATGGGGGGAAAACGAGATTTTTGCCTGAATTCTGTTTCTGAGCTGTGCAGCAGGGCAGGAAAACACACGCGGAGGCGAGAAGAAATCTTGCAGAAAGGTTCCGATTTTAGAAAGAACCAAAAATCCTGTATTACTAGGAAAAGAACGAAAAGGAATCCATAAAGAGGAAGACGAAAGGCAAGGAAAAGTAGTTTGCAAGAGAATATGTGAAAAAAAGGCAGCGAAGGAAAGTTGAAGTCAGCTAAGAGGGTAAAAAGAGACTATCATTGTCGCATCAACAGCACATCATACAAGGTAGGAAATTTTTAAACATTAATGCAGCTTCGCAAGAAATGAGAAGTTTTTTCAGTACTACTTTGAAGTCTTCTCCCTGTAACCGTGAAAAACTGTCCAGTAAGTTTATAATCAGCACTTACCAATTTGAAATTCCAGCATATACTGTTAATCTCACCGAACAAACAGTTACATGTCGGCCTCGTCTAGTTAGAAGGTTTCCCAAAGAACGCTTCCCAAATTTGAATTTAAATATCTCTTGACCTGCGTGTTCTCGCAAAACAAGTAAGACATTTTTCTACAAGCGTGATACACTCTTTTTTTTATAAGAATATTTTAAATTTTGTCCAGCCTCGATATTCTTAAAAAAGTTTCGTTTTGAGCCTGAACATATTCCTAAAGTATTTATGTCAGTCATGCAATTCTCTGTTATGAATATCACAAAACAGGCAACTGCTGAAAAATGAGACACAAATATGCCAGCTGAGGCTGGCAATATCCTTATAATATTCTTAAAAATTGGATGATTCTGAGCCTGAATATTCTTATAAACATTATTCTTATAAAAGAAAAGAGTGTAATGGAGTTACTATTTGAGCACTAGATTGAAAGAGTCGAACAATTGACACAAAGAATCAGGTGTTCTCAAATTTAAAACAACTTTTCAAGCTCTTAGTAAACGTTTTACTTGTTTTGCTAGGATATGCAGATCAAGAGAATCTCAGTTTAAAACTGGAAGCTTTTTTGAGACACCCTGTATATAAGAGTTTTATGCAACGACAATAAACCTTTTAGCTATTCTGAAAAGAATCGGAATCGAACGATATTTTGCTACATTTTGTAGAATTTTCGAATATGCACAATAGTGATAGAAGTTCTAACACCACTCGATCGAACCTCGCGTATAAAAATATACAAAATAACGCTCGATCGAGGCTCTTTTGTAGAATAGCTAAAAGGTAAGAACATTTTAAAGTATACAATACCTTAATTCCCTTGACATCATCTTCATCAAAAGATCCAATATCAAAAGCATCTGCAGCATTCACTTCACCTCGTGGTGGGATAAGAGGCGGCTGTAACTGAAATAGGAGATAGGATGAGTAATAAAATGTATCCAATGTTTGAAAAGGCAGACTATAAACAGTACGCAACCAATCTAAAACATTCCAACATCCTTTGCCTTGATTGGGGGGATATCAACGTAAAAGCCCTATTTAGCCCCCTCTCTATTAAGCCCCTCTCTTTAATAAGCCCCTCCCTTCTGTGCCAAAATTGTTAATGATGAGCCCCCTCTCTATTAAGCCCCCCTTCCACATACAGTTAAGCCCGAAATTATTCATACCTATGCCAAATTCTGAGTATTTTGCATCGTTCTATTTGAGGACCAATTTTACTGTGGCTGAAGTTTCGTAAGAATGTGATAAAAGGCTGAAACAAGTGCTACAAGAGACATTTCAAGGAATGAAATATCTTGTGAATTGGCTAGGAAATATAACGATTGAAAATACTCCAAATTTGGCGAAGGTATGAATAATTTCGGGCTTAACTGTATATCAAATGCCAGAGGGACATAGGCTTATAAACTTGGAGCTTTACAAACATTTGGAAGCTATGCTCTGGTGCTTCAATTTCAGATGAAGAAAAAGTTGGCACATATATTTACCTTTAATAATTCAACTTGTTTCCATTCGACATCTTTGAAAAATGGATGCACTTTTATTTCATCCACTCTAAAAAATAAGGAAAGTTGCCTTCAGGTAATATCATTACAGAATTTAGAACACTCTAACAGTAGCACAGAAAAAGCGTAAAAAACTTGCAGCATCGTCCAATATATTCAGGATTTGAACAATCATCCTATGACTACTTTGAAAAAAAAACCATGTTTTTTTAATGCTATTAAAACATTTAAAAGTTCCAGCTCTCAGGTGACCCAATAAAAAGTAAAACTTTTTGAAAAATCAGCAGATTATGTTACCAATTTTGGAATTTTCTTCTTGTGTATTTGTTTAAGGACCAAATAATTTTAATAGATGATCGTTATTTTATTCAACTGTGAGACGGATGAAGAAATAAAGGCACGAAAAATATGTATTGAGCAATAGTATGTTTGCGAGATATTGAATATTTTAGCCAAAAAGCTATCCCATTCGATTTCTTATGAACTTTCGAGTTTTACATGATAAAACAACTTTGTCAAGGACGTAGGCAGCGATTTTAAGTGGTATTGCAGGGCAGAATGAATCAAGAAAACTGATTACTATCTCGAGGGAGAGGAAATTAGGATATTTTGGGGATTTTATATGGCTAAATAACATCTACAGAACACTGTTAGGATATATAGATGGAAAGAGAGGCAGAGGTCGACCAATGGTTAGCTGGTATGACAACATCAAGGAGTGAACCGGTATGCAATATGATTGGGCAACAAGAATAGCAATGGAAAGAGAAAAGTGGAGGGCTTCAGTGTCACCCAACGTCGAAAGATACAGAACACGAAGAAGAGGAAGATTGCAGGGCAGAAAATTGAAATTGAAAATAACTACCAGTGATTTTGCAGTATGCTTCAAACCCTGGTGACTTCTAATGGCACAAATTCCCATAAATTCAAAGCAGTTTCAAGACTTTTATAATCAAACTTTGATGATCTTTCAAAAAGTTTCACGTCCATCTGTGCTAGCATTCAATTACCTGAGAAATATGTGTTACTCTCCACATATTTCTCACTTCTGTCACCAGATGATGGCTTACAGAAACAAAGGCAAGACCTACCCAATGAGTCAGCGATAACAAAACAAGTAAATGAAGTTTGAAAACTGCTTACCCGTTGCCTTTACAACCAAGTCGCTGTGAGACATCACGTTGCAGAAATCCACCCAATAGGGACTTCATTTGATCGCTGAATTCATCCGGGAATTTGACATCCTTGAAAAGAAAATAATGTATTGAACTAGGCGTCCTAAAATAAAAGCAATACATTTAACTGGCTTTTTAACGAAGATTGTGATTCAATAGACCTTTAGCTATTCTGAAAAGAATCAGAATCGAACGATAATTTGCTACGTTTTGTAGAATTTTCGAATGTGCACAATAGTGATAGAAGCTCCAACGCCACTTGATCGAACCGCGCGTATAAAGATGTATAAAAGTAACGCTCGATCCAGGCTCTTTGTAGAATAGCTAAAAGGTCTATTAGTCTGTAATAGCAATATTGATGAAGGAGTTTACACCTGTTTTGAAGGATTTTGAGAACAAGTATTTTTATACAATCGCCCGTAACTTGAGAACGATAAGACCTTTTCAAACTATATTTTCTTATCTGAGTCGATGCTACATTAGTTGCACAGGTATTTTCAGTTTATTAGAATTAGGTCGAAGGTTTGAGTGCAGCAGGCTTTCAAAAGTCTAAGCATTATTCAACCAGCGTTTTGTTGAAATTGGTCTGTAATATCAATTTGAATGATAACTTATGATCTTAGATAATAAACTTGAACCTCGACACTTTAATGTTCAAAATCTATGTCTTATATGATCTTAATCCAGACAGGGTAAATTTACGATTAGCTACACACAAGAAATTTAGAAAAATGGCCTAATGAACATATGTTATCCACAGGATAGGAGTTTTATGTAATGAGATTGGGACTGTTAATGTACCATTGTCAGAGTCATTTTGTCGATTTCATACTTGTCCTTGGTTTTCTGTTGTCGAAATGGGCTGTGTCTGAAAATAGCGAAGGAGAGCAAATTACGAAGAGCAATGAATACATGAATATAAAATCGGTCTTCTTCAAACGAAGGAATCTTACAGTGGTGGGGTCGAGGCTAGGAGTGGGAAAATAGCAGACCACAACAGCAATGCTCCCAGAAATATTTCAAAAATGGCAGAAAGAACAATGGAAGGGCAATGAAAATTATATTTGATTCAATCGTTCTGTAATTCAGTATTAATGGCAAAATAGCAGTTTATTATAATTCCTCTATCAATTAAAATAACTGTCCACTCAGTTTATGCAGTATATACTGAAATGACTGCTTTGAAAACCTTTTACTCCAAACCTCGTCTCTTTTATGAAATCAAATTTTTGTGAAAGAATTTGGTGTCTTTCATTCTGCTTCACAAATTATGATAAAAGTATTTGTTTCATGTATACCCAGCAAATAAGGGGAGCAGTCAGTGACAAAAACTGAAAGGTTTCGAAGAAGAAAGTTCATTGATTTTCACTTGCTCATATATGGTCTCATCCAGGAAGTAAAGTATTTTTTCCAGCCCTGGTCAATGGATTGCACTATCAAAGCACTTCTTCATCTCACAGCAAAGTGACATGTCACATATATTTTTGCAAGCTTTTAACATGAAATACCACTAGATATCAAAATTGATTCTTGCCCTTCCAGCAAAATAGCTAAGAGGTTGGATTACGGCTTTAGCTGGAAGTATTTTCCGACCTTATCACACCTTTGATGGTTTCTCGAATGAAACTGAGGCTACTGCAAAATAGTACTCACCCTCGTAGTAATTTGTAGAGCATGCATCCGAATGAGAACCAGTCAGCTGATGAATCATAACATACACCCTTCTGTAGTACTTCTGGAGCCATATAGCCATGTGTGCCCCTACGATTCGATCAAAAATGTGATGTATCATTCATGATGTACCATGTCCCAATGTACCAGTGTACAAATGTACCATGTAGCAATATGGCACATACAGGGCACAACATTTTGGACCAACAAATTTTCTATCGCAACTCTTCTTAATTTTTTCAACCAATATGATTTAAAAATGATTTGCTTCGAGACAGATATAAAACCCTGTTTCTTTTCCAGAGCAAGTCACTTAGCAGCAGTTTCTGCATATAGTTGCTGTTGTTGCAAAAAAAATCCAAAGAATGACAAAACAGATCTTATACTACAAAGAATCATTGTCGAATTGGAGGTGGCCTAGACTCGCTTGCCTCAAAATTAGAAAGCAACGTAAAAATGGGGCTAATACCACAAGAATGCATTCGCAATAAAATTATACTGCCGCATTAGTGCAAAAGAATGCAAACATGAATTGAATACTGTCACGTAGTTGATTTCAGATGTGACATTGTCTCCTTGAGATCGCACATAGGACAATAAACACCAGCAATACTGCATAATACTTACACACAAGCATGAGGCTTTTTCTTGGAGAAATCACACGCTAGTCCAAGATCTGATATTCTGACATGACCATGCTCATCCAGCAGTATGTTAGCGGGCTAAAATAGCAAGCATAAATTATTAGTTTCGAGTTAATCCATAAGTCGTGAGTTAATTCCGTAAGTAGAAGCTCTTTGGGCAGCTGATTTCAAAACTCCGTGTTGCGAAACCATGCATCTATTCACTGATCCTTTATGATACGATTAGATATAGTTGGTTTTGAAACACTGGAGAGAGTATTTTTTGATGCGGAGGCTGATCGCCTTTAATCTTACAGCAAAAGATGGTAAATTAATTGGCCTACATTGATACTTATACAGCGGGATGTACAGTGGTACTTTCTATTTGCGAGTAAACTCTCCAGGGGAAAGATACAGTGCTCAACATAAACTATGCACATATTATTTCGTAAGCATATTATTGCTGCTTAACACTTCTTTACTGCCGATGTAAAGCTTAGCTTCTTACAAACCTTTAAATCTCTGTAGCATACGTATCTTCTGTGCATGTGTTCAAGACCAAGGATAACTTCAGCGGCATAAAATAACATCTACGAAAACAAAAGAAGCACTGTTAAGAAAAGTTACCCCCTGTGTGTTCGTGTTATAGACAGCCTAATGGTCGACCTCGATTGATTGATTGATTGATTGATTGATTTATTTATCTGAGAAGAAAATGTTTAAGTGTATGTGTGTTTTAAATAATGGTTTTCAAACTCAAAACCCAATATAGGTATGAAGCTACCTAAGTACGATTTATTGATTGATTGATTGATTGATTGATTGATTGATTGATTGACTGAATTGTAGACAACCAAGAAATAACAAAGATAACTAAAAATAGATAAACAAGGGCCTATGAAAATTTTTAGGTTAGAGGCCTTCTTGGCCTAGATGCCTTATTATATAAAAAAAGATAATTGAAATTAGATAATAATGATTCTGAATTTAAAAAACTGCTTTTTAGATAAATTGGAAAAACATTGCCAAAGGAATGAAATCAATGAAAATAGTTGGTAATGATTACATAAATACTTAGCTCTCTTTATGTACAGTAGGCAAACGTGATCCGTGCTCCTAGCGCTTTTGCGCATCCCTAAACTTACATTTTCAAGCCATAATACATTAATATCTTCTTGAATCACTTCAAACAAACATGAAATATATTCTATAAGATTAATATACCTCTTCTTCACTGAAAACACCGTGTTGTGTTAAATGATAGTGTAAATCACCGCCTGAAATAAAATAAAGAAGTGGAGTGGTACTGCAAGTGAATTGATACAATGGGAAAAGACTCTTTACACGTATATTTATAATACCAAGTCATTTTGCGGTTTTTCTCGCATTTCATGGGCAAAAAAAATTTCAGTAAATTCAACTTTATGAAACTTCATTAGTTGCAAATCAACCGAAAAAGGCCCTAAAGGTAAAGCACTTGATCAAATTTAATCTAGCACTATAATGTAAAATATTATTTAAAGATTTCATCGAGTGTAGGGAGGATTAAAGATCTTAGATATGTGAATTATTCGGTTGTCAAAATCTATGTCTCCATTCTTTTGCACCAATGCGGCAGTATGACTTTATTGTGAATGCGTTCTTGTGGTATTAACCCCAATTTTACGTCGCTCTTTATTTTCGAAGCAAGCAAGTTTAGGCCACCTCCAATTCGACAATGTTGCTTTTCAGTACAACATCTGTTTTGGTCATTTGTTGGATATATGTTTTGCAACAACAGCAACTAAATGTAGAAATTGCTGCCTTGTGACTTGCTCTGGAAAAGAGGTGCGTTTTATATCTGTCTCGAGGCAAATCATTGTCAGATCATATTCGTTGAAAACTAGAAGAAAAGTTGCGATAGAAAATTAGTTGCTCCAAAATTTTGTGCTCTGTATGATTCATATTGCTACATGGTACATTTGTATTTCAGTACACTGGTACATTCCTCACTTGATCAAATTGTAAGGAATCTATCATACAGAAGAATAGGCAAGAACAGTTAATCTCTCTCAAGAGCTACCATTCTAAACCATCCAGTACAGAATGCCAGAACGAAGGAATGAAATTAAACTAAGAAAACTCACCATTCATTAGATCCAAAACGAAACATAATTTGTCAGTTGTTTGAAATGCATACGTCATACACACTATGAATGGACAATTTACCTAAAGTAATTGAAAAAAAAATGAAGAGTTTATTGAGACGTAAGTAGATCTAGCAAGAGAGAAATAATTTGAGAGATCATTTGAAGAAGCGATATAGCATTATGTATATTTGATGACATACCTCACAGTAACTCAACGGTGTTAACAATAGCTTAGCTAGGGGGACTGGGTCAATCTGAAAATAATTTCGGTCATTGACAGCTTAATCTGTCTCAGTTTTTCTGCTGTGCCAATATAGATTTTAAGTACAACAAATCTATAATCGGTTTGAGCTTCTGTCTGGGAGAGATGACTTTTAGGAGAGGCACTAGGATGGATCAGTGGTAGCCCGTTGGCCCACCACTCAGTGTGGTCATATCAAGTGGAAGGACCATAGGATGTTACTTCGATAAATTTAGCTCCTCAGTGTGTCTGAAGCCGAGTCTAAAGCTGCCTTCACATGCAGGAAGAAATAAGCAACAGACTTTAACATATGTGAATATGCACCAACTTACCATGGATAGCATGACTCTTTCATTAAGTGCCAACGTTTCACCTTGTTTCAGTTTTATCCTTTTCTTGTCTAAGCATTTCATAGCGTACCTAGAAGATCGAGTGTAAGGAAGATTAAAGATGTTAGATCTGTGAATCATTCAGTTGTTAGAAACGAAGAAAACTGACGAGTATGGTGTTAATAGCTACTGTCCATGCTCTGTTGATGCTCAACATCTAGCGTCAAGGCGCAAGAGTCGAGTGCATTTGCTTCAACTTTACCTCATTTAATTAATTCTTTGTTTACCTAAGGATATCAGGGTCTAAAAAGCAAGCAGAATTTGTGAGTAAAATGTTTACGTTCTTGAATTTACAAGCTTAATCACGTGAAGCAAATTTGCTAGCCCCAGTAGATATTGTCCTTATAAGGAGGCTACATTGTAAAATTTTGCCGGAAACCAAACCAAAATACTTGTTGAACTCATGAAAAGATGCCCTTCTCATTTAAAGACTCGCGTAAAGACTCTTTGGCAACCGGCATGCATTCCAGCCTTATATGACCAAATTTCATTCTGCATGAAAATAATTGTATGATATCACTCAAGACAGCAGTACGCCGTGAAAGAGGGAAGGCCGTCCTGGCCGTACAGAATCACTGAAATTGATAAATGTGTGTAGAAAATTTCACTTGAATCATATGAAATCCTTCAAATTCACGTAAAGCAAAACCAAAAATTGCAATGCATGCTGGCTGCGCAAGAGCTTTTAACAAATGTTCAGAGTTTCCATCAACAATAATCGTTTACAGGGGCTGTACAACCCGTGCTCTCTGCGTGGCACTGTGCGTCAAATCATCGAATGTGTTTACGCTAACCAGAACAGCTATTAGCTAATGGCGATCTTGCACAGAGAATAGTAATCCAAAGTATCTGCGACAATCTTGGTGATCAAAGCTTTGGTGGAGGATTGTTTCATTTTTCTAACGCCGAATATTTGAAAGTTTTAATGGATATCAAAAGTTCCATCATATTTCATAGACTTAGACAAGAAAACACTGCAATGAAACTTACGTAGAAGCTGTGATGAAACTGGCCGCCATTAAAAACCCAAGGCTTTAGTCACGTGCGTGGGTTGTCCCGTACTTTCCGATTGTTTACAAAGTTCTTGTACAGCAGCCCCTTTAAAGGGAGTACAAAGACCAGCAGCCTTTGCCATCGTTTGTCTTTGTTTTTGTGAATTTCGTACAGTCAGTTATTCTGGAAGCTGTGCAGAGCAAGTCGCTGACGGCGCAAAAGGCATGCTGGCCTTTGTACTCCCTTCAAAGTTATTTACCTAAACGCTTGGAGATGAAATGATAAAAAATCTTACATTTTTCCAGTGTCGGCTTTCCTGCAGCCATACACCTCTCCGAATCCTCCTCTGCCAATAATTCGATGTACACTGAAGTCATTCATACTTAGCTGTAAAAAAGAAAATATAATCATTTCAGGACGTTTTGCTACACGTTTTCATCTGACACTGGTCAAAGCAAGATAATAGACCTAGAGCTATTTTTAAAATTTTCAATTGAATAGGAAAAAACCTTCTACATTTTGATCTTCAATATTCAAGTGATCCGCGGGAGAGCCTCATCTTGTGTACATTCGAAAATTTGACAAACGTCTTCAAAATTTAGAAAGATGTCATTCAATCCAGAATCTTTTGCGGAATAGCCGCAAGTTTTATTACTGGGCTTTCACGTCAAGCTTCGGATCACACAAGTAGGTAGTCACGTATGGAGCCCTTGTTATGATGTTCATGTCGTTAGGTGGGGACCAAATCACCATCCTCTGAACTGTTTTGGCTGCACTGTCAGAGGATTACGCCACTGCGCCAAAACACTGTCAAATCAGTGGATGAAATTCGACAGAGGGGAAATAAAAAAAGAAGCAGTGCATTGATGAGAAAGGAGCAAATTTAAATTCAAGCCATTTAAATTCTCGAAGGGTCAACGGAAGAGGTAAACAACTTCTTTTTTGTGGGCAAAGAATGGTTTTTAGTATTCATAGGCCCAGCCTCTAAGGTCAAGTAAGAAGTAATACTGCCATAGAGGCTAATACTGCCATAGGATATTTCTTCCTTTAAAAGACTTTATTCATCACTCACAAATCGCGCTCAAAGTCCTTGAAACAAAACTGGTCAATAGTTTTTGCACTATGTTGGAATAAAAGATAATTTAGTTGACTTCCTAGATATACACTATAATGTGCAGTCAAGCGAATTAACTTTGAGAAAATTTTACCATAGGGAAATTTTACCGTCAAATGTGCGCTGCAAGGAAGTATAAAATTTCCTCGGCCACTTCATATCTGATTCAGATGCAATTTATCTTATTCCTTTACTGGTAGTATGCTTTGAACCTATACTTACATGTAAATTGAGCTCTAAATTTTTCCATTGTAAAAATCTAACGTATTTCTCACTGCAAGGAAATGAAAAATAGGTCAAATTTTAGCAGAGAATGTGAGAATGTCAAATGGTCATTGTCAAGGAAGAATTCCCATTTCAAAAAATCATTTTGGAAATGTTTTAACTTTTTCAATAAATAATGGTAATGCTTTCATTATCAAGAAAGATTTGCCATTTCAAACATCCTTGGAAAAGGAGGCGAATTATTCATAACAATTCGAACTTATTTATCGTTTAAAAATTTTCCCTTTGCGAGGCGAATACATAATAACGAGTAAGCAAGGAGGCTACGGGGCTTTATCATTGGGGGGGGGGGCGTTATTCAATTTCCTGGGGTCCCTGTGGCAAAACTCTCAAGTACTTTCCGACGTCACAATCGATCCTCCAAACCGAGGCTAACCTTATCGAGTACTCTTACAAAATGGCGACGGCATTGGGCCTAACTTACCAAAATGTGGTACGAATTCACAACAGAAAGAGATCTCAAAACTTGGAAAGAACTCACAATTGATGTTCGGCAGTTGGTAAGGTTGCTATTTTAGCAAGAAGACGTGAGTCGAGAAGACGCCAGCAGAATTCTTTTGTTCATTAATTGTATAAATCTCCTGGGGCTTTGTGTAAGTTCTGTTATGAAATCAACAACCCGAAAAGTGTACTTTTGAAGGCCGCTCGCTCACCCCGGACTTGTCCTTTAAAGAAAGGCGAATACATAACAACGAGTAAGTAAGATTTACTCACCATTTTAAAAACTTCTCAAAAATTCTTCCTCTCAAGCTGTCCCTAATTTCTTTGTCATATGGCTAAATTGGGAACAAAGGCAAAAATATCAACATTTAGAAGCTCGTAAGAAACTTTCGGTAGCAAATATTTCCTAAGACATACGGAACCTGCTAAAGGCCTAGGATCTAAAGTTACTCGTCAAAAATGGGTGTAGTCAATTAATAAAATATTCTCCATAGAAAATAGTAACAACAAACTGAAAACAGAAATTGAGAATGCAACATGACAAAAACGATAACGAATATGGTATGAATAATAATGATGAATATATAAATTTCCAATATTTTGTCCTGCCATGCAGGACTGCTCCAGGGCTGTTGTATGACAGCTACGTTTTGGATTAAAATATATGCAACGATTTGAAAAACAAAAGTCCCGCATGGCAGGACAAAATATTGGCTATTTATGAATTCATCATTATTAATCGTACCATATTCGCAGTGGTTTTTGTTGTGTTGCGTTGTTCCTGGTTTTCTACTTCATTTCGTATTTACATCATCTCAAGCACACCCATTAATATTGGATCCAACAACCACTGTTGATTTTGTGGCATGTTCTTTTCACATTTGCTATACTACAAAACATACTTCCACGGTGTTTCCAGTGACGTAGATACCAATATGGCAACACATTTCCATTCTACAGGTGTCTTTTGTTGATTTTACAGACGATTAAACAAATAATCAGTCCACAAGATGGCATAAAATCTGATTGATTATGATCTGTGTAACTGCAAATGTGAGCAGCTTATCTTAAAGACAGCAGGCTTTTGTGTGAGTCATAAATAAGGCTTGATCGCAAGGCTATTTTCGTCCCTCAGAAAATTTATCTTCGCTAAATACGGACTAACTACAGAAGGTGAAGGGGAAGGTGAAGTTGCGTTTTCAGCGCCAAGCGCTGGGATCGCAGAAATAGAGCAGACCTAATCGAGTCTGCGACCCCTTGTCATGACGCTCAAGTGGTGGGGTCCTACCGGGTATCGAACCCGCTCCGCCTGATTGTTCTGGCTGCAAAGTCAGAGGATTACAACACTGCGCCACAACACAATACAGAAGCCAACGAGGGCAGATTTTGTAATACAATAGCATCAGTTGCCTTTGTTTGATACCAGAATTCAAAGCGATTAGAGATTGCAGACAAAGGAAATTCTCTCAACCAGAAATTCAAAACAAACAAAGCCATGAAAGTTGTTCAGAGCCCAAGAAGGCGAACCGTTGCCTTGTGCATGCGATGAAGGGTGGTTTTAAGAGTCATGAGTCATGAGTTCATAACGAAAGAAGAAGGACAAATCTTAGAGATTAATGTCTAAGAGATTAGAATTTCACAGGTAAAACAGATGTGAGATACAACATGTAGTATAACATGGCCAAAGACATGCTGCATACAATCCTTTATTCAATGATACAAGAAATACTGCAGTTGTCGGTATTATACCACACTTTCTGTTGCATCAGTTTTGACGTGAAATAGTGCAGCTTAAAATACTACGTTGATATATGGTGCTGTATTTCACTATCGTTTTACATGTGGTTGGTAAAATAACTGTGTCATACTCACTTCAAATAAATTGACAGGAACTTCTCCTCTGAGTAAAAGTTTCCTCACATGTTCGGTCGCAGTGAATGAGAATGACTGAAATAAAAAGATGCAAAAATAAATATATAAGAAAGGAAGGAAGATATAAATAAAAAAATAAGAAATAAATACTTTCTTTATCAAAACCGAATCCGTGAAAGTTTTTTCCTCTGAGACAACTTCATTTGATGGCGCTGCGAAAGCTTATTCAAAAAATTCATGAAACGTTTCTTCTAGCAGCAAAAAGATTCTTTCTGCGAAAATATCTTCCTTTAAAGTAGTACAAAGGCGTGTAAAGAAACGTAGCGGGTGAGACAAAAAGAATCCTCGTTTGAAATGCTACTACTCCCTGGATATCAAAAAATTGATATTGGCAAATATATTATTTGACGGTGGACTTATTCAAATCTATCTCAAAATATACCAGACTGAGATCGGCCCTCCCTTCGGAAATTAAGGGGGAAAGCCCACTTTAGCAAACCTTCACAACATGCTCAAGTTAGCATAGCTTCCAAATCTTTAACTCGGCGTAAAAAGGTGGGTGTAAAATTCTGTGATCTATTTCTTCCGATTGAGTGGCTTGAAACAAACTTTAGTTACTTATCTTTAATTCTACCGTTGGACGTTTCAGAAGCTTTTCATATTTTTCGAAATTTCAGCGTATACTGCAATCCAACTCATTTGAGGGTGTGACGTCATCAAATTTCTAAATCATAAATCAGAAAATTGACAGACTTTTGCTTGATACCATATTGTAGACATCCATAAACTATGGTTTTCTTCGAAATTATTTCATGTTGCTTCAAACAGGTTAGAAATTACGATGGTTTAAAGTTTTTTTGAAAACTTTTCTTGAATTCTTGAAAGAGTAGAAAAACACTTTAATCCTGAAAATATTGAAGATTTCAGAAAAGTCCAACGATAGAATTATAGCGAAATAGCTAAAGTTTCTTTGAAGTCATTCAGTTCAAAGAAATAAGTAACTGAATTTTACACCAGCCTTTTTAAAGATTTGGAACCTATGCTGCACAAGTTACGACCAAGTATTTGCCAATGAACAGTAGCCTTCCACATTGTTTTTTTATTCATCCGCTATTTTTGAGAAATATCATTTGCGATTAATTCATTGTATCACAAGTAAATATACTATAAGCATGCAACTAAAATGGCAATCTGGAAAGAGGAATATATGCCCTTACAAATAGCAAAATATATTTATCAAGGAACGATAGAACCTTTAAAAAAATAAAGAAGACATTATAAACATTTTCACTTCTGTCTTTCAACCTTAAAAGTTCTCTCGACGATCAATTGCAAGGCAAAAAATTTCTTTTTCCAAAAGAATCAAGAAAATTATACGTAGGCACCTATGAGTAATAAATTATGAATGAATAAAAAGGTCTTTTTCGGAGCTACAAATTTCCATGAATAAAAAAATACGAATTTTCCGATTCCTTGTTCACAAAGGACTACTTCCTAAGTCAAAAATGAGCTTCTTCGAGAATTGCTGCGACAAGAATACCACATTTTGCTGAAATTCAAAATTCTGAGGGCGTTCTTGATATCTAAGCCAAACTTTTGAAAGAAATATAGATGATTTTCAAGGCTGTATTACGTAACAAATGTCACATCTCTGAAGCTGGTTATCCCTTTGCTTTAATGAGGCCTTTTAAGACCTGTTCCTATACGAGGATCTTAGAATCCCGTACGCTGTTTTGAAGAGCGATTTGTCGCTCATACGGGGGTGAGCTAACCGCTTACAGGGCTAAATCGGAGAAATTCCCACCCGCCTGCCTAGACAGAACTTGGGCACGTGCTAAAATGGGACACACAGCCATTGTCTAAACGAGCAACGCATGGGCAGTAAAGACGTTTTCATCTCGGTAGACGGGATAGAGTGTTCACATGGAAATTTTGACCACGCCTTCCAAGATCTTGCCAGTGCTCCAGTGAGATCTCGCTAAGCGGGCCCGCTCGCCTATGGTTGAACAGAGGACAAAATTTCTGTGGGAATTTCGGATGAGATGAGATCTCGGCAAACGTTACAGCCTGGTAAGCATTCAGGCTCACTTTCATATGAACAGGCCCTTTGATCGAGCCCGTGGCAAAACCTAATCACAATAATATGATTAAAATAAACAAGGAATATTTACAACGTTAGTATAACTGAAAAGTCACCAGTCATTGTGAATATCTGCGATTTTACACAAACATTTTCAACAAAAAGTATCGCTATGAGATGCTATTTGATACATATTTCAGAGCGTAGTTTTAAACCCCTTTGAGTGAGACGAATTATGAAGATCCTGCTTGTAGAATAGAGATCGAAAATACAATGTTTGAGAAATGAAAAACCTTACGTGAGAGCAGGAAAGTAACTCCTTCATGATATAATTATCAAATATTTCTCGAGCTTGTTGTAGCCTTTCTTCAACTCCTTGTTTCTTTTCGTATTCTTTGATCTATGAAAAGAGAAATCGAATTATATATACGATATACGCAGAATTATGAAACTAAAATTTTAAGAAAGATAATTTGAGTCTTGCAGAATAACTATAGCCAAAAACATACTACAAATCTCATCACACGACCTAAACTGAAATAATTAACTCTTTCTGGACAGAAGCAAAAGCCCATTGTCCCTACTAACTGAGACGACAATCTATTAAGGGCATAAGTTTATTTATACGCGACTCAATTCGGAAGGAAAGAAAGAAACAACGGTCATGGAAAGTGTGTTGAAAGCTGCTATTTGATATTTTCATGTTCTTATCTTTGTCTATACGGCCATTTAAATATCGTTTGCAGAACGTTAGAGCCACGAAACGTCGGTACGATAAACCTTTTAGCGATTCTACAAAAGAGCCTGGATCGAGCGATATTTTTATATGTTTATACAAAAGGTTCGATCGAGTGGCGTTAAAGCTTCCATCACTGTTGTGCACATTCGAAAATTCTTCAAGACGTATAAAATATCGTTCGATTCAGATTCTTTTTCAGAATAGCTAAAAGGTATATTGTTTAAGGGCGTGTAATACTGTATGAATAGCGCTTCAAGGAACATGCTGTTAGCAGTTAGCACTCAAAAAATTAGCATTCATGAGTTTCACATCATGACGTAACTTCTAGCCACAACACAGGGGCGGAGTGAGATCTTAGAGCATTATAAATTAGTTTCAAGATCGTTTGCAGAGTGTTTGAGCCTCGCAACGTCGGTACAATCGTTCAAACGTGAAATACTATACTTATAGCGTTTGAAGGAACATGCTGTTAGGAGTTAACAGTCAAACGTTATCTCGTTTATGAATATGAAATATTAAAGAAGGTGGATGAAATTAATCAAGATTTTGAAAATAACCACCAGTTAGTTTTATGAAATAACGAACAAATAATATTTCTTGAGAGGTGACCCCCGTCTGAGGTCCGTCCACAAACATATAGATTATTAAAGAGAAGGATTGACAGGATATTGCTGTTTCACTGATCGGTGTTAGCTTGCTGCACAGCGCAGTGAACGTAATTTGAGATCAAATCAATCAACCTCAACTAAAGTCAGTGGTTATGTTATCCAAAGCTTCGCACAGATGAGAGTCAAATCACCACATCGGCCATTCATTCAAATTCGACGGAAAATGTGTCGAAAGTATTCTTTTTTCGAAATTTTGTCAGTGTTTTCCGACACAAATTGCTTGGAATGAAAAAGATTTGAATTGCTTCTGAAGCGATGACTCTCGCAAAAATGCACCTAATATAGAAAATGCGTTTTCCCAACTCTAACGCGTTCGTACTTTATTGTGAACCAAGCCTAAGGAGATATGTATCCTTGATATGTATTAAAATTGACATGAAACACGCTTCACAATCTTCAAAACATTTGTTACAAACGCTCACGACTTACTGAGCTCAAGGCCTAACACTTTGAATTCATTATGTATGAAATGATTTTATCAGCTGAGTTTTAATAGGCATGTTTGTTTATGGAGCTATCTTACATCTCCATCTCACTACCTAAGATACAAATTTAAAGCACGCTTCACAATCTCGAAAACCATTTATTACATGTTCGCAACTTACCAAGCTCCAGAAATAATAAAGCTTGTTACCCCGACAACTATAAGGAGGTAATTCTTCAAACAGATCTAATAAATATAAATTATTAATTAGAGTTAAAATTCGAATAGGAAAGTTATAATACCCGTAGTATTTCACTAAAATACAGGATTATAAATTGTTGAAAATTTAAATATGCCACTTTGCTTCCAGTAGCCGACAAACCATAATTATAGATATTTCTCAAGATTAATGCTTTACAGATGATACTAGCAAACTATTTAAATATGTAACAACCAATAAATGCTTCCTAAAACAAAAGCTGTTACTCAATTCACGAAACAGTCTATCTTACATGAAATCCAAACTTTTTAAAAGTACTGAATTCCCCAGAAATTAAATGTACTTGGCCTATTATCCACTAGACTGATTACGATGAGTCCCATTACACCAGACCGAGACCGCTCTTATTTCAATAGCGATAACTACGACCATACCATCAGTCTAATTATCCACCCCATAATGAACCTTTTAGCTATTCTGCAAAAAAGAGTCTGGCTCGAGCTATGCAATATTTTGAGACAATTTCAAACGAAAGGTTCGAATGAGTGGCGTTAGAGCTTCTTTCACTTTTGTGCACATTCGAAAATCCCATGAAATATATAAAAAGATCGTTCGATTCAGCTTCTCTTTTAGAATAGTTAAAAGGTTTATTGCGGGCTAACAAAGGCTAAAACACTGTAAACTTTTTCTCCCAAACTATAAAATGTTTGATGTCATTGCCTGACATCAAATGTGAGACAGACAGGGGACAGGCATTTACTTTTTCTTTTAGTTTGTTGTTCTTTCTTTCAGTATATTGTAATTTTTGAATTGTAAGTGCCTTTCATGGTGGGAACTCAGATGACTTAGTGTCTATTCCCGTCATGATAGGCACAGTAGATGTACTTGTTGAGTTTTGTATATTTTAATTGATTATATAAAACAAAAACAAAAACACTGTAAACAACTACAACTTTTCTCAGTGGGTCTTGTATTAAACAAAGTGCTTGTTGACAGCATGGGCACGAAAATTTTCGCACAGCAAAGACATAGCTTCTTGCAGGGCCAAATGAAAATGCATTAACGTTCACTACTATGATATGCTACTTCATGAAACTACCTCCACCAAAATGACTTCTTGATTCGTGAGAAAACAAATGGCCTAAAATTCTGCGAAGATATCCAAACTCAAGTTTATCCTTCCTGGTTTTAACAGTTCCTTTAGTTTTCAGCAAACCTAGAATTGAGCCTATAAAATAGATTGAAATAGTTTCTAGAAATACAGGGTGTTTGGAAAAAAGCAACCAAACTTTATTCCAGATTCTTCAGAAAATGATAAATGTTAATCAATTTGACGCACACTACCTAAAAGCAGAATCTATCTTCTCTCCAATGATACCCAGGTTGGTTGTAATAATTGATTATCTATTACTTGATTGACGTATTCGTTAAGTATGGCCTATTTCAGATGCTGGAAAATGATAGGACATTTGCATAGACGAAACCCTATCTGTGTAATCTATCTTAATTTTACCATTCTTAAAGGGGCTCCGTCGTCAAAATGTAAACAAAACGATGATTTTTGCAGGTTTTTCAAAGGTTATATCACACAGGATTTTCATATTTTTTCAAAATGAAAGTTGCTGTTTGGGCATTAATCCTTGTACTTCACTTAGGAACAAACCAAACATTCATATCTTCTACGATTGCTCGGATGTAAGTGGATTTTCAACGGTCACTTTTTGGTGGCTTGGGTGAAGCCACCAAACAAACTGCAGAGAACAGTTCACGGATTTGTATATTGTTTGACGACGGAGCCCCTTTAATAAATGCATCTCGTGGGGATAAATTTGTCCTTTTCCTACATTAAGGCATCACCTCAAAATGCTTCTAAGCCTGAAGTGTTTGGCAAGATCCGTTTTGTAAGTTTTTATGGTAAAACAGGCGTTGATTTTACTTTGACAGCATGCTGCATTTGAACACATTTGAAATCGGCCATACTTACAATAAAATAAATTAAATGATGAATAATTAAATTAATGTATGCAAACTGCATACAATTAGAAAGCAGATAGATTGTACTTTCAGACGGCATACATCGGCATACTCATTGAACACGTTGCTATCATATCTTTTAATAAATTCAGCGTCTGACTCGATTAAAGCGAATGAACCTTTGATTTACGTTACGCTTGCTTCTGCTTGTACCTAGACAATACGTTACAACAAATATTAGCAAGGCGATCGCAAAGAATTCATTGGTTCCAATTTTAGCAATGTTTACTATTCAACTGCTGTGTTTAACATGTTTTCTTTATAAATTGAGGGCGATTCTCTTTCAGGGATAACCAACAATCTTCAACCTTAATAACACATTTTTCATTTATGTAGAATCTGCAAAGAGTTCTTAAACTAGGGGTCCCGTGCCTGGATGCGGCATGCATAGTGGGCTGAGATTAACTTTAAATAGCTAGAAACCCTTCCACCCACTTAAAATAAATTAATGAAAAAATTTTCCTTCAAAAGGTCGACCGAACTGAAACAATTTCATATCAAGAATACATTGATAAAACTTGTTAGTTAAATTGGTACAAACAAGAAGATAGGATCAGATAAAATCATTTTGAATTACGTACAAAGCTTTATCGAAATTTTATCAAAGTTTATCGTAGTCACAATCGATACGGTCGATACGAATGTTTGTACGAAACGCGTGCGCTGAGAATACGTACTTTCTGGAGATTTTAATCTGTGAATATTACTGACATGCTTCTCAAATATGGTTTCCACAAGGCGTATATATTCGCGTGAAGCGAATTAATTCGAAAAAGAATCCGAATCGAACTTATCAGTTTTGAAGAATTTTCGAATGTGCATACTAATCGAGCCTCTCGTATGAAAATGTAAAAATATGTTGCTCAATTCAAGCCCTTTCGTCGTTAAAAGTAGTTCACGAGATTCGCCTCGTGGAGATACATGAACTATATAGTCCTCAAAATTGAGAATTAAATTGATGTAGTAGCTTGCGTGCAGACTTTACTTTCCACTGCGAAGGACAGCCACTGCGAAGGAGATCTACTTCAATAGCCTGCGTGCAGACTTTACCTTCCACTGCGAAGGACAGCCACTGCGAAGGAGATCTACTTCAATAGCCTGCGTGCAGACTTTACCTTCCACTGCGAAGGACAGCCACTGCGAAGGAGATCTACTTCAATAGCCTGCGTGCAGACTTTACCTTCCACTGCGAAGGACAGCCACTGCGAAGGAGATCTACTTCAATAGCCTGCGTGCAGACTTTACCTTCCACTGCGCTATTGAAGTAGATGACTAACATCATAAATTTTAATCAAGGACTCAGTTTCCTAATACGACAATAGCTAGCCATGGTAAACTAAAACAAGAAGCCTGTCGCGCTCAACGAAAACAGTCGACAACAACGAATGTAATAATAATATGAAGCATTTTCATGCAAACAACACAGCTAACAAGACAAGGAAGTCTTGAAAGTTGATTTAGCGAAACCCTGATTTAAATAAAACAATAAACTAAAAGCAGTACAACAAAAGTTAGATGCAGTTATTGATGGATTATTCGTCAAGAAAGGGGCTTGAATGACGCAGTACTTCGTTATGAGCTCCATTTGTGTACCACAAAAACTTTAAACAATTTGAAAAAGAACTCCATTGCCTGAATGGTGGTTTGAACTAATGTCAAATGTTGAGAATATCTTTATAACTTACAAGCATAGGGCTCAAATCTTTCAAATCTTGAAAATGGTGGGTGTAAATTCTATTAAGTTTTTCTTTGAATTGAATTGATTGAAAGGAACTTATGGTACCTTGCTGTAAATCTGCAGTGGAAATTTTTTGATATCTCGATTTTTTTCAAAATGGTGGCATTTTAATCATTTTTGGGAGAATTCGTAGAAAATTTTGCAAATAGTAAAATCATCGTAAATCCTAAACAAATTGAGGAACCACAGTTTATGAAGATCTACAATATGGTGGCAAGCAGAAATCTGTCGCTCTTCTGGTTTCGGATTTAGAAATTTGATGACGTCATACCCTCAAATATAATAATTGCTGCCATTTTGAAACTGATCAAGATATCAAAAAATGCTCAGAGCAGATTTACAGAGAATTACCCCAACTTCCTTCCAAGCCATTCATTTGGGCCTAAATAGGGTCAGGTTTCTCAAAGTAATGTTATGAGTATCTGTTGACCGAAGCGCCATCATCAAGTAGAAGAGCACAGGGAAACAAAGGACTCCATGGTATAAGTCTAGTTACAGCGTCCACAAGTCTATCAATAGCGAAAACTATGAGCTTGCAATCATTCTAGAAAATATCGTTCGAATATGATCCTTGTTTAGAATAGCTAAACGGTCTATTTTCGAAAAGAACGAATCTTACTTGTCCTACTGAGAAGACGAAGATTTGCAAGAACCATGCTCTTTCAACATGCATGAGTCTCCCAATGAGCTTTCATTTTGATAGAAACTGCTTTCGTGAACAAACGAAGATTTTGTCAACAGATGTAAACATTTTAAAAGATTGAATGTTTTTTAATATCCAATGTAAGTTTGAGAAACACATAATTTATTACATTTCATAGATTTCGTAATTTTCTTATTGCAATCAAAATGTACCAGAGAACATGTATTCGTAAACAAACGAAAATTTTCGCAACAGATGTACAAATTTTATCGCATTAATTCAAGCAAAGTTATCCTTAACGCCAATGTTCCTTAACGCCCTGAAAAGTTATACAGATAGTTGTATAAATTAAAAACAAATAATTTATCATAATTCGAAGATTTCATAGTTTTTTTCAGCATCAATCAAAACAAATCTAAGAAAAACAACTTACTTTATTTGCACCAATTTACAGTAGGAAACAAAACTCATCTGGTCCCAACTGCATATATGGTGCTTACAATTCAACAAGTGTATAACAATAAAATAAAGTTTGTCTAACATTAGATGTCAGATGAATTCATCACGAAAAAAAGAAAATTGGACAGTTAAGGATGTCCAATTTAGTTGTCTCAGTTGTCTTTAGTAATCATAGTTTTCTCATTTCAGCTTACTAAAATGGACCAGAGAAAATGCTTTCGTAAACACAAGAAAATTTTGTCAGCAGTTGCACAAATTCTAACGCAACCATTTAAGCAAATTTGTATTTCTCAACGCCCTGTATAAAGGTCTATTGTATGTTTAAGAAACAAATAATGTAGTGTTGTTTATAAGAGGAGGGCTTTGTTTCTTATTGTAACCAAAATGGATTCGAGTCCTCCGATGTGTTTCCAGCTGTAATTAATATCCAAACAAACCCACATCACATGTAAACGAAAGTGACCACAAAACACACCCACTACGTGAAACAAGGAACACAATAGAATCGAACCACATTTGACACGATCAGAATTTCTAACTACAGAGCCACTCTAAAGTAAGTGAGATCGTGAGATACATGATTACCACTGTGAAAAGCTTTGGACAGAAGGTTGAGTGAAAGGAGAAGAGTCTGTACTCGGGATTTGGGTGCAACTATGCAGGCCTATGCAAACTAAACAGGCAAAAGAGTTTAATTTCCCTTTTTCTTTAATAAAAGGCATTCACTGTTCTCGTGAAGAAAAACTTCAAATTAACTTTCCAACTATCATCTACTGAAAGATATTGTAGAATCACTACAGAGGCCCTATCAAAGAACAAGTCAGAGAAGCACAGATTGACAGAGCAATTAGTTGTAGGTTTTTATCAGAAAACACCTGGAGATGAAAACGTATAATATTACCACATCAATTCACTGTGATATTCATATTGAATAATTCAAGGGGCTATCATACAAAGAAGTTATAGATCTCAAGGCTCTACTGTAACCGCATTACATATTGTGCCTCCTAAGTAGTGCTGTCATGTGTGATCAGTTTGATTTATGGTATCCCCTATTAATTGGAATATACCAATTCCTGCATTGTTAGTCTGCATTGGTGGTTAAAGACTTCAGTAGTCAATTATGCATAAAATAGTCAGGTCATATGGTTTAGCAGCAAAATGGCCATACTTTTCAATTGTTCAGTAGTTCTCCAACAGTAGCATATATCACCTGACCTTCACAGTAATTCCTCCAAAATCTGCCAATTACCTCCAATTAACAGTAATTTAGCAGTACAATAAACAGAACTTACAAGATTCAGGTAGCAGTGCAAAGAATCATGTCTAAAGTAAGACCATATCATGTCTCGTTTAATTCCTGCCCTGACCATCCCCCCGGGACAGCCCCGGGCATTTGCTCACAAAATATTCCCGGCCCCCGGGCACTTGAACGTCAATTTTTCCCCGGCCCCCGGGCGTTTGAGTGGCATTTGACAAAAACAGGAGCTTTTCCTTATACAGTAACTGGGAATATGGCATTTTCTCAGTGCCCGGCCCCCGGGCATTCGCCACATAAAATTTGCCCAGCCCCCGGGCATTTGCGAAGGTAATTTTTGTTGACCCCCGGGCTGCCCGGGGGGGATGGTCAGGGTAGGAATTGAACGAGACATTACTGCTAAGCTTAGCAGTAAATTTCATACAGATTTATGCTAAAATCTACAATGCTACACTTAATAGTGCATACCACAGAAAACTTGGAAGGTGAACAATCTCTAAAAGTTTAATGATGAAAGTTTTACCTGCGGGATGATCCTCAGCCTGATTTAAACAAATTTTAAGGTGTTAACATAATGGTATTTGGACAACTACCACATATCGTTTAGAATGTGAATTCTTTTCTTAATATGTGACAATATCAATCCAAATCTTTTGCTTGCATGTGCTAAATTGTGAATTGCTAAATAATGGTATTTGGACAACTACCACCTATTGTTTAGAATGTGAATTCTATTCTTAATATGTGACAATATCAATCCAAATATTTTGCTTGCATGTGCTAAATTGTGAAAAATTTACAAGAGGACAAATATTGAAAAGGAAATTTGAAAGTTACTTACAGCTTCGTAAAAAAGGATTTGTGGAATATGTTCATCACAGACATTTTCACAGAAATCTTTGAACAGCAAGTAACCTGCCAAATACAATAATTAATTCGAAAAATATATTTTTCATTTCATGTTTCATCAAATAAGGGTTTGCAGTGACAACTCTGCAATTCAAACAGAGCATTTTGAAACTGGGTAATCCTTTCAACAATGAGGGATTAAATATGAGGCATGTATGTATTGTACCGAGCATGGACCGAACGTGATACGACTTCCCTGAACACCCTTGTTAAAGATCGAGAACTATGGAAGCACATATCACATGTTAGTGTGCATTCTGCCGCAGGCAGAGGTGGCGATCAATGATGTATGTATTTTTTTTTTTTTTTTTTTTTTTTTTATATTCAATATAAAGATTTACAAGAATGAGGTACTTAAGACTATACTTACAAACTACTTAACTACATAACAAGGATGATAACCCGGGAAGCAAGAACCCATGACTATCCCAGGGTCATTACACAGAGAACATTTAACTAAAGTTACACCTAAAATCTACATTTACAAAAACAGCTACATATAAACGATGGTTACTGATAAATACAAACAAACGGAAATAGGAACAAAAAGAAAAGGACTTTGTGGTTGTGTGGCGTGAAACAAAGTTTTGACTTATCTTAAACAAACCGACCTGTTTTGTGGATGAAATCTAAAGTCAGTTCGAGTATACTTTTATTAACGTCATTAGAGAGGTCTTTATCACCATATAACAAAAGTTGTACAAGGACGTCGTTAGAAAGGCTATTGATTTCTACAAATGGTCGTAACACTACCGAAACTCCAGCGAGAAGATCTCGTCGTTGAATAACAAATGAAGGGCAAAACAACAGAAAGTGCTCCGTGTCCTCTATACCGTCATTCGTTGGGCACATTGGGTTTACGGTGTCCCTGAAATTGTGCTTGAATTTATGGAAATTTAGTTTGCTGAGACCGACTCTTATTTGGGAAAGAAACGATAGGCCTATTGGATTATGAATACCAAAGACAGATTTTTCAGAGGGGCGAATCATCGATAGAAGCTTTGTCTTAAAAACAGCAACAGACGGTGCAAGCCTGATTTCAGGATCAAGTTTATTCCACTCTGAGATGCAGTTTGGATAGAAGCTAGATTTAAATTTGTCCGTTCTTGCCCTTATTCGCCCAATAGCATCCTGATTGCGAAGGTAGTAGTCCGACTGATGAAGTGGTGGGATTGGCTCCTTTGTATACAAGGGGGTAAGATTATTCAAAAACTTATAGAACAAAGTCAGGCGTCTACTCCACCTTCGGGAACTTAGCGATTCCCAGCCAAGCTCTGCGTACAGCTTTTCACGAGATGATCCCCTCCATGTTCCTGTTACAGCAAGAGCAGCAGAATACTGAACAGACTCTAGTTTTTCCATGTATGTATTGTACAAATCTTCAAGGGAAGTTATCTAACAGAGGTTGGAGGCTGTTTTTCAAAGAAGAACGTCTTTCTTAGATGGTTGATGTTGCAAGATACTATTTCTTTCAAACAGATGCAATACTTGAAAATACTTTATAGATGCATATATAGAGCCTTTTTAACGAAGTTAGATGAAGTTGAAAAGATTTGTTTAATATAAAAAGAAATTTCACTTTAAGTATCAAGAACTCAAAATGTTATTGAAAGCAGTCTCTTGATAAAATTTGAGGTACTATATTTTGCAGATGTCAATGCATTTTGATTTCAAGCAAGTAAACCATGAGACTGATCTTCTTTTGATGAAAGAAATTAAAATTTATGATTGAAAACATCTTTTAATTGCCATCTGGTTTGGCAATCAAACTTTTTACTGTTTGTATTGAAATGTAAACAAAGACAGCTTAAGCTTAATTTTGAAGAGCTTGGGCAAGGTTCTGTCCTTACAACGCTATTGAACAGTGTAAAGAAATTGAAGAGTAAATAAGATTCAGGGCTCAATATACCACCAGCAAATAGGAATAAGAGATACAAATGGTGAATATTTCTATGCAGGATGTTTTAAATCATACATTGCTAGGGGGTAACCAAACATAGCTAGATTATAATGTTTCTGAAACAATGACTCTTTGTCACCAAGAGTGAAGCATTCTTTCAAACACTTGTCTTGTTTAGAAATACATCACTGGGAGGCAACCAAAATATTGTTAGATTACGATTTTCTGAAACAACTGCTCTTTGTTGCTGAGTGTCAAGCTTTCTCTCAAACACTTGTCTTGTCTACAAATACAGAAATAGTTACTGGCTAGCTTATTAATCTTCTTGGTCAACCAGGTGTTATAGCATATAGGAATAAAGGGCACATATGCAGATCTTAATGATAAACACATTTCTGGAACCCTGATCTTTTGCTTTGTTTTCCTGATAACTCTGATAGCAATGTACTAAACTACAGACTTATAGCATTGCAACAAAAACACCTTAACTTAATTTTGACAAATTGCCCAGGAAATTCCAGGCCTAAATATGGCAGCACAGTGTTCCAACTAGTTCTTTACCAGCTGGCATTCAATCATGAGAAGAACATTTGAACGCAAAACAGAATATTATACATACCAATTTTCTGATCGAAGATTCCTGAGAAAGTTACTTCTGAGCGATCACTTAGATACTTGTGCATGACACTGTACACCCTACAACAGAAGAAAATAAACAAATGAAATCATCTCTATAAGATCTAAAATAAATCACTTCATTTTAGATTTAGCATTGATGAAAATCTACCTCCCCCCCCCCCCTTCAAAAAGAATGCAGTATATTGTCTGTTTGAAAAAAAACAAGAACATTTGAACAAAACAGGAAGATTTGAAGGCCTTTACAAAGAAAAAGTGGACAGTAGAATGTCATTGAAAAAACCAGACTAGTTTGGGGTGTGAGTATTTGCTTTTGAAACAAAAGGCATATGATGAAGTCTCAAACAATGCAATCATCACAAATTCATGAGCACAGCTCTAGGATGAATGTTGAGAGTTGCCACTATTCCATAGACCCATACTGTACAAAACACACCACTGAGCAAGTGTTTATCATTATTCTGAGAGTGGACTAAAAACCTGCAAACAAAGTCCTCTTCCTTCTTCTGAACAAAGTTGTACGAAACACAAATGGTTTTGTAACTTGGTAAATCTAAACTTGACAAACTGCTGAATCAAAAGTGATGTTTGTTGAATAATTCATTTGATCTTATTATGAATCTTACAAATGAGACAAGGAGATTAGAACAAACACCAACCTACGCAATATATTTTCAAGACTGTCAATGATTTACATTTTCCAGCTTTATATGGCAATCTACATACCTTGTTATCTATAGTAAGTAACTTAGTTAGCACTGTCACATCTTGAGAACTCTGACAGATTTTTAAGAATTTTCAAGAATTAGTCACATTTTGATAAGAGTTCTTGAGAGGAATGCAGAATGAATGACTGTACAAAATAAAAATCTTAAGAAACCAAGAAATTCTCTCCAGAATAAAAATTTCAGGCAAGAAAACAGAGGCAGAGACAGATGCATGCAGAGACAGATGCCCTACTGTATACTGTACATTAACACATTTCTCTTAAGTTTTGGGAATTCTTGTTCAGAAATTCCTGCAGACTTTCATCCCTCACAGGGACTAAACAAACTCAAAAGCTATATGCGCACACATCTAAAATTAGCCTGATGTATTCAATGGTTTAAGTATATGCATGGATTTGTGTAGCTAAGGAAACAATGGTGGATGTACAGTAGGCATTTCTCCTGTGCTCTATTTATACTGTAAGTTACTCCTTTTAGCTCCACAACTTCATTTTAAGGACTCTTGATGGAGAATTCTTGAGAATTTCTTAAGAATCCTTACGATGTCAATTTACAGTACATGCCTTGTGCATATTAACTTGACAAGGATTCTTTACACTGTGATAATGAGCCATACAGTATGAAAGACTGTACATTTTTCCAAACAAGAATTCTTAGGCAAGAAAACCATGTTTAATGTGCACAAGGCATAAACTTTATAACACAAAGAATTCTTATCAGAATGTGAGGAATCCTTGAAAGTTCTTGAGAATTCTTGTCACGATGCAGTGCACAGGGCTTGTACTGTACATACAGCAGGTAGCATTGTTCAGCAAGCTTCAAATTTAATTTTGCAGGTTGCAAATCTACTTGCACTGTCATGATAAAAACATTCACACAAATATATTTTGCATTCTTGTTGGTGTGATTGGCCTGTACATGTTTCAAGGTTGCACCTTTTGCAACTTTGTTTGCTTTTAACGCTTTGTGCTAAAACATATTTAACTCAGAAAATCTGCATAATGGATTATGGTTGCTGATTCAATTGAAACATGTTTCGGAAAATTGAAAACATCAGATTATGTAGTTAAATTTCTTAAAATTAGGTTTTTTTCGTTTGACAGGTCATAGCAATCATCAGGTACAGTACAGGACTTATGCATATTAACATGACAAGAATTCTCAATCATTCTTAAGAACTTTCAAAGATTCTTCAGGTATGCTGGCAAGAATTCTTACTGCAGGTTGTATGTAAGATTCCTGTACAAAAATGCAAGGCTAAACTTGGCCTTGTACAGGCCAAGTTGTAGCCTTGTAGAGGGGATTATGGCCTTGTTATGACCTTGTACTAACCTTGGAAGAAAATTACAAGGCTATCAGTAAGATTCCAAGCTGCAACCAGTCTAACACAAGGTTTCCACAAGGCTTCTACAAGGCTAATTAGCATTTTTCAAGCCATTTACAAGGTTACAGCAAGGCTATTCCAGGCTAAAACAAGGTTACAAGGCCATAACTACAAGGCTTGTACATGGCTATTACATGGCCTTGTATTTTCGTACAGGTTGTAAAATTATAACAAGAAATCTTCACACTTTTTTCAATATGAACCTGATTCTGTCAGATATGAAAGAAACGAGAACAGAAGGTGTGCACTGATCTGAAATTAGCTGACCAGGAAGTCTACTAAAAAATTTTCTTTGGTCAGTGGAAAAGCCCCAAAGAATAAATAAACTTTTCTTGCCGGCAAAGAAAGGGTTTTTAGCTTTGATGTGTGCAAAATGGAATGAGTCATGCAAAAGTTGCAAAATTGTTTTTGGACATGTCTGATTTTGAAACAAATGTTCCCTGAACATAGAGTCACATTATTTAGGCTGTATGTGAGCTTTACCTCTGTGTGACCACATTTAGTTGCTCTGGCTGTATTGTGGATCTTTTTGGGATTGTCACATTTCAAATTAGTGCATATTATTTATCGTTGTTTCTTCTCTTTTGTGCCAAATCTGAAAATTTGTTCTTGCAAGTGTCATACTAATATTTAGCAAATGGTTCAATTGAGATTTTCAAGTTCTGTCCTGTACAAAAACCTTTCAATTGATAAATTCAATTTTCAATCAAATTCCTTTGAAAGTTTATTGCTTCCAAGATCATGCTTGTTTTCAATTAATTTTCACCTTGCGCTTGCATTGTTTTGGTGAAATATCAGGCATATACAGTAAAAGCCATACTTATCCCCAAGGAGCATTACATATATTTTGGGTACGGGGATGTGCCATCGGGAAGGGTATAAATTTTCAAAATTTCAGTGTAAGGTATAAGGTGGGGTATAATTTTTCAAAAAATTGGTATAAGGTCAGGTGTACTTTTTCAAAAAATTGGTGTAAGGAATGGGTATATTTTTGAAGCTTGCATGGCATGGGTACATGGGTCTTTGTTTTTTAAACAAAGAGCCTGTTGTTTAGCTGTTGTTAATCTAACAATTTAAGATGGCCTGTCTGTAAAGTGTGTTATTTCAACTATTTCCAAGTATGCACCAACAATATGTTGTAAACAATCTTGAAAGTGCCATACTTTGCAGACTGGGAAGATGGTAGATGATGCACACTGTAAAGTTTATCTGGTAGTCTGCAGACCCAGGGTGGAAAGTTATGTTTAAATACCTATATTTTTACCATTGGTATTAATTTTTCTCCATCCCATAGATATGCCCCATATGATTCATTTTTGCAAATCATCTGTGTCTTGTTTTTGCTCTTGGTTTACAGGGTTGAGATCTGATTGATATCCTTAATTATTGATTACGTTTTGCACACAACCTTTGACAGGCAAGAAGTACATTTGTAAAAAATCTCACTGCATGCATTTACACCTCAATAATTGATGAGTCCCCTGTTGTCAAAAACAACTGTGAACCAAAATGTTGCATACATCCATCCTGCAAACATAGTAATGGTAATGTTAGGCCTTGTCTGCAGGAAACATATGGCACTTTACATTTGTCTTGCCTTCATGATGGTCCAACAAAGCAACAGCGAGAAGCAGGAAGCTGTTCAATCCATTGTCCACTTGAGCTCCACTTGTTGTGTCTTGGAGTCTTTGGTTTTTCAGGAACATCTTCTTATGCAAATTGAAAGCCAAGATATTGTCCATAGCCAGAGAAAAGTATGCTAAACAACTTTGAGGTTAAATGAGGAATGTTTCCAGTACCTTGTACTGTCCTTTGCTTCTTCTATGACCCGGAAAAGTTTCCTGATTAACGTTTTTTGTAATGAACTACTGTGCTGTTCTGGCCTAGATTTAGGCCGTGGTCATAGCCCAGATAAATAAAGAGTTTATAGCTTTAAACCTTTTTTATCAACCCCATCATTTTATCTTACGGTTAAATAACATTTATTTGACATCTTTGAACATTTATGAGTTACACCATAAACATATCATAGGTCAAACATGTCGTTGGAAACTGCTAACCTGACATTGAAACATGTAAACAAGCCAGTTGCAAGGCGGAAAATCGCCATACAAAATAGACTGATTTTAGGAGCTGTAAAACAGATGGTAAATAAAGCTTAATAGGGAATAAACTTACGAAGCATCGGGCAATGTTATCTTCTTACTTGCTCTTGCAGCCGGTGTTGATTTCGATTTTTCCATAGCCATTAAATAGCTAACATCGGCTAATACAGCTTCAAGGTCGGCCATCTTGGAAACTGACCTGTGGCTGGCCTTGGCTACACGGAACTTGAATGCAACCACTAATAAGTCAAGCCGAGTAACTTACTGGCCTGGTCGAGAGCATGAGACTAAAAGAGAGCGAAGCAACAAGAGAAAGAGTGAGCCAGGGCTAGCCTCCGGTCTCTGCTCTGCCGCCTTGCCTGCCTGCCTTCAATTCAAATCGCAGCTTTGCAAAAGAGTCAAGTCTCGCCCTCCCGCTCATGGACGGACCATTTCATCCGCACGGGGTAGCTCAATTCACACTCCACTTTCTCTTCCGTGGGGATTTCAAGCTACGTACCGAAATTGCACGTATTTTTAATCTTCTTCTTGATAAATCTTATTTTCAAGGAAAATTACAAGAAAAGGAGATTTCGGTCTCAGATCTCAAAAAGGTGAAGAAACTCCGGTTTCGAGAAAGCCTAACTTACGATTTACGAAACTATTCATTTGGTAAAGAAAATCCTTAGCTATTTCTACTTTATTTTCATTAAATAGGTACTCCAAAAACTTCCTATGCACTGTTATTTTATTTGTAGAAATCTGAGGATATCTTTTGCATTGCTCAGTATGACCTACTTGCTTCACTAATTTCATATCCACAAAGGTACGATAAAACTGGTCACGAAATGAAATGCTTGCGAGCACAAAATGACGACCGATGAAAACAACTAAGATTTGAGCAGGAACATTAGAAAATCAGAAACTCTAGTACTCAAAATGTGATACTTTTAAGAATCTATACAAGCATGGACAAAATATATTCGAATAAGGTAAATTCTACAATTTCAAATGAACAACCCTCCCACCTTTACCCCCGATGCAATGTTGCTTGGATTTTTCAGCTTCAAGGTGCCAGGCCAGCCAACATTGTTTTGGGGGTAAAAGGGGGTGGTGCAAATCAGCGTCATCTGATCTTTGAAGATCAAGACACCTTGTTGGAAGCCAGGCTACCTGAAGAAAATTTTGCTGTTACATGGCTGCATGAAGATGGCGGTGAGGAAGTTTTTACCAAGATGCATTGCATTTCTTAATCGAATTCCTATTTAGAATCACAAGATTCGTTATTCGAACGCAGTACATCTTGGTGGTTTCCTTTAGATTTTTGCTTCCAAAACTGTGATGAAAGCCAACGAGGAACAAACAAGAGTGAAATTTTTCATATAATTTTAATCTATGAAAGAAATCTCACCGCATCTATTGAAAACAGTATACAACTTTGATCCCTTCCAAATTGTAATCCTTTCTAAATGTAACACAAGTACTGTGACGTATATATGCGACATTTTTTGGTTTCATGATGCAATGTTCATTTTGTCCAATCATTGTTTCGTGTTATTGTTCGATGTTCATTTAACCAAATCTCAGACAAAAACCAAAAAGTGCAAAGGTCTTTCAAGGTCGCAGTTCCTCTTCCTCCTTCCCTTTCCTAAAAATAATGAATGGATGGAGTACTATAAGAAAGGAAAGGTACCAAATGATACTTGTCTTCAGTCTGTCACTTTTAAGAGAACAGCACACAATTTATTTTTCTTGGTAAAAAACATCTGGGACACTATGTCTTCCACATTTGGTACGTATCTCAGCAAGATATCCGAAACTCTACAGAGCCAAGAGAAATCAATATCAAGCTGTTTAATTATTGTCACAACTGCATTCCTGAACCACATTTTAACCAAGTCATATTTCAAGTGTCCAAACTCTTCACATGAAATTTATGGATGGTCATTTATGATAGCTCCTGGCCTACTCCTGGCAATGCTTACTTTACTTGGTTCAACAAGACTGTCCCTTGCGTTAACTGGAGCATGCAGGAAAGATATAGATGTACCAGAAAATGCGCGAGGAGGCAAACGTTTGCGCACGTGGAAATTCATTTGTTGGAATGTTGGTGTTGCCATGGCTTTTGCAGTATTGGCATTTCTTAGCTGGGTAATCGTTACATTACTCTTTACTGAAACATACACTTGCATCAAAATTGGACCTTCTCTCAAAACAGCCAGCAAAGATTACTTAGATAAGAAAGAAAAATGTGACACACGATCTAAACTAATTGGACTTTCGTTGTTGGTTATTGGACTTGTTTTGACTTTTATCATAGATTTCTCAATCAAATGCTGCTACTCTGGTCTGCCTGACAAAGATCTTGAGAGTATGAGAAAGTAAGATATCCTTTTTACATCTCGTCTTCCTGCTTTTTTCCAGTAATTAAAGAGCCATTGTTACCCAGGGTCCTTTGCAGGCACGCTGAAAGGTCAGATAATCTGAAAATCAATTTGGCCTAAGCGGAAACCATGGATCCACACTGCAGTATTTAAATTGGTAGAAAAGTTCTACTTTAGTTGGATTGTTCTATCAGTCCAGACTAGGCTTTTTGAAACTTTGGGGAGACTAGGGGGGGGCACAAAGTGCCCCCCCTGGTTTTTCAAAGAATCATAAGTGCTAGAGACTTGAAACTTGGCACAAGTAACAAACATGATAAGGCAAACAAGATGATGTGATTTGTTTTTGTTTATGTCACGTGATTAAGTGCTGACGTCAGCAAATGTTGCTAATTTGGGTGTAAAACCACATGTACTTTGTCACGTTGTATCTCCAAATTGATAAAACATATCGATGTCATATTTGAAACATAGAGGGATTATATCCTTGTAATTCTTATTTTGAAATTTTTGCTTTGTAACGCTAATATTTTTGCTGATGTCAGCATTTATTTATTTTATACGAAAAAAAGAGCGATTTTTGTCTAAAATTGATTATAAATTACTTTTAAAAATAGCAAAAAATGCTAAATATACATAAAAATACCTGCTGCATCATATTATGTCACTCATTTTTCTAAAAATGAACCATAACATGGCCTAGTCTGGATAGGGTTAATCACTGGACTGCGATCTATAATTTCCATTTAGGCCAAATTTGATTTTCAGACAATCTGGAATTGTAGCGTGCCGTGCCGTGCCCACAAAGGACACTAGGTGACAGTTTCAACTTTGCACATGCCATCTCCGTTGGCAGGGCCGTAGGAAGAAGCTTCGGATTGGGGGGGCAATTGTTCTTAAAACAATAGAGAACAATACATCTAATTACGTCATGTGACGTAGCACCATTGTTTTAAAAAATTATTGGGGGGGCTTGAGATCCCCCTACCCCCCCGCTTCCTACGGGCCTGGTTTTGGCATTTGTTGTCGCCATTAAAAATGCGACACAAAAAGCTCACCAGACTTACAACTGTGTTCCAAATGGGTTTCATGTGTAAATCAAAGCAGATTTCAGAGGTTCCAGAGAGGCTGAGTGCAGCACTTGTGATAACTTTGTTGCGTTTTTTGAGACAAAGCAAAGATTATGCTTTCAGATAGATAAAAGAACTGACTTCACCGTTTCTTCCTTGGCACATCCCCACCACAAAGCCTGGTCATTTTGACTTGTGGCTTGCAAGCGGGGCCTTAATATCAAGTTCCATAACTTCATCTATGACAGTCAATTAATGAACCATTATTCTTCATTTTAGATATGACATGTATGAAGCTTTAGCTGCAAACGAAGCATACCTGACTGAAATGAAGAAAGCGGCAGAGGCGAATGGCAAGGAAATTGTCAAAATGATAATCAAAAAATGTACGGGTGGGAAAAAGAGTGGGGGGCTAACACCCGCTATCCAAGATGACAATGAACCAATAATTGAAAGAGATGTTATTGAACAAATCAGGCTGTTCTTAGCTGTCAGATACCCCCGTCTTGATAATCCCAAAAACACAATATTACCTTATTGCAGACCAACAAGGTTGCCAGAACATTTCAGGCCCACTGAAGTAGATGGTCATTTCAATGTTTTAGAGCATGTAGCAGAAGAAGAGACAGAAGGTGATTTGAAAGTTGCTCCAAAAGAAGACTGGGTACAAGCTGTTGCCTTTATGCGTGATAATCCTGCGTTCAATAAGGATCAAGATATCAAAACTGCTAAGCCTAGAGCGAGAACCATTTCAAGGTCTAATAGTTGTATCTCCTAAAAGTGCCTAAAAAATTTCCAAGAAATAAAAGAAAATCATTAACTTGATTTAGTAATTTCTGTTGCATTTTGTTTGCAAACAGTTCTCTCTTTGTTTTTGGTACTGTTTAGTCATTGCTGTTTTTAGTTAACTTGGTATTTAGTTTTGATATTGTTTATGTAATTTTTGGGTAGTGGAATTTAAAAAAACGTGAAACTGAAACTGGTTAGAAGCTGTGGGCCGAGCCCCCTGTAA
The DNA here is from genome assembly GCA_039566865.1 of Aurelia coerulea. Lineage (NCBI taxonomy): Eukaryota > Metazoa > Cnidaria > Scyphozoa > Semaeostomeae > Ulmaridae > Aurelia > Aurelia coerulea. The sequence goes on from CM076949.1 coordinate 777,538, forward strand.
CACATATGCCTGAGCCCACATTTTGGGGAATAAGGGATTTTCTTACAACGTTTTCCTTTAATAATTGATACATTTAATATTGAAATAAAAGTTACTTAGCTTGTAGAGATAAAAAGATACTTGGTCAGATATGTAGATATGCTGATGATAATCTCATTCTTCATTTGATCTGTTGACACATTATAAGTTGGCACCAGCTATGTTTTCAAATTTCTCTTTGCAAACTGTGTCAGAATTACAGCAGTGTCATACGCATTTCTTTTTGTTAACATAAATTCTTTATGAGATAATAGTGTTGCTAGCAACATGGGCTGTAAGAAATGCGGTAGTCAATCAATCAACTTCACAGTTAAACGACGAATACTTTCACGCCAAAGCTTTTTGAGTCAAGGCCCCCCTTTCGTTATGAGGCATATGAGTAAGGAAACATCCTTCCTTTCCTTCCGGCTTCCTTTTAGGCACTGATTTCTCAAGAGTTTCTCAATTTCAACCATGGATTTATATCAATAATTCTGAAATCTATCATTCGTAGAAGCTCTATGGCAGCCATTTACCAGATTTGTGTCCGCCATTTACCATAACAAACCGCTCTCTCCAGTCTCTTTTTTCGATTGTCGAATGGTCTATTTGCAGGACACAGGGATCCAAGGAAAAAACAGTCAGGTGGACCGGGTTCGATCCCAGGTAGAGCCCCATCACTTCAGCGTCATGACAAAGGGTCGCGGACTCGATTAGGCCTATTCTACTTCTGCTATCCGAGCGCTTGGCGCTAAAAACCGCAGCTTCACCTTCACCAGCTCTAATTGTTGAATAGTATTGATAAATTCGTTACAAACCAATTTTATGAAACTTCATGCTATTATCAATCGTGATCACACAGGTAATAAGAGCATACCACTAAATTTCTTTTAAAGTGTACCTCATGATCTTTTAATCCGCCGGTTTCTTTGTTTAGATTCAATGCAAAGAAAGAATAAAGAAACAATAAACAATAAGAAGAAACAATAAAGAAACAATAAACAATAAGAAGAAACAATAAAGAAACAATAAACAATAAGAAGAAACAATAAAGAAACAATAAACAATAAGAAGAAAGAATAAAAATGTATTTCATGTGGCTTAATATTCCAGGAAGGGATTAACGATCGTGAAGCACGCTGCTTGTCGTTCTAGACTTGAAAAGAGTAAGAGTTCAATCTGATCTGAAAGGTCACCATGTTTGCTGAATTTCTGCTGGAAAACCTGAATTTGTCTGTGGTGTATGTACACAATTTTTCTTAGCAGGGTAAATTTTGAAAGCAAAAGATTCAACTCTCCGACGTTACAAAGCAATTTGTCTTTCTGAAGAATAGCTTTCACACCTCTGAGCACACTCAACTGAATCAAAATAAATAGAGAGAGCAAAACATTATGGTCGACTAAATTGAAAGTGAGAAATCTGTTCTTCAGAAGGCAAATTGCTTTGTAATGTCGGAGAGCTGAATCCTTTGATTTACAAAATTTATTCTTCCTCGTATCTTTACCAATCTAACATTTTACAAGAACTGAACATATCTTTAAATAGAATAGCAGCCCTGTGGCCTTAACATTAAACATAGAACATTTAGTTGAAATAATAAACTAAAAAACTAAAGCAAAAATTACCAACTACGAAAAGAAGGAAATACTTCAAAACTTCAAAAGGAAATTTCTCAGAAATGAATTAAGATGATTTTTGATGATTTGATGAACTTCAAGAGTTTCTTAAATTGATTCAAAAGGTAACCTTGCATCCCCATACAAGATTATCAAACTAGTTCCTCATTGGATGGACGTCGTATGAAAGCAATTTGTATGAGATTGCGGAGATAATTTCAAAAATTGCCAAAAACTAATGATAGCAGAAGACCTGAATCTCATTCCAAGTAAGCAAATCAAAAAGAAGATGCCATGTTATTTAGTGAAATTTTGTTAAAGACTTTATTCCCATCCCGTATAATAAACAGAGGCACGGCCGTCTAACAGTTAAAAGGCTCTGGCAACAGTAGCAAAAAGTTTAGAAGATCACAAAGACTGTTCTCACTATTATTTCAGACGCTAAACAGATGAAAAATTAAGATCTTAAGATCCTGTATTCTTGACAAATAGCTTATGGATGAGGAGATCTTTACATATAAGATCAAACTTAAGGTTCTTACAAATTTTAACTCGAAAAACCAATTAACATACAGATTAAGAATTTCCGATCCTAAATCTTCTTGTTTTGAGCTCAGTTTTATAATTGTTCGTAATTTATAATTTCCAGTAAGATTTTAACCTAATTTGTTACATTCGATCTCTTCTGGTGACCCTTTACTCGTTTCTAAATCATTTTATTTTTTTGCACAATGGAGAGGTTAGTATCCCATCCCTGTCAAATGGTAACTCCTTGATTTAGTAGCAGAAAGAACAAAAACTGGTTGTCCTAAACAATATCCTCCTCAGAAGCGTAGGGGGAGATAAAATTTAGCGGGGCTGCCAAATAAAGAGATTCATTGTTAACGAAAATTTTGCCCGATTCGAGGCCAGAGCAGAATTATAAAACAGAACTGCATCCTTTATTTTACAAAGTTCATCTTTGCTGGTATGTCATTCGACGGAACACTTTCGTTTGGACAAATGATTTCGTGCAATTAAAACAAAGGCAATATTTCCTGTTGCATATTTTTGCCAGGTGCTTCAATATTTTCTGCAAAATAATCCTCAAAAATCTGATGAATTTTTCCGTGAAAGTTTCTTCAAATAATCTATTTGGAAAGCCTCCTTGAGATTAAATTAATCTGCCAACACGAAGGATAAAATTAGATGGAGCACTCAGGGCGGTAACTTTCTTCTCATGTAAAGTAATTTTAGTCATACTTTGCTTTCCTGTTCACTGCTGTTTTGAGGTTAAGCAGCTTGCCGTTTTGCTTTTTTATGTACATTATGATGTTTGAATTTCTTTCAGAAAGCAAATCAACTCCTCAATCAAAATACTAGGCCAGGTGATGTTAGACTTTGTGTGGCCTTGCCTTTTCCATGCGGTCTGTTCTTTCTTACATAGAAGATGTGTGAGCGTTTGACCCAACACTGATCTTGCTGAATGTAAGGGGCATTTCACTAAAAAAAAATTTCGCACACGTTTGGCAAAAATCCTTTAGGACCTTTTATTTTCAAGAAAAATCCATCAAAAACAATCCGTAAATATTCTTTTGTTCTGAAAAATCTCGTACGCTTTTCGAATGAGTGAAATCACGTGCCCCCAGTGCCCCCCCCCCCCCCCCCAGTTCCTACGTCTCTGGTGAAATGCCCCTCGACTGAATGGTCCTGTCCTCATGTGGCACCCATGTTGGCACAATTAATTGTCCCTTAAGTTTGCCAAAACAAAAAAGAACCGAGCTTCGGTCACTACTGGTCACTTCAAACTTTGTTTTCAGTGCAGCTTTAAGAAAGTTCAGCGAAGCATTACTTACTTTGAATGCAGCAGAAATTGCAGCACATCTCTCTAAATTCTCATCCATCTCTGAAATTGCAAGAACAATTTCAGAACAGGGGTGGCATAACACAATATTTCCTCCTCTTTTACAAATTATCATGACAGTTCGAACATAAGAAAATAACATCAAAACTCGACATAACTTCTTTATCCACCCATTAATTAATTGCATAACTATCAGTAATTACTTGATTGATTTACAAATCAGCATATTTTGCGTTCCTCTTTTCGTTCGTTCGTCCGTTCATTCAGTTATTCTTCAAGTCAATTTATTTACTGAAGGTGTTGTGGCGCAGTGGTGTAATCCTCTGACATTGCAGCCAGAACAGTCAGGTGGACCGGGTTCGATCCTACGTAGAGCCCCATCACTTCAGTGTCATGACAAGGGGTCGCGGATTCGATTAGGCCTATTCTACTTCTGCGACCCCAGCGCTTGGCGCTAAAAACCGCAACTTCAACTTCACCTTCATTGAATATTTCAATCGGGGAAGGCTCAATGCGCCTTGACTTGACTACCAATCTGAAGGTTCGTAGTTCGGGCCCTCGCCCTGTTGAACCTTCAACGCAGAGAGAGGAGAGTTGCCAACTCTCTGCAATTCCAGGCTAAAGGAATCATGAGGTGTGGTCACATCGAGAATAAGGACCAGGGGCACTGATTTGATGAGCTTGGCTTCTCAGTGTCTTTTGCATGCCAGGTAGAAATATGGAAGGAGACCAACATTCCACTATTCATTCATTCATGTACTTATTCATTCTTTATTTCTCCTTTCCTTCAACGAACAACTAAAATTCCTGCCTGTCAAAAGTTCAAATTTCTGCTTCAACTTTTTCCTTGCTTCAAGAAATTTCCACAGCTGTGTTTTGGCATCCATGTCAATCACCTAGGTTTCCAAAGACGTCATTTTCGATCTCATCAATGGAATATGAGGGTTTTGGTATTCTGAATTGATCAGTTTAGAAAAGTTCTCAAACAGTCATCTATGGAAGTTGCTTCAATACTACTTAGTTTTAACCAGTTAGGAAATGTGTGGTTTAAAAACATGCATTCACATGGATCCTGTGAGAAATCAACTAATTTCCACAGATGCCCTCCAACACTTGATAAAGTACCGAAGAGAGTTGATCAAATTGATCTTATCAATTGAATTTATGCAAGCTCATTATTTAGCTTTTGAAGTTCTTGTTTTGTGGAGAAGAATGCACGTCATCTATGACCACTTCTTATGATTAAGGAAGAAAAAATCAAACTTTCTGGCTTAAACTTAGACTTTTGAAGCAGTTGATTATAAAAACATGACCCAAAACAAAGTCTAAGTTGAAAAGAAAAAACCGTAATATGAGTTATTCAAACCAAATAGGAAATATGGTTTCAAGATAATGTATTACTTTGAACAATTGTTCTGAACAAACAAAAATGTTCTTTGATATTGTGACATGATTTATCTCAGAATCCTTGGAAGGGAAACTTAATTTCAAAGCTTCTTTCTTTTTATTTCCTAGGATGAAATTCGCCAAGAAGATGACTATGATAATGTAGCTATTCATTCCTCTTTTCAAGGATAACAAACATCCAACTGTTAGCAAAAACCTTGAGCTAAGAGCAGCACAGCAACCTTTCACATTATTTTCATTGCTCAGTTTAAAGAAGTATCAAAACTTCAACTTGAAAGAACAACGAGATATAATAGAGTCATTAAGAACCTCAAACGAACAACATTACTTTTCCTGGAGTACTCCAAAGAATTAGATAGACCAAAAATGTTTTTGGCCAAATATTTCCATCTTATGGCATAGTAAGTAGCAGTAGCATTCAAAAGATCTTAGCGAATTCGGCTAACATCTTGCAAGAATAAAGGATTTTTGGTGACTTTAAGATGGGATGGGGTCCATCCCCCCTATTGTATCTGTACTTTGCTAGTAAATAGCTGCGGCTGCAAGTTAATGCTAATGCCTGGTTCTATGTGTGCCGAAGTCACAGCTATGTCAACGTTGCAATCTTCACTTACAACCAACAACAACCACTTTAACAGACCCCAGAGAGTTCCAAGGAATTGGCTTTGCTGCAGAATTTCTGCGGGAATCTTTGATTTGTCTTGGGTCAGGAAAGTTCTAACCTCCAGCTATATAAATTCAAAGGAAAATCGAAACGCATCTCATGAAGTCATATTTTATAAATGACTGCAGAACAGGGCAACACATGACCTAAAAGGGATCTAAAGAGCATTTATTCTATGATCGTTTGCCTTTGGATTGAAGTCCTTCGAAATATGAGAAGCTCATTTTCTTTATAAGAAACCGCTCATAAGAAACTGCAGTAACCTCTTCCAGAATGTTAAGAGACTCTTCTAGAAACGGTCAGAGGTCAATTCAATTTAACGAAATTTTTCACTACTTTAGAGTTGCAAAATATTTTTGAACAGACAGTGTAGTACCAACCCAAACAATATTAAAACGTATGATTTCTGTTTACGATTTGTTGCTTTCTTGTAAATGTTGAACGATTTTTAATGAATTTTGACAAAATGTGAAATTAATTTCATGAAAAATCAAGAAACTCCACAAGAAACTTTAACCTTGAACTTGAGCCATATATTAAGAAACGTTAGTACAAAATCAGAGCCAAAATTTCTAACAAAGGATAAATTTACTTCTTTTTTGATTGACTTTGGTGACAAAATGGTTTTTTCAAGCAGTTCTCTCGGAGATAGACATGCCTTGTTCTACTGGGTGTCTCAAAAACGGTGCCCCATTTTTGTGGCTGCTGTGGAGGAGCCTTGCATTCTGTTGTCCTGTTCTTGACACAGGTGCATGAAAATAGCATCAGCTTCGAATTTGAGACTTCGTTATAGCCAATTGGACAAGTGATTCGTTGCTGATTGATGGCACCAGAAAGTCACAAAAACTGTTCTACAAAATTTTCAAAATCCAGTAAATTGTGAAAGAAAGGTTTTTAGCATTGTAGATGCATCTCTTCTACAATTGAAAATGGCTCAGTCTTATTGAGCTATCAATAAATAATACAACAACCCTTTTGCAAACCGTAGAAAAAATACCACCAAAGCAATATAATCCTTTCTTGCACTACTTACTTCACTTTGGCATTTTTGGGCAAAAAGAAAATGCAATTTTTGTGACAATTTCTGTTTCTACTTTCATGTGCCATAAATCAGCATGCACTGGTCAGATTGGCTGAAACAAGGTCTCAAATTCTAAGTTCAAGCCTTCCCTATGCAACTGTGTCAAGAATGGGACAATGAAATGTACAGCTCACGTTTGCGGGGCACGAAATTGCGGGGCACGTACGGGGCACACGTTTGTTGGGAAACCAATTGTATACATGCCGAAGTTTCAGTTATGTCTGTGTCCTGCAACCTCGGAAAAACAGCTGCTTCAACAGCCCCAAGAGAGGGTACTTGCACCCCTGGCACCCTCTTCAAAGATAAAAGGCTTTTTATCGTCGCATGGCCAAAGGTGGCCCAAAAGTTAGTATTATCTCAATCTAAGCTGTAAACCTATACGAATAAAAACAATCACAGCAAACAAAGGACCTAACAATGAGTTAGATTGATTTCCAATGAAAGTTGAACGATAAATGAATTGTACCATTCGATGTGTACCATCTCCACGCTCTCTAATTCACTCCCTGTTAAGTATTTTCTCATTCCGGGTTATTTTTATTACTGTTCTGAGAATCAAATGTTACCAAAATGTCCCTACTTCTCATTGTCCTTCATTATGATCCAAGCATGGGCAATAATGCACCGTTGATGTGGCCTATATTATGATCAAAATTGTATTTTTACTCACTGTGTTGTTTCTCTTCCACAAGATTGCAAGGACAGCGCTTGATAATATTGCTACTCCTTCTTTCTTCTCTCGTCACAACAAGGAATCAAATGCCGCCAATATTCAAATACAGTTGCAACGGTTGGAGCTCCTACGCAGCGATACGTCTCATTTCAAACTTTCCTTTAAATAGTGACTGGGTATGCAACGGAGCACAACTCGCTAAGCCAACTTTCGTCAACAGCTCGACCAATTTAAAGGGAAGTTTGAAATGAGACGTATCGCTGCGTAGGAGCTCCAACCGTTGCAACTGTATTTGAATATTGGCGGCATTTGATTCCTTGCTGTGACGAGAGAAGAACGAAGGAGTAGCAACATTATCAAGCGCTGTACTTGCAATCTTGTGGAAGAGAAACAACACAGTGAGTAAAAATACAATTTTGATCATAATATAGGCCACATCAACGGTGCATTATTGCCCATGATCCAAGGCCAAAATTTCTCTGTCAAATGTTATTTTAAAAGTTATAATGCTTTAAACCAAGACGATTCCACCATTTGACATATAACACTGAGCTTTCTTGGCTATCATGTACTGGTTTTAAAGGGTTAGATTAGCGGAAGACATCCTCAGTACGTGGGTCATGAACTTTTAAGAGGTTCATTTATTATTAGCATTCGGAATCTTTTATTCGATCCTATTTTTAACTTTCGAAAATGGATTTTTAACTTATTGAATGTTGAGGATACCTTAAATGTGTTGACAATATCACAGAGAATAGATATTAGTTGTGAATCAAAAGATCACTGAATGTTTTCGTAGGAAGATCACCGTAGACAGCAATATTCGAGATACTTTAAATCAGTTATGGAATTTCACCACACTTTGAAACACTTAAAGGTGATTTGTAAACCTTTCAAGCTCTCATACATGTTCATGCTCTTAAAACGGCTATCCATGTATCCAAAATTTATACCAATAAATTGACGTTCATACCTTGTAAATCAAGTGAAACGCTATCATTGAATCAATTGAATCAACTGAATATGATTGCTGAATCACTTGATTCTTCGATCGCTGGACTATTTCGGGCAGTAATCTTTTCCGTTTTTGCCAAGACACTCATCTTCAACTGCAAGAAGAATAGGTAACAGGTAAAACACGGACCAATGCTATACTTAGGCCTAACGAAAGCCCGCCAAATAAGTATCATATTTAAGTTGCTTTCAAGACACCTAGATATTGATGCAAATGTAAAATTTGGGTCTAGGAATTTAAGTTAGATTTGCATCAATAGTTCAAAGCAAAACTTTTTGAAATTGATCAATTAGATCCGATTCTATAATCGTCCAAAGTGGACCAACTTTTTGTGACTTACATTGCATTTTCGACAGAAATGAGAGGATTTCTGGGAAAAGTTTTCATTGCAAAGACTTCAGTAAGTAAACAGTGACCAATGACAGAAACAAACAGTACGTGCACTTGGATGTCCTCGGGTAGACTTATAACCTTGAGTCCTTTGTTTTCCTGCTATCTTTGAATGTGACATCAACAAATCAAAGAACACAGGGAAACAAGAGAACCAAGGCCATTAAGCCTGGACAGTATACCATGTTATGCTTGCCAGAAAAGAAGTTTGGAGCGAGTGGCCCAAATGTATAACTTGCGAATATTCGAAGTTTAAACACTTGAGATCTAATAAGATTTTCCAACTTTCACACAAGAAGGAGTCGCTCATTCAAATCGCATTTCAAAATAGGTAAAAAATACACATCGGTAACAGAGGAATGATAGCATCGTGTCTGTAGTTTTCTGTTAATTTGCGATAACTGATGAAGTTGTATGTTGCATTGGATATGGCGGCGGTCATTTTTGGCGGCGAAGTGGAATCTACCCTTGCTGTTCCATGATTGAATTGAATGATTCTGCCCGTGCGAACTTTCAGGCCACTTTCAAGCTGTGAATGAAAAATTGGAATTCATGGACCAGCGTGGTAGCTATGAAAATCTGTTGGTTGTGACCGTCATTTAGTGGGGGCCAGTCAGTTCGGTCGACGAGGCGGAATGTGCTCATGCTGGTCTATGATTTAATGATTCTACCCGTGCGAACTTTTAGGCCACTTACAAGCTGCGAACAGTTCTACCGATAGCATTCAAGGATAAGTCCTGTGATGATGAAATTGTAAAAATGGGGTCACCGATGCTTTCGTTTTACAGCCTTCTATTAACTGGCATGACCCTTTCCGTTGCACGGTATTAGGCACTTAATAAGGTCAATTTTAAACATTCTTCTCAAACTTTAAAACGTGTCGTTCTCCGTTACGTCGGAAAGATTTTTCTGTGCGCAACAGTTTCACAAGGGTGACAATATCTATTGTTTTACAACTATCTGTTGACAAAAACATCTTGGCTGGAACAAGAACAATCGAACCTTTATATTTAAAGAGCCATTGTCACCCAGGGTCCTTTGCGGGCACGCTGCAATTTCAAACTGTCTGAAAATTAGATATGGCCTAAGCGGGAAATATGGACCTACATTGCAGTACTTAATTAAACTGACAGGAGAGTTTGACTTCGGTTGACTTGACTGTTTGTTTATCTACTGCAGTGCTCGGCAGTGTTGATCTGTTTTCCGCTCAGGCTTAATTTGATTTCAGACAGTTTGAAATGGTAGCGCGCCCACAAGAGACCCTGGGCGACAATGGGTTTTTTTTACTCGAGCTAGAGTGATATCGCCCTGAAACAATCAGTCGGTGTTGGCCTACAAAAGTAAATTTATGCAGTTTAAACAAAATTGATCAATTTTAAACGAAGAAAATTATCTGTAAAGGGTGACATTACTCACCACTCTGCCTGTTACAACGAACTTTTCCTTTCTCTACAATTTCTGTATGCGTTTAGCTCCGGATAACTCAAACTGTTCGTTCATTCCAGAAATTTTTCCTTTTCCTCGAGACTTCGAGCTATTGAGATTCCACTGTTTATATCGTATGCCTCATAGGATAATCTTGCAATTCAAAATTTAATATTACTGAAGTAGTACTTCGAGATTCCATTCTTGCTATCGGATGCCTCACAGGATAATCATGCAATTCAAAATTTAGTATTGACACCCGTGAAAAGAAAGCTCACAATCTCACATACTAGTGGATTGGTAGAATGCAAACTGAAGTAGTACTTCGAGATTCCATTCTTGCTATCGGATGCCTCACAGGATAATCATGTAAATCAAAATTTAGTTGTACTGAAGTGGCACTTGGAGATAACGGGCTGAAAGTTACCCAACGTATTTATAGGCCTGGACCATCGAATAGATCCTGTTGTGTTGAATATCATTGCGTTTGAACCCAGCCCCCTGTCTGCTGTATATAAAGAAACATGGAAATATAAACTTTTAACATTCTATGCACTTTTTGCCCTGCAAATGAACCTGGCGAATTATTGTGCAGCAAAGCAAGGAATGTGTCCTTCGGAGCAACAGTTTTCATATGCTAGGCTCTGTTGCATTTTTAGTCCAAAAAACCTTAAAGACATGCATCATTTCGGACACAAATGACTGGTAAATGTCACATACATATCATATAGAAATTGAAGAGGACCTAACTGTTCAAGGAAGACAGGCATTGATTTTGCATTTCACATTTCACTTTTCTTCCAGTGTTGACGAGTTCGGGCATCTTCAGAGCAACTCAATTCGGTTTCGTCTTCTGTATTTTAAACAAATCTAGAGCAAAGAGTCCAGAAAGCAGTCCAAAATAATTCACCAGAGGGTACATATGTTTACCTAGCTCTTTTCTTTATTTTCGCATGTGATTCTCTGTTTAGTGGACTGCCCTTTGCACTACACGTTTTTTTTTTATAAGAAACTGGTTTATAAGAAACTAGTACTACGATGACCAAAAATTTAAGAAACTCTAGTACTACGCTCAAGAACAGTTAAGAAACTCTAAAACCTTATTTCTGTATGTCTCTCTTATTCTATGTCTCTCTAACAAAGGTACATTTGTCTTTTCTTGATTTTTAACTGCAAAATTGGTAAATTTTTGCCTTGATGTGCATGTCTTCTTCTTGATGAAAATGTCAATGCAAAATGGAAGCCCTTTCTCGAGAAAACGGCTTAACTTCGAACAATACCGCAATTTTAGGCCCAACAAAATAAGAAACTAATTAAGAAACTTTTACTACTAAAACACCGAAAATTTCATGCGAAATTAAGAAACTTTTAGTACTAAGTGCTGATCCAAGTTTCTTATAAAAAAAAAACGTGTAGTGCTGTATATTTTGTTTCCAGTTAGGTCACAAAAACAGCTCACTTCGTGTTGATTAAAAACAGCTGCCCGGCCTTAAAATACCATTATGAAAAATAAACAAAGAAAAACAAACGAGTTGACAGATTTTGTGGGTAAATTTGAAGTATTAGCAAGCAGATACATGAAATATTCAAATCGGTAAAGGTTAAAGGGAATCTAAGCATATGTTAGCATTTGATGAAAATAGCCGGGCAAAAGACAAAAGGCTGTAACACGTGCCGCACCATATTTGGGTAACTTATCGAAGTCAACAGGAAATACTGATAAATGATTGGCTAAACTGTGACCGCAAGTGGCTTGAGCCACTTTTATATGCTTACATTCCCTTTAAGAAAAGTGCAAAATCCTCCAAGATAAATTTTTCAGCCAGCTAAAGAATACTCAATTTCGATAGAAAATTAGGTGTCCCTTTGGTGTGACAGTTTTTCTTTAAAGATAGATTATCTTCAATGAGTAACAGGCAGGCAATAGTTTCAACTTGGAATTGTAATCGTGCCGTTATCTCTCGGCTGTTTAAAAATAGATTTGTTTTTCTGCTACATTCTGCTAAAAATATTCCTTAACATTAAAGGGATAGATGACACGGAGATATTACAAACCAAAAATGTTCTTTATCTAACCTATGATTGATCTTTTACAAAGAATTAAAGATCTTTGGCTACAGGACCAATTTACAAAGCATTTTATCGCCCTCTACTAAGTTTCTTGGTACCTAAATATGGTCTGTAGAAATTTCATATCACTTATATCATATTAATACCATTTTCTATCAATGACCCTCACTCCTAGCCACTTAGTGTCGAACTTTATATAAACCTTGTACACAACTTTTACTCGAATTTTGAGACCAACAGATTCTTTGTGTTTTAAGTTTGATACTGCTATTTTTAACTTTCTTTTCTCCAGCAAGTTCCAGAGTGACAAAATCTGTCCCATTGTAGCATATCTTGAGGAAACTTTGTCCATTAAATGTGGATGGAAAAATCTCTTAATGATTAAATTTTTGCAGTTTTAAACGTAAGGATCACTTTTTAGAATGGGAAGGGCACTTTTAATCTTCCAAACAGGTTGAAGAAAAGAACGCTTTGAAGCTAAAAATAAGACACTTCCAATAAAACAACTTGGAGAAGCATGACGGTGCCCCGTGTACCATCCAGCCCCTACTTCTATGCTTTTGAGAATCTGCATCGTCTGCCTTGATTAGAGCAGCTACAATAACTTTCCTCGCTCCTCAGCTCTCGAGATTTCTTATCCAAGTCGAGGGGTCTATCATTCTTTGGAAAGAGCATATGGGATTTTTGAAACAAAGTTGCAAGGATTCTCGGGAATGCTTCTGAAAACCAACAGGAGTTTTGCCCAACTCTCAGATTTAAGAGACCTTTTTCATTATCTTCTTAAATTATGCCCAGATGGGAAAGCCAAGTACAGCGGCTGCTTTCACTTTTTTTTCCTTTTCAGCATTGGTTGCTATGTTACAATGGTTGCCAGTTGCCTGCAAACTGCTTGCTTGCATTTATAACAAAACGCATTTTACGTCAATGCTTGTTTTTTACACCAATGTTTACCAGATAATTATAAACACAAAAAGATAGGTCAAGGCTTTTAAAGAAATGCTTAGACCCTTGTAGATGAGCAAGCTGCGAGTTTTCGGTATGAGACTTGGGCGTGGAAGATTTTCTTTTAGACCCCACAATAAGTTTGAGAGCATGTGGAGATAATTTGAATGAGACACCGCAAGGAAATTCAAAATAAAAAACTTCAAGATGATGTTCTGCCGAAAACACTACGTGTGCTTATAATTTCAATTTCCTTTAATTGATGTTTTCTCTCTAACGGCGGAATTTCAATTAAACATATGTTTGAACATATTGAAGGTGAATTAGAAACGTTAGAGAGCTTGAGGCTAAATGACAATGAATCAGTTTTTTTGATGTATTTATTTTATTCTTTACGTTGTTTACTAGAACCTTCCTAACTTCATTCTGTTATTTCTTGATCAATAATTTAATTAATCAATTAACTCATATTTCCATCCACTCATTTTTAAATTCAGTTTCATTTCATTCCATTCACTAATTTATCCATTCATCAATTCGTTCATTAATTCATTAATTCAAACATCCGTGCCTCACATCTTTCGTTCATTCATTCAGCAAGGGGTTTGGTTATGCAACCCACACTTCATTCAACCAACGAAAAACTGTGAAATTCGCCAGATGACAGAAATATTCATGTAACATGTCATGAATCAACTTTTTTCTGCACAAAATCGAGTTCAAAATGTGACCTCTTTTCAACACCTGCCTATAATGCCTGCTTGAAATAAGCCCCCAGATTTTCCAAAGCTCTTTTAAACCGAGGAGCGAGAGAGACACTTGCAAGTCCAAACCTCAGGAGGCTTTAAAATAGGGGCTAGACGTTAAAAATGGAACTTTGCCCCAAAGATTTAGGCGATCTGCAACTGCTAATCAATTTTCATTAATTCAAAATGAATTTGAATCAATGCTTGCCTTTTCACCCAGCCAAAGACTCCGAAAAGAGAACCCTCGGAAAATGGAAAAACTTTCAAGCTTTCGTAACCTTACTACAAAGCTTGTTTCTGTTGAAAACAGTTAGATCTACGCTAAACAATTGTGGTTAGGAAGAAAAGAAAGAGAATTGGACATTCTAATTGATATGTTATGGATCGCGTTATGGATATGTACTCATCCATCGGAATGTTCCTCTCTCTGTTCTGAGTTCTTGACTACAGTTGATCTCAGCATGTGATAAAAACCGGAGCTTAGAGCCCTAGGACCTCTAAGACCCGGAGCTTAGAGCCCTAGGACCTCTAAGACTCCTAGGAACCTTAAGTACTAAACATGAAGAGGACCCTTAACACCAAAGGGTCATTATCAAGCAGTCAAACAGGAGTTTGCGTATCATAAGCTTCCCCCTGCTATCCCACGAACTTCTGCTCGTTCAAACCAACGCTAGGAATCATGCAGAGTTTATTCTCAGTACAAGTTTAAAACTCTCTGCACGATTCCTGGCGTCCTGGCGTTGGCTAACGAGCGGAAGTTCGTAGGATCATGGTAGGATGGAAGAGGGGAGGCTTACGATACGCAAGCTCTTATTTGATAGCTTGCTGACATTGGACTTTTCAGGGCCGTAGGAAGCATCCTAAACTTGGGGGACACGACACTTCAAGGGTACTTTTGATTGACCTAAAGGTCCCTAGGGCACTTACCGAACCAAGGGTCCTCTGTGCATCTGTTGGTGCAAGGTCCAGTGGGTGTGAGGGTTTTAGGATCCTAGAGAGCTACGGTCCGGTTTTTACATTATGCCCATGACTACAGTGGATCCCTGCGTGTCTTTGTGGACATGTGATCCCCCCTATAATGCGCGGGGAGTTCATTGATAGATATGTTAAGCTATTAAATGAAGTGTTTGCTCCCTGCATGACATGACTCTTCCGCGCGCGCACATTTTGTGAGTATTTAAGCGGTGTGTGTCAATCATTTACGACAGTTGTACATGCAATAGCTGTGAGCGTATGCTGTGAAAGAGCTGAACAAGGTTAAATACAGAACTTCGACTTTACATTTGTTTGGCAAGCATGGAAACTTTCAAGATGAACCTATTGGCGCTGATTCTCATCCTCAAATTCACCATCATCAAAGGCTTTGGTAAGTTTATTTGCATTTATCCACTTTCTCATTATTTTCTGTCGCATTCGCCTTACTTATTTCGTTTCTAAATGTCCCAAAATTTCATGGAAGCAAAGTTCAAAATGTTTGCGATAGGAATTCCTCATTGCGTGCTGTGAAAAGTAGGTTATGACGTTAAATACACAAGAAAGATTTGGCAAGACATTTCCCTTTTTCAAGAAAAAACATTTCCTCTAATATTAGCTCATGCGAATGATCTACTTTCAAGATGGTCATCATGAGCGAGTTCATACAAACATTTTTTCCATCTTTGTTTGGCAAAATTTTGTAATTTACATGATGTAGCTAACTTTTGCTCGTGAATCTTGCAGCCTTGCTGTCTTTCTCATTAAACTACGCAGCCCGATATCCGAGTTATTCGATTAAACAGAAACAGCGTTATCAGATTTTTATTTTTATGTAAATAAAGAGTTCGAAAGTAGTTGAAAGTAGCCCCAAAACAATTTGTATTTGCAGCGAAGAGCAAATCACTGCTCAAAATGATTTCGTAAACTTTCGGCACGATTTCTTTGCTTCTAACCAAAAAAAGCCTGAAAAATCTTTAGAAATGCTTTTGGAATCTCAAGCACTTTATCGATGACACATTAACCACTCAGGACTCGATTTGCAACGTATCATCATTTTGATCTATTCATATTTACTACCAGTATTTGTCAAAATTTCGTTGTTGTTTATTGAGCAAATTCAGTAATCTAGGATTCGAAGAACTAATGTAATCAAGTAATTAAAGAAAAACATCGAAACTCCGTTTTCGATTGAAGATGATCTGCCTTCCGTGTCAAACAGGTTCCCAAAAACATTTCTACCAACGTATCTATATCCGACTAACTTCTTCAGGCTTCTTCAAAACTCCTTGAATGGACTCTCAAACTCTAACGGTCTAATATTTCCTGGAGGCAACAATCTAGAATCGATCTCTTCAAATATTAACAGTGAGGGGTTCATGGAGTGCAATCTCTCTCTCTTTTGGAACAACAATGGATTGCAAATTTTGCCACCTTTCCTTTGACGTTTGAGTGATCTTCCCCTCCCCTTTGAACCCAAAAACGCTCGCAGGCTCGAAAAGGCCAAATATGCCATCATGTGAAAGGTACATTTCAAAAAAAGGGTATTGAATTTCTATCAAAACAAAAGAAGTTCTGGATGTCTTACAGGATTTCTAGAAGAAAACGAAATGATTGCTATGGAAAGTATACGATTTTTAGAGAATGATTTGCCTCTCACCATCGTTTATCTGCTTCTTAACCTCCGTTGCATTTGTAGTTTTCTCAAACGAATACCATACGTGTTTCAATACATTTAGGAGAGATTCTCATTCAACTGGTAACTGGCGTGCTTTAAATAAGTATTCTTTCGGGAATTCCTTTTTTTGGTAGATGAGATGTATTTCTGTTTGCAATGAGATTTGTAGGGAACGTTCCTCACAAACACATCATTCCTGTCGTCATCTCTCAGTTGCAGTCTTCCCATGCTGTCTCTCCTCAATTTATGAAATAGAACATGACCAAGGAAGACAGTGTGCTCAAAATCAGTCGTTGAGCAATAGATTCGATGAGTCATACTACGAAGGGGACCTTTTACAAATGTTGTATTTACGTGGCTAAAATTTCACTTTCACAAATGCGAAATATCTTTAACAAATCTTTCAAAAACAACCGTGCATTCTTCGAATCAAAATTCGCTACAGAAAATGAGAGGTACATTCAGGAATTTCAAGAATTCAAGAAAAATTTTCAAAAAAACTTAAAAACATCGTGATTTCTAAACCGTTTGACGCAACATGAAGCAATTTCGAAGAGAACTATAGTTTATGGATGCCTACCATATGGTATCAAGCAAAAGTCTGTCATTCATCTGGTTTATGATTTAGAAATTTGATGACGTCACATCCTAAATTGAGCTGAGATGTAAAATACGCTATAATTTTGAAAAATATTCAAAATTTCTGGAAAGTCCAACGGTAAAATCATAGATAAGTATCTCAAGTTTCATTCAAGCCATTCAATCAGAAGAAATAGATCATTGAATTTTACACCCACCTTTTTACGTAAACTTTTTACGATTTGGAAGCTATGCTCAACTGTATAGTTCCCAGTCCCCTAAAATTGATCTGATTGATCCTGTTGATTTGTGATTCTATGTTCCCTTGTTCTCGTAAATTCGTAAGAAACAACAAACGCTTGATAACGGGATCATCCTACTTTCTCTTCTGCTGCCAACAAACTTATGGTCAGAAAACGGACATATTAATTTGAGCAAGCCGGTCACCGCTGACTGATAAAAGATTCCGTTGAGAGTTCTTAGAGAAGTTAAAGTTTTACGCAAAAATGACAAGCGCATCTAGATAAAGAAAGGTCTAGGAAAAAGGCCTTTTAGATCAAATTAAGAAGCAAGTTTTGCAGGAAGCATGGATCTCGTTTTCTAAGTCAGCAGGAAAATCTTTTACATCGAACAGAGATTTTGGTCACGTTTACATTGCTCCAGAGCGAACAAAGTAGTCATGAATTTAGCAGGAATAGTGCAAATGTTACATTTTCGCTAAGGATTCAAAGTTGTAACCGGTACGTACAGTGTGAAAGGGGCCCGGGGGGTCTACTTTATAAATTGAGCACTCGAGGATGTGCCTGCCAATAGGGTCCCATTTGCAGCTAAAAATTCCGGGACAGGATTATACCTTTTGCGTCTTTATTCCGGGACAGGTATGTCCATTGACGCTACTTTTTCCAGGATAGGACAAATTTGACTTGAAAAACCTAAAATAACTTACATAAGAGACTGATAATATCCAGGACAGGTACCTTGTTTTCAAACGTTTATTCCGGGACAGAGTCATAAAAAATTTTCTGGCAGGCACATCCCCGTTGTTTTTCTCCAAGGAAGACTCCCCGGTGAAAGGGGTCTCTTTTACACTGTATTGTACTGCACTGTTTTGAAATGATAATTTTGTACACTGAACTGAAAAGTAAATCTTTAAAAAAACATGGACAAATTGAGGAGAGTATTGTTATACAACGCACTTTGCCTTGTTGAGTTAAGGAAAGGACCTGGCTAAAAAAAGAGATCATTCATTCAACATTTGATCAGAATGTACCACGGTCTCGTGGCGAAAAATCAGATCAGATTGCAGTTGAGGCTTCTCGACACCCGAACTTTGATCTGAACGCTAAACAACACCATATATATTACTTTCACGGCTAGAATTATGATGAGGAGAGGAAGGAAACAGAGATTTAGGAGCCACGGGGAACTGCATGGGGGCATCATACCTCGCCAAGACTTTTGAAAGTATTCTTCAAAATGTTCTCTTCTGCAGGTAAGCGCAAGGGAGTAGCCATCGTGCAGATTCAATTGATTTCTCATAGGAGAGGCAAGGGTTCTCTTAAAAGGAATCAGTTGAGTCTGCACGCAGGTTAGCAAGAGAGCCTTTCCCCTTTGTGATGCGCCCTTCTCGGACTAAAAGGTTCCATCCTGAAAGCCTTGTCCACCCGCTTCGTCCCTGGGAAGAGAAGGCATTTGGTTGGGAAGGATAGGCAAGAGTTAATGGAAGGGAAAGAAGGGGAAAGGAGCTCCTGTCCAATTTTATCTATTTTGCACCAGGAACGCCGGAGAGGGGGGGCGCGGGGGGGCAAGCGCCCCTTCTGCCCTTTCCTAACGGGGGCAAGGGGGGCAAAAGTGCCCTTTCAATGAAAAACAATAAGTCACTTTGAAACTTGATAGAAAAGCCGCCATAGCTTCATTCCTTTATCAGAAACACACCAGTAACGAAAAATAAGTGGCAATTGTAACTTCAAAATAAGCAATATGCGAGTTTATGCGATTCGGAGTGAGAAATAGCCGAAAAATTTCATGAAAGAATATGATTAATGTTCGTTAAAACATTTTTAATAGCATTTTAAGCCAATCTGAAGGGCGTGGCCACAAAAATTTTTCCGGGGGAGTACCCCCGGACCCCCCAATTTTTAGGCTCGCTTCGCTCGCCTTCGGTCTTGAATGCCCTTACGTTCCTAGTCGCCCCCTTGCCCTACCACCGCTCCGGCGTCCCTGTTTTGCACAATCAAGTTTACGGAGCAATGTAATTATGTATATATGTATGTAAAATTTAGCCATGTTAAATTAAAAATTTGATGAAACATAAATTCAGGAAAAAAATTAGTCTAATGACAAGTGTACAATATAGAGTAGATATGAAAGTTAGAAATTTAATCTAAAAACACCCCCAGTTAAAAATGGCAGGGATAGCATTAAAAGGTCAGTGCGACCTTGTTTCCATAATGGCCCCTCGTCCAGTCAAGAACTTTTGACTACCGATATTTGCATCATGATGGAGGCCTGACCATTCCTTCAGAATTATGTAGTGGGTAGGAGGAGGAGGGGGGATGCGACAGGGAAAGCGTCGAAGGATCCTTCTCTTTCATTGTTCAAAGTTTGTAACAAACAACTTTTCAAAATTGTGCAAAAAACGTTTGATGTGGGTATCATTATTGGAGTTCTTTCTCTTCTCCCATTCACAAGTTCTTGATCCAATTTCTAATTCGATTTCGAAACAAATTATATTTCTGCCGCAAAACAAGTTACAATGAAAAAACAATAATGTTTGCTAAAAACCAGTGTTTTCAATGACTTAGTTGCTGGCTTTTTGTATGTTATGTTTGACTTATCTACGATTACTCGTATTGCATTTCCATGTGGTTTTTAGCTGTTAAGGAATTAAGATGATATATTTTTAGATTTATTGTTTTCGACATCTTCAAGATTTTGCCTTAAAACCTTTGACGTCAAGATCCAGTTACCTAAAAAATCCCTAAAAACAAGTTTTAAAAGGGTTGAAGATTCTGAGTTTAAAATCTCCATGCTGTGGGTTTTTTGATCCATCATCCCTCATCACTGCATCAGTTGAGAGATGAGGGCAAAACAAAGGGATGTGCCTCAGTCAGAATATAGGGGTAGACGTGCAACAACGTGGAAAGGATCATCTTTCATGCAAAAGCATTAGTACAGCAGAAGGTCAAATTGTGTTTTCGTAGCTAATAGTCGAAAAGTAAAAAATTTGACTTCAGAGTTAGGTAAAGCTTAATTATGGTCTTCTAGCTAAGCTAAGGCATATAGAATTCGATATGCAAGTTACAAACATAAATAGCTGTTTCCATTGACTTTGAAAAATGTTTAAGTGTCCCCTAGGTGCCCTTTCAATATGTTTCCCAGCCTTTTTCCGAGGGCCAGTTTCCTGCTAGGAGGTAGACTCCTTTTGGGGCATGGGGACGAGGTTGTACCTTACCCACCAGCAAATATGACTTAAAAGATAACCCTGCTAAAATGTATCTTTTCTTATCTATCTCTTCTCTCCTATCGTATCTCAACTCTGGCCTATCTTTTCAATGGAGCAGAACATCTCATCGACACGATATCAACTTCACATCAGAACGTTATGTAATAGAGTCCACCTTTCTCAAATTACACGCTTTCATCCTTGTCAGAGAGAATGTACGAGAAAGTAGCGTGGAGTTTAGGCAAGATTAGACCAGGTAACTGATGGGACATGCTGGTTCATTCACAATCGAGGCTAGTCACCGTCATTCTGAGGTGGTAGCCACGACGAAGGCTGAGAAGCTAAAAACTTTCGGCAAACCAAATTCTTCTTCAACCCCCCAGACCCACCCAAACACTTTCAATTTCAAATTATCACAATAAGAGTTTCTCCCAACCCCCGGCTCCCAACTCCTCTGTCCTCTCTAGCATAAGTAAGTTCCAAATAAGTTTAAAGGCAGAAACACCGCGATGCGACAAAAAGCAACAGCAAATGTGATGAATTTATTTTATGCCAATATTTCGTCCTGCCATGCAGGACTTCTTCAGGGCTGTCAGTTCCAAATCTTTGAATCGGTGTCAAAAGGTGACTTTGAAATTTTATGAGCATTTCTTTTAAACGAATGACTTGAAAGAAGCTTACTTTTATCTATAATATTACTGTCAGACTTCAATATTTTGAGAACCTACAGCATGTGGTATGATACCATATTGTAGACATTCAAAAACTATGGTCTTCCTGAAAATTATTCAGTTCAATTCAAAGGAAAAATAGGTCATGGAAGTTTACACCAACCTATGCTCTCCTCTCTTGGTTCATTCCCATTTTTCCCACAGTTCCTACCGCTCACCTTTTCTCTCATCTTTCTGTCTTTCCCTCCTGTGAACTTTATTACCCGGATCGTCATGTTTTCTTACCTGTGGACAGAGAAACAAATTAAGAATAAAAATCGCCACATTCTGCCCCTTTGGTCTCAGAAGCAGACTGCTTACAAATGCGTTTTGACTTCCAGGTCTCTCTAAAATGTGACCATATCCCATGCAGCGAAAGATTAAGATTCAGGGTATAAGTAACACTTTCTCACGACAATTTCAAATAAAGCTAATCACATTTTAAATTCGGAAACGAAAACACAAGTATTTTAAATTTTCGACGTGATTCTCGCTGGTCCAACAGTAAGCAACAACAAACATGAATGTGAATTTCTAAGTCATAGATGAATGAGTTTCGAAAATACGGAACGTTCGTTGCATAAAGGAAGAAGTGGAAGAATTGACGAGAGATGGAAAGCAGGAGAGTTTGTAAGATAGATAAACTGTCTGGTTTGAGAAATTAAACAGAAGATAAACAAGTGAACGTGACTTTCTCCATAAATCAAAAGCTTAGTGTCAGGATAGAAAGAAAGATTGACTGAAGCAACCCTGGCTCATTTCTTATTGACGTATTTATGCATTTACTGTGTTTGTGAAGGCTTTTCTCTTCAGCATTTGAGAAAGCAATTCAGAGCATAAATCAAAATAATAAAATATTTGTTAATGTTGAATGCGAGTACATGCTAGAAACTTTGTGTGTGTTTTTTTTTACGTTATTCCTGGTACATAAGTCATTTATTTACCATATTGTCATAAAAAGGAAAGTATTAGACCTGCAAGGGCCGTGGGAAGCATCTTAAACTTGGACGGGCTGGGGACACGACACTTCAAGGGCACGATTTTCATTACATTACAGGGGCCAATTCATGAAAGAGGGGCCTTTTCTATTTCAAAATCTTGGGGGCATGTGCTCCCAATTTCCCCCGGTTCCTACGTCTGTGAGATTTGCTGGAGCGTTGGCTTTTAGCAATCTTGAAATAGGCCATAATTAATAATAATGGTAAATAGATTTGAAACAACTCCATGTCCCTTTCTTATTTATGTCTTCAAGTGTTTACTTCTTCTGTCCATGCTTTTATTATCAAGTAGAATTCAAACTAAATATATAATGCATTACTGTAACTGGTCCCATCCAAAGCGGCAATAGACACGCAGTCACTTGGTTCCACTGCAGATGGGACAACTGTTTATGTGAAAAATTGGGCTATCATTTCACTCATTTGGGATTGCAATTATGAGTATAAACAGGCATTATGTCAGCTGAAGCCTAAATCCTTCTCCAAACAGACCTTAAAACATAGGTAAATGATATCCTTGTAGATTACAGCCAACGACTCAATCAAAAATCAACATGACAAAGTGCCATTATCATCCGCAAAAGTCTTGCAAACTTTCATGTCAATATCATGTCTATTTTTATTGAATCTTTAGAAAAGAACTACACTTTGATCCCTCCTTACATATCCCTTTACATGTCATGTCAGCCCAATGCCATGATATATTTACTGCCAAAGATTTGTTTGTACACGTTACTGTCCCCTTTATAATGTAGGTCCACCTTTTACAACCAATTTCTGATAATATTTGTTTTATGAACTTTTCTAAAAAATCCAGTTCCTCTCGTGTCAAACTCCTTGTTAGTGCGAGCCAAATAATTTTCATTCCACAGTAGCAGAATTAATTTCGTCAGAGTTTATTTGGACTAATTTGATTTCTCGACTGTTCAAAGCTATCTATTTTTATAAGAAGGCTTAGAATATTTATTTAGTAAGCTTATGTTCATGTGAAAAAATGGACCAGGATACGTGTTGTGTAACTTCTCCTTCAAATTTCAAATAAAGCTTCATATCTAAGCAAACTTTGCTCAGTGTATCTGTTTCCTATCTTCTAATTTCCTCAGTTTGAGCATGGTTTGAGGTATGATCAGTGACGTATGCAGGTTGCTAAGACAACCCAGTCCAACATGGCGGTACTTGGGCCTAAATTTGTGTCTGTTATTGCATCTTATTATTTCGTAATTGCAACAAGCTCAAAGCTTTCCTACCATCGCAAAGATATATAAACTAGTTTGGAGTTTTCTCCATTGATAGATTAATTTCTGGCCTTGAACATTTTTGATTATGAAATAGGGCCAGAGCAAGTCAAGTCAAGTCAAGTCAAGTCAAGAAATAAGTCAAGCTATGTCAAATATTATGTCAATTTGACTACGTCAAAGAGCTACTGTAAGACTTTTCTCAAAGTCTTCCGGATTTTCAGAAGTTCACCAAAACTTATAATGATTTGGCTTGTGCAAACATATCTAAGAAGTTATACCCCTCGCAGAAAAAATTAAATTTCCAAACAAGTGAATCAGCTTTGATCCAGTTATTTCTTTGCTCCATAAATTTTCCGGATTGCGGTGTGTTTACCTCGTTACTCAAATATTAAGTGTAAAATCTTCTTACTCATTGATGATCTACGTGAAAACATTCCTTTCGAAAGAATGAGACATCACCTAGCCCTAGATTTAAGTCAAAGGACTTCTGAGTGGGAACTTAAGCTGATCAAAGAGTTTCAGAAAATAATTGGTAGGTTAGTCACAAATTAAGATATAAGAGGATTTTTAGTCATTTTATTAGCATCTTCCTGGTTAAAAAGGATTTTCGTTAGTCTAAATCTCTTGAAAAAGAGCCCGATTGGCGTCTCCCCTAGATGTAAAGTCGATTGTTAAGATGTTGATGTCAAAAAATACAACATACCCCCCCCCCCCCCATTAAAGAGGGTTTGAAGAGATATATCGGTGTAAAGTTTGAAATGAGAAGTGAAAATTGAGAAGAATTTAGATCAAAGAGATTAAAAAAATTTTGAGCTCCTGACAAAGAAATTTTCTTATTCCTGGCATCTATTTTTTCCGAAATTCTCTCTCAAACAGCAGGAGAAAATTATGGGTTCGTGTAATAATAATTAATTTTATTTTGCTGATTCGCAGTGTGCTTTGATGATGTCCATTCACACTTTGCAATCATCTAATTTAACTCCAGCTCCCACGACCCAAGCGGAAAATTAGCGTGCAACTTGGTAAACTTTCCCATCGATTTTTAGAAATGATTTCCTTTCCACATTTACTCCCTGCTGAAATTTCGATTCCATAACGGACAACCGCTGTTTTAGGAGGGCCACGACCCAGAGAAAACTGTTCTAGAATGTCGAATAGCAGCGTGCTTCAACTTTCAACCTTAGATTGGATAATTTAATTCCTACAAATATACTACAATGAAAATTCCTCAAATATGTCATAGGTATTGAAACCTACCCCTCACCTTTGATTACAAATTATATTAACCAAAAAGACGAAAAATAAAGCAGGAAAAGCGAAAATATTGAGATGATGCTTTCCCCATATATTATCTTCGCACGGAGTACTACAAAGCCCCGCTTCAGTGCGGGGCAACCATTTTTTGTATCGCAGGAAGAACGATTTTTCAGATGATTTATTTAGTCAACATAAGTCTTGGATACTTTTCTGAAAAGATACTTTCTGGCTTGACCTCGCTATGAATGAAATGTAAAATGAATAGAAAACGAAGCTCTCCAGATATACAGGTGACTTAACAAGAACACTGAGAAGTATGTTGTATAAAGTAAAAAGATTGAGCCGCGCATTAGTGATTCAGATGCGATAGAAGCATAGTCATAAGAAAGGAACTAGTTCCTTTCTTATGACTATGATAGAACTCCAGATAACCTGTCATCAAAAATGTTTACAAAGTAAATATGCAACGAAGAACACGAAAGTTTAAAACTTACACCATGTTAATGACAGAAGTTGACAGTCTTTAGGACTTGATGCAATCTTTCCTTCGTCGATTAACCTTTCTATCTAAAATTTGAAAGCGAATTCGTGAAAGAGAAGACGACGTATAGCAAAACAATGGCTAGAAAAGCATTGGTAAAATGTTCAAACTCTTTTCACTTGTTGAAAATCTAATGTAAACTTCTTAACAGCTAATTACATACATATGACTGAATCTAAATTGGGTTTGCGTCAGTTACACAGAAAAAGAATGGATTGAAAGACTTTCTAACATTCCTTCAAGAACACATCAAGAACGTTTGCGAGTGCTTGGTGGATGTTGCTCAGTGACAGAAATATCATGTAATTGGTATGATGGACCACTGCAAATGCCAACAACGAATACAACCACGATAGTTCGCAACAACATATACGTAAATCAAAAGAAATAAAGAAAAATCCAAGCAAACATATTTATTTGGTTAAGATTTAATGTCTTGTTTGCGACAAAATTCTGTGACTGAGCTAAGATAACAACAACATGTTTACAAACAACATTAATTACAACTCTGGCATAACTGGCAAAAATGTTGTTCAAACTCATTTAGACCCATAGCCTAACAATGGAATTCTGTGACTTAACAACAGTCCTCATATGAAGCCGCTGCGTTGCACTGCTCCTCTCTGCGGCACTACAGATCTAAACAGGTGTATCTTCTCAATTTTTCGAATGATTTGTGGTGACGTCACGGATTTACGGTTGGTTGCTAAATATAGAATATGTCAGCGTGGAAGCATTCTTAGCAACTTGGCAATCCAAGCAGTTTATCAAAATAAAAAAGTTTAATCCATCGGGACAACCTCAAGGTATTGGATGGGACTAAGTTGGTTTCCACTTGATGACTTTTAGCTCCATTTTATGCCCACTCTTGGAGATTAATTGCTTGTGAAAAGGAACGTGGGCAGTTATCAAATTGATCCTCGTTCAAAGGTAGTAATTCATCTGGTTTCCTCTTCTACATCCCTGCCATTTCCCAAGGGTTCCTTGGCAAGGCCCATGGCAGCTAATTTTGGAATAATAATATAGTATCCTTGGCTACCGGGCCAAAATATATGGACAAAACAGAAAATAGAACAGAAAATAGAGCAATGTTACCATAGCAAGGAAGTATTAGAAATTTGATATTTCAAAGACGGAAAGAAAAACCTATTTTTGAACAAAGTTCTTGGACAGTTGTTCCTTTAACCTCAGCAAAAAAGATAGCTAGAAGGCATGACAGAAAATTGGATCTGTTTCCATTGGTATTCAATTGAATCATCAAATTTGAAATCTACAACAAACTGAAATGGCAGAACCATGGGCTACATTTCTTCCTTGGGCACATAACAAATGTCTTCCTCGTTTTGTGTGTTGGTGTCACTGTGTTTTTATAGCAACGCTGCACAGGCAAGTGCCCACGCAGCTTCATTTAAAATGCAGTGCAGCAACACTATGAAAACACAGGGAAACAAACCACAGAGAAACCGCAAACAGCACTTGACACTAGCATAAATGTTACGGCTAGTTGCAGTCCATTCAAACAATGTTTTGCACACTTTTACTTGTTTCATGTGGTTAACAGCGAGTGAAAAAAGTGAGAAAAAGTCGTAACATGCTGAGTGTCTTAGTTTGCTTCAATCTTCTGCAGTAAACATGACAAAACATAAAAAAAAACCCTAGCTTCGATCTTTCATCATAAGAAGACCCTAAAAGCTTCCTTCTGAGGTTTATATTAAGGTAAAAACAAAACAAAATCTCTGCCCCATCACATGTCTTTGTCATTGCTTCGTATAAGCCTCAAACCTTGAAATTGGTGTTGGCCAGAACAAGAAAGGACGAATGTTGTTGATCAAAGAGAGAATGAATGGCATACTCATGGAAGGAAAAAATTGATTTAGTTTCAATCAGGGAATGATGTACGAAGCAAAAGAACTCAACACTGCAGTGGCACCAAATACCTGGGGCTGATTGTTGGTATGCCACTGAGTTGTGGTGATCAAGTGTAAATTTATGGTTCCTCATGCAGTGAAGAAAGATGGCCTACTTCATCAATGCAATGATATTTATTACTCTTACGTGCGTTTGTTGACATTCCTTGACATTCCTTGGCAAGCTCAGCTGAATGTCACTTGAAACGGTTGACGTCAAGTTTAGGAATGCGTAGTATCAAACGCTACCAGACCGAGGTGTCAAATCATAATTAGTGTGTTCAATAACATCGTAAATTAAACAGTGCTAAATCGTTTTCTCCACGAGATTGATCAAAATCCAAATAAATAAAATCATAAATCATAAACTGTCTTCCTCAACCCAGCAAGATGTACGTCTTTCTTGTTTTGTTTCTTTCAGTTCTGTTTCAATTTCTTAAATTTGTTTAATTTAACAAGCAGAATTTAATGGTTTTTTTGATGCATTTTATCAACAAGCGAATCATTGAAATCATAAATCATGAATTGTCTTCCTCAACCCAGCAAGATGTACGTCTTTCTTGTTTTGTTTCTTTTAGTTCTGTTTCAATTTCTCAAATTTATTTAATTTAAGAAGCAGAATTTAATCGTTTTCTTGATGCATTTTATCAACAAGCGAATCATTGAAATCATAAATCATAAATTGTCTTCCTCAACCCAGCAAGATGTACGTCTTTCTTGTTTTGTTTCTTTTAGTTCTGTTTCAATTTTCAAATTTGTTTATTTTAACAAGCAGAATTTAATCATTTTCTTGATGCATTTTATCAACAAGCGAATCATTGAAATCATAAATCATGAATTGTCTTCCTCAACCCAGCAAGATGTACGTCTTTCTTGTTTTGTTTCTTTCAGTTCTGTTTCAATTTTCAAATTTGTTTATATTAACAAGCAGAATTTAATCGTTTTCTTGATGCACTTTATCAACAAGCGAATCATTGAAATCATAAATCATAAATTGTCTTCCTCAACCCAGCAAGATGTACGTCTTTCTTGTTTTGTTTCTTTTAGTTCTGTTTCAATTTCTTAAATTTATTTAATTTAAGAAGCAGAATTTAATCGTTTTTTTGATGCATTTTATCAACAAGCGAATCATTGAAATCATAAATCATGAATTGTCTTCCTCAACCCAGCAAGATGTACGTCTTTCTTGTTTTGTTTCTTTCAGTTCTGTTTCAATTTTCAAATTTGTTTATTTTAACAAGCAGAATTTAATGGTTTTTTTGATGCATTTTATCAACAAGCGAATCATTGAAATCATAAGTCATGAATTGTCTTCCTCAACCCAGCAAGATGTACGTCTTTCTTGTTTTGTTTCTTTCAGTTCTGTTTCAATTTTCAAATTTGTTTATTTTAACAAGCAGAATTTAATCGTTTTCTTGATGCATTTTATCAACAAGCGAATCATTGAAATCATAAATCATAAATTGTCTTCCTCAACCCAGCAAGATGTACGTCTTTCTTGTTTTGTTTCTTTTAGTTCTGTTTCAATTTCTTAAATTTATTTAATTTAAGAAGCAGAATTTAATCGTTTTTTTGATGCATTTTATCAACAAGCGAATCATTGAAATCATAAATCATGAATTGTCTTCCTCAACCCAGCAAGATGTACGTCTTTCTTGTTTTGTTTCTTTCAGTTCTGTTTCAATTTTCAAATTTGTTTATTTTAACAAGCAGAATTTAATGGTTTTTTTGATGCATTTTATCAACAAGCGAATCATTGAAATCATAAGTCATGAATTGTCTTCCTCAACCCAGCAAGATGTACGTCTTTCTTGTTTTGTTTCTTTCAGTTCTGTTTCAATTTTCAAATTTGTTTATTTTAACAAGCAGAATTTAATCATTTTCTTGATGCATTTTATCAACAAGCGAATCATTGAAATCATAAATCATGAATTGTCTTCCTCAACCCAGCAAGATGTACGTCTTTCTTGTTTTGTTTCTTTCAGTTCTGTTTCAATTTTCAAATTTGTTTATTTTAACAAGCAGAATTTAATCGTTTTCTTGATGCATTTTATCAACAAGCAAATCATCGAAATCATAAATCATAAATTGTCTTCCTCAACCCAGCAAGATGTACGTCTTTCTTGTTTCGTTTCTTTTAGTTCTGTTTCAATTTCTTAAATTTATTTAATTTAAGAAGCAGAATTTAATCGTTTTTTTGATGCATTTTATCAACAAGCGAATCATTGAAATCATAAATCATGAATTGTCTTCCTCAACCCAGCAAGATGTACGTCTTTCTTGTTTTGTTTCTTTTCAGTTCTGTTTCAATTTTCAAATTTGTTTATTTTAACAAGCAGAATTTAATGGTTTTTTTGATGCATTTTATCAACAAGCGAATCATTGAAATCATAAATCATGAATTGTCTTCCTCAACCCAGCAAGATGTACGTCTTTCTTGTTTTGTTTCTTTCAGTTCTGTTTCAATTTCTTAAATTTGTTTATTTTAACAAGCAGAATTTAATCGTTTTCTTGATGCATTTTATCAACAAGCAAATCATCGAAATCATAAATCATAGATTGTCTTCCTCAACCCAGCAAGATGTACGTCTTTCTTGTTTTGTTTCTTTCAGTTCTGTTTCAATTTTCAAATTTGTTTATTTTAACAAGCAGAATTTAATCGTTTTCTTGATGCATTTTATCAACAAGCGAATCATTGAAATCATAAATCATAAATTGTCTTCCTCAACCCAGCAAGATGTACGTCTTTCTTGTTTTGTTTCTTTCAGTTCTGTTTCAATTTCTTAAATTTATTTAATTTAAGAAGCAGAATTTAATCGTTTTTTTGATGCATTTTATCAACAAGCGAATCATTGAAATCATAAATCATGAATTGTCTTCCTCAACCCAGCAAGATGTACGTCTTTCTTGTTTTGTTTCTTTCAGTTCTGTTTCAATTTTCAAATTTGTTTATTTTAACAAGCAGAATTTAATCATTTTCTTGATGCATTTTATCAACAAGCGAATCATTGAAATCATAAATCATGAATTGTCTTCCTCAACCCAGCAAGATGTACGTCTTTCTTGTTTTGTTTCTTTCAGTTCTGTTTCAATTTCTCAAATTTGTTTATTTTAACAAGCAGAATTTAATCGTTTTCTTGATGCATTTTATCAACAAGCGAATCATTGAAATCATAAATCATAAATTGTCTTCCTCAACCCAGCAAGATGTACGTCTTTCTTGTTTTGTTTCTTTTAGTTCTGTTTCAATTTTCAAATTTGTTTATTTTAACAAGCAGAATTTAATCGTTTTCTTGATGCATTTTATCAACAAGCGAATCATTGAAATCATAAATCATAAATTGTCTTCCTCAACCCAGCAAGATGTACGTCTTTCTTGTTTTGTTTCTTTCAGTTCTGTTTCAATTTCTTAAATTTATTTAATTTAAGAAGCAGAATTTAATCGTTTTTTTGATGCATTTTATCAACAAGCGAATCATTGAAATCATAAATCATGAATTGTCTTCCTCAACCCAGCAAGATGTACGTCTTTCTTGTTTTGTTTCTTTCAGTTCTGTTTCAATTTTCAAATTTGTTTATTTTAACAAGCAGAATTTAATCGTTTTCTTGATGCATTTTATCAACAAGCGAATCATTGAAATCATAAATCATGAATTGTCTTCCTCAACCCAGCAAGATGTACGTCTTTCTTGTTTTGTTTCTTTCAGTTCTGTTTCAATTTTCAAATTTGTTTATTTTAACAAGCAGAATTTAATCATTTTCTTGATGCATTTTATCAACAAGCGAATCATTGAAATCATAAATCATGAATTGTCTTCCTCAACCCAGCAAGATGTACGTCTTTCTTGTTTTGTTTCTTTCAGTTCTGTTTCAATTTTCAAATTTGTTTATTTTAACAAGCAGAATTTAATCATTTTCTTGATGCATTTTATCAACAAGCGAATCATTGAAATCATAAATCATGAATTGTCTTCCTCAACCCAGCAAGATGTACGTCTTTCTTGTTTTGTTTCTTTCAGTTCTGTTTCAATTTTCAAATTTGTTTATTTTAACAAGCAGAATTTAATCATTTTCTTGATGCATTTTATCAACAAGCGAATCATTGAAACCATAAATCATAAACTGTCTTCCTCAACCCAGCAAGATGTACGTCTTTCTTGTTTTGTTTTTTTCAGTTCTGTTTCAATTTTCAAATTTGTTTATATTAACAAGCAGAATTTAATCATTTTCTTGATGCATTTTATCAACAAGCGAATCATTGAAATCATAAATCATGAATTGTCTTCCTCAACCCAGCAAGATGTACGTCTTTCTTGTTTTGTTTCTTTTAGTTCTGTTTCAATTTCTCAAATTTGTTTATTTTAACAAGCAGAATTTAATCATTTTCTTGATGCATTTTATCAACAAGCGAATCATTGAAATCATAAATCATAAATTGTCTTCCTCAACCCAGCAAGATGTACGTCTTTCTTGTTTTGTTTCTTTTAGTTCTGTTTCAATTTCTCAAATTTGTTTATTTTAACAAGCAGAATTTAATCATTTTCTTGATGCATTTTATCAACAAGCGAATCATTGAAATCATAAATCATGAATTGTCTTCCTCAACCCAGCAAGATGTACGTCTTTCTTGTTTTGTTTCTTTTAGTTCTGTTTCAATTTCTCAAATTTGTTTATTTTAACAAGCAGAATTTAATCATTTTCTTGATGCATTTTATCAACAAGCGAATCATTGAAATCATAAATCATAAATTGTCTTCCTCAACCCAGCAAGATGTACGTCTTTCTTGTTTTGTTTCTTTCAGTTCTGTTTCAATTTCTCAAATTTGTTTATTTTAACAAGCAGAATTTAATCATTTTCTTGATGCATTTTATCAACAAGCGAATCATTGAAATCATAAATCATGAATTGTCTTCCTCAACCCAGCAAGATGTACGTCTTTCTTGTTTTGTTTTTTTCAGTTCTGTTTCAATTTTCAAATTTGTTTATTTTAACAAGCAGAATTTAATCATTTTCTTGATGCATTTTATCAACAAGCGAATCATTGAAACCATAAATCATGAATTGTCTTCCTCAACCCAGCAAGATGTACGTCTTTCTTGTTTTGTTTCTTTTAGTTCTGTTTCAATTTCTCAAATTTGTTTATTTTAAGAAGCAGAATTTAATCGTTTTCTTGATGCACTTTATCAACAAGCGAATCATTGAAATCATAAATCATGAATTGTCTTCCTCAACCCAGCAAGATGTACGTCTTTCTTGTTTTGTTTCTTTCAGTTCTGTTTCAATTTCTCAAATTTGTTTATATTAACAAGCAGAATTTAATCGTTTTCTTGATGCACTTTATCAACAAGCAAATCATTGAAATCATAAATCATGAATTGTCTTCCTCAACCCAGCAAGATGTACGTCTTTCTTGTTTTGTTTCTTTTAGTTCTGTTTCAATTTCTCAAATTTGTTTATATTAACAAGCAGAATTTAATCGTTTTCTTGATGCACTTTATCAACAAGCGAATCATTGAAATCATAAATCATGAATTGTCTTCCTCAACCCAGCAAGATGTACGTCTTTCTTGTTTTGTTTCTTTTAGTTCTGTTTCAATTTTCAAATTTGTTTATTTTAACAAGCAGAATTTAATCGTTTTCTTGATGCACTTTATCAACAAGCGAATCATTGAAATCATAAATCATGAATTGTCTTCCTCAACCCAGCAAGATGTACGTCTTTCTTGTTTTGTTTCTTTCAGTTCTGTTTCAATTTCTCAAATTTGTTTATATTAACAAGCAGAATTTAATCGTTTTCTTGATGCACTTTATCAACAAGCGAATCATTGAAATCATAAATCATGAATTGTCTTCCTCAACCCAGCAAGATGTACGTCTTTCTTGTTTTGTTTCTTTCAGTTCTGTTTCAATTTCTCAAATTTGTTTATTTTAACAAGCAGAATTTAATCGTTTTCTTGATGCACTTTATCAACAAGCGAATCATTGAAATCATAAATCATGAATTGTCTTCCTCAACCCAGCAAGATGTACGTCTTTCTTGTTTTGTTTCTTTCAGTTCTGTTTCAATTTCTCAAATTTGTTTATATTAACAAGCAGAATTTAATCGTTTTCTTGATGCACTTTATCAACAAGCGAATCATTGAAATCATAAATCATGAATTGTCTTCCTCA
Organism: Aurelia coerulea; assembly: GCA_039566865.1. Taxonomy (NCBI): domain Eukaryota; kingdom Metazoa; phylum Cnidaria; class Scyphozoa; order Semaeostomeae; family Ulmaridae; genus Aurelia; species Aurelia coerulea. The sequence goes on from CM076949.1 coordinate 810,926, forward strand.
ACCCAGCAAGATGTACGTCTTTCTTGTTTTGTTTTTTTCAGTTCTGTTTCAATTTTCAAATTTGTTTATATTAACAAGCAGAATTTAATCATTTTCTTGATGCATTTTATCAACAAGCGAATCATTGAAACCATAAATCATGAATTGTCTTCCTCAACCCAGCAAGATGTACGTCTTTCTTGTTTTGTTTCTTTCAGTTCTGTTTCAATTTCTCAAATTTGTTTATTTTAACAAGCAGAATTTAATCGTTTTCTTGATGCACTTTATCAACAAGCGAATCATTGAAATCATAAATCATGAATTGTCTTCCTCAACCCAGCAAGATGTACGTCTTTCTTGTTTTGTTTTTTCAGTTCTGTTTCAATTTTCAAATTTGTTTATATTAACAAGCAGAATTTAATCGTTTTCTTGATGCATTTTATCAACAAGCGAATCATTGAAATCATAAATCATGAATTGTCTTCCTCAACCCAGCAAGATGTACGTCTTTCTTGTTTTGTTTCTTTTAGTTCTGTTTCAATTTTCAAATTTGTTTATATTAACAAGCAGAATTTAATCATTTTCTTGATGCATTTTATCAACAAGCGAATCATTGAAACCATAAATCATGAATTGTCTTCCTCAACCCAGCAAGATGTACGTCTTTCTTGTTTTGTTTTTTTCAGTTCTGTTTCAATTTTCAAATTTGTTTATATTAACAAGCAGAATTTAATCATTTTCTTGATGCATTTTATCAACAAGCGAATCATTGAAATCATAAATCATGAATTGTCTTCCTCAACCCAGCAAGATGTACGTCTTTCTTGTTTTGTTTCTTTTCAGTTCTGTTTCAATTTCTCAAATTTGTTTATTTTAACAAGCAGAATTTAATCGTTTTCTTGATGCATTTTATCAACAAGCGAATCATTGAAATCATAAATCATGAATTGTCTTCCTCAACCCAGCAAGATGTACGTCTTTCTTGTTTTGTTTCTTTCAGTTCTGTTTCAATTTCTCAAATTTGTTTATTTTAACAAGCAGAATTTAATCGTTTTCTTGATGCATTTTATCAACAAGCGAATCATTGAAATCATAAATCATGAATTGTCTTCCTCAACCCAGCAAGATGTACGTCTTTCTTGTTTTGTTTTTTTCAGTTCTGTTTCAATTTTCAAATTTGTTTATATTAACAAGCAGAATTTAATCATTTTCTTGATGCATTTTATCAACAAGCGAATCATTGAAACCATAAATCATAAACTGTCTTCCTCAACCCAGCAAGATGTACGTCTTTCTTGTTTTGTTTTTTTCAGTTCTGTTTCAATTTTCAAATTTGTTTATATTAACAAGCAGAATTTAATCATTTTCTTGATGCATTTTATCAACAAGCGAATCATTGAAACCATAAATCATGAATTGTCTTCCTCAACCCAGCAAGATGTACGTCTTTCTTGTTTTGTTTCTTTTAGTTCTGTTTCAATTTCTCAAATTTGTTTATATTAACAAGCAGAATTTAATCGTTTTCTTGATGCACTTTATCAACAAGCGAATCATTGAAATCATAAATCATAAATTGTCTTCCTCAACCCAGCAAGATGTACGTCTTTCTTGTTTTGTTTTTTTCAGTTCTGTTTCAATTTTCAAATTTGTTTATTTTAACAAGCAGAATTTAATCATTTTCTTGATGCATTTTATCAACAAGCGAATCATTGAAATCATAAATCATAAATTGTCTTCCTCAACCCAGCAAGATGTACGTCTTTCTTGTTTTGTTTTTTTCAGTTCTGTTTCAATTTTCAAATTTGTTTATTTTAACAAGCAGAATTTAATCGTTTTCTTGATGCATTTTATCAACAAGCGAATCATTGAAACCATAAATCATGAATTGTCTTCCTCAACCCAGCAAGATGTACGTCTTTCTTGTTTTGTTTTTTTCAGTTCTGTTTCAATTTTCAAATTTGTTTATTTTAACAAGCAGAATTTAATCATTTTCTTGATGCATTTTATCAACAAGCGAATCATTGAAACCATAAATCATGAATTGTCTTCCTCAACCCAGCAAGATGTACGTCTTTCTTGTTTTGTTTTTTTCAGTTCTGCTTCAATTTTCAAATTTGTTTATTTTAACAAGCAGAATTTAATCATTTTCTTGATGCATTTTATCAACAAGCGAATCATTGAAACCATAAATCATGAATTGTCTTCCTCAACCCAGCAAGATGTACGTCTTTCTTGTTTTGTTTTTTTCAGTTCTGTTTCAATTTCTCAAATTTGTTTATTTTAACAAGCAGAATTTAATCATTTTCTTGATGCATTTTATCAACAAGCGAATCATTGAAATCATAAATCATGAATTGTCTTCCTCAACCCAGCAAGATGTACGTCTTTCTTGTTTTGTTTCTTTCAGTTCTGTTTCAATTTCTCAAATTTGTTTATTTTAACAAGCAGAATTTAATCGTTTTCTTGATGCATTTTATCAACAAGCGAATCATTGAAATCATAAATCATAAATTGTCTTCCTCAACCCAGCAAGATGTACGTCTTTCTTGTTTTGTTTCTTTCAGTTCTGTTTCAATTTCTCAAATTTGTTTATTTTAACAAGCAGAATTTAATCATTTTCTTGATGCATTTTATCAACAAGCGAATCATTGAAATCATAAATCATGAATTGTCTTCCTCAACCCAGCAAGATGTACGTCTTTCTTGTTTTGTTTTTTTCAGTTCTGTTTCAATTTCTCAAATTTGTTTATTTTAACAAGCAGAATTTAATCGTTTTCTTGATGCATTTTATCAACAAGCGAATCATTGAAATCATAAATCATGAATTGTCTTCCTCAACCCAGCAAGATGTACGTCTTTCTTGTTTTGTTTCTTTCAGTTCTGTTTCAATTTCTCAAATTTGTTTATTTTAACAAGCAGAATTTAATCATTTTCTTGATGCATTTTATCAACAAGCGAATCATTGAAATCATAAATCATGAATTGTCTTCCTCAACCCAGCAAGATGTACGTCTTTCTTGTTTTGTTTCTTTCAGTTCTGTTTCAATTTTCAAATTTGTTTATTTTAACAAGCAGAATTTAATCGTTTTCTTGATGCATTTTATCAACAAGCGAATCATTGAAATCATAAATCATGAATTGTCTTCCTCAACCCAGCAAGATGTACGTCTTTCTTGTTTTGTTTCTTTCAGTTCTGTTTCAATTTTCAAATTTGTTTATTTTAACAAGCAGAATTTAATCGTTTTCTTGATGCATTTTATCAACAAGCGAATCATTGAAATCATAAATCATGAATTGTCTTCCTCAACCCAGCAAGATGTACGTCTTTCTTGTTTTGTTTCTTTCAGTTCTGTTTCAATTTCTCAAATTTGTTTATTTTAACAAGCAGAATTTAATCATTTTCTTGATGCATTTTATCAACAAGCGAATCATTGAAATCATAAATCATGAATTGTCTTCCTCAACCCAGCAAGATGTACGTCTTTCTTGTTTTGTTTCTTTCAGTTCTGTTTCAATTTTCAAATTTGTTTATTTTAACAAGCAGAATTTAATCGTTTTTTTGATGCATTTTATCAACAAGCGAATCATTGAAATCATAAATCATGAATTGTCTTCCTCAACCCAGCAAGATGTACGTCTTTCTTGTTTTGTTTCTTTCAGTTCTGTTTCAATTTTCAAATTTGTTTATTTTAACAAGCAGAATTTAATCATTTTCTTGATGCATTTTATCAACAAGCGAATCATTGAAATCATAAATCATGAATTGTCTTCCTCAACCCAGCAAGATGTACGTCTTTCTTGTTTTGTTTCTTTCAGTTCTGTTTCAATTTCTCAAATTTGTTTATTTCAACAAGCAGAATTTAATCATTTTCTTGATGCATTTTATCAACAAGCAAATCATCGAAATCATAAATCATAAATTGTCTTCCTCAACCCAGCAAGATGTACGTCTTTCTTGTTTTGTTTCTTTCAGTTCTGTTTCAATTTCTTAAATTTGTTTATTTTAACAAGCAGAATTTAATCGTTTTCTTGATGCATTTTATCAACAAGCAAATCATCGAAATCATAAATCATAAACTGTCTTCCTCAACCCAGCAAGATGTACGTCTTTCTTGTTTTGTTTCTTTCAGTTCTGTTTCAATTTCTCAAATTTGTTTATTTTAACAAGCAGAATTTAATCGTTTTCTTGATGCATTTTATCAACAAGCGAATCATTGAAATCATAAATCATGAATTGTTTTCCTCAACCCAGCAAGATGTACGTCTTTCTTGTTTTGTTTCTTTCAGTTCTGTTTCAATTTCTCAAATTTGTTTATTTTAACAAGCAGAATTTAATCGTCTTCTTGATGCATTTTATCAACAAGCGAATCATTGAAATCATAAATCATGAATTGTTTTCCTCAACCCAGCAAGATGTACGTCTTTCTTGTTTTGTTTCTTTCAGTTCTGTTTCAATTTCTTAAATTTGTTTATTTTAACAAGCAGAATTTAATCGTTTTCTTGATGCATTTTATCAACAAGCAAATCATCGAAATCATAAATCATAAACTGTCTTCCTCAACCCAGCAAGATGTACGTCTTTCTTGTTTTGTTTCTTTCAGTTCTGTTTCAATTTCTCAAATTTGTTTATTTTAACAAGCAGAATTTAATCGTTTTCTTGATGCATTTTATCAACAAGCGAATCATTGAAATCATAAATCATAAACTGTCTTCCTCAACCCAGCAAGATGTACGTCTTTCTTGTTTTGTTTCTTTCAGTTCTGTTTCAATTTCTCAAATTTGTTTATTTTAACAAGCAGAATTTAATCGTTTTTTTGATGCATTTTATCAACAAGCGAATCATTGAAATCATAAATCATAAATTGTCTTCCTCAACCCAGCAAGATGTACGTCTTTCTTGTTTTGTTTTTTCAGTTCTGTTTCAATTTTCAAATTTGTTTATATTAACAAGCAGAATTTAATCGTTTTCTTGATGCACTTTATCAACAAGCGAATCATTGAAATCATAAATCATAAATTGTCTTCCTCAACCCAGCAAGATGTACGTCTTTCTTGTTTTGTTTCTTTCAGTTCTGTTTCAATTTTCAAATTTGTTTATTTTAACAAGCAGAATTTAATCGTTTTCTTGATGCACTTTATCAACAAGCGAATCATTGAAATCATAAATCATGAATTGTCTTCCTCAACCCAGCAAGATGTACGTCTTTCTTGTTTTGTTTCTTTCAGTTCTGTTTCAATTTTCAAATTTGTTTATATTAACAAGCAGAATTTAATCGTTTTCTTGATGCATTTTATCAACAAGCGAATCATCGAAATCATAAATCATAAATTGTCTTCCTCAACCCAGCAAGATGTACGTCTTTCTTGTTTTGTTTCTTTCAGTTCTGTTTCAATTTCTCAAATTTGTTTATTTTAACAAGCAGAATTTAATCGTTTTCTTGATGCATTTTATCAACAAGCGAATCATTGAAATCATAAATCATAAATTGTCTTCCTCAACCCAGCAAGATGTACGTATTTCTTGTTTTGTTTCTTTCAGTTCTGCTTCAATTTCTCAAATTTGTTTATTTTAACAAGCAGAATTTAATCATTTTCTTGATGCATTTTATCAACAAGCGAATCATTGAAATCATAAATCATGAATTGTCTTCCTCAACCCAGCAAGATGTACGTCTTTCTTGTTTTGTTTCTTTCAGTTCTGCTTCAATTTCTCAAATTTGTTTATTTTAACAAGCAGAATTTAATCGTTTTCTTGATGCATTTTATCAACAAGTAAATCATTGAAATCATAAATCATGAATTGTTTTCCTCAACCCAGTTCCGTTATTGTTTGATTTACTCAATTTCTCAATTTTATTTACTTTTATGACGTAAATATTCAGCAGCAACTGGTAAAGCAAATGAACAGACAATTAATGCTGTTTTCGTGAAACAGTAATTGCTTTGATGATGTGAAGTAATCAAGAGACAGTCGTGGTTATTTCTTGTTTCAATTCTTCCTTCGATCTTCTTCCTCCTGTCTTCCTCCTGTTCACTCTTTGCTTATGACGATGCTCTTTGCAGCTTTTTGACTGACAACTAACTAATGAAATCCTTTCTCTCAATATATTGCCAGTAGAATAGAATACTACAGAATCAATACAGCTACTTCTATGTAAGTTTTGCCAAATTAAAGGAAACTATCTGTTGTTTGGTGATAACCCATATTTCATCAGCAATTAGAGAGGATATGTTTCGATTTTTATTCACAATTAGAGACGCGTTTCGAATTTTATTGACAATAAGAGAAGATACGTTTTGAACTTTACAACCATTTGGAGAAGATATGTTTCGATTTTCATTCACAATTAGAGACGTGTTTCGAATTTTATCAACAATGAGAGAAGATACATTTTGAACTTTACAACCATTTAGAGAAGCTATGTTTCCATTTTTTCAACAGCTCATAACGTCACGAGCCACTTGAAAAGTCCTGTCGAGCGTTTCCCACGAAATTTCCCACAAAAACCACAGGTCCAGCGTTCAGGTTTTTTTCATGTCACCAGCTTAAAAATGTTGTCAGTTTTTTCTGTAAATAAATGAGCTAGATTTAACAGTTACTTTTTCATAGCAAGATTTTCTTAAAATAACCAGAGATGATAACGACCATTCTGCAGCTCATAAAGAGGAGACATGCACCCGGTGTCTATTTGCACGTCTTCAGAAATGAGAAAAACTTTGGTCAACCTTGCGACTGCGGTTCATCCGTGCCAACTACCTTGCTCACTGTGGGAGGAGACAGTCCCCCATGTGGCCTGTAATAGCACTGTGTGGTAGTGCGGATCTGGGGGGTATGGTTAACTCCGGGTTAATGTAATCTCTTGTCTTACAAAAGTGCATGCTTTTACCTGCTTTCACTTTGTATTGAGTTGAAACGAGGCAATTTGTTTTTCTGCAGGGAGGTAGCTTTAGGAAAGGTTATTAATATGTCACCTTTATTTTGTTAAAGAGGATCGGCAGGGATAGAAGGTGTGTTCTTGAACAAGGGGTTGGGCACGAGAGAACGAAGCAATGAAATTGTTGAAATCAGCACGTGCAGGAGCGAAAGAGATGAAGGTTGCAAAGGGTTTTTGTTTGTTATATTTATAGATGGACTTTACTTCCTCTGCCTATTATCTTTAAAAAGCCATTGTAACCCAGGGTCCTTTGCAGGCATTCAAAATATAATTTCAGAAATTCTGAAAATCAAATTTGGCCTAAATGGAAGCTATAGATCCACAACGCAGTCGTTGAACTGACAGAGCAATTCAAACTAAAATTTGTCTATTAGATAAACTACTGAAGTGTGCAGCATAGGTTCCAAATCTTCAAAAAGGCTGGTGTGGAATTGAATGACCTATTTCTTTAAATTGATTGACTTCAAAGAAACGTTAGCTATTTCTCTATAATTCTACCGTTGGATTTTTCTGAAATTTTCAATATTTTCAAAATTAGAGTGTTTTTCTTCTTTCTCAAGAATTCAAGAAAAAGTTAAAAAAAAAACTTAAAACCATCGTAATGTCTAAACTGTTGGACGCAACATAAAGTAATTTCGAAGAAACCCATAGTTTATGAATGCCTACAATATGGTATCAAGCAAAATTCTGTCATTCATCTGGTTTATGATTTATAAATTTGATGACGTCACATTCTCAAATGAGTTGAAATGTAAGATACGCTGTAATTTCGAAAAATATTCCAACTTTCTAGAAAGTCCAATGGTAGAATTATAGATAATTATCTAAAGTTTCTTTCTAGCTATTCAATCAGAAGAAATAGGTCATTGAATTCTACACCCACCATTTTACGCTGAGTTAAAGATGTGGAACCTATGCAGAAGTGTGCATCCATGGTTACCTCTTCAGCGTGCCCGCAAAGAACCCTGGATGACAATGGGTCTTTAAGAAACCGTACTTTTCTGTGACAAACACAAGAGCCAATTCAAGTAAACTAACAAGCACCTTATTTTCTTTTGCAGATAACAACTATCAAGCCATGCAAGCGGTTTTCTACCATCAATCATACAGCCCCGTATTTACAGCCCCTGCTTCAATGCGACACACTGCAGACAGAATCCACTCAGAAGGGTATGATCTTGAGTTACCTTGCAAGGCCATTGGAGCTCTTCCTATCAAATACTCATGGAAAATAAATGGCGAATCATTCAAGAGAAAGTACAGATTGAATATCAGAAATTCTGGAACTATGATGAAGATCAGGAGAATTAGGACAACTGATTCTGGCGTTTACACGTGCATTGCATCGAACAAGTATGGGAATCTGTCCTTCTCATTTCCATTGAAGATTAAAGGTGAGTTTTAGCTGCTTATTGATGATCAAATATTCTTATAAATCCCTGCACTTACAGGATGGATCAAAAGATTGTGCTGGCTGCTGTGGAGGAGCTGTATCCTTTATTGTCTCAGTTTTTTACACAACTGTATAGGTCAGGCTTTAACTTAAAGTTTTGAGATCTTATTTGAGTCAATCGGACAAGTGGTTCCTGATTTATGGCAGAGCAAAGGCAAAGTAAGTGGTTGCTTCAAAACAGCCCTTCTGTATTGTTCTCCAGCAATGTCACAATTAAGCAAATTTTCAAAGAAAGGGTTCTATCGTTGTGCTGAATTTCTCTGCAATTTTAAAGGGGTTAATAGTGTTGTTTATTTGTAAGACATCACTGTCATCCCCTTTAAAAATGTAGAGAGACTTTGAATATGACTTTAGAACCGTTTCTTTCAAATATTACTTGATTTTGAAATACATTTATTTTCATTTTGCAGGAAGACCTGGAGGCCGTGTACCAAGATTCTACGACATTGGCGTGATGAAGCGAAACCAGTTTACCGTTAGGCCTGTCAGCACATCAGTCCGATTTCGATGTGAAGCAAAAAGTGAAACTGCTGTACAATACACATGGCTTAAAAATGGAAAGCCTTTGAAAAGGCACAGAAAGAGAGTTGATATGGTGAATTATTCTATGAGGATCAAGAAGCTTACCTTTTCAGATGCTGGAAATTACACGTGTGTGGCGAATAACAGTTATGGGACGATATCATTCAGCTTCTCGCTCAACTTGCTCCGTGAGTAAAATTGCTTACCTATTAAAGATCAGAAAATAAGTACAATAGATCTTTTAGCTATTCTAAAAAAGAGCTTGAATCGAACATTATCTTAAAAATTTTGAAGAATTTTTGAATACGCATAAAAGCTCCAACGCCACTCAATGGAACCTTTCCTATATCCAGACTCTTTTGTAGAATAGCTAAACGTTCTATTGCATTTTGGAATGTTCATCATGGGTACAACGAAATTTGTGAAATAGTTTCCTAATAGCATTGTTTTTTGAAATTGTTAAAACGTCAAATGATTGACTTGCTACAAGTCTCAGTTTTAATCTCAGCATGACAATGATCTCAGAAAACGTAGTAATAGAAGAGTGTTTCAGAGAGGGTGACATACCATGACAAAACGAATAGAAAGCAAAAGAAGACTTGTAGCAAGTCAAGTCAAATGGATACTCAAGACTTCGGAAATAATCCACCATTATTCCGTAACACAAACACTGTGCAATTTTCGTAGGAAGCTAACCAGTTAAAAATCCTTCAAATTTGCTTAGTTCTATCAATCTTTGTACGACATGCTTGGTTTTTAGCAATTCATTCTAAGAATTATGATTTAGTCTTCAACCTAATGATTGAAAGCGATACACATTTATGGAAAGAAAATTAAGTTATTGAGTATCATAAACTTTATTTTTTGCCTCGCTTTTTTAGTGAATGTCAATCCAATCTTCGTACTTCATCACCTATAACATGAATTTCCTAATGAATATAGAGAAATCATACTCTGGCCGAAAGAAGAACGATAAATGTATTGTTTTAGTTCTTTCTTGTAACTTTCCGAAAGGATGAGGAGAGTAAAGATATAGATCCAAGGAGCTGCAGAAACTGAATTTAAATTTAGTCTTCTCTCTCATTTCAGGAAGAAGAAAGGGTGGCCCACCACGAGTGATTACAGCGAAACGTGAACCATACATCAAAGCGAGGGCAGGCCAAGACGTCTCACTGGAATGTCTCGAGCTGACATCAGCAACACTTCCTTACGTTTCTTGGCATAAATGGTCTGTACCAGTCGACAAACAAGTCGCATTAACAGCTTTATCAACCATATTTTCAGACAAGCAAACTTCCAAAAAGCATTTCAAGAAACTATATCGACATATCGATCCCAAATTCTACACAACGTTTCCAGTACAAGAAACAGACACCAATCACAAGTTTTACGACAGCAATCCTTGGATATTTGACAACACCAGACCATATGGACTTAAACTGACCGTGAAAAATGTGTCTGCTGCAGACTCAGGGATGTACACCTGCGCAGCGTCAAATCATGATGGGCATGACCTCGCAAAACTGTATCTACAGGTTTATGAATAGGGGGCCTAAAAAGATGCGAAGCTAAAACACACGCAGGGCACTGCTTATGAAATCAAAACACGAGAGAACTTGCAAAGTGAAAACAGCTGTACTCACCAAGAAAGTCGATGTATAAAGGTAAGCCTGTGGCATTTCGAGTGGCGAATTTGAAAGGTGCAGAGAGGTCCAATGACAAGCGAAGATGACGTTGCTCTCTCAAAGATTTTGTCATCTGTAAATGAAAAGAGACAATTTTATCAAACAAAGACAGTAGAAGAACAATGATTTCCAAATATGGTATGGACGCTTGATGGATTTTGATTATAAATGTACAAACAGTAAAATGATCAGAGAATAAAGAGTTATATGGTATCAGTGTAAATAATATAGTTTTAGAGCCATACCTTTTCATATAGAATTGGTTCCAGATCTTGAAAAAATGCTGGTGTGAATGGTATTTAATGGCTTGAAAGAAATTTTAGGTTCTTTGCCTTTATTCTACAGTGAACTTTTTTCATATCTTGATTATTTTCAAAATTATACCTTTTTATAACTCGTATTTAAATCAAAATGACATGTTTTGTTTGTGACGTCCTCAATGTCCTCAATCGTAAACCAGAGGAGCGACAAACTTGTGATTGCTACGGCATTATAAAATTTCATAAATTTTGGTATTTTTGAAAATTCCATCAAGTTTCCCCATCAGTTTTGAAGATACAATGGCATTAATTCGTTTTAACGGACATCAATAAAGTACACGATAGAATAGACCTTTTAGCTATGCTACTAAAGAGCTTGGATTGAGTGATATCTTTATTCATTTTTCATTTTTGTAAAGAATGGCGTCAGAGCTTCTATCATTGTTGTACACATTAAACAACTCTTCAAAATGTATAAAGGTATCGTTCGATTCAGAAAATTTTTTAGGATAGCTAAAAGGTTCATTATAGCAAAGAATCTGAAGTTCCTTTCCAAGCCATGTATCCAAGACAGATGGATAGCCAAATCCACCACACTTTTAAAAGATTTGGTACCTATGCTTTTTCATACTAAGAATTATAACCAGTAACGTTTCATGTCTTTTGTTATGTATTTGTGTACTTATTTACGTATCAAAAGCTTTTTAAAGTTAACAGTTGCTATGAACTTTTGTATTCATGTAAATTTCAAGATTGAATTGAAAATCTCCAAGTCAAGAAAATCTAGCTTAATGTTGTAACAGCTGTTTGTCCATGGGTAGCTAGACACTGCAGGTGTGCTTCTATGGAGGAGCGCTATAACTAATATGTACCTGCAGAGGAATAATTTCTACAGTTCTACGGAGGAGGAAACGATCTTACGCCTGCTCATCCATAGTAGTAAGTAATGTTTTCCTCCGCAAAAGAACAAAGCTGTGAGAATCAAGCATAGCTACGGTGTCTAACTACCCATGGTTATATGGCCAAGCTTGTTTCTTCAAAAATTAGGGAAAATAGTTGCACCATTTAGACGATCATAAAAGCTGATTTACTTGGTAGATTTTAAAGACAGTTGCTTTGATCTATCGATAAAAGTCCAATTTACAGCCTAAGTTGTTGTATCATGGGTAGTTAGACACTGCTGGTGTGCTTCTATGGAGGAGCGCTGGATATTATGTATCTGCGGAGGAGATATCGAAATAACAAAATCTCCTCCGCAGTACTATAAAAAATTTTCCCGCAGATATTTCCTCCGCAGTACTATAAAAAATTCCCCCACAGATATCTCCTCCGCAGTACTATAAAAAATTTCCCCCGCAGATATCTCCTCCGCAGTACTATAAAAAATTTCCCCCGCAGATACATATTATCCAGCTTTTCTCCATAGAAGCACACCAGCAGTGTCTAACTACCCATGGTTGTATCATGTCAGCATCCATCAAGTGATTCACAAAAGATGCACGATGCTGAAACGCTATTGTTCACTGAATATCAAAACAATATCAAATAATAGATCAAAGCAATAAAATTTGTTACTATCTTGTTGAATAGCTGACGTGTTAAATTAATTCTAGGAATTTTCCTCCCTAAAATCGACCAGTAGGCCTTTGCACAAAATCCCATAATCCATCATAGAAATGTGAGAATCTATCAAAAGACTGACTTGAATGTTTCGCCTCCCTTCCAAGTCACCCAAGGGCTTGCGTCTCTAACAGGCAACCCACAAGATTTGGTAGTAATGTTTAGATTGAAAAACAGAGCGCCTTGTTTGCAGCAGCAAAGTCAACTTCCTTTTAGGAATACAGGTTTCGCCTCCAATTGAAAGTTATTTTGCGTAAAGGCCTATTTTATGCAAGTTTTTGAAGGGTCTTTCTGCAGAAAATCTCACGGCCATATTGGAAGGAATGATCGATTAACTGTAGGTATTGTAAAGCGACTGGAAAATAATAACGTTTCTTGCTGGGGTCTAGCGAAAGCTTTAGAACCGATATTTACTTCCAGTTGATTTTGAGTTACTTAAATGTTGACGCAAATACCTACATTTGGTCTCTGATGAATCTAGATTAGATGTTAGATGCTGATTGATAAATTAAAGCAATAATCCTTTAAAATGGCAAATCAAATTAGCTTGCACAGTCTTCCAAACATATCTTCCAACTTTCTACTCATCCTGTATGCAGTTTGGCCTGCGAACAATCGATTTCAGATTTGTTGGATATTTGGACTTGTTCATATCACGAGTGCTTGTTAAACATTTGATTAAAGCAAATCGTGTTTTAGTATACCGTAAAAGCTCTATTAAGCCCCCCTCTCCATTAAGCCCCCCCCCTTATATCAAATTCCACAGGCTACCAAATATTCTCCATTTATTTAGCTACATAAGTTTGCATGTTAATTTTGATGTGTTTTGAGATAAAACTTTGTCGAATTAATGTATTTAACTCGTAAAATTGTATGATTAAACCGCAAAATGTGGTGCAAAAAGGACTAAAAAGTGTCCAAAATGAAATAAGCCCCCCCCGGGGCTTAATAGAGCTTTTACGGTAGTCACTGTACTTAATGCAAAAATTCGCAGGAGATAATTATAAATAGGTATTTTACACTTGTTGATTCAAATCTAGTTATTGTGATTAAAATCTAGTAATAAGAGATACATTTATTGTTGCTTGTTTGTACTAAATGAGGGAAAGAACAATGTCACAAAATTCCTATGAACAAATAGTGCTTGCTTAGCTAAAATAGTAGCCTCCATGCAGACTTGACTGATTTGTTTTCAGAGAGGGTTCTCCAACTGGAGGACAAACCTCTCCGAAAAGAAACCATTCGAGTCTGCACGCAGGCAACTAAATTAGTAACTTAACTTAGAGAAGAAAATTGCAAAACAAATTTCATCAAGGATTTTAGGCCGTTTTTGAAAGATTTTGAGATGGAACATTCTTATGAAATCATTTGTAATGTGAGAACGAAAGAACCAATTTTGACAAACTAAATTCTATCATCTAAGTTCGCATGTAATCTATACAGTTTGTGCTATTTTATAAGAATCTGATAACTGGTGTGAGAGGTACAGGCTTTCAAACATGAAGAAGTTTTTTGACTAACCAGACAAAGTGAATGATAGATTGACAAGCAATGAATCTGAAACATAATCGTTGATTCAACAACTTCATGAACTCTTAGGATTCGATAATAGGAGAAATACAATAGAAATGCAAGGTTGTGAATTTGTATCAGTACTTGCTAAAAATTGTCGTGAAGAAGCCCTGAACAAGAAAGCGATGTTCAATTCAAGTAAGCCATCCAAAGAGACACTTTTGAAATTGTAACATGAACCAGTTATCTATTGGCTAAACTTCGTGGCTATTTGGTACGTTTGATCATTAATATTTGTGGAATTGTTTAGTTATTTTAATATTTTGTGTCATAAGAATCCGTACTAAGCATTTAGCTTGTATACTTGCAAATGAGTCTTCACATCTATTTTCTATCGAATAATGTCTTCATACCGAGTGTCCCCGAAAAAGTATGGGACAAATTTGGTTGCATAATATATCCAGCGATGTGAATTTAGCTACAATCTATGGCTAATCAATTTCAAAATGTTTCTCGTGAACTAAGACACCTCATTTGTTGACGTTGTGCTTGAGAGCTGAAATACTAATCTTGAAAGTTCAAATTTGCCTCCACGTCCAAACCGTTGTGGCCTAAGCAAATTTTGAAGCATAGTGAATAAATCAACAATATCCTTGACAACAATTGAACAAAACTTGGATCATATAATATCCTGTTTGCTGAATTCATCCATTGTGCCGTGTTTCCATTTTATCTTCAATATTAGCTAGTTTTAAATTTTGAGCTCCTACATCATAGAAATTTAAATTTTGAGCTCTCTAACATGATTTTGCAACATTTTGAGAATTTCTCCAGGAAAACAAAGGATACAGAACTGACAACATGTCCTCTTTTCTCAGCCCAACTGAACTGTTGCTATTTTTACGTTTAGAGAGATTTTTCTGGGCCCATTTTCCAAAGCCCTGAAAAAACCTCGTATTCAACACGCAATCCCACTAAGAGGCCACATGAGTTCAAAGTCCACCAAATTCACATCGTGCTTGTTGGGACACTTTCCAAAATGGCCGTGACGTTATGAGACATCAACGAGGAATTAATTTGCATCCAAAAAGCTTGATGTGAGATTCAAACAGATTATCTTTATGGGCATTATTGAACAGTTATTTACGAAGAGGAACGCTGGGGAATTTTTCTAAACAACGAGTGGCTACTTACCAAGTGAATTCCAATCTTGTGCGGCGGATCTATCATCACCATTTCATCACGGAGCGAGGTGGGCCTATCAAGAACTGCAAACACCGGCCGGTACTTGAAGCATCTGTTTACAAACAACAAGGCTTTTAACGACATTTTCCAACCATGGCCAGGTTTCGTGCATCCTTTGGAAGGATATTAACAATTGGTGGGCTCGCTGCTGCCACGAGTTCGGTCGCTGCATACCAATATGTTTCGGAGCGGGCTTCAGCTCGTGCGCCAATCCTGGACAATGCTTCGATGGATGATGTTTTGAAGCCGAAGACGCAATGGGATTCTGATTGGGACAGGAGAAAATTTGGTGATCTAAAGAAAAAGATATCAGCAACGAATTTAAAAACGATTGATGCCAATACAAATAATGATAATACTACACAGAAAATGGCAGGGGAGAATACAAATGGAGTGGACAGTAATGAAACAACAAAACGGCCTAAGGCCACAAGACATCTTATTTTTGTTCGACATGGACAATATAATTATGGAAAAACTGACGAAGATCGAACTTTGACAGATATTGGAAGGTGACCCAATAATGTTCATGAAATAATTTCCAATTTTTGTTCAGCATTATAAATGCTGCACTGAGAAAGCTTAAAACTTCAACCAAAATAAGAAAAAATCCTGGATACCAATCAAGGGAGCACCCCTTGCATATCTACCCTGCATGCACACTGACCAGATTCCTTGCATCCAGATTGCTGACTTTGCAAAATGTGCATGGAATAGTTCTTTTCCAAACAATGTGCATATTGCAAGATAAATATTCAGCCATAGTGTAAATTTCAAATCTTATTGAAAAATTTACGCATGAAATTCCTTGACCAAGCATTGGCACCCTTAAATATTTGAAATGTTTGCAGAATTTCTTCTGTGCTAGAGACAAAAAGCAGTCTTTTTTTATATATATTCAAATAAAAAGTTACAATATATTTACGAGCTACACTACACTACTTACAGAACTACTCTACAATATGAGCTACCCTACACTACTTACAGAACTACTCTACAATATGAGCTACCCTACACTACTTACATAATTACCCTACAATACTACTACAACGATACCCCAAGGAGCAAAAAAGCAATGTCTACCCTGAGGCAATTAACATATAGATATATAATATAAGAAAAAGAAGAAACTAGTCAAAATATAAGACAAGAAAATAAATGACATGAACAAAAAGAACAACTACATAAAATGTACTCGTAAATTACTACTGGGCCTAGATATCTTTGAATGCTCTATTGTTCTTTTTCAGTGAAGCAAGCATGAGAACAAGAAATTAATTAGCCATCAGCATAGTTGTTCCAAAGAAGCACATTCCCCTAACAACTTCACAGGAATTTGTTCAAGATGAGAGAAAGGCTGTGCCTTTGAATTTCATCAATGAAATGTTTTATAACTATAGAGATCTCTGAAAGATGCATGGTTATGGGGAATGGCTAATTGAAATGCATCTACCATAAATGTGCAAACTTGAGGAAAAATAGAGTACCTTCTATCCAGGTTTCCTTTTGAATGACATTTTACATCTACTGTGCCATCAAAATTTTGGTCCATCCATCTTTATTTCGTGGGTATGGAAATTGATGTGGCATTCTTCAAAGCACTTGTAGCCAAACTTTACCAGCTGTAAACTAACAGTTGACATCCAAACTTGATGTGATTTGTTCCATTGTTTTTAATTTCTTATCTTAACAGGAAACAAGCTGTAAATACTGGAGATAGACTCAAGCAACTGGATATAAAATTTGACAGGATTGTTCATTCAACCATGACCAGAGCCAGAGAGACAGCAGAACTTATACATGAGTCCCTCAAAGATGTAGATTGTGAGAGTTGTTCCTTGCTTAGAGAAGGTGCACCTTGCCCCCCTGAACCAAGCTCTTCATCTGGGTGGAATCCTGAAAGATGGGTGAGTAAATTTGCGATAAGCTTATGAAATGCAGCCATATTCTTTTTGTAGATTATTGGCCAGGATATGAAAGATCAAGCAGCTTGGTGAAAATTGTGGAGTTGAAAAAAATAAGAAAGATTCAATGAAACAACTTTGTGATATACAAGAAGACAGCAGGATTAAAAGTGTAGAAAGTAGAGCAGAAGAAGCATTGTGAAGTTGCGGATTTAAGTGCCAAACACTGGAATCCCAAAAGTAGAGAAGATCTAATGGGGCCAATGACCCCTTGTCATGACGCTCAGGTGGTATATGGCTCTACCTGGGATCAAACCGTGTCCGCCTGACTTTTCTAGCTATGAAGTCAAAGGATTAAACCACTGTGCCACAACAACACCTTCAAGGCTGAAGAAATTTTAAACTATATAATGTGAAAAGCCATAGCGTATTGTTCAGATGTATTGTCCATTCATTGTAACAATGCATCTGAGCAATTGTCTATGTCTGACCGAATGATGGAATGGGACAAGATTCAAGCTGAAGAAGACTAATGTTGAACAACTTTTGAAGGACATTTCTATGATCAAGAATGGAAACATCAAAACAAAAATGGAGATAGCGTGTCTTGGAAAGTCTGGAAGAGAGATGTTGAGGAGCAAGAAAGGATTTGGCTACTCACACCCTTGTATGAAGCAGGAGACCATCTTCTTATGAAGCTGCAAAGATGAATTCAAGCTCAATTTTGTACATTGTTGATCAAATCTTCTTCACAGCACAAATTTGTTTTTACATTCTATCATTCCCCTCTTGATGTAATTAATGACTTCTGTCCATCTCTGTCTATCAACTACTGTACTCAAAACCCAATGTTGTTGGTCGTTTGTTGCTTGTTGTTAATAAATCTGTAGATATTCTACATTAGATGATAGATGAATTTTTATGGGAAATTTCTGCAGTTAAAAAAATTACCAACAATTAAAAACACTTTCTTAGTAATTTTGTACAATGTACAGTACAGCTTTAATAACATTAAAAATAATTATTGAGATACTGTAGTTGATTAATTAATTAATGATTAAAATTATTAATTATTTCTTTTTTTGCCTAGCAGGAATTCTTTCAGGATGGTTCCAGGATAGAAGCTGCATTTCGTAAATATGTACACAGAGCTGATCCAGAACAAATGAATGATAGTCATGAACTCATTGTTTGCCATGCTAATGTTATTAGATACATTGTGTGCAGGTAAATTTTGTCTCCTTTAATTTTCACATGCCTTTAATTTTTGTAAGAAATTTGCAAAAGTATCGAAGGGAATAGTTTGTGCAGAAAATCAAAAGGTTTGAAAAGACAACTTTAGAAGTTTATCAGAAAAGCAAATCCAGTCACTGTCATAACAATTTTGAGGACTTTTATATGTGATTGTTTCAAGATATCTTGTTAGTAGTAAGCAGGTTTGCATTTGTTTTGGTGTGAGCAAAGAACCACTTTTGACAACAGATTGTCCTAATTAAGGAAAATTTATTACAAGCACTGATTTAACAAGGAGAACATAAGCAGTGTAAATAAAAGATTTTTAACTTTTAAGAGTTTACTAAAATACATTGGTAATTTTTGATAGGCTATTTGATAAATGATTGAAAATTAACTTGATAATAAGTTTATGCCTGAAACATTGTACAAAACAAAACTCTGTTCACAGTACAATTATTTATTTATACTCTATTAGTTTGTCTTATTTTACTGTAAACTACACATAAGCCCTTGTCAGACACTTTTGGTAAATACTGTATTTTTTGTTACAGAGCTTTACAATTTCCACCAGAAGGATGGCTTCGAATGAGCATTGCAAATTGTGGCTTGACACACCTGACAATTCGACCAAACGGAAGAGTGAGTTTAAAATCCCTTGGAGATGCTGGTCATTTACCTCCTGATCAAATAACATTCAAGTAAATTTGTGATTTTTCTGTAAATATCAACTGAACATAAGTCTCCAGAACCTTGAGGCAAAGACCTGCCCATGAGAAAACAGAACATGGCTGCAGTCCTTTGGAAGGGACGTTAAACTTGGGGGTCCCATGCCATGTGGCATAGTTGGCCTAAATTAGCTAGAAGTGGCTTGAAAGCTTCCAGCCTACTTTAGATAAAGTAACGAAAAAAAGCCCAGGGGGAATGAACTTACTAATATACTTGATGTGTTCCTGATAGGATGAGTTTTATGAGAGAGACATCAAAGTGCAATTTTGGATAACTTTCTGTCCACAAGGACCTGACATTTCTAGAAATCATATTTTTAAGAGTTAATCTTTAGGGCAGTTTCCTCCCTTGTATAATCAAGGCTGGATCAAAAATGCTTGGTTTCTATTTTGAGCTATAGGTAACCTGGAGGCATTTAGCTGACTTCACAAGATTACTCATGAAAAAGAGCATTTTTATCAGGTTTCGTGCTTGAAGGTTCTTGCAGCTTAATCTGAAGTAGTTGTTGTAAATTTTAAAGTGAAATTGAAGGGTAGTATTTCAGCATTATAAGGATTGAAACCCTGTGAACAGTTATTTATAGGCAGGCTGTTTCTGAAGGTATCTAGAATACTTCCATTTTTGAATCAAACCACAAGTAAAACAAACCTCAAAAATTTTTTTTGTAAAATTGTGCTCATGCTCAAGGTTGAGAAAGCTCACTTTGCATGGATAGATTCGGTCAGTGGAAATCGGAAATCCAAAGCAAAAACACCCTTAACGCATATGCTTATTAGTGAGTGGTAGCTAAGTAATGTACAGATACGGATACAGAACTCCTCATCTTTAAATTTACTGTATTTGCAGAATTTGTATTTGGTTTGTGTATAGTTTGAAATGTGAATATTCCTTTTGTTGTTTGTTGCAAAAAATTGATCATGAAAAGCGTAAGTTTTAAATGTTATATCTTGTATCAAAGATTTTCTTCAAAGAGACATATGGTCACTGCAAAAAAATGAGTTTCAGACATATCCCCATAAATAAAGTATAATCAAAAATCTCTAACATAACCATATTTGAATCAGGTAGCAGCATTATTATGGTAGTTTACATTTGATACCAGTACAAAATAGAAATAGTGCACATATTGAATTTGATGAGACAATGATTCTTGTGACAAACGTCTTGTTTATTTTGTCTTATCTTTGATAACACCAGTCAACGGCCTAATTTGGGTGTTTTGCTAGGTTTAATATGCTTTTTGGAAATCCTGATCTCAAAACATTTATTCGACAAGAGATTTGATTTTGTTGAAAAAGGAATCTCGTAGATTCAAGTGACAAAGATCTTTATCAGTTCAGCCTGATTTTGCTCTGCCCATTTCAAGACCCAGCAAACAGCACCTAGTATCTAATTTTTGTGGGAACAGACTGTAAAATTCGTAAACCTAAGTTTTCTTGAGGCAACCTGAAAGAGGTTCTTGATCAACTGATGCCATGCTCAGTCCAGCTCGTAAGGTTATTAAGAAATCAAAAACCTATTCAAATGATAGAAGGAATGTACTGGCACTGGCACGTATAAAAGCATATTTGCACTGTACCAACCTTGAGCACCTTTAAAAAAAGGTGCTCAGCCACTGCTCAAGGTTGGTACAGTGCAAATATGCATTTATACGTGCCAGTACATTCCTTCTATTACTTCAATAGGTTTTTAATATATTTCTTTTTGACAAAGTTTTTATTGCGGAAGATTTTGTAGTTTTTAAGTAAAGTACCATATTTCAAACTATTATATAAGAAATCTTAAGAAATGTCAGCCTCAGGGTTCTTGTCAAACAAGGTTCTCTTATGGGACCTTATGCGAGTTTCAACTGAATTGATATTGCTATATCTCCCATCGTGCAAATCGGTAATAAAGCACTCATCTTTCTGTCCACATTTTCAGGGCACAATTATTGCGCAAACTTCGCTTTGTGTGACAAAAGTTCTGATTTAGGACTAGAACTGTGTCGTAACACTATTATTCTCAGACCCACGCTTGCTGAGCCAAACAGGTCTTTGGGTCTTTGGAAGCAAAGAACAGTTATTTGCACAGGCTTCTGCTCGCTGTATACGCAATGTTTATTTTCAAACAAATGCGTTCATTTTACGATAACCTGTTTCTCAAGTTACTTTTGATGCCTTTTTCCATGATAAACTAACAGATTAAAATCTTTCTTGGAAGATGGACCCATGATTGGACAAAGTTTGCTTAGGATTACAACATAAATTGCCCAATCGTGTATTGAGGTCTCTGCGCAACTTCCAATTCATTGAGTTATAAAACTGTCTTATTTTAAGCTAGGTACCTACCAATTTTCCCTTACAGAATCTGTTCTTCCTATATCTGCGTGCGCAGTGCACTTCAGGGATCCCAAGCAGCAACCAAGGGTACAAAAACTTTGAGTGGAGGGAAGTCCCTGATTTAAGAGGGGAGGGAAGGGAAGGGGGAGAATATCTATCGGAAGCGAGGCTACAATTGAAAACGAGGCTAACTTGTCTAAGAGCTGCATCCGTATGGCTAGACTTATTACATAGTCGTATTTTCAATGATTCTACAAAACATCTGTTCAACGGGGATAGAGATTCCGCTGGGTTCCAATTTTTACTGTCACCAATCAAAGCACATTGAAGCTTCATTTCTTCTATCATGGTAACGAGAAGCACCTCTGCGAGTGTTCTATCATGATAAACGATCCTACAAGCTTGTGAAAAACGAACAAAAACAAAAAAAATTGGTACCTAGAGTCTTAAATTAAGACCGCTAGGTACCAATTTTCACTGTAACCACTAAAAGCATTATTGAAGCTTCATTTCTTCTATCATGGTAACGAGAGGCACCTCTGCGAGTGTTCTATTATGATAAACGATCCTACAAGTTTGCGAAAAACGAGCAAAGAAAAATTTGGTACCTAGAGTCTTAAATTAAGACCGCTAGGTACCAATTTTTACTGTAACCACTCAAAGCACATTGAAGCTTCATTTCTTCTATCATGGTAACGAGAAGCACCTCTGCGAGTGTTCTATCATGATAAACGATCCTACAAGTTTGTGAAAAACAAAAACAAAAAAAATTGGTACCTAGAGTCTTAAATTAAGACCGCTAGGTACCAATTTTTACTGTAACCACTCAAAGCACATTGAAGCTTCATTTCTTCTATCATGGTAACGAGAGGCACCTCTGCGAGTGTTCTATCATGATAAACGATCCTACAAGCTTGTGAAAAAAAAAAAAAAACAAAAAATTGGTACCGAGAGTCTTAAATTAAGACCGCTAAGTGCTAATCTTTACTGTAACCACTCAGACCACATTGAAGCTTCATTTCTTCTATCGTGGTAACGAAAACCTCCTCTACGAAAGTCCTATCATAATAAACCATCCTACAAGATTGCCAAAAATGAGCAAAGCAAAAATTGGTACCTAGAATCTTAAATTAAAACCGCTAGGTACCAATTTTCACTGTAACCACTCAAAGCACATTGAAGCTTCATTTCTTCTATCATGGTAACGAGAGGCACTTCTGCGAGTGTTCTATCATGATAAATGATCCTACAAGATTGCCAAAAATGAGCAAAGCAAAAATTGGTACCTAGAGTCTTAAATTAAGACCGCTAGGTACCAATTTTTACTGTAACCACTCAAAGCACATTGAATCTTCATTTCTTCTATCATGGTAACGAGAGGCACCTCTTCGAGTGTTCTATCATGATAAACGATCCTACAAGTTTTGAAAAACGAGCAAAGAAAAAATTGGTACCTAGAGTCTTAAATTAAGACCGCTAGGTACCAATTTTTACTGTAACCACTGAAACCATATTGAGGCTTCGTTTCTTCTATTGTGGTAACCAGAGGCACCTCTTTGAGTGTTGTATTATAATAAACGATCCTAAAAGTTTGTAAAAAACGACCAAAGAAAAAATTGGTACCTAGAGTCTTAAATTAAGACCGCTAGGTACCAATTTTTACTGTAACCACTCAAAGCACATTGAAGCTTCATTTCTTCTATCATGGTAACGAGAGGCACCTCTGCGAGTGTTCTATCATAATAAACGATCCTACAAGCTTGTGAAAAACGAGCAAAGAAAAATTGGTACCTAGAGTCTTAAATTAAGACCGCTAGGTACCAATTTTTACTGTAACCACTCAAAGCACATTGAAGCTTCATTTCTTCTATCATGGTAACGAGAGGCACCTCTGCGAGTGTTCTATCATGATAAACGATCCTACAAGTTTGAAAAATGAGCCAAACAAAAAATTGGTACCTAGAGTCTTAAATTAAGACCGCTAGGTACCAATTTTTACTGTAACCACTCAAAGCACATTGAAGCTTCATTTCTTCTATCATGGTAACGAGAGGCACCTCTGCGAGTGTTCTATCATGATAAATGATCCTACAAGATTGCCAAAAATGAGCAAAGCAAAAATTGGTACCTAGAGTCTTAAATTAAGACCGCTAGGTACCAATTTTTACTGTAACCACTCAAAGCACATTGAAGCTTCATTTCTTCTATCATGGTAACGAGAGGCACCTCTGCGAGTGTTCTATTATGATAAACGATCCTACAAGTTTGCCAAAAATGAGCAAAGCAAAAATTGGTACCTAGAGTCTTAAATTAAGACCGCTAGGTACCAATTTTTACTGTAACCACTCAAAGCACATTGAAGCTTCATTTCTTCTATCATGGTAACGAGAGGCACCTCTGCGAGTGTTCTATCATGATAAACGATCCTACAAGTTTGCCAAAAATGAGCAAAGAAAAAATTGGTACCTAGAGTCTTAAAAAGACCGCTAGGTACCAATTTTTACTGTAACCACTCAAAGCACATTGAAGCTTCATTTCTTCTATCATGGTAACGAGAGGCACATCTGCGAGTGTTCTATTATGATAAATGATCCTACAAGCTTGTCAAAAATGAGCAAAGAAAAAATTGGTACCTAGAGTCTTAAATTAAGACCGCTAGGTACCAATTTTTACTGTAACCACTCAAAGCACATTGAAGCTTCATTTCTTCTATCATGGTAACGAGAGGCACCTCTGCTAGTGTTCTATCATGATAAACGATCCTACAAGCTTGTGAAAAACAGCAAACAAAAAAAATTGGTACCTAGAGTCTTAAATTAAGACCGCTAGGTACCAATTTTTACTGTAACCATCTCAAAGCACATTGAAGCTTCATTTCTTCTATCATGGTAACGAGAGGCACCTCTGCGAGTGTTCTATCATGATAAACGATCCTACAAGCTTGTGAAAAAATGAGCAAACAAAAAATTGGTACCTAGAGTCTTAAATTAAGACCGCTAGGTACCAATTTTTACTGTAACCACTCAAAGCACATCGAAGCTTCATTTCTTCTATCATGGTAACGAGAGGCACCTCTTTGAGTGTTCTATTATGATAAACGATCCTACAAGTTTGTCAAAAATGAGCAAAGAAAAAATTGGTACCTAGAGTCTTAAATTAAGACCGCTAGGTACCAATTTTTACTGTAACCACTCAAAGCACATTGAAGCTTCATTTCTTCTATCATGGTAACGAGAGGCACCTCTGCGAGTGTTCTATCATGATAAACGATCCTACAAACTTGTGAAAAACAGCAAACAAAAAAAATTGGTACCTAGAGTCTTAAATTAAGACCGCTAGGTACCAATTTTTACTGTAACCACTCAAAGCACATCGAAGCTTCATTTCTTCTATCATGGTAACGAGAAGCACCTCTGCGAGTGTTCTATCATGATAAACGATCCTACAAGCTTGTGAAAAAAATGAAAAAAACACAAAATTGGTACCGAGAGTCTTAAATTAAGACCGCTAAGTGCTACCAATTTTTACTGTAACCACTCAGACCACATTGAAGCTTCATTTCTTCTATCGTGGTAACGAAAGAGGCACCTCTACGAGTGTTCTATCATATGATAAATGATCCTACAAGATTGCCAAAAATGAGCCAAGCAAAAATTGGTACCTAGAGTTTTAAATTAAGACCGCTAGGTACCAATTTTTACTGTAACCACTCAAAGCACATCGAAGCTTCATTTCTTCTATCATGGTAATGAGAGGCACTTCTGCGAGTGTTCTATCATAATAAACCATCCTACAAGATTGCCAAAAATGAGCAAAGCAAAAATTGGTACCTAGAGTCTTAAATTAAGACCGCTAGGTACCAATTTTTACTGTAACCACTCAAAGCACATTGAATCTTCATTTCTTCTATCATGGTAACGAGAGGCACCTCTGCGAGTGTTCTATTATGATAAACGATCCTACAAGTTTATGAAAAACGAGCAAAGAAAAAATTGGTACCTAGAGTCTTAAATTAAGACCGCTAGGTACCAATTTTTACTGTAACCACTCAAAGCACATTGAAGCTTCATTTCTTCTATCATGGTAACGAGAGGCACCTCTGCGAGTGTTCTATTATGATAAACGATCCTACAAGTTTGCCAAAAACGAGCAAAGAAAAAATTGGTACCTAGAGTCTTAAATTAAGACCGCTAGGTACCAATTTTTACTGTAACCACTCAAAGCACATTGAAGCTTCATTTCTTCTATCATGGTAACGAGAGGCACCTCTGCGAGTGTTCTATCATAATAAACGATCCTACAAGTTTGTGAAAAACGAGCAAAGAAAAAATTGGTACCTAGAGTCTTAAATTAAGACCGCTAGGTACCAATTTTTACTGTAACCACTCAAAGCACATCGAAGCTTCATTTCTTCTATCATGGTAATAAGAGGCACCTCTGCTAGTATTCTATCATAATAAACCATCCCACAAGCTTGTGAAAAAAAAACCAAGAAAAAATTGGTACCTAGAGTATTCAATTAAGACCGCTAAATACCAATTTTTACTGTAACCACTCAAAGCACATTGAATCTTCATTTCTTCTATCATGGTAACGAGAGGCACCTCTGCGAGTGTTCTATCATGATAAACGATCCTACAAGCTTGTGAAAAATGAGCAAAAAAAATTGGTACCTAGAGTCTTAAATTAAGACCGCTAGGTACCAATTTTTACTGTAACCACTCAAAGTCATTGAAGCTTCATTTCTTCTATTATGGTAACGAGAGGCACCTCTGCGAGTGTTCTATCATGATAAACGATCCTACAAGCTTGTGAAAAACGAGCAAAGAAAAAATTGGTACCTAGAGTCTTAAATTAAGACCGCTAGGTACCAATTTTTACTGTAACCACTCAAAGCACATCGAAGCTTCATTTCTTCTATCATGGTAATGAGAGGCACCTCTGCGAGTGTTCTATCATGATAAACGATCCTACAAGCTTGTCAAAAATGAGCAAAGAAAAAATTGGTACCTAGAGTCTTAAATTAAGACCGCTAGGTACCAATTTTTACTGTAACCACTCAAAGCACATTGAATCTTCATTTCTTCTATCATGGTAACGAGAGGCACCTCTACGAGTGTTCTATCATGATAAACGATCCTACAAGCTTGTGAAAAACGAGCAAAGAAAAAATTGGTACCTAGAGTCTTAAATTAAGACCGCTAGGTACCAATTTTTACTGTAACCACTCAAAGCACATTGAAGCTTCATTTCTTCTATCATGGTAACGAGAGGCACCTCTTTGAGTGTTCTATTATGATAAACGATCCTACAAGTTTGCGAAAAACGAGCAAAGAAAAAATTGGTACCTAGAGTCTTAAATTAAGACCGCTAGGTACCAATTTTTACTGTAACCACTCAAAGCACATCGAAGCTTCATTTCTTCTATCATGGTAACGAGAGGCAACTCTGCGAGTGTTCTATCATGATAAACGATCCTACAAGCTTGTCAAAAATGAGCAAAGAAAAAATTGGTACCTAGAGTCTTAAATTAAGACCGCTAGGTACCAATTTTTACTGTAGCCACTCAAAGCATATTGAAGCTTCATTTCTTCTATCATGGTAACGAGAGGCACTTCTTTGAGTGTTCTATCATAATAAACGATCCTACAAGATTGCCAAAAATGAGCAAAGCAAAAATTGGTACCTAGAGTCTTAAATTAAGACCGCTAGGTACCAATTTTTACTGTAACCACTCAAAGCACATTGAATCTTCATTTCTTCTATCATGGTAACGAGAAGCACCTCTGCGAGTGTTCTATCATGATAAACGATCCTACAAGCTTGTGAAAAATGAACAAAGAAAAAATTGGTACCTAGAGTCTTAAATTAAGACCGCTAGGTACCAATTTTTACTGCAACCACTCAAAGCACATTGAAGCTTCATTTCTTCTATCATGGTAACGAGAGGCACCTCTGCTAGTGTTCTATCATGATAAACGATCCTACAAGCTTGTGAAAAACGAGCAAAGAAAAATTGGTACCTAGAGTCTTAAATTAAGACCGCTAGGTACCAATTTTTACTGTAACCACTCAAAGCAAATTGAATCTTCATTTCTTCTATCATGGTAACGAGAGGCACATCTGCGAGTGTTCTATCATGATAAACGATCCTACAAGTTTGCGAAAAACGAGCAAAGAAAAAAATTGGTACCTAGAGTCTTAAATTAAGACCGCTAGGTACCAATTTTTACTGTAACCACTGAAACCACATTGAGGCTTCGTTTCTTCTATCATGGTAACGAGAGGCACCTCTGCGAGTGTTCTATTATGATAAACGATCCTACAAGTTTGTAAAAAACGAGCAAAGAAAAAATTGGTACCTAGAGTCTTAAATTAAGACCGCTAGGTACCAATTTTTATTGTAACCACTCAAAGCACATTGAAGCTTCATTTCTTCTATCATGGTAACGAGAGCACCTCTGCGAGTGTTCTATCATAATAAACGATCCTACAAACTTGTGAAAAACGAACAAAAAAAATTGGTACCTAGAGTCTTAAATTAAGACCGCTAGGTACCAATTTTTACTGTAACCACTCAAAGCACATTGAAGCTTCATTTCTTCTATCATGGTAACGAGAGGCACCTCTGCGAGTGTTCTATCATGATAAACGATCCTACAAGCTTGTGAAAAAAAAAAAAAACACAAAATTGGTACCGAGAGTCTTAAATTAAGACCGCTAAGTGCTACCAATTTTTACTGTAACCACTCAAAGCACATTGAAGCTTCATTTCTTCTATCATGGTAACGAGAGGCACCTCTGCGAGTGTTCTATCATGATAAACCATCCTACAAGATTGCCAAAAATGAGCCAAGCAAAAATTGGTACCTAGAGTTTTAAATTAAGACCGCTAGGTACCAATTTTTACTGTAACCACTCAAAGCACAGCTTCATTTCTTCTATCATGGTAACGAGAGGCACTTCTGCGAGTGTTCTATCATGATAAACGATCCTACAAGATTGCCAAAAATGAGCAAAGCAAAAATTGGTACCTAGAGTCTTAAATTAAGACCGCTAGGTACCAATTTTTACTGTAACCACTCAAAGCACATTGAATCTTCATTTCTTCTATCATGGTAACGAGAGGCACCTCTGCGAGTGTTCTATTATGATAAACGATCCTACAAGTTTTGAAAAACGAGCAAAGAAAAAATTGGTACCTAGAGTCTTAAATTAAGACCGCTAGGTACCAATTTTTACTGTAACCACTCAAAGCACATTGAGGCTTCATTTCTTCTATCATGGTAACGAGAGGCACCTCTGCGAGTGTTCTATTATGATAAACGATCCTACAAGTTTGCCAAAAACGAGCAAAGAAAAAATTGGTACCTAGAGTCTTAAATTAAGACCGCTAGGTACCAATTTTTACTGTAACCACTCAAAGCACATTGAAGCTTCATTTCTTCTATCATGGTAACGAGAGGCACCTCTGCGAGTGTTCTATCATAATAAACGATCCTACAAGTTTGTGAAAAACGAGCAAAGAAAAAATTGGTACCTAGAGTCTTAAATTAAGACCGCTAGGTACCAATTTTTACTGTAACCACTCAAAGCACATCGAAGCTTCATTTCTTCTATCATGGTAACGAGAGGCACCTCTGCTAGTGTTCTATCATGATAAACGATCCTACAAGCTTGTGAAAAATGAGCCAAGAAAAATTGGTACCTAGAGTCTTAAATTAAGACCGCTAGGTACCAATTTTTACTGTAACCACTCAAAGCACATTGAAGCTTCATTTCTTCTATCATGGTAACGAGAGGCACCTCTGCGAGTGTTCTATCATGATAAACGATCCTACAAGCTTGTCAAAAATGAGCCAAAAAAAATTGGTACCTAGAGTTTTAAATTAAGACCGCTAGGTACCAATTTTTACTGTAACCACTCAAAGCACATTGAAGCTTCATTTCTTCTATTATGGTAACGAGAGGCACCTCTGCGAGTGTTCTATCATGATAAACGATCCTACAAGCTTGTGAAAAACGAGCAAAGAAAAAAATTGGTACCTAGAGTCTTAAATTAAGACCGCTAGGTACCAATTTTTACTGTAACCACTCAAAGCACATCGAAGCTTCATTTCTTCTATCATGGTAACGAGAGGCACCTCTGCGAGTGTTCTATTATGATAAACGATCCTACAAGTTTGAAAAACGAGCAAAGAAAAAATTGGTACCTAGAGTCTTAAAAAGACCGCTAGGTACCAATTTTTACTGTAACCACTCAAAGCACATTGAAGCTTCATTTCTTCTATCATGGTAACGAGAGGCACCTCTGCGAGTGTTCTATTATGATAAACGATCCTACAAGCTTGTGAAAAACAGCAAAGAAAAAATTGGTACCTAGAGTCTTAAATTAAGACCGCTAGGTACCAATTTTTACTGTAACCACTCAAAGCACATTGAAGCTTCATTTCTTCTATCATGGTAACGAGAGGCACCTCTTTGAGTGTTCTATCATGATAAACGATCCTACAAGTTTGCGAAAAACGAGCAAAGAAAAAATTGGTACCTAGAGTCTTAAATTAAGACCGCTAGGTACCAATTTTTACTGTAACCACTCAAAGCACATTGAATCTTCATTTCTTCTATCATGGTAACGAGAGGCAACTCTTTGAGTGTTCTATCATGATAAACGATCCTACAAGCTTGTGAAAAATGAGCAAAGAAAAAATTGGTACCTAGAGTCTTAAATTAAGACCGCTAGGTACCAATTTTCACTGTAGCCACTCAAAGCACATTGAAGCTTCATTTCTTCTATCATGGTAACGAGAGGCACTCTTTTGAGTGTTCTATCATGATAAACGATCCTACAAGATTGCCAAAAATGAGCAAAGCAAAAATTGGTACCTAGAGTCTTAAATTAAGACCGCTAGGTACCAATTTTTACTGTAACCACTCAAAGCACATTGAAGCTTCATTTTTTCTATCATGGTAACGAGAGGCACCTCTGCGAGTGTTCTATCATGATAAACGATCCTACAAGCTTGTCAAAAATGAGCAAAGAAAAAATTGGTACCTAGAGTCTTAAATTAAGACCGCTAGGTACCAATTTTTACTGTAACCACTCAAAGCATATTGAAGCTTCATTTCTTCTATCATGGTAACGAGAGGCACCTCTGCTAGTGTTCTATCATGATAAACGATCCTACAAGCTTGTGAAAAACGAGCAAAGAAAAATTGGTACCTAGAGTCTTAAATTAAGACCGCTAGGTACCAATTTTTACTGTAACCACTCAAAGCACATTGAATCTTCATTTCTTCTATCATGGTAACGAGAGGCACCTCTGCGAGTGTTCTATCATGATAAACGATCCTACAAGTTTGCGAAAAACGAGCAAAGAAAAAATTGGTACCTAGAGTCTTAAAAAGACCGCTAGGTACCAATTTTTACTGTAACCACTCAAAGCACATTGAAGCTTCATTTCTTCTATCATGGTAATGAGAGGCACCTCTACGAGTGTTCTATCATGATAAACGATCCTACAAGCTTGTAAAAAATGAGCAAAGAAAAAATTGGTACCTAGAGTCTTAAATTAAGACCGCTAGGTACCAATTTTTACTGTAACCACTCAAAGCACATCGAAGCTTCGTTTCTTCTATCATGGTAACGAGAGGCACCTCTGCGAGTGTTCTATCATGATAAACGATCCTACAAGCTTGTGAAAAATGAGCAAAGAAAAATTGGTACCTAGAGTCTTAAATTAAGACCGCTAGGTACCAATTTTTACTGTAACCACTCAAAGCACATTGAAGCTTCATTTCTTCTATCATGGTAACGAGAGGCACCTCTGCGAGTGTTCTATCATGATAAACGATCCTACAAGTTTGTGAAAAACGAGCAAAGAAAAAATTGGTACCTAGAGTCTTAAATTAAGACCGCTAGGTACCAATTTTTAGTGTAACCACTCAAAGCACATCGAAGCTTCGTTTCTTCTATCATGGTAACGAGAGGCACCTCTGTGAGTGTTCTATCATAATAAACCATCCTACAAGTTTGTGAAAAACGACCAAAGAAAAAATTGGTACCTAGAGTCTTAAATTAAGACCGCTAGGTACCAATTTTTACTGTAACCACTGAAAGAACATTGAAGCCTCATTCCTTCTATCTCGGTAACGAGATGCACCTCTGCGAGTGTTCTATCATGATAAACGGTTCTACGAGTTTGCCAAAAATTGTCAAAGTAAAAATTGGTGCCTACGTTCTTATATCAAGGCTTAAAGCGCTCAAAACTTCCCCAGAGCCATCGTTTTTCTCCTTTCGAGAAATGAATGTGGATGTGCTTTCCAGAAAAATCTCTGATGACCCTTTCGTCGACAAGTTTTGTGATTTTTTTATTAAAAAGCAAACGAACATTTTGAAGAATAGTTCTTGGATAGTTTTCTTCTGTAGTAATGAAGAGTACCAACTTTTGTCAAGATCAATTGCACATTCTATTGAGTTTGTATTATAACTTTCTATGGCATGGCATGAAACTGTTTATGTAAACGGGACTTCATCAGCAAAGGATCCGAAATATTTGCTCGAGAGGGCAGCGGCAATACATTTTCTGGGATGATGTAGTTACTTGTTTCTCACTGCATCACGGGTACCTTCTCTCATCTCACAAGTGTCACAAGTCGTAAAAGCAAAGATCAAATATGCATTTCGGTTTGCAAAATCAAGATGAATGTTTTGGAAAGCTTATCGTGACAATTAAATTGTTTTACTTTATTGAGGTGTCGTGCATCTGCTTTTTTTTTCAACCAGCGCACGTACTTCAAATGTTACTGTCAAATGATCAATGATGCAACATGGACTCGATTTACTTCATGTGAATTTTAGCAACAGCCACATGATTAAAGTTGCAAACGTTACGGTATAAAATGTCCTTGAAAGTATCAAGAAAATTGTAATTTCAGTCATCAAATGTGTTCACTAAATGGAAGACAAATACAGGATTTAATATGGGGCGGGGGAGGGGGTAGTAAATACCATCCAACACTTCTATAAATTAAGCTCAAATTGTAAATGGTAAATGTACCAAACAAGTATTGGTATACCTTTTACCATACCCCTCTCAGTCTGAAAATATTGGAGTTCAACCTCCTCTTTCCATCATTATAGTTTGTTTGTCCTCACCAGTGCTAATCTGAAATACCAATTTTAAACCCCTTCCTTCTTAGAACTACCGTAAAACCTTTATTCATTAACTATATAGTGGTTGGGCTATCTGACACGTCCTATTTTGGTAGGGGAGGGGTTGGTGTATTAATATCCCAAGACAAGACATGTACTTTCTGAGAATATAAAAATTAACATAATGTTAGCCGTCATTATTGCTTGTGTAACCATTTCCTTTGTGTGGTCAAGAAAGTGGCAAAGTTGATCAAAATATTGCAATTTTGCTACATTTTTTGCGAAAATTAATGTTCGAGAATTGGCGATTTTGACAGAGTCAGTTCCAGAAAATTGTCTCCCCCCCCTCAATTGTCATAATATTTTTATAAAATAAGTAGTATCAAAAAGTCAGAAAGTTTCCGGGCCATAATTGCTCTCCTGGCAGAGTTATAACAGGTGGGGGTTATAACCTATAACCTAGTAGATTATAACAGTAGTTATGATCTACTAGGTGGGGGGAGGGGGCAAATTTCCCCCCCCAGCCCAAATAGGGTTAAGCCACCAGGGATCTTATTTAATCTCTGAGACCTTTCATTCATTCATTTCATTTTAATTTCTTTATTCACGGAAACCCTGTCAATCAATAGACTGCCTTTCAGGGGGCTGTGCATAAAACCTTGCAAATTAAGTTAGAATAAATACAAAGTAAAACCCTAATTTAGTTACAATGACAAATAAATGAACAAAGAAGTAAACTATTACAAAGCGTCTTTGAATGCTTTGAAAGACGATGCCTGCTTGACTTCGCTATCCAAGAGGTTCCACACTCCAGCACAACGATATGAGAATGCTCGCTGACCATTACTTGTTCTCATTAGTGGGACGTGAAGATCAGTTGCGGTTCTCAAGTTCTCAAATTTTTCCTTCTGCATGTCGAATTTTTGGTAAATTTTTTGACAGGTAATCTGGAGCAAGGTCATTTAGCGATTTGTAAACAATGCAAGCTGTCTCGGTTTTTATCATATCTGCTACAGTAGGCCAATTCAGACTTTTGATCAAAGCACTGGCAGAAGAATCATAACTGCTGTTGGTCACAATTCTAGTTCGCTCGTCAACCTAAATGATGGAGCGCTTTTGGTAACCTCTGGCATTTTAAAGGTTTTACCCGGTTTTACCTAAGAAGGGAGGGGCTTATTAGAGAGAAGCCTTATTAGATATATGGGCTAAATAGAGCTTTTACTGTAACTCAGTTCCACCGAATTTTCTAGTCTAAGAAATTTTCAATAGACTGCACATGACCAATATTCTATAATTAAGACCCAACAATATTAAATATATCCACACTAGGGTATTTACATGTTGCACTCGTGTTTTGAACATAATTCGCAGCAATTTGATTCATGTTCAAATGAAACAAATTTAAAGTGCATTAAACTTTTCCGTTTGGCTTCTTACCATATAAAAATTCCTTCCTTTGAGTGGTTACAGTAAAAATTGGTACCTAGCGGTCTTAATTTAAGACTCTAGGTACCATTTTTTTCTTTGTTTGTTTTTTACAAGCTTGTAGGATCGTTTATCATGATAGAACACTCGTAGAGGTGCCTCTGGTTAACACAATAGAAGAAACGAAGCTTCAATACGCTTTGAGTGGTTACAGTGAAAATTGGTACCTAGCGGTCTTAATTTAAGACTCTAGGTACCATTTTTTTTCTTTGGTCGTTTTTCACAAGCTTGTAGGATCGTTTATCATGATAGAACACTCGTAGAGGTGCCTCTCGTTACCATGATAGAAGAAATGAAGCTTCGATGTGCTTTGAGTGGTTACAGTAAAAATTGGTACCTAGCGGTCTTAATTTAAGACTCTAGGTACCATTTTTTTCCTTGTTTGTTTTTCACAAGCTTGTAGGATCGTTTATCATGATAGAACACTCGTAGAGGTGCTTCTCGTTACCATGATAGAAGAAATAAAGATTCAATGTGCTTTGAATGGTTACAGTGAAAGTTGGTACCTAGCGGTCTTAATTTAAGACTCTATGTACCATTTTTTTCTTTGGTCGTTTTTCACAAACTTGTGGGATCGTTTATTGTAATAGAACACTCGTAGAGGTGCCTCTGGTTACCACAATAGAAGAAACGAAGCTTCAATATGGTTTGAGTGGTTACAGAAAATATTGGTACCTAGCGGTCTTAATTTAAGACTCTAGGTACCATTTTCACAAGCTTGTAGGATCGTTTATCATGATAGAACACTCGTAGAGGTGCTTCTCGTTACCATGATAGAAGAAATGAAGATTCAATGTGCTTTGAATGG
Organism: Aurelia coerulea; assembly: GCA_039566865.1. Taxonomy (NCBI): domain Eukaryota; kingdom Metazoa; phylum Cnidaria; class Scyphozoa; order Semaeostomeae; family Ulmaridae; genus Aurelia; species Aurelia coerulea. The sequence goes on from CM076949.1 coordinate 845,772, forward strand.
TTACAGTGAAAGTTGGTACCTAGCGGTCTTAATTTAAGACTCTATGTACCATTTTTTTCTTTGGTCGTTTTTCACAAACTTGTGGGATCGTTTATTGTAATAGAACACTCGTAGAGGTGCCTCTGGTTACCACAATAGAAGAAACGAAGCTTCAATATGGTTTGAGTGGTTACAGAAAATATTGGTACCTAGCGGTCTTAATTTAAGACTCTAGGTACCATTTTTTTCTTTGGTCGTTTTTCACAAACTTGTAGGATGGTTTATTATGATAGAACACTCAAAGAGGTGCCTCTGGTTACCACAATAGAAGAAACGAAGCTTCAATATGGTTTGAGTGGTTACAGTAAAAATTGGTACCTTGCGGTGTTAATTTAAGACTCTAGGTACCAATTTTTGCATTGCTCATTTTTGGCAATCTTGTAGGATAGTTTATTATGATAGAATACTAGCAGAGGTGCCTCTTATTACCATGATAGAAGAAACGAAGCTTCGATATGCTTTGAGTGGTTAGAGTAAAAATTGGTACCTAGCGGTCTCAATTTAAGACTCTAGGTACCATTTTTTTCTTTGTTTGTTTTTCACAAGCTTGTAGGATCGTTTATCATGATAGAACACTCGTAGAGGTGCTTTTCGTTACCATGATAGAAGAAATGAAGATTCAATGTGCTTTGAGTGGTTACAGTAAAAATTGGTACCTAGCGGTCTTAATTTAAGACTATAGGTACCATTTTTTTCTTTGGTCGTTTTTCGCAAACTTGTATAATCGTTTATCATGATAGAACACTCAAAGAGGTGCCTCTCGTTACCATGATAGAAGAAACGAAGCTTCAATGTGCTTTGAGTGGTTACAGTAAAAATTGGTACCTAGCTGTCTTAATTTAAGACTCTAGGTACCATTTTTTTCTTTGGTCGTTTTCCGCAAACTTGTAGGATGGTTTATCATGATAGAACACTCGTAGAGGTGCTTCTCGTTACCATGATAGAAGAAATGAAGATTCAATGTGCTTTGAGTGGTTACAGTAAAAATTGGTACCTAGCGGTCTTAATTTAAGACTCTAGGTACCATTTTTTTCTTTGGTCGTTTTCCGCAAACTTGTAGGATCGTTTATCATGATAGAACACTCGTAGAGGTGCTTCTCGTTACCATGATAGAAGAAATGAAGATTCAATGTGCTTTGAGTGGTTACAGTAAAAATTGGTACCTAGCGGTCTTAATTTAAGACTCTAGGTACCATTTTTTTCTTTGGTTGTTTTTCACAAACTTGTAGGATCGTTTATCATGATAGAACACTCGTAGAGGTGCTTCTCGTTACCATGATAGAAGAAATGAAGCTTTAATGTGCTTTGTGTGGTTACAGTAAAAATTGGTACCTAGCGGTCTTAATTTAAGCTTTAAGGCACCAATCTTTACTTTTCTCATTTTTGGAAATTCAAGTGATAGTTTTCCATGATAGACCATTGGCAGAATTACCTCCAAAGCAGTTGCTCTGTGAGTTTAAATGAAATCCTCATTCAATTTACCTTGGAACAGTAAAGATTGGTATCATTGAATTAAGACCGTAGGTACCGATTTTTGATTTAAAACACCTGCCAGAGTTTTGTTGCTGTTGCTATGATAACTGAAGTGAAGTGATTATATGCTTTTCCTTGTAAGACGACTTGTACCAATTTATTTGACTCTTTAGGCAAACTACTATAAGTTTTTATCATGGTAGAACCCTACCGGGATTGCTTGTAGTTGCTTTGATAGTTTAAATGAGTCCCGTTTAAGTTTTAGAAATGAAAATTGGTACATGGTAGCCTAAAGTAAAGACTGTAGGTACCAATAATCCCTACTTGACTCATTTTTGGCAAACTGTTTATGATTGTTAGAAGAGTAGTAGGGTTTCTTCTCGTTGCTACAATAGCTGTATTTGAAGTTCCAAGTAAAATTTGGCAACTAGTGGTGTTAAGCAAATAAGACTGCTATGTTGGTTTGTATTAACCCCTTCTTCTTCAATGCATTACCATTGGTTGTGAGGAAAGAATTGGACATTTTTTCTCAAACACTAACGATTTCTGAGTATCTTTAAACGGCCTATAATTCTGAAAACACAACATCTCATTTTTTAGATATATCTAAATTGCAATTGTAGAAAGGACTGAAAAGCTAGGGGCTACTCCCATCGTTGACTGAAAGGGGAGTAAAGAAGTCTTAAAAAAAAGCCAATATCAACATCAGACATATCAAAAATTGCAGTCATTTGGTAGCTTGCTGGTATGGTTTATTCATTTCACTAAAACCCTCAAAAGGTAGTACAAAACCTAAATCATGTCAATGGTAGCATCATTTTTGATGAATGGGGAGTACCACGAAGGCAGTTTGGTAGCAATTGGATAGGACCCTTGCACTGAGTTGACAACCCTGTACCCTGCTGGGCCTCAATTGAAGTGTCTCCAGCAATACATTATCTAGCTCTAGAAATCAAGATATTTTTAGATTTTCCCCAAGTCTATTTCGTAACTGCAATAAGGGAAGGTACCAATTAGACTTATTACAGTTGACAAAATAGACTTGGGGGAAGTCTAAGCTATTGTGGACACTAAATATTTTGATTGCAGAATAAAAGTCATACTTCTAAAAGGTGATCATGAGAACATTTGACAGGATTTCTTGCAGGAAATAAATATGTCATTACTTTCAATTTGAAACTGACTGTAGGCAGTATGAATTCTTCATAAAAAGTAGAAAAGTACAATTTAGCATAAAACAATTGAACAGAATCAATATCTAAAATCATTTCTGTCATTTCCAAGTTGCAAGTGACCTTTAATAATTCCAAAATGGCAATCAATGAAGGCCTTTTAATTTTGATTTCTTTATGATGCAGATATCAACCAGCTTACAGCTGCAAAGAAAATAAGATGTATCAAGGAAAAACTAAGCCTGCTAGAGTCACAAGGATCATAACCCAGGGGGGTTGACTTTGTATATTTTGCTGACAGGATGTGCACTCACACCCAGGTATCATTTTGTCTTTTTATGAATGTTGTATGTTTTGGAATATACCTTTCGGAGGATATTTTTAGAGTTGGCTGTTATTATTAGAGGGCAAAATTTGAAAGCCAGGTGAAAAAATAATGTGGAGTGCACACCCCTGTACAATTGAAAGTCAAGTATCCCCCCAGATCATAAGCATGTAAGCAAAATGATTCTCAGATCTTAATTACATGATTCTTAAGCACTAAGTGAAAACTACAGGAATCACACATCCTAAAATAGCTATCTCTTAAAATGTGTGCCATGACCGAGGCTTGTAAAGAGGAAAAACGTTCACAAACTTGCGATCCTTATGCACATAATTTAACATTTGGCAACACAAATAAGAAAACTAGCATGTCTCTTTTATGTTTCTTATCATCATTATAACTAAAATTACATAAAAAACAACACCATATATTTGGGGGGTTTGAGAAATGACAAGTAGTTGTAGTTAGTAATATAGTACACTTATTTTTAAGACTGCTTATAAGAAACTCAACTCTCTGATTGCCAAAAAATTAAGAAACTTCAGAAGGGGAAAATATAAGTTATAAGAAACTATTAGGTATTTATTTTGATAAAAGAGATCCTTATCATATTTGTACTTTATTTTCACTTGTCTCCTGTATCATATTGCTTGGGAGGTACTTAAAATTATGTATATTAAGACTATGAACCAGGTGGGTCTGTCTCTCAAAAAATGCCTGCTAAGTGCTAATACAAAGGAATGACTAAAGTCTTTTGAAATGTCATGAATAATTCTGAAATATCACAAGTCCCACGTGACATCTATTTGAGATTGAAGTTAATATATTTTAAGGCCTAACAATCTTGCTCTTTTAGGTATTCAAAGTCCAGTCTACTGTACCTAGGCCTATCTTCTCTTTCCCTTACTTCATTTCTTAATTCTTATGTATCATATGTGTATATTTTGCGTCATTGAAGGTGTTGTGGCGCAGTGGTGTAATCCTCTGACTTTGCAGCCAGAACAGTCAGGCGGAGTGGGTTCGAAACCCGGTAGGACCCCACCACTTGAGCGTCATGATAAGGGGTCGCGGACTCGATTAGGTCTGCTCTATTTCTGCGATTCCAGCGATTGGCGCTGAAAAACGCAACTTCACCTTCACTTCACCTTCATTTATATCTTTGCAATAGAAATGCCAAAATGGCCTAGAATGTAGACTTGAATTCTTCACCTGCTAAAAAAGTAGAGACGTCATCTGTTGTAAAAGCTAAGGCCCAGGCATCTTCTTCATCTGTAAGCTCAGAATTCTCTTTACCGTAGTTGCATCTCACAGCATTTGCAACTTCATCCTCCTGGAATCGATAACGAGACAAATCTACTGGCCTGCACACGCTATCAACAAACGACGCAAAGATAAAGGCTTCTGCGAGTGCAAGAACTCTGTAACAGGACAAAGAAACTATCCAGAATACTCAAGGTATGTTTCAATGACTAAAACAGATTTAGTGAAGTGTGTTATCCATAATTACATGCGCCAAGTTGTGAACTGTGTTTTGAACTTTGTTTGGGTAGGCCACAGCATGTCAGCGCAAACGTTGTGAAGAAGTAGGACGTTTTCAGCACACAATGTTTGTACCATCTGAGGAGAGGCATTGGGTTTGGATAGAGCAATGATGGTCAAGCGTTCAGTTAGGGAAACAAAAATCTTAGTCATTTTCAGGAGAGAGAAAGAAAAGATTTGCAGTAATTCAATTCAAAGTCCTAGTTGTACGCAGAGTGAAAATGGCATCGCGGAGAAAGATCTTGAGCTAGATTGTAGAGCATAATTGAATTGATACGAATAAACAATAACAAAGACGAGAAACGGGAGAAAGCCACCTTCGAGGCTAATATCGCGATAAAGTCCCAGAATTATTGCAATATCATGTTTATAATTTCGTATCTAAAATGGACTTTGGGTGCATTTGTTTCCAATGGGTTGGACAGAAAGAACGATAATAAAATAAAAGAAAGAACGATAGAAATAGAAAATAATAGTACAGATGAAAGTCTGTGAAGTGGAAAGGGGAGAGAAAACTTGAGAAAAAGATAACAGCATGATATTTGGGAAAGAAAGGCATCAAAATCGCATTAAGAGCTAAACCTATGCTAAATCCATGCCGTTAAATTTGGACTTTCTGCCACGAATACACCAGAAACTCAGACAGTTTGAGTATTGGATTACATTATCACGCTGTGATTGGTTGAAATTTACTTCCGGTTTGGTCTTCTCCTCCAACACACCTTCGCATGCACTACAACACGCCTCCTCAAGAGCAAACATGAAACCCCAATGAAATGAATGAATTCGAAGCAGTTGCCAAATGTTCCTTTCTTTTCTCTCCTCCCCAGTAACCAACCAAAGTCTACGCGCAGGCTACCAAATGCTTAATTCCCCGCAGTTAAAGGGTGGTGGGAATAATGGGGGAAGGGCTACTTTGAAAGCACTGACAACGATAGGGGGCCATTCCTAGGAACCTCACTTCTCTTCAAGGAATCAGTAGAGTCTGCACGCAGGTTACAAAAGAGTCCGATTCAAAAGATTAGCTTAGCTAACCAAGCAAACAGGGAAAGGGTTAAATATAAAAGAACCTCGTTTAATTCCTATCCAGCCCTTATTAAACGCTGGATCAAGTTACGTTCAGTGACCGTCAGACCTAGGACCTAGAACTGAAACCTAGATCCTTCAGTCAAAAAGGTCAATTGTATCAATTCAAAGGTTAGTACTGTCTTGAAGATTCCATCTTTATATCCAATTTAGTCGTGTTTTCTACGGTGTGAAGTAGGAGCGAACAAGGTCGCATTGTCACAAAGAGAGTGGATTACAAAATTGCAAGTATCGCATAAGGAGAAGTCGTCCATGGACTAAAAGAATCGAGCTAAAGTGGGGTAAGAATCTTCTTGAAACAAAGTGGTGCAAAACAAAATAGAAAACAACTGTGTTGCACACAATATGCTCCAAAAATGTGATTGATAAAAGATGTAGAGAAAACTGACTCATCGATAAAGACGAGAAGTGAAACATTTGTGTCTAATCTTATGAGCAGAGGTGCCAGCAGGCAATTGTGACCATTCGTCTAGCTAACTTAAACGCTCTAGTTTTCACTACTTCCTCCACGCAATGTTCAATAGTTTAGGCCCATGTTTCTGCAATCGCGCTATATCTTGCTACGTTGGGTGAAAAGATTGGCAAGAGCTCAAATTAAGCTGATTTACCCAATATTTTGCCAGCCTTCTTAATATTTAGGTCAATAAAGCAGGTTGTTTGCTATCTAACTAGAATCTGTTACCAAGGAACATAAATACTTTTTGTATTCACGAAGGAGGTTTCTTAATGATCTGAGGCTTCAAGCCGGTCAGTCTCCCCTTGCTATCTGAAAATATACTCCAAACCTTCAACCATCAACCAACCATACTAATTTAGCAAATCTTCGATTAGTGTTCTTAAACTTGTCACGGTTATCCAACGCAGTTTACGATTCTTGCCTTAATTATTCATTGACAAGGAAATGTTTACTTGTAGCTAGACGCAGCTAGACGCACCTTACTTTATTCATTGCAGAATCCAAAACAACAACAACAACAACAACAACAACAACAATGGACAACGACGACAAACATCCAGAAATTGAGTTTGCAGATGAGAAAGCAGAAAAGAGGAATATCATCAAAAACCTTTTGGTCGTCAGTTTCGCATTCCTTTTCTTATTCACAGCCTTCCAATCACTCTCGAATTTGCAAAGCAGTCTAAATCAAGCAGAAGGCCTAGGCGTCGCATCGCTCAGTGTTATCTATTCCGCCTTGATCGTTTCGTGTATGTTTGTACCTCCTCTGATTATCGACAGACTTGGCTGTAAATGGACCCTGGCTGTTTGTATGGTAACATATTGTGCATATATCGCAGCAAATTATTATTCAACATGGTATACTTTGATTCCAACCTCAGTTCTCCTCGGTGAGTAACGTTCTTATGAATTGTTTGACATAAATCACGTGATATTGCCTCCATGTCACGTGACACTGACGTTTTTAAGAAAGGCAAAGAAAACGTTGCTGATTTTGATAGTCATATCATAACTTTAACGTTCGCGAAAATGTCTGAAAACAAGCCAATGTTGCAAGGGGTAAAATTTTGCCAAATTTCGGTCAATGATACTAAAATAAACTTTAGTGAAGCCTCCAGAATCGATTTTCTAGGTAGTGAAACCAATTTTGCAGCATTTTGCGCTTTTATCCATTTCGATTTTCACGACAGTACTCAAATGTTCACCTGTCAGGCCCTGTCATGCTGTTCTCTGAGCAATCTGCTACCATTGTTTTCTTATTCGTTGCCCCTCCTTTCACCTCAACCTTCTGAAAAGCTCTTCAAACTATCTGACTCGTTTACTACTTGCAATTTGTTGGTAATCGATGGAAAATGTCTTGTTTCCTTCCTCCAGGGTTTGGAGCTGCTCCTCTCTGGTCATCCAAATGCTCATACCTCACGACAACTGGCATCCGTTATGCCAAGCTAACAAACCAGGAAGAAGATGCAGTCGTAACTCGATTTTTTGGATTATTTTTCATGATTTTTCAATCTGGGCAGATCTGGGGAAACTTGATTTCATCGATGGTCCTGAAACCTAAAGGCAGGTCGTTTTGTTTGTCATCTTTAACTCACAGTTTCTCCTCGCCATCTTGCTAAATTCCGTGAGACAACTGCAGGGTCTTTTGCTTGGATTTACGGGATTTAGGGAAATAGGGGAAAGGCAGTTTATTTGTTTTTATTGATGAAAAGAAGCCTTCGCTGAACGTGATGGCATTTTGATAAAAAAATAAGCTCTCTCGTCAAAATTTTCTTTTTAAAAAATTGCAAATAATTGAGCAAAAAATGGTGGACCACATGTTGATTTTATGTACTCCAATATGCGTCCCACAACTTGCGAAATCTAACCTGATTTATGGATTCATAAAAAACCGGATTTATGAATACAGATAACTCAAAAATCAACTTCACTTAGATTACAAAGATTACAAGGATTATAAAGATTACGAAGATTACAAACTTGGATTATTAATTGCCTTTACAAAGATTACTTCATAATATTTCAGTAACACATTTACAAGAAGCATTTCTAAGAAAAATGCATCCAATGGGACTGATTTAGATGATGAACTGATTTAGGGGGCAAACCTCAACGACTATTTCAATATTGGCACCCACACGTTATGAGGGTATTTTGAAAAAAAGATTGAATGATATATGCTTTGCTTACAGGCAAAGCTAATGCCACAATAGACGTATTGATGTGTGGAGCAAACGACTGCCCTGTCAAGGCAGCACCAAAAGGCAACACGACAAATTCAACTTCGACAGATGGGCCTAGCCAGGAGAAGATTATCACTCTCATAAGCATATATCTCACAGTTGGTATCTTAGCAATTATCCTCATCATCTTGTTATTGGACAAAGTGAAAGTCCTTGGAAGTGACAAAAGAAATCGCGGCGTTTTCAGTTTGTTTATTGCTACGTTGAAACACCTCAAAGATGTACGCATGCGTCTTTTGATACCGCTGACCATGTATAGTGGTTTGGAGCAAGGCTTCGTCTTTGGTGATTTTACGAAGGTGTGTATTTCCCTTAGACTGATTATGATGAATCCCAGTAATCGCTATTCAAAACGAGACTACTACACCAAATTGAGACCGCTCATAGTCCAATAAAATCTCTTGTTTCGCTCCCCCTGCAGACTTGTCGCTGGCGAAAGTTAGAGGGACTTACGTCATGAGTCTAACAGTGATAACTGCGACCATATAATCAGTCTATATTGCCCTACTACTACCTATCCTCAGTTTGTATGGATTTACCAAAACTTCAGCTTGAAAGACGCCTTCAGCCAATTCAGAGAGCCTGTGAATCTAAGGTTTGTCTCCAACAACTCAGCTATCCATCGTTCTGAGGTCGGTAAGTGAGTATTCAGACGTGACTTAGAGCGCACAAGCCGGAGTGCCACGGGCCTACATCAGCTGTATTGCTGCCAGAAACCTAGCCTGCGTTAGCAAATAAATATTTCTTGCTTGTTTGCAGTTGTCGCTGGATTGAATCTCGTTCAAATTATACTACTTTCTCACTTAATGTCTCAAACTTATTTGATATCATTCTTATATCTTTGTTTTCGTTCTAGTCATTCATCACATGTGCACTTGGGGTTGAAAAAGTCGGCTTCGTCATGATATGTTTTGGAGTAACTGACGCCATATTTTCATTCGGTCTTGGCAAACTGTCGCAGTACACAGGGAGACCACTTTTGATGTTTGGAGGAGCTCTCGTGAACCTCGGTTTGATCATAGGACTGTTGGTATGGCAACCGAAAACTGACCAATTAGCTATCTACTTTGTTGCTGCTGCAATTTGGGGATTTGCTGACGCCATCTGGCAAACACAAGTAAACGGTGAGTTAAAATGATCACCCTTAAAATATCGGATGAGTGAAAAAACAATCCCCGTTAAAAAGGTCATTGCTCCCTGGATATCTGGAAAATAATATTGGCAAATACATCATTTAACGGCTGAAATGCTCAAATCCATTTTAAATTTACCTCACTCAAATCAGCCATTTCGTTCAGAAATGATGAGGGATTTTCTCGAGAAAACCCATTCAAGAAACCTTACAGACGTGCCTTAAATCACGAAAATTTTTTCCAAATATTTCTGCCTTACAGCAATGACATCAAGGCGTTTTAGCACGTGCTATCCTCCTGGTAGGATGAAATCACCCGGAATGATGTTGTTATGCTACCAGGGATGACACTTTCATTTCTCCCAAAGGGAAAACATCTCCTAGAGCCAAGGGCCCTAGGACGACTTTACACTGACTAAAATGTCGTATTTAAATGTTTCACGAGGCTGATAGCAGCCTCACTTTCGTCACTTTCGTTTGGTTCTCGTGAAAAGCAAAATGGCGGCGAAGGAAGGTTTATTTCAACTTGAAAAAATATTGGAATTGGGTACATGCCGTTTAAAAAGCAAAAAGAAGACAACAATAAACTAGGACAGCTTGGGATAGGTAAGAGCATTTAAATACGACATTTTAGTCACTGTAAAATCGTCCTAGGGCCCTTGCTAGAGCATGTAAAATCCATTACTGCGAGGCAAAAGATTAGGTCGTGTTTTAAGCCTGAAAATCCCTCATAACGGAGAAGCCCATGTCAGTCAAATAAATTTTAAGATATATTTTGAACAAGTCCACTATTGAAAAATATGCTTGCCAATGTTATTGCATTGATATCCAGGGAGAAGTGGCCTTTCAAAAAGGAATATTTCATGGACTCACCCGTAATGAGAATGCAAATTAGATAACATAAAAGAACCTCGTGTCCATTTCTGCTGAATCCCCTTTTAATGAAAGATAACATATCTTTAGTTGACCTGCGTCAACATTTTAAGGGAATATTTCTTTTGATATCGTCTACATTTCGGACACTTCAAAACAAGCATGTTGGCCATGAAAAGTTGACTTTCGCTCTTCTTTTGACAAACGCAACGTTCTGATCTAATTTCAATTTCCTTGCAGCATTTTACGGTTATCTGTTCCCAACGAACCAAGAAGCAGCATTTTCAAATTATCGCCTTTGGGAATCCCTTGGTTTCGTCATTGCATTCGCATACAGCAACTTTATTTGTGTCCGAATCAAACTTTACATCTTGATCGGGTTTCTCCTTCTTGGCATCTCCGGTTATGGCTTCATAGAGTTTATTCAACACAAGAAAAAAGACGACTATTCCGTCAGCATGGAGGAGCTTGAGAAAAAGGCTGATCAAAATTAACATTTATACATTATGTTTTTATCTATTTTACAGTACAGGGGAAATTCATTTAGTTGTTGTATCTCGTTCACCATACCAGAGTCCAGAAAAAGTCATATCTCCACTGCTGTGAGCCGCAGGAAGCTTTTGCTTCGCAATGCCATAACTGAGGAAGGTTTACTAAATTTTCGGCTATTTTGCAACAACAACTGGTTTCTAAACTTTAGGGTTATAAAACAACCCAAGAAGTTCGAAAAATCTGCATATTTTGATAAAACGAGGAAGGTTTAACAAACGAAATTGGCGTTCGGAGGAGGGTTTGACCTTTTTCTCGACTCTGCTGTTTATGTAATATGTAAGTTTATAAACAAAGCGAGATTTTAGCAGAAACGAATCCATTATAACTCTGATATTCTGATAAGCATTATTTTAGCCAAATATGGTACTTCTGATGATATTTTAAGTTCTACTATAAATTATTATAGTTTGTCCCACATTAGATGTCAGATTAGATTTGCGAAAACGTGAAACTACTTAAGAAAAACCCTCCATTTGTTTTATTCGCAGATATTTTCACCTGACATCTAATACGAGACAGACCTTAGTTACCAAGGGAAGCAATACTTCAAATTAAAGGGGCTCCGTCGTCAAACAGTAAACAAATCCGTAAACTCGCACGCGTCGCCGATTATCCATTGTTCATTCATTGTTCTCTGCAGTTTGTTTGGTGGCTTCACCCAAGCCACCAAAAAGCGACCGTTAAAAATCCACTTATATCCGAGCAATCGTAGAAGATATGAATGTTTGGTTTGTTCCTTAGTGACGTACGATGATTAATTCCCAAACAGCAACTTTCATTTTGAAAAAAATTGAAAATCCTGTGTGATATCACCTTTCAAAAAATTGCAAAAATCATCGTTTTGTTTACATTTTGACGACGGAGCAACTAGTTAACGACGAAAATCAGCTGCTGCCTTGCTATTTAGAAGGAACTGAACAATGTGGGTGACATTTCACGGAGAAATCAAAGCTCCAGTTTGTCGGAGATAAGATACGTATTGCAAGTCTTTCTGACGAATATACGATCAATAACCAAGAAGGGATGGTCCACGGATAGGCCTAATACCATTGTTATTATTAGGATGGGATAGCCAAAAGTAATGAAGTCGGGAGTCCATTTTTATTCGACAGATTATATCCTATGAAGGAGGCAGACGCAAAGAAAGAGACAGAATTCGGCCAATTGAGCCCTTTCAAACCAACGTTCTCATCGGAATGTGACTTAACAGTGTGCCAGAAAAATGTCTGCTTCTTCGTCCACCTCCTTCAGAATTCTGAAGAGACAGAATTAGTCCGCTTCTTCATTTAGATAATTTTAAGTAACGAGTTTTAGTATCAAGTTTATAAGAAAATTGTGCCGTAACAGGAAGGACAGGAATTGATAGTTATAAAAATACTTCATGCTTATATTTTATTATTTATGTAGATAGCTGTATATGCATAACGATCTTTGTAATTATATAACGATTTGTAGCTGTAGCAGATATTGATTGATAGTCTTTGACACATAATATCGGTCATAATTTTATTCTACTCGAGTCTAATCAATGTCGGGCTCTCTTTGGGCCGATTTGCCACCGATAAAAAACTTGCTAGTGGTTACCCAGATGAGCAGAAGGGGATTGTAAACGTCTCAAAGCTAGCTGAAAGCAGATGCTAGGAGTACTGCAAAGAGACATCACAAGGGGGCAGTTTACCCAATAAATTAAGGGGCAGTTTACCCATTAGCTGTGCTTTGCTTGATCACATAAACCACGATCTGCAATAACCAGCTTATTTATCTCATGTTTCTTTGATGATTTACTGTAATTTCTTTGGCTTTTAGCATATTCGTATGACTTTCTAACTTTTCATTTTTTACACTCCTTCTAAACTCTTTTTTTCATTGCGCTGTTCTTATTTTGTTGTGTTGTATCTTCCACAGTCTATGTGAGTCATTCTTTTATTCCCTCGTAGAATACTTCTCCTGTGATTTTACCAGTATGATGCCCGTTAGGTGAAAAAGATGATGATGATGATGATGATGATGATGATGATGATGATGATGATGATGATGATGATGATGATGATGATGATGATGATGATGATGATGATGATGATGATGATGATGATGATGATGATGATGATGATGATGATGATGATGATGATGATGATGATGATGATGATGATGATGATGATGATAGACTTCCCTCCGTATATGTAGCGAGAAGCATTCTTGATTTGCTACTCATACCTATAGACTCATCTGTAGATCTGATTGGTTGATTGCTTCATTACCACAGAGGATCTTGGTAAAAATCCCTCGACCCCATCAGCGAAACAATTTTCGAGGATAGCTTGCGTGGCGCGGCCATGGCACTTTTTTGAGCACATCGCAAAACAACGTTTATTCTTGGCAATTGTAACTAAATTTTTGAATAAATAGAACTAAATCAACAATATAAATTAAGAAGTTCATCGCTTACCGCTGAAGGCGTTAATACACCTAAATCAGTAAATAGTAACGTTATATATGACGGTGGTGTATAGTCCACTAATGGATGTCCTTGCTCTTTTGAATTGAAATACTAAAGGAGAAAAACAATTATAAATGATAACGAATTACACCACCAACTCAACAGAGATCAACTCTAAATTAACTGCCTTATTATCTGTTGTTTATTTCCTGGTAGCTTTCATGTTTTAGTCCTCAAATAACTAAAAAAAAAATTTCTTCCATTTTCAACATTTGCAATGCTTACAAAAACCATGATTTTGGATAAATATGTAGAACGTCAAGAACCAGGGAAAAAAGAAGGGTCTATGCAACAAGGAGCAAAACATTGCTATGGTCACTCAATAAATATTCTATAATCTGTCACAAGTTAGATGTCACCTGTAAATGCCCGCGAATAACAACAATATAAGTGTTTTCCAAAGGAATTTTGCGTCATCCCAAATCCCAGGTGACATCTAATTTGAGACGGACTTTAATCCTCTTTTCAAATAATGTCAGTGAAACCCCATGGTAAGATAATAGCAATTGAATCATCACAAAATTGAAATTTTAATGCTTCCAATTCTGAAACAGTCTGAACCTTATTCTGAATTTGATCTGCAAAGACAATTGTTTGCAAAGACAAAGACAAAGCTCGCCCGTTTCACCCTGTATTTGGAAAAGTAAAACGTCTGAAGAAACCGAAAACTAAATCAATCAATCAATCAATCAATCGATCAATCACTTAATCAATATGCAAACGTGATCGAGCAGTTCTTCACTCAATCGAACAAAAAATGGCGGAAATTGGAAATCGATATTTTGTCCAGAGCAAAGCCAATCTTTTTTCAAGCACGCAAAAAGATGTACAGAAAATAACCTTACCTTGTATTTATTTGATACTTCTTTCTGATTTAGTGGATAGATTCGTAAAAATTTAAAGCTTTCAGCGACTGCGTAAACGGGTTTGTTCATTGCTTTTGCCATGACAGCTATTTGATACGTACCAACCTGATGCAAGAGTAAATAAAATTCAATTTCAGGGGCGTAGACTCTTTTTTATAAGAATAATGTTTATAAGAATATTCAGGCTCAGAATCATCCAATTTCTAAGAATATTGCTCAGCCTCAGCTCACATATTTTTGTCTCATTTTTCAGCAGTTGCCTGTTTTGCGATGTTCATAACAGAGAATCACAACAGATTTGAAAAAATAAGAATACTTCCAGAATATATTATCGAGGCCGGACAAAATTTATAGTATTCTTATAAAAAAAGAGTGCATGCAGCTTTTGAGAAGCGGGGAAGGTTTGTGGGGCGAAGCCCGCATAAATTGTCTTAAGAATGAGCCTCTACTCGGGCTTAGAATGGCTCTCCGAACATCGTTCCAACATTCTTTACAAACCTAAAACCTTACCATACCAAACCTTAACAAAGAAATCGTCTGCTTGCTTTCACGAATCTCAAAGACCACTGCTTGACAAATCTCCTGACCCCTGGCCCTCCCCCTCCTTAGGTACCTATTTTATTACATTTTCTTGCTAATTTCAAGGACCATCTTTGCTGAAAAGTGGGACCCTTGATCTCCCAGTACCCCCTTGGATGTGAAGAGTTACGCTCGAAACGTTGCACATATCACTTTTCTGGTACCTTGTCGTATTTGTAAAGAATTACTTGCTTACATCTTATTAAAGTACCTTGTTTATCAAGCCTCCACTTTCAACAACTCCTTCTGCACCAACAAGCACCATATCAATTCTTTCCATTATATACCTGAGATAGAGAGAAAATGGCCATCAAAATTTTAGGAGCTACATATCTTGCACAGGATCCGCACAACAGGCCTTGCCTCACTGAAAAAAGTAGCAGAAAGCTGCAATCAATGACGATTATCTATAGACTAGACAAGAAGATTTTAAAATAGCCTTAAATGTTGCCTGTGAACGGCCGAAAAAAAAATTGAAAAGACAGGTTCATGTTTTCTTCCCCTCCAAGCCGTTCAAAGCCGTTCAAAGCCGTTCAAAGCCGTTCACAGGCTACATTAAATAAAGGACTCGTCACATTAAACCAAGAAACACAACAAAACACCAAAATCTGTAGAAAGAAAACTGTTAACTCCTGTAAAAGAACAACAAAACAAACCTGTAACAAGAGAAAAAACTGTTGAATCCTGCAAGAGAACGACGAGTTAATCTAAAAACCTGAGAGGAAAGAAATGAGTTAGTAACTCACCAGTAACTGCGATAAAGAACAACGTCGATTAACCAAAAACGCGTTTCGTCGCACACTCATCAGTTCGGTTTGTGCAAAGAACAAATTAACGATAAAAACGTTAAAGAATAAGATGTTTTGTCATTTTTCAGAAAGGAATAACTTACCCGATTGCTGAATCAAGAATAACAGTGCTTGGAATGCCAAGTTCTTGCAGCTCTTTCTGCATCATATAACTAAAAGGACAGAAGCAATAAGTAAATCATGGCATCAATAAATTGATAATAATTGAATGAATAAATATATTGATAAAACTACGCACAAATCGAGTTTCAATCAGAAATTGGTAAGATATTATAATCTGACATCTAATATGAGACAAACATTAATTATTCTTTGTGAATTCTGTCGTTTGGAATTGTTTGTGCCTGTTATGGTTGGAACTGCGATGACCTAGTGCCTATTCCCGCCATGACAGGCACAGTACATATACTTTGTGTGTTTTCTTTTAAACCGATTGTAAAGAATAAAACACCTGGTAAGAAGGCATGATGAGAAATACCATAAATTGTAGCAGGTCTATACTATGCGCATACTAACCGGTTTTGTGTTGTACTGGAAAATATAAAGCCCGAGGTCTTGACAGTACGGACCGAGCTTGCGAGGTCTGTGCAATAAGACCGAGGGCTTTATATTTTCCTGTACAACTACAAAACCGGTTAGTATGAGTTTTATTGCCTGATAGCTTCTAATCTTGACTCGTATCACTTACTCGAAAACGCATGTTGTTACTGTTAGGTTGTTTGAGTTCATTGTAAATCTCACAGGCCTAAATCCGTTGCTGTGGTAACAAAACCGCGTCCTTGTATCGTATTATACAAGGCTGCGGGAAAACCGCGGGAAGTGTGCGATTAACCAATAGGATTGGCGGGATTCTTGTATTGCCTCGTTTTTGAAACGTCAGTCAGGCAATAATACAAAATAATCTAATTTCACTAAAATGAAAGCTTGATATTTTAAATTACAAATAAGCATTCTTACCCAGACTTATCAGGCATTGACTCAGTGACGTAAACTTGAAATCTTTTGCTTTGTTCAACGGCATCTTTCAACAGCTGAAGGACTACTTTCGATTTTGAATGTGTCAGAATTGTCTAGAATTAAAAGAATCATTCCTCAAAGGAAATGTTTGACAGGAGCCATTGAAGTCAAACACAAACGATAGCTCATTCGTATTTTCTGGACGTTGGAGGGACGCTTCCATATTTGCTGTGAAGCAAAATGTTTGAATACGAGGGAAATTCATGCGTTCATTCATTCATTCATTCATTCGTTCATTCATTCGTTCATTCATTCATTCATTGAATAAATTAATTAATCAATCAATTAATTCATCAACTTCATTCCATGGGTGTTTTCCCTCGGGCATTTTAGTTTATTTTGTGCAGAAACCGATTGGGAGGGGATTCAATTCTCGTACTTTTTAGGTGTAGAATTAAAACACTTACTGCTCAGCTTCTGCATGAAAAAATAAAATGCCCGAGGCAGAAGTTTAGATATATCGTTCTTCTTTCGATATGTGCTAATATTTGCTCTTGAAAACCATTTCTGGAATGCACAACGAGCGAGCTAGCGACCCGGGTTTCAGGGCAATTTTTGCGGCTTGTTTTGTTTTTGTTTACGTCTTGACCAACCGAGCATGGAATTCCTTTTGTCTGCAATCAAAAATTGCTTTGCATCAAGGTGTCAATAAAAAGTAACGAGTTCTATTGTAACATTATCTGTCCTTGTTACAAAAAAATGTTAGAAAAACTAAAACTAAAATGTTAGAAAAAACGGAAAGGAGTGTGGGAGGGATTAACATGAAATTCAGCATTTTTTATGTATGTGTGGGATAGAATATTGTGCAACATCTTTGCAGTTGAACGAAAGACATAAATAGAAACACTTATTTCAAAGTAAATTGTAAGAAGTAATCAAAAGCTATCTTCGCCATTCCTGTTTGGAGAGGATGTCACGATTTAAATCATAAATTATCGATGAGCATCATGCGGAGAGAAGCAAAATAGATAACATTATTCTCGTATGTGGCTGATTTTACACAGCCCTAAGGAAAAAGCTTTCTAGATTGTAGACAATAAGAACTAGTTTTTCAACTTAACAAACATAGGGGGTATAGCGTTTTCATAAATCATTCTTAAGAGTCCAACTTGTTGGTACGAGATATTTTTTCAAGCTCAGCATGCAGCAATAAAATGCATTTCAAGAGCAACCTGCACATGGTGCATGAGAGTTTATAGACAGAGTCAGTCAACTTTGTTTGCACTCATTTCAAATCCAACTTGCTACTCATAAAAAGACTTGGCTGGAAGACCAAAAAAGCTACTCAGTAGTGAGTCTATTATCATGGTCTTCAAATCTCTTCAAGCGCTTGGTCCATAATACATGTGTAATGTGTTTACTAGAACATCCAAGCTAGCCTTAAGGAATCTTAAGAATTCAGCAACTGATCTAAGGGTGCCAAAGAAAAACCCCACAAATGGACAGAAATGTTTCTTTTTTGGAGGTGCCAGGTCTTAGAATGGTCTCTCAGCTGAATGCAAGTTAGCTTTCTCTATCGATATCATCAAAAAGTGGGCAGACTGACTGTATAATAGGTGCACAATAGAATATTTGGACTTTCTTTTCACTGTAAATATTCATTTTAGTTTAAAGGGTTTTCTATTAGTATTTCATGAATTTAGTTAAATTCGTTTCCTAATAGCTTTTTCATTTTGTAAGGTTTGTACCGGAGGGCCCCTTGAAAATCAGCATTGCTGAAGGGCTATCCTCCTTAAAATTTTGAAATGAAAAAGATCACATGATGGTAGTTCTTTTCATACCAGTTAAGAGCTTTGTACAATGAAATGCGTGATTAGATTTATTCCATCAGCTCAAATTCTTAGTTTCTTACATAAATATATGTGTAACAACGGATTTCAAGTCGAATATGATCTCGTATTTCATACTGTATACTGACAAGCATTTTGTTAGCAATATGGAAAACACGGACGCATGATCAACACACCTGATTGCAAAATATATAAGACAAAATCGAATGACCTAGCAAAAAGAAGCAAAACTGTACAACCAAATAGCAGCTGCATGCTATTGTCTCCTTCGGCTTGCCTTGCAATATAAGCATCTTTTCATGAATTTTGTTTCGCATGACCTCCAGAGAAGTCCGTTCAACGGCCTATGATTATCTTTCAGCCCACGTATTTTCTTCAAAACAGACGCAAGTTCATGATTTTGTAGGCCAAAATGTTCATGAATTGCTTGCACTGCATCTAAAAACGTCTCTTTCGGCTTGCTTTGCAATGTAAGCATCTTTTACTGAATTTTGTTTCGCATGACCTCCAGAAAAGTCCATTCAACGGTCTATGATTATCTTTCAGCCCACGTATTTTCTTCAAACAGACGCAAGTTCATGATTTTGTAGGCCAAAATGTTCATGAATTGCTTGCACTGCATCTAAAAACGTCTCTTTTGGCTTGCTTTGCAATATAAGCATCTTTTACTGAATTTTGTTTCGCATGACCTTCAGAGAAGT
This sequence comes from Aurelia coerulea, assembly GCA_039566865.1. Lineage (NCBI taxonomy): Eukaryota > Metazoa > Cnidaria > Scyphozoa > Semaeostomeae > Ulmaridae > Aurelia > Aurelia coerulea. Next base: position 864,922 of record CM076949.1, read on the forward strand.
CCATTCAACGGCCTATGATTATCTTTCAGCCCACGTATTTTCTTCAAAACAGACGCAAGTTCATGATTTTGTAGGCCAAAATGTTCATGAATTGCTTGCACTGCATCTAAAAACGTCTCTTTCGGCTTGCTTTGCAATGTAAGCATCTTTTACTGAATTTTGTTTCGCATGACCTCCAGAAAAGTCCATTCAACGGTCTATGATTATCTTTCAGCCCACGTATTTTCTTCAAACAGACGCAAGTGCATGATTTTGTAGGCCAAAATGTTCATGAATTGCTTGCACTGCATCTAAAAACGTCTCTTTTGGCTTGCTTTGCAATATAAGCATCTTTTCCTGAATTTTGTTTCGCATGACCTCCAGAGAAGTCCGTTCAACGGTCTATGATTATCTTTCAGCCCACGTATTTTCTTCAAACAGACGCAAGTTCATGATTTTGTAGGTCAAAATGTTCATGAATTGCTTGCACTGCATCTAAAAACGCGCAAAAGAATTACAAAACTGAGCATTTCTAATCGCGTATTGATGAGTTAAAGAAAATCTTCAAACGAGATTAATCATTTCTACACCAAATTTTTTCCAGGTGCTCGATTTTCATTGTCTTTGTGCCATTCATTTGCGACTTGATCGATGGCATACACGTCTTTTTAAAGAAACTAAGAATTTGAGTCAGGACTGAAAGTTCCTTAAAATTATCAGATTTTGAGTATTCATACCGGGTGTCCCAAAACCCAAGTACTCCCGTTGGAAAATCACCAAAATTTGATTATACGGCCGATCTTCAATTTTCTTTTTTTGTCAAGTAGATCAAAGACAAAACTATTTTCCAATACATAGCTGATCTTGAAAGTGGTTTAAAAATGAGAAAATTTAGTTCTTTTTAGGGACCTGGTTTTAAATCATACTCCAAAAAGCACTGATGATTGCCAAATCAACTTCTTTGTGTGTGTAAAACTTCTAGTATGGTCATTGACAGAAATAAATGCACTATCATTGGAGACTTCAATGATTATCTGAAAATTTCGATCGTAGGCAAGATTGAGTATTTTTTAACCTGTTCAACAATATCCATCCAATTCAATGAGCGATACTGACACCTAGTGACACACTGACACACAGGACATTACGGAAACCTAGACTTATTACCTGGAGTCTCTTGTTTCCCGGTGCTTTTTGACTTGATGATGGCGCTTCGGTCAACAGAGAGCAACAACAGTGCAGTGACAACAACAACAACAACAGCAACAATAATAATAATAATCATTAATCTCTTTAAGGTTGGCGTGGTATATAGCACTAGGCTAATTAATGCCAACCATTATCGATACAAAAGATGTGTAATAATTATAATCAACCTAAATATAACCTAAATTTACAATAAAATCCTTACACAATCTACAGCTGCATGAAAAATTCCAAACTTCATTTCCCTTTTAAAATTCTCTACAGATCGGGACTTTTTTATATGCAATGGCAAATCTCGCCAGAGATTTTGCCCCAGGAAGCTCACAGTTTCTAGCCCATAGGCTGTAGTCCTAGGTTTGCGTGCATAGATGTTGCTCGTAACTCTTAAGTTGTAATGTATTTCTCTCTCCACGAAAATTTCTCTCATGAAACAAGGATTTAAATACATTCTTGTTCGGTAAATTTCAGTGACAAGCAACTGTAGATTTCGTTGATGAATGGAGACTGAATGGTCTGTAATTAACAGTTCTTCAAAACTGGAGGTCCGATCATGATACGCTATTCGCAATGTTCTTTCGTGAATAGAGTTAATTCAACTCAATAAGATGAGCGTAATTAGAGGGTCTTTATGTAGTGAGGTTAACTGAAACCTTTATTGACACTGAGTAGGACGTTGGATCCTTGGATTATTTGGTAAAAAATGATTTAATATCAAAGGCAAACTAACCGCTCCATCCCTGATAAACTGTCCACTCAATTTTGCAATCCTTTTTCTGGATCCTGCAGCTTTCTGTAGAAACAGCTGACCTGCAAATGTAACACACAATTCAAAAAATAAGTACAGTAAACGAAATATGTGCTAAATAAATCTATTTGAAACTACGGTCATTACTTATCACCAAATACGATCATGAGAGCAAAGAACTTTGAGTTCAGCCAATGAGAGGGCTCACTACAACCAGGGGTCACACGTGGTCTACGAGAGAATCTACGATTGTAAGAATTTGATCATAAAAAACTCATCTCTCAGATCGCTAAAAACTTGAGAAACTCCAGTACTGGAGAAAAATTATTTAGAAAACTCTTTATTTTTAGCCAAAAATTTATAGCCCATTTTTACTTCATTTTCACTTGTATCTTGTATCAAATTATTCAGAAAGTACTTGACTTATGTCAAAACAGCGGAAAGGACTTCAAAAGACTTCGTTTTGAAATGTTTAGGAGGGCACAGGAAGTAAATTTGAAGACTGTTATGGAACTCGTAAGAAAATGTTAAGAAACTCAAAGTACTCAAAATCTGATACTCTTATAATTAAGAAACTTTCAGTACCGGTTCAAATTCTTAGTTTCTTATAAAAAATACGTGTCGATGATGACAAATTTCAGACTAAATTCCACTCTTTAAACATTACTGGGTTGAGGAAGTTAGCAGGGATCTTATTTTCTTACCTCGTTCAACTAAGATCCGTTTGCATTCTTTAAAATCCTGGAGGACGAAGGAAAATCTTAGTTGAAAAGAAATGAAATAAAGATCTGTCGATTTAGCAAATTTAAACTGCTTTTGAATGTAAAAATTTCTCCACAACGCAAAGAAAAACAACGACTTGCTTTTCACGAATTTCAGTCTCAGAATGTAGATAAATAGAAAAATAGTTCGGACGCTACTATTTTCGGACATTTTATAACGTCTAAAGATGTCCTGCATGGCATGACGAAATATTGCAATATATATTCTTTAAATTCATATACATTTGTTATTGTTTCTTCGTCGTGTTGCGGTGTTTCTGCCTGCAAACCTTTTCAATTACAAACAGACAGTTTTTTAAGGTCCGTCCAAAATATTCTATGAATGTCCGGTGAAAATACATGTCCAAATTCATTCGTCTGAAATTGTTTGCTTTAATGTACGCATTTCTCTTCCAAACTAAAAGAAAGGCTGGCTCTTCCCATAATTGTTTTGATGTTCACGTAACACTTTGAACTGACTCCAAAATCAAGGTAAATGGACATAAATTGGAGCCCACCAATAAGAAAGCAGATTAGTTCTTAAACCGGGTTTATGCAAAATAAGGAATGATGGCAGCTGCCGGCTTACAGTGATAATTTAACAATAAGATCGGCTCATTTTAGAATCTGTGATCGAGAAGGGAATAACTGGAGCAAACATCCTTGGAGATTAACCACATCATTCAGCAAAAGAGTTTGTGCACATATGTAATCAAGGAGCTGTAGAAATGACCACGAAAAAGGACAAGAATTTCAAGCAACTAATTGCGAAAGTAAGAATTTCATAAACAGGAAAGGAAGAGTATTGTAAAGCATCTGAGAGGAGGAGAACAACCAAAGAAGAGTCAGCAGGTGCTATCAAGCATTCTGGAAATTCCTTCACGGAAGAACGATGATGGCAGTTATCTTGCGATGTTCTAGGATCTTGCAAGCTTCATGAAATTCTCACGATGATAGGAAAAAGTATTTGCACAGCGATTTGGTACTAAACGTAAAAAGCACCAACATAAATTATTCTACGTGCAGATATGGGAAACAGGATAGTGGACTTTGTATGATTGAAGCTTTTGGATCAACTCTATGAGAAATTGATACACTAAAAGCATGGACAGCAAATGATATTTTGAAGTGTCACAGAAATATAAAAATGTTTACCTATTTTCCGCAGATGTTAACTCTGTCAGTTATTACTCAGATTTTGTTAAAATAAAAACATCCATGAACTGTGAAACTGAATTAAATATTTACACAGAGGCCTTGGACAGATTTCTGCAAATTTTGGCACCCCATTGTTCTACAAACAATGGCAGAGGTATCAAAATGCTCAAAATATAACAATGTATCAAACCACCTTTGAGCAGCTTCGACAAATTGTAATCCAGTAATTTGTGAGAATTTCTAAATTATTCATGAGGATGGTCACGTTAGAAATATCCTCAAAATCACATCATTTGCATCATTTTTCATGAAATCGTGAGGGAAGCAGCTTATTGATGCTGTTCTGCTGGAGCAAGGAATAGCTTCGCAGAAAGAAAACATGAAAGTACGCGACATCGATAAATAACTATAACTACTTGATATTTTTGAAATTAATCTAGCAATTTATTGATACAAGGAGAAGCGCTCTTGCTTTTCAAAGGAGCCTGCAATAAACATAGACTACCGTCTGAGTCGAGAATATAAAGGGTAGTGAAAGTTATAAGGATATTCTTGATAATAACAACATTATAAATAGATCTGTCCAGTCCAGAAGCATACAAGTTCTTCACCTGTCCTTTGAGGTACAAAGAAGAAAGAAAATACACGAGACAAAAGGATACGTAAAGCTACGCAAGAATAATTATTGACTCGTTTAGAATCAAGAATATAACTGATGTTGAGAAAGTTGTACGAAATATTCGTGAAAATCACATGAGTTTGGATTCAAATAAGTTTGGATCTTATTTCGAAAAGAATCAGGCATGTCAGATAGTCTTCTTTAGAACTGAGAATAAAAACAGTCTTGGAGTTCGTATTTTCGGCACTGATTGATACACGTATGTACAAAACTTAGAGTGATATTCTCACAAATTTCTATAAATGTTGTGGAGAAGAACAGTGATATAATTAACCGGTGGGAGAATAAATCCATTGAACGGGGAAAAGGCGCAGTTAAGAAGCTTAAGGAATACCTAATGAAACAGCAATGAAGGGCACGAAAAAAACCCATGAATATTAATAGGGTAGAAAGAGTTCTTATTAGAACTCAAAACAGCTGATAGAAAGAAAAGTTTTTCTCTCAAAAGATAGCACTTTTTTCTTGTATCTGGAGAATGCGTAGTTAGTTATCTGCACCTGTTGCTTTTAAACAGTAAAGTTAAACAACAATTTGGACGAGCAACAAAGATTTTACTGTGGAAGATAACAATTTCTTTCTTATATCACGATAATGCAGACTGTGCTGGTTGCACGTGTTTCTGTCACAGTAAAATTAAACATACAAGGATGTTTGGAGGAGCAATAAAGATTTTATTGCAAAAGATTATTGAAAAAGACGATATTGAATCAGTTGATCTATTTTCCACCTGCTAAGACCAAGAAAAGAACAGGAAATGCGAAGGTAATGACAGAAATATTGGAAATCTCGGTGCCAGAGACATGAGAAGCGTTGACACGGATACTTGAGATATCTGATAAAGCAAGCATAAGCAAGATTAGGGAACTGCGACGAGAAGATAATATCAAAAATCATTTCGAAGTAATGGCGTGGAAGGGATGATACAAATTTATCTACTAACTACGTGTAAAGCTGACAGAATATCAACACACCGGAGATAACAGTACTTCAGGTGACAAACATTTCTGATCTAGCAAGTATATGAAAGGAGAGCAAAATTGAAGATGATAATGTTTGAACGCATTTCAAAGAGACGGTGTCAAATGGAAGATACAAACTTGTCTGCTTGCAACATGCAAAACAACGAAACAGAATAAACCAGAGTCTGTTTGTTGTTGAGGCAAAATGCATTCCTAAACTTAGCATCTTTGAGAACGTTCAGAAATACAGAGCTGGATCGTGTAAGCAAAAGATCTGTTGGAGAAAGATAGCTCGCGTAAGCAAAAGTTCTGTTGGAAAGTGATAGGTCAAGAAAGGCTAAACTTTTAGAGCTGAGATAAAGATATTACACAACAAAACCACACGGACGAAACAGAGCAGATGTATGAACATAAGTAAAACATTTCTAAGAAAGTTACTAAACACAGAGTTAAAAAGCATAAGCAAACGATTTATCGGAGATAGATAGATCAAGAAGGGCTAAACTTTTGGAGCTGAGATAAAGATATTACACAACAAAAACCAAATGGACTAAACAGAGCAGATTTCAGTTAACAAGGTAAAAATATGAACATGAATAGAACATTTCTAAGAAATTTACCAAACACAGAGTTAAAAAGCGTAAGCAAACGATTTGTTGAATAGGGATAGATCAAGAAAGGCTGAGTTTTAGACCTGAGATAAAGACATTAGAAAACAACAACCAAACGGAATAAACAGAGCCGATTTCAGTTAACAAGGTAAAAATATGAACATAAACAACCAAACGGAATAAACAGAGCACATCTCGGTTGTGGAGGTAAAAACGTGCACATGAAAAGAAAACTTGAAATGAAGTTACTAAAAACAGCGAAAACAAACAATCGAACAGTGAGTAAACAACAGAGATGCGCCGTTCTTGAAGAAAAATTTTATCACTTTCAAGAAGAAAAGAAAATATTCGTAACTTGAGAAGACCACACTTTAAACAAACATTGCTTGTATGCAGTTAGTTTACAAACAAGAAAATAATATGAAAAAGGATATTCACGTTAGGCAAACAACATATCTATAGATGACTTACATTTGATTATCAGAATAAGAATAGCGATCAACTAACAGGTGAAATAAATAGAAATACAAGAAACATTCTTTACACGAGGAATTTCTGTGCAATCTGTGCTTTGGTAAAACTGACTGACAATGGGAAATGAAAACAAAGATTTTCGGCAGTGCTGTTCCAGAAAATGTATTTCGTATTGGATATTTTAAAAGAAGTATTAAAAGAGCTAGTTTAAAGAACATCAGCTGATCAAGAAACGACACAAGGCATCAAAATGGCGATCGAGTTTGTTTCTAGAATCTTACACCTCCTGTGCAAAATTATTCTCATGGTAATAAACTTGATGGCTTTATGTTTATCGGCATATGGAAATGGGAAGCAAGTTCTGGAAATATCGAGAAGCAAAACAATGCTTGAAAATCTGATCTCAATATTAGCAGCAGTAGATACTGTTGCCTCATTTGCAGGGCATGGCAGTTTAATCTACAATGCAGCACAGCAAGAGGAGACACGGACACATTTAGAAGATGGATATCTTTTCATGATATCTACTGTAGGAATCACAAATGCTCTGTTATTGATGGTTATCACATTTTGCTGTTGGAATTCAATTTGTAGGCCTAAATCAGCTCAAGAAAATGCTTCGAGTTTCAAAGGAATGCTTCCATCACACGTCTTTGCATTAGCCTTCATACCCTATCTGTTATATGCATTGGCCATGCGAAATTTCTCACTGCAATTCGACTGGACAGTATCTATCGTCTCTTTGTCTTTCATCATCACAAATACATTCACATGTATGAACATGTCTGCTTTGAAATTCGCAAACAAGACCTCAACTGGTTTTGATAAACAGACCATCTCCGATTCAAATCAAAATTTGGTTGTTCATATTACGAGGAAAGTGATTCACTTCTCATTTGCCTGGATCCCATTTCTGGTTGTCATCAAGTTGCTGGACATTTCAAAAGCATACCAGTGGCAAATGCTTTATGGCAACGGTGGGTTAGCAATTTGGAGCGCAACATGGGTCTTCAGCAAGGGAGCAATTGAACCCTTTTTAGTGTTACTTGAATAAAATAGTTGTGGTTTCCAAAAATTAGGAGAAAATTCTACTATTGGAGACAGAAGATTGACTGTGATAATATACATAGTATAAAAAATTGATTTAAAAATCATCTAGATGTTATAGAAATGTTGTAAATATCAGGGCCTGTGAATATTGGTGTTCACTTTATGCAGATTGCAGTGAGATTGGGTTGTTGTTGTAGATTTATTGGGTGAGCTGTATGTAATTTAAATCTTGTAAAAGAAAACAATCTTATTAAGGGTATATCAGCGAATAATTCTTTGTTACCTCTGAGATGAGAATTACTGATTGATATGAGTTTTTATCAGAAGAAGGCTAGTCATATATAGGCCAGAGTTTTTCTACCACAGATAAATCAAAGGGAACCTTCTGGTGACTCGCGAAAAATTGCACTTAAGTGAACCTTCTAAAGTCAGGGACTTGCAAACAACCACGTACCATCAAAAAGTTTGCACAGTACAGCCTCTCTTTTAATCAAATAGACAAAGGAACCACATTAAATTCTTTCACAACCTAAGTTCTTTCATGATCTAAAAGCTGGAGCCACAAGAACAGAGTTAGCTGGGACAAATTCATTAAAGAACATGCAGATTTGATCAACGCTGTGTTCTTAATTGAAAAAGATTTTGATCTGGTTGATTGAGTGAACAGACTGCACATACATCTTAAATCTGACAATTCAATTCATAAATTTCTGGAATCTTAGAAATATCTATTGTGAGTTCATGGTAAATCTTGCAAGGTGCATAATTCTAAAATACACAGTTTCTTGTGTCAACAATATCAAAAGTTAAGTCATAACTGTCAACATTGTACAAAATCTTTATGGTTTATAATTAGTTTGGGAACTTTCTATCCAGGAAATTCAAACAAATTTAATCCTTTACCAGCTGTCAACGATGATTATGTTGGCCACTCAATAAGGGCTTTCATGTGGGATTGAAAGAATGAGGTAGTATGAGACAGTCCCTTAACAGATGTCTGGAGATAGATTAAAGAGCATTCTGCTTAAAGCCAACCATGAAACCGATTTTGCTTCAAAACAAAAGCGAGGATCACAAGGAACACTAAAACATGATATGCCCGATATGTTTATGCCCGATACGCATGGTTATGCCCGATACGTTTAGTCCAATTTAATCCTGGCATTTTAGTTTAATCAATAGAGAAATTTATGTTTAACACTAAAACATCTTTGCATTACGTTTTTTTCTCACAAAGTTCCTGGTCGGTGTCTGCATTTTGAGAATTTGTTGAGGCCTCTTCTGTTTTGCACACATCAAAAAAGACTTTATTGCTAAGTATAAGCACTTAGCATCCAGCTAAGCTTATAAGCTACTTACAGGTTGGTCTAGTGATGCCAAGGTAACAAATTTCAGGAACAGCTCACACCCAGAAGAGACTGAAGTAACAGATGCTTCAATTGCAGTTAATTGTGAAATGACTTCCTTCAGATTTTCTAGTAGTCCTGACAATGTCTCAGCTGTGAGAAAATGATAATGTGATAATTATTTTAGAGAGTAATTCAACAAATTTCATAACCAAAAAAGACAGTTGCAAAGAGAGTTGTCAAACTGAACTGACTATCCAGCCTGGTTTCCAGTCAAACTTTTTCTGCTCTTTATGGCTTGCTTGATTTTGTTGCTCCTATTGCTTTTTTGTCGCCGGTCTTTGATTTTTGTTGCTCATCCTTTTTGCTGATTCCGATTTCACAAATAACTGCTTTTTACTGTTCAAAATGCTCTTTCTTGTTATTGCTCAATTTGGTTATTGGAGCACATTTCTATTTGGTGCTCATGTTGGTGGTTTAAAAAAATGAAATGAGCAATACAAAGCAGAAAAAGCTCAAATAGAAGCAAGACTTTACATTACATGCCTTGCATATGCCTTACATGCCTACCATCAAGTTATTTGATAGTCTAGTTAAACCAATCCTGTTGTATGGGGTCGATTTTTGGGGTTGCCTTAAACATGGATTTGGTGACACGAATCCCATTGAGAAATTGAACATAAAACTTTGTAAACATTTATTAGGGGTGAAAAACTCAGTTTCAAATAACGCTTGTAGATGTGAATTAGGTAGACTCCAACTTTATGTCACTGGATTCAAATCGACTGTCAAAAATTGGTTACGTATCCTCAAGAACGAAACCAATTCACTTCTGCGTAATGTTTATAACAACAATATAATAATGAACCTCGACTGGACTACTGCATTTAGCAATATTCTCTGTAAACATGGCTTAGCATATTTATGGCAATTACCACCAAACAACATGGACAACCAGACAACTATGTCAATAAACATTGTAAATATTATTCACCAACGTATTATTGATTGTAGCTATCAAAACACTTTAACGAGTTTAAATAACCAACCAAAAATGCGCACATATTGCCTATTTAAAGACAATGTAAAGATTGAAGCGTATTTGATGCACGAAACAAACATTGCTACACGAATCTTCGTTAGTAAATTTAGGTTGTCAGATCATCGCTTAGAAATTGAGATTGGGCGTTACTCCAGACCACCAAAAAAACCAGAAGAACGAACATGTACTTCCTGTAACACCATGGAGGATGAAATACATTGTCTAATGACATGTAAGATAAACAGCGAGGAGAGAATCAAACTATTTGGCGAAATATCATCAATAACACCAATTTTCAACTTTTTGGACACAAAAAGTAAATTCATATACCTGATGAATGAAAAAAATATACCACTAAATCATGCAATCAATAAATTCATTGAAAGTTGCTTAAAGTCAACATATAGAGCAAAACAGATCTAGGTGAACTTACAAATATCTAACAATGGCAGTAGTTTAATTACGATTATATTTCATTTTTTTATCGCTTTTGCTGCATTTCGCTTATTTGTTATGTTATTCCGTTTTGTTATTTACCCGTCATTAGCTGTATTAAGTATACTTGTATAAAGCATGTACTAGGCTTTTGATTGGGAATGAAAATCTGAAATCTGAATCTATGTTGAGATCCACCCTATCTAAGGCAATGACATGCATTGGAAACTGAGCTAGAAATATGTTTGTGAATTTGCTTGGAAATGTATTGAAGTGGAAAACAGACTCAAGTGCAAAGGAGGTCGCTATGAAGAAAATGTCTTACCCTCAGTTTGTTTGAGAACTTCAAGCAATGTCTTCAATGCAGCAACAGTGACTGAAATTTCGGGGTCATCAACCAAACAATTTTTGAAGAACTGCAGTGATTCTGTGGAAAAAATTATGGATTGATTAATGACATTAATTCCCTTATTTTACAATATCAAAAAATTTGTAGCCTGCCTGCAGTCTCAACACTTCTCTGCGACCGAGGAGTGTTAAGGCTGCATGCTGGCTAAAATTTGATCAACATTGACCTGTTGAAGTGTCATTTGATAAGTATTTAGAGTGTTAACAGGTACTATACACTTGCTAGGTTTGATGGAATAACTGCATTGAAAAAGATTTCTGCATGCATTCAAAACCTTTCTTCGAATGAGGAGGAACTTTGCTGGGAAATGCAGGTAAAACAGCAATACAGTTTCCACCTATCACGTTTCCATGGTAAAGTCTTGGAACCAGCCATGACTGCACTGACAAATCATATTATTATTCAGTCAATTCCTGCCTGTAAAAGAACAACAACCAAAAAGGAGTTAACAGGCTTCTTATTAATCTCCAGATTTCGGTGTTTTGTTGCGTTGAGGGGTTTAATATGATGAACGAGTCCATTATCTAGTGCTAAATTCAAGAAACTTCATCAGGATGATACCCTCGCATAAGAAACTCCTGGATATGTTTCATAATGGAAACGAAACAGGCCGTTTTGGTGAAAAAGTCGTTTCTATTTTTTGCGTGTTCTTGTTTAATACACTGTGCAATCACACAATTCTTGAAAATTTTCACTCAAAATACAGAGCACAAGACAAGGATAACAGTATTTTCTCAACTTTTGCTGCAAAGCACTTCAGACCTTCAAGAAATAAATAAAAGTAGGAGAAATAAATAAACATGACATACCTTGAGCATCCATCTTGAAAAGTCTCCGTTGGAGAATCTTTGGAGACTCGAGACGAGGCTTGGAGATTGGGGACAATAGAATTCTTTTTCAAACGCTGTGTGCGCATGCTCTGTGAAGTGGGCCTAATTTCACAACTCGGAAAGCAAGCGTGGTAAGCTGCAAAGAAAATCGCGCAAGTAATTGGTAAGATATTTACGGAAAGATATCTCCTAATTCAGTATTGATTTCAACTTTTTTCAGAGATTGCTCTTGGTTTATTCTTTTCGTGGAAATTACGATGAAAAACCTTGATTTTTGACACAAACGTTTTTTTAATTTTTAGGCCGCATTTGCTGACTTGCCGCCATTATGGCGGAACGGAATTACTTTGGAAGCTCAAACTTGAGTGAAGAAAAGTTACAAGATAAAGGTATTCTATCATATCTTTTACATATTGATTGGCATTTAATCATTTTGAAAGATACATTGATTGTGGAAGTTAAGTTCGCAGAAATTGGCTTGTGTTGTTTGGTCGTTTTAGTTGGATGTACGATTACTCCCGCCATGTGTCACGTCAACCTTTGATTGTACTCTCGTCTAAAATTAGATGTCACCTACAAATGCCCGTGAATAATGACAACAGAAGTGTTTTTAAAGGAGTTTAGTGTTTGATCTGCCAAGCGATACCAATGGTGTGCAAATAATACAACGGTTTATACCATTCTGCAGAGTATGGCAGTTCTCGACGAGATCTCGCGCGTGCAGACTAAGAAAGCAGTGGCGTGCTCATGTGCAAGGTCTTTGATTCCTTTGTTTGCTCGCTTGCAAGGTTTTGATTCCTTTGTTTACAAAGTAATGAACAAAAGATCTCGTTCAAAATCGGCGTGCACGTAAAATTTTTGAAACAAATCTTGTGCGTGCAGCTGCCACACTCTGCAGACTAGGGTTTATACAACGTCTTTACAGAAAGAGCTGAACGTTGTGTAAAGGCAATCTGTCCCCTTCAATGAATGAAAATAAAACCAATAAATATCTCCATTGTATATTCCAGGAGTTTGTGCCAATTCGCTGTATCCAAAGAAATCAGGGTAATAGAGACTCAGTGATGCATGAATTTAGCTCCAGCATAAATAATGTAAATAAAGCAGAAACTAAGGTCAGAACAATAGGGGGCAGACTGCTTTTAAACAAATGATAAATTGCAACATTTACTTTCCACACACTGATTGCTCTGAACAAAGTTGGCAAACATTTACAAAATTATTTTTGCTGATCAGCAATCTTTCAGTCACAGAAAATTACCAAATCTTATGTGATCATAATTTAGCCCAGTCTGCAAAGTGTGGCACTTTTCGACAAGATCTCCGGTGTGCAAGGAGACATTTATTTCGTTCTCTATTGTTTAGTTTGAATAGCCTATTGAAATCTCTGGTGTTGAAGCTCCAGACTCTGCACACAGGGATTTATCCCATCAAAAAAGTATGAATTTATCAATAACCAGTTTTGCAATATTTTTAGCAAGAAAATGGCAGCAATTGCAATCCAAGCGATATGCAGAGAAAAGAAAATTTGGCTTTGTGGAAGCTCAGAAAGAAGACATGCCTCCAGAACATGTCAGGAAAATTATCCGAGATCATGGTGACATGACAAGCAGGAAGTATAGACATGACAAAAGAGTTTATCTTGGGTAATAAGCTTTTTTTTCTGACACAATTTCTGAAAACAGGATCCATCCTATCAGTCTTTTAATGCTTATAGACTGTGAAAATGTGAAAGTTTGTGTGATATTGCCTTTGAAAAAACTGCAAAATCATCCGTTTGACCAAAATTCAGAGACAAAAGCCTTTCTAAGTTTCTCCTAATGGCTGCTCTCAAAGGGGTGTAACTTTCAAAATCTTTGCTTTTCCTGATAGGTTGTTGTTTTCTGAGAAAATCTGATAAAACCTGGACAATTCTTTGCCAATAAAAACTGATAATTTTTTAGTAAAATTGTGTTTTTTATATGAAAGCGCTTCTTTGACAATGGCAAATGCTTTCGTGATCATACGATAATCATCATGATTATTTTTAGTGCCCTGAAATACATGCCACATGCAGTGCTGAAACTCCTGGAGAACATGCCGATGCCATGGGAGCAAATCCGTGATGTTAGAGTTTTGTATCACATTACAGGAGCTATCTCATTTGTTGATGAAATTCCATGGGTAGTTGAACCAATCTACATCGCACAATGGGGGTAAGTAACGACACCTTTGATTGCTGTGTTATACTGCATCTTTTTCGTGTATTTGAAGCTCAAAAGTTTTGCACATTGACATGACAAGGAGTCTTTACATTATGTTAAGAATTAGTGAGCGATTTGAAAGACTGTATGCTTTACATAAGCAAGAATTCCTAGGAAGGAAAACCATGTGTGCAAGGCCTGTAGTGTAGAGTGGGCATTATCAGCTGGATTGTAAAATTTGATATGTGCCACAGAGGTCTCATTCAGCTGCTTGAAGCGTTCCATGGTAACAGTTTGACATGAGAAAGTTATCATATTTCAGGTCTCACCAGCGCATCAGACATTTACAACTTATAGGCAGGCAGATTTTTTGAGATTGTAGCAACCATGCATTTTGAAAAATTCTAAAATGTAGGCCTAGTAAACTTCCAAAATTTGAAATTGATGTAGCAGTTCAGCTTCCCACATTTTAGAAAGTTCATACCATTCTTGTGATACAATGATGCAAAGGAGTAATTTGAAGTGTTATAAAATCATGGGTAAATTTATATTTTCCTTTTAAATTCAGAACAATGTGGATTCAAATGAGACGTGAAAAGAGGGATAGACGCCATTTCAAAAGAATGAGATTCCCTCCTTTTGATGATGAAGAGCCCCCGCTTGATTATGCTGACAACATTCTTGATGTGGAACCCCTTGAAGCCATTCAACTGGAACTTGATCCAGAGGAAGATTCACCTGTTTATGAATGGTTTTATGATCATAAGCCATTGATTGACAGCAAGTAAGTATCATCCGTCAATCATTATCACAGAGCTGATTGATACCATCAAACTTTGTGTCTTTTGCATCTCAGATTATAAAGAGGAGATCCGATTGGTGCTATACTTTGATGCTGCGTGTTGGAAAAAATAGTAGAAATTATTGGACTGTTTTGAGTAAAATTTGGAATGCATTCTTTTATCGTGTTTATGGATAGTCCCTTGCGTCACTAGATGGTGAATTATAGCTACAATATGGAATGCTACATTTTCCAGATCAGTCTAGGCAGTTTGTCACAATCATTGTTTACAAGATATGCAAACTTCTTTCAGGCTGCATAAAGGGCTGTCTTGCTGTGTAAATCAGACCCTGGAATTTTATGACCAATCAGCCTCACTTGGTAGACTCAAGATGATTTGAAACTAAGAATTCTGAAGTTCGATCTACTGCATCCTTTTTGAGCTAAGCAAATGTCCCAAATATTGAAGTAAACCTTAAGTTAATCATTATTTGTAGTACTGTCTGCAGTGCCTTGTCTTACAGTACCAGTTTCACCACCGTTTCGTTCTAAATACATACAAATATTCTTTTCCAACAGAATGGTGAATGGAGAGACATACAGAAAATGGAACTTATCCTTGCCAATCATATCAACATTATATCGCCTTGGGAATCAGCTTCTGACAGACTTGGTGGATGACAACTATTTCTACCTGTTTGATCTGAAATCATTTTTCACTGCCAAAGCACTCAATATTGCCATCCCCGGTGGGCCTAAATTTGAGCCACTTGTTCGTGATCAGCAAACTCTTGATGAAGATTGGAATGAGTTCAATGACATCAACAAAATTATCATCAGGCAGCCTGTCAGGACTGAATACAGAATTGCATTTCCATATCTGTACAACAACTTCACACAACATGTTCATCTTTCATGGTAAGTATCCTTATCACAAATGCAATCATATCTGCTGAATTTTGTATCAACTTTTTTTGGTAGTAAGATCAGATCAAGAATCAGATCAGGTCAAGTTTAAACAGCATTTGATAGCAATGAGAGGATGTCCATGCAACCTTTAAACTGAGGTTTGGTTTAACTTATGTAGATGTCTAAACATATGTCCAAACAATTTCATTCAAAGTTTGCTTTTTTTAATTGATCCAGCAAATTGGCATATGAAAAGTTTCGGCATGCAAGCGTAATTAATGTGATAGTTTTGTTTGTCACTATACTAAATTAACTGTTATCTTCATCATCATAAGAAGTTTTTGTGAAATATCAAACAAGATATTGAGAAAAACAGAATGACAAAGCAACTATCTAAATGTAACATCTTATGTAATTTTCCTTTAGATTTAAGAAAACATTTCAGTGGTCCAATTTATGTATTCCTCTTCTTGTTAGTTTCTTATGTGATTATTTGTTACCACAAAGAAATGGGAAATATAAGCAAGACAGCACATTCTTATATTTTGGGAAAGTGGTAAGATAAAGTGGTTATGCGCAAGCCTTTTTCTACCTCTGTGGACCAGGCTGCTTAATTAACCATACATTGTTCCAACGCCCCTTCAAAATTTTGTAGCCAGCTTTGCGGTAGCATTTTTTGCATGGCTTTTACTGTTCATTGAAATCGTTGGTATTCTCAACTTGTAATAATTATGATATGCTTCTATTTAGGTATCACACACCATCAGTTGTTTTCATCAAGACAGAAGATCCTGATCTGCCAGCATTTTATTTTGATCCATTGATCAATCCAATTTCCCATCGCCATTCCGTCAAGGTAAGAAATAAACAAAGATCTGGTCTTTATTGATATAAGCTCCTCAAAAATCTAGTTTCACATCCTTCCCCTCTTCTTTCTTAGCCGTCTCGAAAAGCAACAAAACAAAGCTAAAAGCTGCTGGCAACATGTTATCAATTGAAGTCTTTACTCATGTCCAGTTATTTCAAACTTTCTGAACTGAAAAACTAAAAAGTCAATATTTTCAGATGCTAAGATTTGGGAAAATTTCACAATGGTGACATCCACTTTTGTGTTTATAGAACATCTATGATCATCATTCAAGCTGCATAACAAACTCATTTTCCCACCCGAGGATAAACTTTTTAGAAAGACTTTTGAAATGCATTTTGAGAATAGTGCATCTTAATAAACGCCTTCACAGCATAGGATCATTTATATTGTTATTCTTTTGCAGGTAAATGAGCCACAGCCAGAGGAAGATGATGATTTTGAGTTACCGGATGACTTTCAACCTTTCATGCAAGATTATCCACTTTACACTGATAATACTGCAAATGGTGAGATGGATTATGCATCCTTGATCTTTTTTCACAGGCCTGTAAATGATACATTTGTAAATGATAGTTCTCTGCTAGGTGCTAGTGCTACTTTTCACTGACAAATGTGAAGTAAACGAAAGAATGTTGATTTGTGTGAGATATTCTAAAATTTTCTGAAAAATTAGGAAAGCATTTTCAATTGGTTTAGAGCTTTAAGACTGGTAAAGTTTGGAATTGTTACTATGGTATAACTTGTGAAAAATTCAAAGGACTAGATATTTTTATGATTTTAAAACGATGCAGAATTTGTTTATTCTTTGTATGTAATTCATGACTTTAAACATACAACACAACTCTGCAATAGATGATAACAGATGCATTTCATTATCCTAACCATCCTTGGTCAAGTTGTCAATTTTCCTTCCCAGATGATATGCTTATTTTTCCTTTGCAGGTATTGCCCTATTATGGGCACCAAGACCCTTTGATCTTAGGTCTGGGTTAACAAGAAGAGCCCTTGATGTTCCTCTCGTCAAATCATGGTATGTCTGATTATGAGAAGTTTTGCTGTAAACTTTAACTTCTAATTCAAGCAACTGAGGACATCCTTAAAACATATCTTTGGAATCACACTAACTTGAGCCCTTGAATAGGATAAAGCAAGCATCTTATTTTCTTATTTTTAGGTATCAAGAACATTGCCCAGCTGGCATGCCAGTCAAAGTGAGAGTTTCTTACCAAAAATTGCTCAAGTATTTTGTGCTCAATGCCCTTCATCACAGACCACCGAAAGCAATGAAGAAAAGGTATTTATCATTTACTTTTTTACAATTGATTAACCAGGAACATTTAATTGCGTATCTAGATTTTCTTAGTAAATGATGATGTCACCACAATCTTTCACCAAAATAGGCGAATTTGTTCACTCCAAAATATTTTTTTATTTTTCTAGGGTCGATGAATTTAGCCTCCATAATCATTGGTTCCATAAGATAGATATTTTGTAGGAGTATACACTTGTTCTACGTTTGTTGCTTATCTGTTATCGAAAGTATTATTTTCAGGCCCTTTTGCCTTACTTTATCTTAATATTTATTTCGATTTTGAAACAAATTCTTTCCGTTTTTGGTTAACACTCTTCTTCGTTACAAGAGACCTTTTAGCAATGCTAAACAAGAATCACAATCAAAAGATATTGTGATAAATTTCGTAGAATTTTGGAATGAGAACAAAGGGAGGAATAGAAGCTCTAACACCACTCAATCAATCAATCAATCACTTTGTAATTTGTATAAAAATGTATAAAAATATTGCTTGATCCAAACTCTTTTCTTTGGAATAGCTAACGTTCCATTGGGTTGGGGTTAAAATCTTCAAATCTGTTTATTATCTTATTCTCTTACTGTTTTTCTGATCATCCATTTTTGTCTCCATGAATCCTGTAAGTTTTTTTACTAATTTATGCCATGTTTATTTCGTAGGTATCTGTTCAGATCTTTCAAAGCAACAAAGTTCTTCCAGAGCACAAAACTCGATTGGGTGGAGGCTGGACTTCAAGTCTGTCGCCAAGGATATAACATGCTGAATTTGCTCATCCACAGAAAGAATCTCAACTACCTTCACCTGGATTATAACTTCAATTTGAAACCTGTGAAAACATTGACTACGAAGGAGCGTAAGAAGTCTCGTTTCGGAAATGCTTTCCATTTGTGTCGTGAAATTCTTCGCTTGACGAAATTGGTTGTAGATTCACACGTCCAGTACAGATTGGGAAATGTTGATGCCTTCCAAGTACGTTATTTTCCTTCTTCTATTTTAAAGACCCAATGCTAACCATGATCCTTTGTGGCCCGACAGAGCAGAAACGGCGCACGCTTGCGTGAAAACTCATAACTTTGAGCCCCCCTAGCTTACTGCAACATAACCCGAAATTAGGCAACAGTTGGTATTTTGTTCCTTTGGCCTTAAACTCTTGATTTTAGCTCTTGAATTTAGGCTAGGCCTACTGTGCATGCCGCATCCAGGCACGGGATCCCTAGTTTGACGTTCGTTCCAAATGACGGAAGTTGTTGTCCCTTCTACATATGGTTGAGCTATTCATCTACATGTATCCTTCTACATATGGTTGAGGTCTTTCAGTGACCAAAAATACTATGAAGTAACAGGATAGTTGCAATACATTTAGAAAATATGGTACAATTTGAATTTTAAAGGCGTTTAAAAACACATCAGTGGCTATGATATTTGATAGGCACTTCTTTTGAATTTATCGCAATTGTATTTTTATATCCATTCTCATTTTAATTCGTAGTTGGCAGATGGTTTGCAATATGTTTTTGCTCATGTTGGACAATTGACTGGAATGTACAGATATAAATACAAATTGATGAAACAAGTTCGAATGTGCAAAGATCTCAAACATCTCACCTACTACAGATTCAACACTGTAATTCTCTTTCTTATTTATTTCTTAGTTATAGTTATCCTTCTTAAGACATTGCTTGCTTTATGGATTTAACCTTCATCAAATTTCCATTATGCTGGTAAGGACTTGCTCCAAGTCTAATATAATTACCCCTGCGGAGGCGTAATCAACTAGCAGGATGCTGTGAAAGAAAAACAAGAAGAAAACAAGTTCCTCTCGTTTCTCCTTCGCAGCGTCTTCTTAGTTGCCTACGCACCTGCAGCGGTAATTAAATTCTTTTATCGCTGATAGACCACAGAATAGACTTAGAGCAAGTCTGGTAGATAATCAAGACAATCATAGCAGGGAACCCAGCTACAGCAACATTTATTTATTAACATTGGCCAAATATTTAGATTCAAGGCAGCTATACTGTTGATGTGGGCCTGCTGCACTGTGTTGTGTTTTACAAAAACATTATCAACCCGTTGACAAGTATTTAGAATGAATTTCAACATAATGCTAAAACCCTTTCCTGTATGTTTAACTTGATTTTGACACTGCTGGAGAACAGAGACAGTGTTGTTTTTGAAGCAACCATTTATTTTGACTTTCTTGCGCCATGAATCAGCCATCACTCGTCAGATTGATTCGAGCAAGGTCTCAGACTATTAAGCTGAAGCCTATTTTATGCAGCTGTGTAAAAATCAGAACAATTGACGTCAAATCTCCTCCACAGCAGCCACACAAACAGGACACAATCTTCAGGACTCCCTGCAGACTTTTTGTATCATACTTCTATACACAAAGTTTAGTAACTGTTCGTATCCTGTTATTTCAGGGTCAAGTGGGTAAGGGTCCTGGTTGCGGCATTTGGACTCCTGGATGGCGAGTTTGGTTATTCTTCTTGAGAGGAATTGTGCCTCTTCTCGAAAGATGGCTTGGGAATCTGTTAGCAAGACAATTCGAAGGTCGTCACTCCAAAGGAGTTGCAAAGACAGTCACAAAACAAAGAGTTGAAAGTCATTATGATTTGGAGCTAAGAGCAGCAGTCATGCATGATATCTTGGACATGATGCCAGAAGGTATTAAACAGAACAAGGCAAGAACAATCTTGCAACATCTCAGTGAAGCATGGAGATGCTGGAAAGCAAACATTCCGTGGAAGGTAATTTTGCTCTTTTTCCTTATAAAGCAGCTCTTGCCTACAAACAAGATTAGAAAAGCGGTAAACAAGCGTGGTTACATTTTCTACTCGTAAGGGGACCCGAGATTTAAGTCTCGAGTGGATAAATTGGGAGCAAATCAAAGGTATACCAAGGGAATAGACGACTGTTGGGAATTAATTCTAAAGTTCTTCTAAATGCTTATACAATCAAACATTTGCCTATATCAGAAGGCTCGAAGCTGTCATTTGACGCATTTTCTGCTTTGTTCCTCTGTTACTCAATACCAAACGAGATGCTGATTCCACTAAACCTTACTTTTCAAGGTACCTGGCCTGCCAATTCCCGTTGAGAACATGATTCTCCGTTACGTCAAAGCAAAGGCTGATTGGTGGACAAACACAGCTCATTACAACAGAGAAAGAATCAGAAGAGGTGCAACTGTTGATAAAACTGTTTGCAAGAAGAATCTTGGAAGACTGACACGTCTGTATCTGAAAGCAGAGCAAGAGAGGCAGCACAATTACTTGAAGGTACAGGAACATTTATTCTCGCTTTACAAAGGTTTCTTTTCAATCTTTATGTCGCCATGGGAATAATAGAAACAAGTAAATAAAGTAAAATATAAGCACGTTGATGCGAATTGAAATAAGCACGACGTTTCAAGCATAGCCCGTTATCAAGCCATTACCAAGAAGTTTTTTTCATGTGAATAATATACGTATATGGACTAAGATTGATGCAACAATACCTGGATAGAAAAGACAGCTAATTTCCTTGAATGTACCGAAATTTTAGTTCTTACCTTTAAGCACATCATTTCTCGTAATGTGTATATCATATTTTGGAAATGAACCAGCAACGGTCTGTATATCTGATGGGTTGCGCTACGGTAGGCTATTAGGGCCTATAGAATGTACTCTAACCCAATTAAAGACAAATGTATGAATAGGAATTTTACTGGGGGAAATTTATAAAGGTTCTCCGTTGGTGATCGCTGTGTGAAACAAGATTCTAAATCATATGGAGGCGTTTAGTCATCTATAGGAGGGCACCAAAATTCAATGCTTAGAATAGCTTTTTCTGTCATTCAAGCTATTCGTTTTTCAAACGTATTGTTGGCATGCCTTTGAGCAACAATCAAGGACTCTACTGTATTGCAGTATTGTTTAAAAATTGCTGCTGAAAATATTGTGGGCCTAGGGCCTAATAGATTTTACTGAAACCCCTGCTTAGAGAAGTGTCACACAGTTGTGTTCAGTGTTGTATTGTGTTGTTTGTTCCCGTGTTTTGTTTGTTGAATTGTCTTCTATTATGTTATATAGCTTACTATATAATGGCGTTTGTAGTGAACTGACAATTGAGTAGAGGCCCCAAGAGGACTGGGCACATATCGTTGATTCGTAGAAGGTGTGACTTGGATCGCAACGTGAATTAATTATGTTGTTTATCGTTTTGGAGGGGGTTTATGATTAGCGTGGTTGGAAAACATGTTGTTGATTTTAATCTATCCGAAGTTTGGTTTCTTCATTGCAAGTCACTTCTAGGCCATTCATTATACTCGTGACAAGAAGGCGCTCATTTTTTTTGCTCATTCATTCATCTACTCGACAAGTTTATATTCATTGTGCCAATTTTGATTTCAGGATGGACCTTACATCTCAGCAGAAGAAGCCGTTGCAATTTACACGACAACTGTTCATTGGCTTGAGAGCAGAAGATTCTCTCCAATCCCTTTCCCTCCTTTGTCATACAAGCATGACACAAAGCTGCTCATCCTTGCATTGGAAAGACTCAAGGAGGCTTACAGGTAAGATTTATTCTGTACAAGGTTGTTGCTGTTGTTTGTTAATATTTAAAAATTTTTAAGTGAGGCCAAAGCTAGTAAATGTTTTTTTGTGTCACATCAAATCAAGCTGTTTTTTTACCAATATTTCGATATGATTTTGTTGGGGAGACGAGATTTGCTTTGTCCAAGGAAACTTATGTTTCCCCCCGTGCAGTGGGTTAAAGTTTTCCAACCCAAAACGCTTCTGCACATGAAGTGCCAAGGAAACTTTCTAAACATTTGCACTGAAAGAAATTGATGAAATAACATTCCTCGATTTTTGTAAAAAGGCCACAAAATCCTCAATTAAATGATACAGAAACTCCTCGCACACAATAAAACATGCATTACATTCGTTTCCTTTCAGAGTTAGATAAAGACTTTTTAAATGTATTGGGTCAATACTTACCGTTCATGAAATTGTGTTTACAAAGTTCAATTTTTGCTTGATTTCTAGTGTAAAAAGTCGACTGAACCAGTCTCAAAGAGAAGAACTTGGACTGATCGAACAAGCTTACGACAATCCCCACGAAGCCTTATCAAGAATCAAACGTCATTTGCTAACTCAAAGAGCTTTCAAGGAGGTAACGCATTTATATTCCTCTTGGTCCAAAGATTGTTAATTTTATCAATTTCTCGCGTTTTACTGGCATTCATCCAGAGGCAAGCTAGGAACTTAAAATTTGAGTAAACAAAACTGAAGGAACTGTTTCCGTTATAGTGAACAAATGTAATTGATCAACAGCAACCTTGTGAGTTGTGCAGAAATGCGAGTTTTAGTTATCGCTCTTCTTTGCATTTGAATGTTGTTTGGTTTTCAGGTACGCCACTGGCTATGAGCAGCACTTACTTAACTGCATTAACAGCTAGTTTTCAGAAATAATGAGGAAGTAAATGGCAGGCTCTCTTAGAAATTCACGAGAGAAGTTTCTTGCCTGAAGCAATCAAGAAAAGACTCGAGATAGTGTAAAATGGACTTTTTTGGCAGCAAACACTTAGATTAGAATCTTTTTTCTGCTCTTACAGACTGATCAATGTTATTATCTATATGGCCAATGATGACACACCATGCACCACTCCTACTATCACATAGAATGAGGAGAGACTTTTACATCAAGTTCTGAGGCCATTGTTTAGATATTGCTTGACAGTAATGACAAAAGTGATGTTTTGACTAGTAAGCCTCAACCTTTAAACATCCAAAATGTTCATGGATTTCAAGATACCAGTCTGTTAAGTTTGTGTCTTGGCTATATTTGGTTTTCAGCCTGTTCTTACTTTTTCCATTGCCACAGAGCTGGTGGCGAAATCCTTCACTTCTAGACTGTATCTAAATTGTTTGTTTCACAGGTTGGAATTGAATTCATGGATTTATACAGTCACCTTGTGCCAGTTTATGACGTAGAGCCACTTGAGAAAATCACAGATGCTTATCTTGATCAGTATTTGTGGTATGAAGCAGACAAAAGAAGATTATTTCCACCATGGATTAAACCAGCAGATACTGAACCACCACCGCTTCTTGTTTACAAATGGTGTCAAGGTGAGTGTGTTTACAGAAAATAGCCTGCGTGCAGACTCTACTGATTTCTTTTCAGAGAGGTTCTCCTCCAGTAGAGTCTGCGCAACAGCGACCAAATCCTTGTTCTTGGTCACGTGCGGTTCCAAGGATTGAGGAACTAACTCATTGAATTTGATTCAATAGAGCTGCCTGTGAATAGGGTAGACAAAACACCCACACACATTTATGACAAAAGGGTTTCTATGGCTGGCTTTGTCCATGCATACGCCAATTGAATATCAGCAGACTCGAACAAACACACAGACGCTCCATCAAACAAAGGGGACATGCTTAAGCCAATCAGGAAAGGTTCCTCGTTTCTCATGAACTGAAAACAAGGATTTGGTCGCTGTTGCGCAGACTCTACTGGAGGAGAACCTCTCTGAAATGAAAAGAAATCAGTAGAGTCTGCACGCAGGCTAACAGAAAATAGTTTCCAAGTTTTTCAATGTGGTGCATTTTTGTTTCAATGAAGCATAAACTGACTAAAGATCAAAGGTAATTTGGCACAGGCTTAAGAAACAAGAATAAAAGGCAAAAATCATGGATTTGTAAGTAATGGGCAGTTTCAAATTCGATAGCAACTGAACACGGCGTATATTTCAACTTTTTGAAATTCGCGCAAAACTTACGAAAATGTCCCTGGTCACACTAATCTTTTTTAGAATTGCCTAACCATCTTTCTCCATTACAGTCTTGCCCATACCAACCTAATAACTGGTAAAATCTTCGCAAAGTCGTGTTCCCATACGAATATAATAATGTATTTCCACATTAATTATTTAGAATATTGATAATACGAGAGGTTCACGTGGTAAATTTTGGAAGAAATCAAAGGAGGAGTTTATGTGTCAAATTGCTGTTTAGATTGTGTGTGTTTTAACAAAATCCATAGACGTAGCATTTAGTATCTAGCATTAGCCTTGGAGAGCTCTTTTTCTATCAGTGAATATTTTGCATGCTGGAGATAAAGCAGATTTCACCTAATATGCGGTTATTAAGCGATTACGATGTCAATCCTGGAAAATATTTGGACCACAGTATGACGTACGTACAGCATGGATCAAGTAATTGTTTAATAAAGGCTTCATTATATGGCAGAACCTTTTGAGCACATTGTTTACATTATTGTACTTTTCTATTGTGTGTTTGATCCTGTGCATCACTGTAGTTGGTCGTTTCGACATTAACTACATTGGCATTTTCTTCGTGTATGATTGCAAGTTCGTCTTCAAAGTTTACAGCAAAGAAGTCTTTGAGGAATAATCTAAACTTTAGCTGACAATTCTTGCGGCCTAAGCCTACACAAGAAGCTCCTCCCATGTTTTTTATCTTTAAGGCAACGCCCGGTCCAATACGGCTTTGAAAATGCGGCTTTGGCAGACCGATCAAGAACCAATCAAATTGCTCCGTTGCCTCGTTGCTCCGTTGCCGGTCTGAGGAGCCGTATTTTCGAACGCCATATAATAATATGCGGTTATTAAACGATTACGAGGTCCATGCTGGAAAATATTTGGACCGCAGTTTGACGTACGGACCGAACGCAGTGAGGTCCGTACAATGAACTAAGGTCCAAATATTTTCCAGCATGGATCGAGTAATCGTTTAATAAGGGCTTTATTATATGGCAGAACCTTTTGAGAACGTTGTTTATAGTATCGTACTTTTCTGTTGTGTCTTTGATCCTGTGCATCACTGCAGTTGCTCGTTGCAACGTTAACTAAATTGGCATTTTCTTCGTGTATAATTGCAAGTTCGTCTTCAAAGTTTACAGAAAAGAAATCTTCGATGAATAAGCTAAACTTTGGCTGACACTTCTTACGGCCTAAGCCTACACAAGAAGCTCCTCCCTTGTTGTTGATTTTTAAGGCAACGCCCGGTCCAATACGGCTTCGAACGAAAAATACGGCTTTTACGGACCGATCAAGAACCAATCGAATTGCTGCGTTGCCGGTCCGAGGAGCCGTATTTTCGAACGCCATATAATAATATCTTATTACAGTACATTAAGATGTTTATCAATAAAGTCACTTTTCTTTCGTAGGCATAAACAATTTGCAAGATGTGTGGGATACAAGTGAAGGAGAATGCAACGTAATGATGGAAGCAAAATTCGACAAACTTTATGAGAAGATTGATTTGACGTTGTTGAATAGATTGCTTCGGCTGATTGTTGATCATAACATTGCTGATTATATGACTGCCAAAAACAATGTTGTTGTTAATTACAAGGTGAATTTCTTTCAGATTTATACATCCTATCTCATTTGTAATTCATTTGAAATGTTGCCGTTAATTTTCAAGTCAAAGTTTACGGAAGTATGTTTCTTATTTCACTTGCAAATTATTCCCATGAACCTCAAAATCAGTGGCGGACACTTGGGGGCAAGGGGTGCGATTATCCCCCATTGCTGGCTAGAACAAAGATCCTTTGTTCGAAAAAGAACAGAAATAAACAATTCTTTTCTACAAAAATAGCAGTTTCACTCCCTTCAATATGTGGCAAAGTGTCAACAACTGACCAAAATGCAGAATGGTAAACTTCTAATTCATATTGTATGAGAATTTGACAAAGTCGTTGATTTATATTTTGACTGGAAGGTCATTTTATGACTGTAAGGCCAATCCATAAAATATTTTCCGTTATATTAGTCTTCCCAACATTAGTTCCAAATCTTTAAATCAGCATAAAAAGGTGGGTGTAAAATTCAATTACCTATTTCTCCTGATTGAATGGCTTGAAAGAAACTTTCGATATTTATCTATAGTTCTACCGTTGGACTTTCCAGAAAGTTTGAATATTTTTGGAAATAAAGGCGTATCTTTCATTTCAACTCATTTGAAAATGTGACGTCATCAAAATTCTAAATCATAAACCAGATGAGTGACAGACTTTTGCTTGATACCATATTGTAGGCATTCATAAACTATGGTTTTCTTCGAAATTACTTCATGTTGCGTCAAACAGTTTAGAAATTACGATGGTTTTAAGTTTATTTCAAAATTTTTCTTGAATTCTTGAAAACGAAGAAAAACACTCTAATTCTGAAAATATTGAAGATTTCAGAAAAATCCAACGGTAGAATTATAGAAAAATAGCTAAAGTTTCTTTGAAGTCATTTAGTTCAAAGATATAGGTAACTCAATTTTACACCAGCCTTTTCAAAGCTTTGGAGCCTATGCTTGTCTTCCCTAGCTCAGGTGAATTTTCTGTCAAATTTTATGATATGGTTTGAACGATTTACCCTTCCTGCTTGAGGTGAAATGTTCAAGCCAAATCTTTACATCACCAATTATATTTTTCAGTCATTGCTTTACAAAGTTCTTACCAAAAGTAATCTTTAAAAATTTCATTTCCCTTCAAACAGGACATGAATCACACAAACTCCTATGGTATCATCCGAGGTCTCCAATTCGCTTCATTCATCGTGCAATATTATGGTCTCGTTCTCGATCTTCTGGTTCTTGGTTTACGCCGTGCAAGTGAAATGGCCGGACCACCGCAAATGCCGAATGATTTCTTGACGTATCAAGGGGTAGACATTGAGTCATCACATCCCATCAGGCTCTACTCGAGATACATTGACCGAGTTCATGTTTTCTTCAGGTTTGTTTCATTATAATTCGATAAAGGAAAGGCCACGATACGATTGTCGATCGTTGCGTCGGATCAGAATTTGCTCGAGGTGACGAATGAATGAATTTGTAGGCAGAAACACCGCAACACAACGAAAAAGCAACAGCAAATGTGTGTGAATTATATTTGTTACCAATATTTCGTCCTGCCATGCATGACTTCTTCAAGGCTGTTTCATTATCTTGGTTTATCATAGTTTGGATTCACACGAGTTTAACAAATGTAGAGTTTTATCGAATCTTCACTAGTCTGCTCTTCACAGTACAGGCAGGCTTAAATCAGGCGTATGGTTACCTACCTGTTTTAACTCCAATGGCACTACTGGGTGTTAAAAATTGAACGGTCGCTGTGCTCTGGATATCAACGTAATTATATTGGGAAGCATCTAATTCAATAGTGGACTCGTCCAAGTAAATTTTAAGATTTACCTGACTAAAATCTGCTACTCCGTTCTGAAATTATGAGGGGCTTTCTCGAGGAAATTCCTCGTAATTTCGGAAGGAGTGGCCGATTTCAGTCAAGTAGATTTAGAATTGATTTAAACATGTCCACCACCAAATACTATTTGTTAATATCATCATCATGATACCCATGGAGCAATGACCTTTCAAACAATGATTGTTTATTTTTTTACTCATCTGGTAGCAAATTGCTAAACAGACCATTTACTTTATGGCCAATGATGACAAACCACTCCTACAATTTAATTGAATGAGGACTGACTTACCAATTTCTGAGGCCATTGCTTGGACATTCACGAGTGTTGAAGCTCCACATCAGCTATTCAGGATATATCAGGTTTTAACTTGATAAATCCAAACTTTCTCAGAAATAATTATCAAGTTTTGACTTTTCTTAAAATATGTTTTAAATGGTGAAGAGTTGCAAACTTTCAGGAACCCCAATCTGATATTAGGGCTTACTCAATTCAAATGTCATATATGTGTTATTATGGTGACCGAATTTGGTTGATTCGCAGCTTATTGACTTGTATTTAGACATGGATCGTCTGAAATTATTTGTAGATTCTCTGCGGAAGAAGCACGTGACTTAATCCAGCGATACCTGACAGAACATCCTGATCCAAACAATGAGAACATCGTCGGATACAACAACAAGAAATGCTGGCCAAGAGATGCGAGAATGAGGCTCATGAAACATGACGTCAATCTTGGCCGCGCTGTATTCTGGGACATCAAGAATCGATTGCCACGTTCGATCACGACACTGAAATGGGAAGACAGCTTCGTTTCGGTGTACAGTAAAGACAATCCGAACCTCTTATTCAATATGGGAGGATTTGAATGCAGGATCTTGCCAAAGATTAGGATGACACGGGAAGAGTTCACGTACAGAGATGGCATCTGGAATCTGCAAAATGAGGTAAACAATTTTAAGTGGCCTTCCTCTTATCTTAGAGGTATCAAATCATAACGAAATATTTTATATTGCTAAACAGACCATTTACTTTATGGCCAATGATGACAAACCATGCACCACTCCTACAATTTAATTGAATGAGGACTGACTTACCAATTTCTGAGGCCATTGTTTGGACATTTATAAGTATTGAAGCTCCTTATCAGGTATTCTGGATATATCAGGTTGAATGTGACCGTTTTGTATTTTTTGGTTGAATGTCACCAAACCATGTCCAAATTAAACTGGAACATATTGTGTGTTTTAGCTCAGATTTCAGGGGAAAGTTGCGAAGTTTCAGGAAAGTTAGTATTTGGCTTGAACCCGGCCCAAAAATGTGCTTAGAACTGCAAATCAATTGAGAGTAGAAAGTTGTTTTATAAAGACTGTACGCTGTAGCAGGAGCTGAAAATTCCATGTGAATCCTGCAAAAGCCTTCTTGGGCGAATGTGTGCCTGTTGCGACAAATTATGTTATTATCGTGTTTGCTTTCTTTCAAGGTCACCAAAGAAAGAACAGCACAATGCTTCTTACGTGTTGATGATGACTCAATGTCGAAATTCCACAACAGAGTAAGACAAATCTTGATGGCATCAGGTTCAACGACATTCACCAAAATCGTAAACAAATGGAACACTGCTCTGATTGGATTGATGACGTATTATCGTGAAGCTGTTGTTAATACACAAGAATTGCTTGATTTGCTTGTCAAATGCGAAAACAAGGTATGGCTCTACTTTATTGTTACTCTTTTCTTTCGAAAATCTCCCTTGCAAGTCGTTTCTTGCCCGAAGCAATAAAAAAGACTCGGGATAGTATAAATGGACTTTTATGGCAGCAAACACTTCGATTAAAATCTTTTTGCTACTGTTACAGACTGGTCGATATTATTATCTATATGGCCAATGATGACACACCCATGCACCACTCCTACTATCACATAGAATGCGGAGAGACTTTTACATCAAGTTCTGAGGCCATTGTTTAGATACTGCTGGAGAATAATGACTAAAAGTGACATTTTATTATTTCAAGATGGGCATACAAAGTGTACTTTAGGCCTCTTTCTTTGCACAGTAAGGGCACAAAATAGCATTAAATTTCAAATTCAAATTTCTTTGCTTGCACTCACTGGATTTTCATGATCTTTGTTTTGTTTGAAAGATTGAACCTTGCAGAATATGTAGTGAAAAAGTCGATTGAAATTTTATCTTGAGATGTGCAAATTTTGCGAATTCATAATGGTTACCAAACGTTAAAAAAAATTAAAAAACTGAATCATGAAACGCTTTTTCAACATTAAATACAAAATCTATGTTTCAGACTTCTTGTAAACCCTATTTTTTTTCTACCTGTTTTACGTATCACTGCATTACAGTTCGTTAATTTTGTAACAATTTCTCTCCATTTTCTTCTGTCACTTGCGATTTCTTCGAGGTTGTTTATCTCAACGTTTTTATCTTTGAGTTCCCTTAAAACTTGACTGTACCATGTTGTGATGGGATGGCCTTTTGGTCTTGTTACTGCTCGTTTGAATTCGTTTATTGCTTGCTTGCATGGTGTATTTTCAGGGAGGCGTAGTGCATCTCCAAACCACCTAATTCGCTGTTTTTGTATGATTTTTGACCATAATTCTTGTTTTGTCAACTTCATTAAATTTTCTATTGCAGAATGCCCTATTGCAGAATCAAATTTAATCTATTGTGAACACTTTTGCAAAAGGGCTAAGTAGACTAAGCTCTCAAATAGCTTTGGCAATTTTTTTACGTCGTCACGAATTTTTTACGGGTACCCCACCCCTGGGCTCTGAACTTTGTATTTCGATTTCTTAACTTTGGGCCTAATTCTTCGCGAACAAGACTCCTTGTTTAGTTTCTTAGTATTCATAAAATTAATTACCGTTAATCATAATTTATTTAGGACCGAAAACGCAAAGACAAATAAAACGTAATTTCCATACTTTCCAACAATATTCGAAACAAATCTGTGCAAGATTGACGCAGTGCGTGCTGTCTTTCCCCTCTTTTATGAGAAACGTGTTAACCGACTTCACTCTAAATTCTCCCAAGCATTCACAAGAAAGATTGCCGTAATTTGCAAACTGATCCTCGGGGAATAATTTAGACGCGTCTCAGAACAATGGGCACCACGCCGTTTGCACAAAAATGGACATAAACTATGTTTATGTGCACACAGGGGCGGCTGGGAGTAAATTTCCTTTGGTATTACTTTTTAAAAATTTGGAAAATGCTCAAGACAGGAGACTGTTAACAATTTCTTCGCGAAGCGAAGAAATTGTTAACCCTTCCAGCTGGGGGTATGGGGGGCGCTGTGAGCCCCCCATTGGGGTCCAGGGAAATTAGCGTTTTTGATGAATTACAGCCTTAAATTGTCTCTAAATGACAACAAACAGGACTGTTCAGCGGTTGCAGCTAATCTTTCGTTCGAACGTCCTGCGAGCAGTGATGGCTGAGGCCGAGTAGTTGTGTAAAATATTTTGCGGCTCCTACTTCTTAGCCACCATGCGGGCCCGTTATTAGAATTGCGATTCTAATAACGGAAACCGCTGGTCGAGGGCCCACTGTATATTCAAGGAGCCTTGGGACCGGCAACAAGAAATATATACTTAAATAAGTCGTTTTATTTACTTAATGAAAAATCTCCCATGACCAGGCAAGGCTAACAATAAAATGTATTCTAAGCTTTATCTCCACATATCCATGAGTAGCTCTCGTATTTTTCTTTACTCGTTTCATTCTGGGCATGGCCTTCCACCCTTTTCAGCTCGAGACGCTGCTCGTGCGTTAGTTTCCCCTGTTTTGACATCATGGAAAATACATTTTGAACACCCAAACGTTGACTAGTCACTTGATATTGCAAGACACGATTCATGTTGAAACAGTCGACAAATTAGTAAGAGCATGTAAGAGCATAAACAGCACTGGCGATGGATAACTGGCCGCGTTATTAGAAATCCAGAACTAATAACGGGGCTGCTAGGCTCCTCTATCTGAGGAACCCAAACATTTTGACTAATAATTCTAACCTTTAAACATACAAAAGGTCATCTAATTTGTTTTCCCATAACTTAGCGTCCTCTCCACTCTTCTTTGTCAGGAACCTCAGGCATTTGGATTCTCTAGTTTTTCTACGCTATTATGTCTTAATTACAGAAAACGTTTTGCATCATATTTGAAAATCAACGTGTACTTCTTTCTGAGTTGTAAAAAAGCTGTATTGCTTCAGGCCTCCATCTATTGTCATTAGGAGTTGTGTACTGCCCCCCCCCCTTTCTTATGTCTTGCTGTACTATTCCTCGTGATTTATTTGTTCATATTAATTATCGATTTTGTCTCTGCTTGTTCGATTATTCGGTGCTCATTAATCTTTTTTCCATCAATTCATACTCATTTTTTATCTGTTAGATTCAAACACGTATCAAGATTGGCCTAAACTCCAAGATGCCCAGCCGCTTCCCACCAGTTGTATTTTACACCCCTAAAGAACTTGGCGGTCTTGGCATGTTGTCGATGGGACACGTTCTTATTCCACAATCTGATTTGAGGTAATTCTTTGTTTTACCTTTCAAGTGTGATTCCCAGTCAGTGCAATTTCCAGAGCAGGCGGAATTTTACACAAGGAATTGTTTCTTAGCCGTGACTTTCTATTCAGCTTCAGAGTGACATGTTCTCTCATAAACAACAGAATTTCTGCCCACTCGGAAAGTTCCATTGCATTGACTAGAAATCTTTATGTATAGCTGCATACTGAACGTCAGTTTTTCAAGCTCAGTTCTGGGCCATATGTTCAAAAATCTGTCGCATTGTCATACATTATCTTCTTTCTAGTAAATGATTTTTTAAAGGAGTGTATTTTCATATTTACATAGCAGCCTTTCTAGGCTACCAGAGCTACTGTGTTCGGAATAATTCAAAATGAAGCTAAAACTCGTCACCATTTTGCTTCATTGGTTTACATTCATTGCAGACGAAAATTTTATTAGGCTAGTTCCTTACATTTCATCGATGGAGCAGGTTAATGAGCATCAGATGTAAAAGAAAAAAAGATAAATTGGTCGCTTCTGTTTCCTTTGCCAAATTATTTAATTAATAAATCACAATTTGATGCTTTTATTCTCAGATGGTCAAAACAAACTGATGCTGGCATTACCCATTTCCGTTCTGGTATGAGCCATGATGAAGATCAGCTGATTCCGAATTTGTACAGATATGTGCAACCATGGGAAAGCGAGTTCATCGATTCACAAAGAGTTTGGGCAGAATATGCACTGAAAAGACAAGAAGCTAATGCCCAGAACAGGTATATAAATGCGGTTATTGTTGCATACTTGATTTGTTCATGTACAATTTTATTTCTGATGTAAGAAGAGAAGTGGAAGACGTCATGCTGACTAAATCCTTTGATTCTGCTATGATTGATAGACCTTTATCAGGCGCTTAAAAATTTTGATGCTGCCTCCTGCCTTATGCAGGTGTTTGTGTGTTTGTATCTCAAACATATTCAGTACATTTCTCTAGGTGACAATTTTATTTCATTTGTAGACGACTGACACTGGAAGATTTAGAAGACTCATGGGATAGAGGAATTCCAAGAATCAACACATTGTTTCAGAAAGACAGACACACATTGGCATATGACAAAGGATGGAGGGTCAGAACAGATTTTAAACAATATCAGGTAATTTGAAATGTAATTTCTGATGCTGCTGGGGTGAACCATTAAATACAATTTCTCCACCTATTCTATGTTTTATGAAAGGGAGACTTTACATCACCAATTACTTCTTCAAGATACCGGGACTTTTTACATTTTTGGAATGGTCACTTTTTTATTCATTTGCTGTTTGGGATTTTTCATGTACCAGACTCTGGAACAATTCTGGAACAATTTCTCAAAAGGAAAAAAACATTTTTGAGAATTTTTTAGAGCCACTAATTATCTTAAATTCGTTTCCCCAATGTTGTCCCGTTTTATTTCCTGTTCATTAATAAGCCGAGCAAAAGTTTAGAAAATCATACATCTTCTGAGAGGGAGACTTTCCATTGGCAGTAGTTTTATCAAGTTACGGGGGCTTTTTGCCTGTTTTTTATAGCCGGTTTTTAGTCACCAAGGCTAGACCAATTACATAAAGGAAGAATTTTTAACCTTGGCATTTTCAGAGACAATGATTACTGTGGACTTGTTTCCCCCATATTATCCTGTTATAATTTCTGTTCTCTCATAATCAGCGTAAAAGTTTTTGTGTCTTAATATTTGTTAGATCTCTTGTCAAGGACTTTCACCAACGAGCTGTCCACGTATCTTATAGATATTGCCTCTTTGATATTCAGGTTCTAAAGCAGAATCCATTCTGGTGGACACATCAAAGACACGATGGTAAATTATGGAACCTGAACAATTATCGAACAGATATGATTCAAGCACTAGGAGGAGTGGAAGGCATTCTTGAGCACACATTGTTCAAAGGAACTTACTTTCCAACATGGGAAGGTCTCTTTTGGGAGAAGGCAAGCGGATTTGAAGAATCAATGAAGTATAAGAAATTGACAAATGCTCAAAGATCGGGTTTGAATCAAATTCCAAACAGAAGATTCACATTGTGGTGGTCGCCTACAATCAACAGAGCCAATGTAAGTTAAAACTGCCTTATTTCCCTGAATTCCCCGCCCCATATTTTCGTTAACTTAATTTTTGCGCACCAGACTTTCGTGCACCTGACAGATTCAGTATTTCAGAGGCCGGTGCTCATCCAACTGGAAATTATATAATGAGCGATGGTACTTCCATAAGCTGCTTTATTGGGATTTAAACCATCGACCTTCTGTGTAGATGGCAGGGATGCTAATTACTTGACTACCTACTATCAAAGTGCAAACAATAACTTCCACGAACCTATGCGTGTAACGTGTAGCAGTTTGAATACGTTCACTTCTTGTGAACGAAACTTAACTGTGAAGATACCAACTTTTAGATGCAAACAATTTTATCTTTTTCTTACATATTTCTTACGCTATATTTGCTTGCATGTTTTCCTAGGTTTACGTTGGTTTCCAAGTGCAACTTGATTTGACTGGAATATTCATGCATGGTAAAATTCCAACATTGAAGATCTCATTGATCCAGATTTTCCGCGCCCATTTATGGCAAAAAGTTCACGAGAGTGTTGTTATGGACCTTTGTCAGGTAAGTCATTTATTGCTCAAGCTGTATTAGTTTTTCTTTAAATTACGAAATGAAAATTGTATTGGAACTGTCTCCTTGAAATCTTCTGTGTGATCAGGATGTCAGCAAATGTTAAAGGGACTGGATCAGAAACTGTCGGAGAAATGTTTGATTTGACTGTTGTCTGATGAGCTAATTTATTGCGACTATAAGTGAAAATTCAAAATAAATGTCTCACCTTAGAGATTAGCCTTTCCACTTTCTTTCGGTGCAAATTATACTCTCATATGTTCTGGGATTTCTGTGATATAAATGGATTTCCAACAGTATTTTCGTTGATCTTTCACCCAAAGGTCAGACTGTATCTAGATAAGGATCTTTCCTTTTGAATTTAGCTAATTACAAAGGAATTTCTCCTTTCAAAATGCGATATTTAATGCACAAACCGTGGATTTGTTTACGTATTCCTTATCCAGCCCCTTGAAGGTACGATGTATAAAATACAGGTGCTCAATAGGGTTTTCCAATAAACCATAGAGATCTTTGGGTAAGACGAGGTTTCTGCAAAGACCTTAACTTTCTCAGCTTTCTTTAGAATAAGGCTACAGCATTTGGCTAATACCTCCTGGGGATGAGATATAATGTAAATTGACATTTAGCAGCAAACACTTCGATCAGAATCTTTTTGCTGCTCTTACAGACTGATCGATATTACTATCTATATGGCCAATGATGACACACCCATGCACCACTCCTACTATTACATAGAATGCGGAGAAACCTTTACATCAAGTTCTGAGGCCATTGTTTAAAGATTGCTAAAGAGTGATGACTAAAGTGACATTCTGACGTTTACCTTCTTAGTCTAACTGGAAGGATAAATGTTCAGCTTGATTTGCGCGCCTTTAGATCCTGTGTTTCCAAATACCCCAGATCAGATATTTCCATTTTACCAGAAAAAATTTACTGCCGGTTTTGAAAAAGTAAATGATCTAAAGTTGTGATGAATCTTTTTTGTGTCTATTTTATGTTTAATGCATCATTGATCTTGCTTGAGATCCATTTGCAGAGTAGCTAGAAGGTCGTTATGTTTGGTAACTGTAGAAGCATATAGGACCAATTCTTTCTCTATAATTCAAGGGATCCATGTCGGGCGGGCTTCCGATTAGCTGTTTTATCAAACAGCCTCAGTTCTGCTCAGTGATTAGGCTTTTCGCTTTACATTTCTTTCAATTGTAATTTTTCTTTTGCATCACTCATTGTTGGAACTCGCTGACTACGCGTCCTTTCCTGCAATGAGTGGCACAGTAGTTGTGTTGTTGCATGTTTCTGTGTTTTAATTGTTACACGAAGAAGGTCGTTATGGAACTATTTAACGCCCTCATATGTCAGTTTTCAATTCCTTCGCTCACAGGTGTTTGATCAAGAATTGGATGCTTTGGAAATCGAGACAGTTCAGAAAGAAA
Organism: Aurelia coerulea; assembly: GCA_039566865.1. NCBI lineage: Eukaryota > Metazoa > Cnidaria > Scyphozoa > Semaeostomeae > Ulmaridae > Aurelia > Aurelia coerulea. The sequence continues at coordinate 901,502 of CM076949.1, forward strand.
CAATTCATCCACGTAAATCATACAAGATGAACAGCTCCTGCGCAGATATCCTCCTATTTGCTGCTTACAAGTGGAATGTCTCAAAACCATCATTGCTTGCTGACTCAAAGTAAGATTATTGTCGTAATGCCGGATGTTTTAGTTCACATGACAGTGGAAATTTGTTTGGCGTAGATATATTTGACTATGATATGATAAGCATATGATACTTTGTGTTTTGATATTTTGATTGGAAAACACGAAAACTAAAAAAAAGAGAAGGTCTCTGACTCTTGACTAAGGTAAAGTACCGTAGAAAAGTTACATGTACTTGTGCACATATTAGTCATAAAAGGTTTACCTGTTTTGAAAATTATAGCACCAAATATATTCGCTCAATTTTTTAAAACGCGGTAATCTTTGAAAAAGCTAAAGACACTTTAAGATGCAGGCAAAATTCGTTAAACTCACTCCAAATAAAATAATGCTATTATCGATATTAGGCATTCATTCATGCATTCGTTCCTTCGTTCATATAAAAGTCTTCCGGCAATTCATGAATTATGACTTTTCTTCCACAGGGATACGATGGACAACACGACAACCCAAAAGTATTGGGTCGATGTGCAGCTTCGTTGGGGAGATTACGATTCACATGACATTGAACGATATGCACGTGCTAAGTTCTTAGATTATACAACAGACAATATGAGTATTTATCCATCACCTACTGGAGTGCTAATTACCATCGATCTCGCATACAATCTCCACAGGTAATTCTTATTACGATTCACATGACATTGAACGATATGACATTGAACGATATGCACGTGCTAAGTTCTTAGATTTTACAACCGACGACAGTATGAGTATTATCCATCTCCTACTGGAGTGCTAATTACCATCGATCTCGCATACAACTCCACAGGTAATTATTATTACGACTCACATGACATTGAATGATATGCACGTGCTAAGTTCTTAGATTATACAACCGACAATATGAGTATTTATCCATCACCTACTGGAGTGCTAATTACCATCGATCTCGCGTACAATCTCCACAGGTAATTAATTATTACGACTCACTATGACGATCTCGCGTACAATCTCCACAGGTAATTATTATACGACTCACATGACATTGAATGATATGCACGTGCTAAGTTCTACAACAGAATGAGTATTTATCCATTCTGGAGTGCTAATTATCGATCTCGCATACAATCTCCACAGGTAATTCTTATTACGATTCACATGACATTGAATGATATGCACGTGCTAAGTTCTTAGATTTTACAACCGACAATATGAGAGTGCTAATTACCATCGATCTAGGTAATTATTATTTATCCATCTCCTACAATCTCCACAGGAGTGCTAATATGCACGTGCTAAGTTCTTAGATTTTACAACCGACAGTATGAGTATTATCCATCTCCTACTGGAGTGCTAATTACCATCGATCTCGCATACAATCTCCACAGGTAATTATTATTACGACTCACATGACATTGAATGATATGCACGTGCTAAGTTCTTAGATTATACAACCGACAATATGAGTATTTATCCATCACCTACTGGAGTGCTAATTACCATCGATCTCGCGTACAATCTCCACAGGTAATTATTATTACGACTCATATGACATTGAACGATATGCACGTGCTAAGTTCTTAGATTATACAACCGACAATATGAGTATTTATCCATCACCTACTGGAGTGCTAATTACCATCGATCTCGCGTACAATCTCCACAGGTAATTATTATTACGACTCACATGACATTGAATGATATGCACGTGCTAAGTTCTTAGATTATACAACAGACAATATGAGTATTTATCCATCACCTACTGGAGTGCTAATTACCATCGATCTCGCATACAATCTCCACAGGTAATTCTTATTACGATTCACATGACATTGAATGATATGCACGTGCTAAGTTCTTAGATTTTACAACCGACAATATGAGTATTGTCCATCTCCTACTGGAGTGCTAATTACCATCGATCTCGCGTACAATCTCCACAGGTAATTATTATTACGACTCACATGACATTGAATGATATGCACGTGCTAAGTTCTTAGATTTTACAACCGACAGTATGAGTATTATCCATCTCCTACTGGAGTGCTAATTACCATCGATCTCGCGTACAATCTCCACAGGTAATTATTATTACGACTCACATGACATTGAACGATACGCACGTGGTAAGTTTTTAGATTACACAACGGACAATATGAGTATTTATCCATCTCCTACTGGGGTGCTAATAACCATCGATCTCGCGTACAATCTCCACAGGTAATTATTATTGCTGCTTTTAGTTAATGTGCTACGAGGAGCAATGATTACAACTGACAGACAGGGGGCTTTCAGTTATGAGGCATTCCTTACACATAAAAGAAAAGGTCACATTGCAATGTAAAACTACGGACGGAATACCTTAAGATTTCCTCTGTGAATAGGTGAAGGTGAAGTTGCGGTTTTTAGTGCCAAGTGCTGGGATCGCAGAAGTAGAGAAGACCTAATCGAGTCCGCGACCCCTTGTTATGATGCTGATGTGATGGGGCTCTACTTGGGATCGAACCCTGTCCACCTGACTGTTCTGGCTGCAATGTCAGAGGAATACACCACTGCGCCATAACGAATAGAATTGCTGTCATTTTTAGTTAGGTGTAATAAGGTGTTCTAAGAATACAGCTGTTTTTCTTGTCTCGGTTAGAGCGATTTGAATCGGCGTAATATAACATAGATAGCTTTGAAGATAGTAGAGAAGTCAGAGATATAGCTAGATGTAGAGAGCGCTGGAAGAACCCATTCTAACAACAGATTACATTTTTAAGTTATCTTGGATGAGATCATTTTGAATGTCTGCCCCTGTGTAAGATGAGAAATTCTGAAAAGTCTATTTCCTCAAGATAACCATTTTAGGCTCCAGTGATACTTTAGAGTTTTTGTTTGAGTTCATTCTTGAGGAGAATTTTTCGAAATAGTGCGACAAATTGTCTATCATCGTTCACGTTCTTCACGAGTAGTGTTTTGATAAGATAACAGCATTTTTCGAAAAATTGTTTGATACTAACATCCATTTTCTACATTGATAATTTGTGGTGTTAGTTTCTGAACCGAACATGTTATCACGCTACACTCACCATATCCACTGTGTTATTATTTGCACAACTGCACAGCTTTCATAGTCTAGTTTCAGACAGAAATTATCTGCCCTTTTTTACAGTGCATTTGGAAGTTGGATCCCTGGAATGAAACCATTAATTCAACAAGCAATGGCGAAGATCATGAAAGCCAATCCTGCTTTGTATGTGTTGAGGGAACGTATCAGAAAAGCATTGCAATTGTACAGCAGTGAACCAACTGAGCCTTATTTGTCATCACAGAATTATGGAGAATTGTTTTCAAATCAAATCATTTGGTTTGTTGATGATACCAATGTGTACAGAGTCACTATCCACAAGGTACGTGACATATTTGACAACTCTCTCATTTTCCTATCTCCAGTTAGGTTTCCTCTAATCTTACCTTCTATGATATAACTTTTTTAATCTTTAGATTATGTTCATTTTTATAGTAGCTATGAGCGGGTCTAAAAAGTTGTCCATTTTAGTTAAATTTTGTTGTGCCCATTTACTCTTTTCAAGATGGCATAGATGGAGAGGTCTGAGAGAACAAAGGAAATCTTTTTTACAGCTTGAAATGGAAACATTGATGGGGTTTTTATATTTTCTCCAGCCTCAAACTTGTTCAAACTGTATGTCGTGTTTTGGAACTGAAACGGTTCTCTTCAATTTCTATCAGTTTCAAAAGACCACGGAAACTTAAATGCTGAAGGCTGTATCTGTATGTTTTGGAACTGAAACGGTTCTCTTCAATTTCTATCATTTTCAGAAGACCACGGAAACGTAAATGCTGAAGGCTGCACCCGTAAAGCTTTGTATTTCGCCAATCTTTTCTTTGCCGTTCAATTTTGTGGAACCATTGTTTTTCAGACGTTTGAGGGAAATTTGACGACAAAGCCAATCAATGGAGGAATCTTCATTTTCAATCCAAGAACTGGTCAGTTATTCTTGAAGATCATTCATACATCAGTCTGGGCTGGACAGAAACGTCTTGGACAGGTATGAATCATTCACATCTCATACAAAAATGCTGATATTAGAATTTAATACAGGAATGCAATTTACAGTCAACAATGTTCTTCCAAACTCACTGTTTATTCATCATCTGAAATTATAATAAATGTGCTTTCGCTTCTCATAGCTTGCAAAATGGAAAACAGCTGAAGAAGTTGCAGCTCTGATTCGATCTCTACCAGTTGAGGAACAACCTAAACAGATTATTGTTACCAGGAAGGGAATGTTGGATCCACTTGAGGTAAGTTTTTGTAGGTGTTAGTTGCTTCGCTGTTTGATAGATGACTAAATGAGTGAGAGAGTGAGTGCGTGAATGAGTAAATAAGTGAATTAATGAATGATTTATTCATTGATTTATTAATCTTTTAATTCAGATTAATGTAATGGCATTTCTCCATTGTAGGTGCATTTGCTTGATTTCCCAAACATTGTCATCAAAGGAAGTGAACTTCAACTGCCATTCCAAGCTTGTCTAAAGGTTCGTTTGCTTTCTTACATGTCGATCAAAACATTGAACTTACTTTTTCGGAGAAGCTAGGTTTTTGATTCACAAAGCTAGTTTGTTGTTCGGCTTACCATACAGCAGAGGCCTGGTGCCTCGTCTTGCTGTATGTACCTTCTCTGAGAGCAGATCTGTCATTTTTTCTCTCCAGCATTTGGAAATCATTGTTGCCATTCAATTCTGTGTTGATCCTATGTAGTATTCTTATGGCTTTCCATCACATTTATCGTTTGATCTTGAGAAAATCAGAAGCTCAATGAGTGTCCAAAAATTGAGAAATTAGAAGCGATGAAAATTTGCAAACCTGGTACATTTGGTCTATTCCACTATTATTTCATAGTAATCATGAATTGTCCGTACTTACCTTGACATTACTAAAGTTACTCTTACACCAAACAGGTTGAGAAGCTTGGAGATTTGATCCTGAAAGCGACAGAGCCTCAAATGGTATTGTTCAATCTGTATGACGATTGGCTGAAAACTATCTCCTCGTACACGGCATTCTCTCGTCTGATTCTCATCTTGAGAGCCCTTCATGTAAACAGTGACAGAACTAAAGTGATTTTGAAGCCAGACAAAACAACAATCACAGAGCCACATCATATATGGCCGACGTTGACGGATGATGAATGGGTTCGAGTTGAAGTTGCTTTGAAAGATCTTATCCTTGCTGATTATGGAAAGAAAAACAAGTAAGTCATTCAATCTGCTCCATTTTACAAAATCAGTTTCATCGACGAACTTGCGAAACTTTATTTGACTGTCTGATTGGCTAGTTTTAACCCGATGCCCTACTTTTGTTCTCGTTTCTTCCCTTTCAGATCTTGTCTTACGATTTGCTCTGACCAGTTTCAGACAAAAATGTTTAGCAAGTGGTTTCATTACTAAAAAGAATGAATAGTGCTCATGAACTTATAGAATTATAGATAGGTAGCTAAAGTTTCTTTTCAAGCCATTCAGTTAGAAGAAATAGGTCATAGATTTTTACACCCACCTTTTTAAGCCGATTTAAAGATCTGGAACCTATGCTTTGTGACACAGCTATTTGACCTGTGCTCTTTTCTGTTGTAAAGGTGGTCAGAACGCTACAAAATGCCACTCGAAGAACAAATTTATAATCTGCAGAAAAAGATGAGCAGTGAATGACATGAGTAAGGACATTTGAATGATAATTTAGTGATTTCGTTGTCTTGTAGAATTTCTTTTTTGTCTTTCCAGTGTGAATGTTGCCTCATTAACACAATCAGAAATCAGAGATATCATCCTTGGTATGGAAATATCAGCACCTTCACAACAACGACAACAAATTGCGGAGATTGAAAAACAAGCTAAAGATCAGTCACAATTAACAGCAACAACAACACGTACTACCAATATCCATGGAGACGAGATAATTGTCTCAACAACAAGCAATTATGAAAGATCTACATTTGCATCAAAGACAGAATGGCGAATCAGGGCAATATCAGCAACGAATTTGCATTTGAGAACTAATCATATTTATGTGTCATCAGATGATATCAAAGAGACTGGGTTTACATACATCCTGCCAAAAAATATTCTCAAGAAATTCATTATCATTTCTGATTTGAGAACGCAGGTCAGTGAGTCAGTTGGTCAGTAAATCAACGTAGCTCTTAATTCCTTGCTTCTTTTTTATGATTGGATTCTGTGATTTGCCATGACCACTGTCAGACAGCATAGGCTCCAAATCTTTAAAGAGGTTGGTGTAAAATTTAATGACCTATTTCTTTGCACTGAATGGTTTCAAAGAAACTTCAGCTGTTTTGCTACAATTCTACCGTTGGTCTTATCAAAAAATCTTCGATACTTTCAGATTTGAAGTGTTTCTTCTTTTTTAGGAATTCAAGAAAAAATTTCAAAAAAATTTAAAATCTTCATCATTTCTAAACTGTTTGACGCAGCATGAAATAATTTCCAAGAAAACCATAGTGTACGAATGTCTACAATATGATATCAAGCAAAGGTCTTCATGACGTCACATCCTCAAATTAGTTAAAATATGTTGTAATTTCCAAAATATTCAAAATTTCTGAACAGTCCAACGGTAGAATTATAGCTACGTAGGTAAAGTTTCCTTCAAGCCATTCAACTAGAAGAAATAGGTCATAGAATTTTACACCGACCTTTTTATGCCAGAGATCTGGAACCTATGCTCTGTCAGACAAGAGTTTCCAGCAAGTAGTTCCGGTCTTCCTACTTTGAATGCCTTCATTTGGCTTATATAGCAAACACCCACGAAAAACAACCTACAATTTCGCAAATCGGTTTGAGTTCTTGTAAATTTTAAGATTTACCTGACTAAAATCTGCTACTCCGTTCTGAAGTTATGAGGGGCTTTCTCGAGGAAATTCCTCGTAATTTTGGAAGGAGTGGCCGATTTCAGTCAAGTAGATTTAAAATTGATTTAGACATATTCACCACCAAATACTACTTGTCAATATTATCGTCATGGTACCCATGGAGCAATGACCTATCAAACAATGAATGTTTGTTTTTTTTACTCATCTGGTAGCAAATTGCTAAACAGACCATTTACTTCATGGCCAATGATGGCAAACCACTCCTACAATTTAATTGAATGAGGACTGACTTACCAATTTCTGAGGCCATTGCTTGGACATTCACGAGTGTTGAAGCTCTTATAAATGGGAATCTAATTTGACAATTTCAGCCTGTTGGTTGTCAATCCACTAGGTTCTTGTACACGGGTGTTTATTGTACTTGAAACTTCAAACCCTCCTTGTTGTGAGCCCGTTAAATCTTCTCTTTATAGCCTTATTATGAGCAGGTTTTCTTTTTGTGAAGAAGGAAGTTTGTGTTTTTATACGTTTGGAATTTCCTTGTTTCTGGGAACCTATGTCCAATCTTAATGCAACTGAAACAAATCACTGCATTTTACTTTATTCCTTGCATTATTATTTTGTTTCTCAAATACTGTAATCACCTTTTTGCAGAAAGTATTTTCGTCCAGGAGAGACCTGGAGGAGAGGAAAAGTAATGACTAAAATGTTAAATGGAATTTTAGCATTAATCAATTTCAACATCAAGACAGGATTAGAATTTTGCATTTTTCGTAAGCTTTGTAAAAGATCTGTTGCCCCAAAAATTCTCCCATCATATATTCAAATCATGGTTATCATAATACCTAATGTTCTTTTTATTCCTTTGAAGATTGCTGGCTATCTGTATGGTGTCAGTCCGCCTGATAATCCTCAAGTGAAGGAAATTCGTTGTATTTCTCTTGTTCCACAATGGGGAACACATCAAACAGTTCACCTGCCTAATCAGTTACCACAGCATGATTACCTCAAGGTAAGCTCTTTTGATATGTGTTCATCTCTCTTGTTCCACAATGGGGAACACATCAAACAGTTCACCTGCCTAATCAGTTACCACAACATGATTATCTCAAGGTAAGCTCTTTTGATATGTGTTCAAATATTAGGCCATATGAGCTGAAAGATACGATAGGTTGATCTCAATAAATTCCACAAAATGGCAGCCCGATGGATTTGCATTGAACTTAAAGTGGACGTTTTAATTCCACAGGAAATGGAACCACTTGGTTGGGTCCACACACAGCCAAATGAACTGCCACAATTATCCCCACAAGATGTCACAACACATGCGAAGATTATGGCTGATAATCCTTCTTGGGATGGAGAAAAGACAATTATCATCACTTGCAGGTAAGTTTAAACATTTTGAAAACTGTTTTACTCTTTAAACCCAGTCTTACAAGTGGCAGAATGCTTTTTTGCAAAATCTTTACTATATTTACTGTACCCATGGCTACACATTGTTTTGGTTCAATTTTCGTGCAGTTTGTGTTCCACTCATTCTCTTTCATAGACAATTTTCCCAAATTTCTTTCGTTATCAAACCTCATTTACAAGTGAAGACTAAAATACTTAATTATTCTGAAAACCTTTTTGATTTTGCAACGGTGATGATGCAGACTTATTTGAGCTCTACAGCTAAGTTTAGGGGTTTGGGTTGGCCGCAAAATGTGGTTCCAGCCTGATTCTGAAACTCCTGATAGACTACACCGCCTAGAAAAGTCTAACAATTTTTCCTTTAGCATTAAGTTGTTATAAGAATTAAAACCAATTTTAACTGTTTCTGTATGCTCCATAGATTTATTCATTCGTCTCAGGCAAAAGCTGATTCATTTCTGATTTAACCTCTTTAACATCCTTTCGTTCCTTACAGCTTTACACCAGGATCTTGTTCTTTAACTGCGTACAAGTTAACCCCCTCAGGGTATGAATGGGGTCGCAATAACAAAGATACCGGTAACAATCCACGTGGTTACTTGCCTTCACATTATGAAAAAGTTCAAATGTTACTATCTGATCGATTCCTTGGTTTCTTCATGGTGCCAACTCAAGGATCATGGAATTATAACTTTATGGGTAAGATTTGAAAATTATTCGCTGAATTTTTAGCGCAAATTGGATAGCTGTACGTACTATGGATGCTGACATAGCTGTTATGAGTGTTTCGGCAAATCGTTACGACAGATCCCATCTTATTATTATTGATTTTAACCATTTTCACATTGAAAATATATGGTAGTCATTGCCAGAATAGGATGACATTTGTGTTCATTTTCCATTAAAACAGTCCCTCAGGTATTGCTGTTTCTCAGTCTTTGATCTCTGTTGTGCTTTTTCTAAGATAGACTGTATTCTTCTACCACGTTTTACATTCTTGGTTTGATGAAAAGTTAGTTTCTTTATAATTTCATTGTTTGGGCATCTGATAGTATGTGCTATCCATTTATGCTGCTGTTCTGTGTAGATGCTTTCCACCCAATATTGTTAGAGATTTGAGTTTTTTTAGGTGATTTTCGAGAAAGTGACAATGGGGATTCGAAGTTTCAAACTTTACTATCTACCTCAAAATTCAAGTCTTCGTTCCGGTTCTCTTGTAAAGATAATATTTTGCAAAGGCTCACTTGCCAAAAAGTAGCTAAATTGCAGTTTTCAGTGTTGTCCTCCATATTGTTGGGGATACGAATCGTCAAAGTTCAAAGCAACGGTTATCCCCCAAAAAGGAAACCTGTGATCATGCGCAGAAAGCATGTTTGGTTTTATGGAAAGAATGTGGGCGGATAATCCGGCCACAATCCAAACAAGAATTAGAAAAGAAACAAAGAGATTCTCGCGCATGGTAATAGGTTTCCCAGCTGTTGATCTGCTTTGAACTTTACCAGCATAACAAAAGGCTCAGACAAAAGGGGCAGTCCTCGGTATCCTCAACAATTGTAGAGAAATATATTTTGCAAAAGCTCACTTGCCAAAATGCAGCTAAATTGCAGTTTTCAGTGTTGTCCTCAAAACATGTAGTCCAAAATGGAAAGTACCCACACCCCTTTAAAAGTTCTATGCATCTTGAAATTTGTTAGGTGGGTATTATAGATAAATATAATAGAGTATGCACGTCCTAGCTTTGATCTAGAGCTTCCAGTGATGAAATGCGTACGCTCAATCATTGCAATTAGAGATGCGAAGACAACTTCAGATATGAATTTAATTTCATCATTTCAGGCGTTCGACATTCAGCCAATATGCGATACGAACAGCAACTGGCAAACCCAAAAGAATTCTACCATGAGGTGCACAGACCATCACATTTCCTCAATTTCAGCAATTTGGAAGAAGTCGAGCAAGTCAGCGACAGAGAAGATGCTTATGCTTGAAGATCATCTGGCATTTGTTTAGTACACTGTTATTGATTTGAGATGCTTAAAGATCATACAGCATTTGTTGTAGAACCCGTAGCAGCATAAGATGTAAACTATGACTCTACTGTTCTGTATTTCATTCTGTCTACTGTTAGATCTTATGTATATACAGGAAGAGGTCATTTTTGGAGAGCCTATTTGCTAGAATTTTATTAGCCACCAGAGTGTAGGGAAGAAATTGCGAAATTGTTCTTTAATTTAAAAATTCTGTAAGAAAGTGGAGAATGATGAAAGAAAGGCCCTTTTATTTACTGTTGTAGAAGCCAGAAATATATTTTTCCCTGAGTAACTGTTCATTCTAGAACGAGCTGTCAAGCTGGTGTGGTAAATTTGTTCCTTCATTCCAATTTTTATTGATTGTAGATGAGTAATTTGTAGTATTGTATTGGTCTGGGAAGATCAAATGATAATGATTGCAAGGTCCAAAAACCTTGAATTTGGGATGAAAAATTATCGAAAGCATCGGCCAAAACTGATCTTGTTTTGACTGCATTTTCTAGCCAGAATTTTTCAATTTTCAGGGGCTTGATTTCATGGGGCCTTTCAATGATTCTCAGCTAGAATTTTGATAAGTCCAACCGTGATTCACAAATCCGTAAGAACGCTAGCTAATCTGAGATTATCACTACAAGTTAGGTTGTCTCTTGTGTTTAAACATAGGATATTATTATATGGCGTTCGAAAATACGGCTCCTCGGACCGGCAACGCAGCAATTCGATTGGTTCTTGATCGGTCCGTAAAAGCCGTATTTTTCGTTCGAAGCCGTATTGGACCGGGCGTTGCCTTAAAATCAACAACTAGGGAGGAGCTTCTTGTGTAGGCTTAGGCCGTAAGAAGTGTCAGCCAAAGTTGAGCTTATTCATCGAAGATTTCTTTTCTGTAAACTTTGAAGACGAACTTGCAATTATACACGAAGAAAATGCCAATGTAGTTAACGTCGCAACGAGCAACTACAGAGTGATGCACAGGATCAAAGACACACCAGAAAAGTACGATACTATAAACAACGTTCTCAAAAGGTTCTGCCATATAATAAAGCCTTTATTAAACGATTACTCGATCCATGCTGGAAAGTATTTGGACCTTAGTTCATTGTACGGACCTCACTGCGTTCGGTCCGTACGTCAAACTGCGGTCCAAATATTTTCCAGCATGGACATCGTAATCGTTTAACAACCGCATATTATTGACTAGCTGATGATGTGTCTAAAGGTATTATAAGCTATGGCTGTGCCTGTCTCATTTCATTACATACTCGGTGGTTTTTCGGGAGAAGGGTAAATCAACCAGAGCAGTCGTAAAGATGTGAAAGGTAAGCGCTCCGGTTTACCGACTGTTACCATTTTAACATTAGCGTTGTAGCGTAGTATCTTTTTATGGTATTTCATAAATCAAGTTGAATTCATTGTCTTTTTGCAACTCTTGGTAAACGGATTTGATAAAGTGGATGACCGGAGCTAAATAGCATGGTCTACAAAATATTAAAACCTGCACACGCCATCCTTCTTTCGCTTTGCTTTGTTTAGATTACCAGATACAATGACCTATTTTAGACGTATGCTCTCATCTTTTAACTCACGTCATTCACTTTAAGGCCTCGCGTATTTTTATATAAGTTATCACAATTGATTCTTTTCGCTCATCTCATTTTGATTAATGTTAATTGGAACAGTGTAATAAGTCTAAAATCTTGGATTTACGCGAAAATTTTGGATAGAACCTCTCTAAATGGCCGTTTCACTGCGTTCAAAAGCAATCAAGCTTTCTGTTGAAACCATATGGTTGAAACTATACCATCACTATTCTTTCGCTGCGGATCGCTTTAGTCAGCGGTATACAAAATTCCCTCATCTTGAACGGTATAAGCTTAAAGTGTGCATACAACGTTCCCGGTACTGCCAAGAGTCGGAAATTTTCCCTTGCCCTCGACAAAATTAGAAATTTTCCATTATTGGCTCGAAATCTTATTCACACGGTAACGTGAACGGTGTAAGCTCAATGTGAAAACAGCCAGGGCTGGAAAAAAAGCTCGTACGCGCGATCGACGGTCGGAGACATTTTGAAATCTGACAAAACAAAAGAGCCACTTTTTAAAGTTCGCTGAAAGGGCTTTTTACTAAATATTTCCACTCTCAGGTACTCCAATAGAATGCATCATGTGAGATTTTATGAAAGCAAAAAATCCTTATGTATTGGCTTTCTGAAATTAGGCAGTCCATCGTATCTACAGGATCTTCTCTTCGTTTTTGCCATGACAACTCACAGATGTATGAAAAAATCTAAAGGAAGACCTTAGACTTATCTCACGATTTGAAAGTATTTTCATAAAAAGCACTTAACTTGAGTGCTGGAAGAAGTTGTTGAGAATGTGTTTCTTATTAATCGTCAACAACTATTCAATAACATTTATTATTATTATGGGTGAATCATAGAAAGTCTAAACGTTTGAAAAAGTCTGCAAAAGTGATTTATAAAATCGAAAAGGTTCTCTTTCGCTTATTCATTCAGTTACACGCTGGACAGCCTTATTTCAATTCATAGATAGCAACAAAATATTGTAAAACTAAAGGAGAGTCTTGATTTTACAATTTCGCATTATTTTCCTTTTCATATAGATAGCATCCTTTATCGACATATTCAACCCACTCTCCGTCGCAGAGGCTGTTTGTTGGAAACCGAACTTTCAAAACTGCGAAGGAGCCAAAGAAGCACACAGCGCGCCTACAGGTATATTTTGGTACGGATCTCGTAACTCAACATGTGTTGAGTTCTACAACTGCAACAACATAGCTGAAAATACAGCAGCTACAACTTTGATGGTGTTGTTCACGTTCACGGCTTCTGTAAAATGCGGGTCCGCAGGTGCGATAAAATGCGGGTCTCTTTGAATGTATGTCCCATGGCCACATACAAACGGCTGTTGTATGCGGCAAGGAGCCCTTCGTATAGAACGAAGAGATAGTCACCAGTTTCTATGAGCTTTTCTGCTGTGACAGCAATTCATCACCGCTACAATCCATTAAGCGAAACCCTTGCAATATCGATGGGATTGAATATGGCACTTGTAGAACGTAATGTAACAGTCTAAAATAAGTTTCTCTTGCTCCATTTAGTTTAGTACGAAACATGTCTATTTAGGTCTTTTTCTTGCAGTGTGTTGAATGAACGATAATGGTAAAACTCAACATGGCAATAATAGAACGTAATGTAACAGTCTAAAATAAGTTTCTCTTGCTTCATTTAGTACGAAACATGTCTTTTAGGTCTTTTTCTTGCAGTGTGTTGAGTGAACGATAATGGTAAAACTCAACATGGCACTTATAGAATGTAATGTAACAGTCTAAAATAAGTTTCTCTTGCTTCATTTAGTACGAAAAATATATTTTAGGTCTTTTTCTTGCAGTGTGTTAAATGAACGATAATGGTAAATTTTAACATGGCACTTATAGAACGTAATGTAACAGTCTAAAATAAGTTTCTCTGGCTTCATTTAGTACGCAACCTGTCTATTTAGGTCTTTTCCTTGCATTGTGTTGAATGAACGATGATGGTAAAAACTCAACATGGAACTTATAGAACGTAATGTAACAGTCTAAAGTAAGTTTCCCTTGCTTCATTTAGTACGAAGCATGTCTTTTTAGGTCTTTTTCTTGCAATGTGTTGAGTGAACGATAATGGTAAAACTCAACATGGCACTTATAGAACGTAATGTAACAGTCTAAAATAAGTTTCTCTTGCTCCATTTAGCACGAATCATGTCTTTTTAGGTCTTTTTCTTGCAATTTGTTGAGTGAACGATAATGGTAAAACTCAACATGGCACTTATAGAACGTAATGTAACAGTCTAAAATAAGTTTCTCTTGCTCCATTTAGCACGAAACATGTCTTTTTAGGTCTTTTTCTTGCAATTTGTTGAGTGAACGATAATGGTAAAACTCAACATTGCACTTATAGAACGTAATGTAACAGTCTAAAGTAAGTTTCCCTTGCTTCATTTAGTACGAAACATGTCTTTTTAGGTCTTTTTCTTGCAATGTGTTGAGTGAACGATAATGGTAAAACTCAACATGGCACTTATAAAACGTAATGTAACAGTCTAAAATAAGTTTCTCTTGCTCCATTTAGCACGAAACATGTCTTTTTAGGTCTTTTTCTTGCAATGTGTTGAGTGAACGATAATGGTAAAACTCAACATGGCACTTATAGAACGTAATGTAACAGTCTAAAATAAGTTTCTCTTGCTTCATTTAGTAAGAAACATGTCTTTCTAGGTCTTTTTCTTTCAGTGTGTTGAATGAACGATAATGGTAAAACTCAACATGGCACTTATAGAACGTAATGTAACAGTCTAAAATAAGTTTCTCTTGCTTCATTTAGTACCAAACATGTCTTTTTAGGTCTTTTTCTTGCAGTGTGTTGAATGAACGATAATGGTAAAACTCAACATGGCACTTATAGAACGTAATGTAACAGTCTAAAATAAGTTGCTCTTGCTCCATTTAGTACCAAACATGTCTTTTTAGGTCTTTTTCTTGCAGTGTGTTGAATGAACGATAATGGTAGAATCAACACTTATTACATCGTGGCAATTATCACAATTGATTCTTTTCGCTCATCTCATTTTGATTAATGTTAATTGGAAAAGTGTAATAAGTCTAAAATCTTGGATTTACACGAAAATTGTGGATAGAACCTGTCTAAATGGCCGTTTCACTGCGTTCAAAAGCAATCAAGCTTTCTGTTGAAACCATATGGTTGAAACTATACAAACTATATCTAAGTCCAATTCCATGTTACACTCTTTTCTTTTCATAAGAATAATGTTTAAAAGAATATTCAGGCTCTGGATCATCCAATTTTTAAGAATATTATAAGAATATTGCTAACCTCAGCTGGCATATTTGTGTCTCATTTTTCAGCAGTTGCCTGCTTTGTGATGTTCATAAATCGCATGACTGACATAAATACTTTAAGAATATGTTCAGGCTCAAATCGAAATTTTCTTAAGAATATCGAGGCTGGACAAAATTTAAAATATTCTTATAAAAAAAGAGTGTATCTGCTTTCTTTCATTCTAAAATCTATGTCGTCAGAGGTGTTTCAATTTAGATAGAATTAGCCTGAGCTCGGGCCTGAGCTCCTTGAGTGGTCTTGACCATAAATTTCACAGGGCGTTTCTCGCATGTTTAAATGGGAGATGACCAATTTTGCACGGCGTTTCTCGCATGTTTAAATGAGAGATGATCAAATCCAGTGAGATGGTTCCTTCAAAACAAACAGGGCTTTGCGGAAATATATCTTCTACTTCTAAAAAGAATATGAGTTGCTTAATGTATTATAAAATGTAACATGCAGTACGTATTGTGTAGGTTTCCCGTATCATCGCAGGGTATAACATTTTAAACCTTCTACGCATTTCGATAAGATCATCTAAAATCAACTATTGCACCAACTGTAAACTAAATAATCAAGAAACAAAATTATTTTGTCACAGTGAGGGAAATGAAGTGCCGAAGCCGACATGTTGTGATTCTGGTTTGTGATTATGTGATTAGTGATTTTCAATCATTTATATCGATATCGAGGCTCTTTGAAAAGGTTGTGTGTGGGGAGATGGGACATCATGGCAATCTCGTCCCCAGAGTGAGTTCGTTGCTCTACCTCTACTCTGGGATACAGGAGGCTGTTCGACAATTTGATTGGCTATTCGGAAACAATAGCAAAATCAGATTATAACTGGCTCCCATTCAAAAATGGCCTTTATTGAATCGGTAATTTCACAAAATCAATGGAGTGTATGGGGCAAGTGAGGAGTTTAAAAGGAGTAATGGACCACGGCGCATCCGAATTTCGGAGTTTCAGGAAAGTTTTGGGTCATTATGACGTCATAACAGGGGGTTGAAAAATAAATGTTACGATTTTCCGACCCGAGGTTACGTTTGGAGTCGATGCTCCATGGTTACGAGCCTGATTTCAAAACGGAAAAATGTTTTCAAGAGACCATTCATTTGCGAGTCTAATAACGCAATTTGGGGCTTCGGCCAACCCCATTTTACGCCGTAACTCCGTTTTGCGAGGAGTAAACGGCCGCGGCATGTCAAAATTCGACGGAAAACTGTATTCTTTCACTAAAACACTTTTAATCTCCAATTTATCTCTAAAATTCGCCGAATAACGAGCCATTCTATTTTCAAAGCTGTGGGGGAAATTCTCGAAAATTTCAACTTAGGCCCTTTTTCCACCCAAATGGATCGTGCTCGTTTTCCTACTAAATGCACTTGCTAACCCCGGATTAATGATTAAATACCTTAAAAAGGGCTAAAATAGGGTCCTCAAGGTGTTTGTTTTTAATTTCTCAATTTATATACTTCAGAATTAGCGCTAGAGCAACGACCATTTTTCGTCGATTGTCGTTGCCTAGCAAACTGCAAATCCATAATGGGGCGCATCTTGCCATATATTGGCAAGATTGATGCCAAGTGTACCAGGGTGTAGACTGATTACGATTGAGTCCTAGTAATCGCTTCCACCCACCCACCCTACTCGCTCATACTAGTAGCCTGCCGGGCAACTGCATTTGTTGTTGTTGCTCTGCGCTGTTCCGCAATTTAGCTAGCCTCACTGCATAAGGACCCTCAACTTACGCTCATCTAATTGAAGTGAATTAATGTTGTTGTTGTCGCTCCAGTCAAGGGCCTTATGGACTAACTCTTCTCAAAACGGCAAAAAAATTCTCGCCAGGAACAAATTTGTTCCTGGACCAATCAGGATGCAAGACTTGAAATAACTTGATGGGATTGGCTGATTCTTCTTCAATTTAAACTTCCCGCCAAAGGCAAACAAACGAATTCGAACAACGCGTTCGACTGAACTGCTCCAACGATCAAAATCTCAAAGTAGCGAACGAATTTACGAGATCTTTTGCGTCCCCAAACAACCAAAATATCACTTATGGGTAGGATTTTTTTGCTTTAATAGCTTGAAGAAACATTCATCTAAGTACTGATAGCTTGTTTTGCAGTGTAGCACTTCAGGAAAACCACTTTTTGCGGCGATTTAGGGTCGGTGGTTTCAAGAAAAATTAGCAGGTGATTTAGGCCATGTCCGTTTCTGGAAGCGTAAGTCCATGAGTCGTAGTTATAGCGTCCATCAGCCTATCAATAGCGATAACCTACGAACATATAATCAGTCTACAATTTAGCACTGGTCAATTCTGAAAGCGAGGCAAATCCTTTACAGGGCCAGCCATTTGGCTGGGAAGCCATGAGTCCTAGTATGAGCGAGTAGGGTGGGTGGGTGGTAGCGATTACTAGGACTCAATCGTAATCAGTCTAACCAGGGTGTTCATTCGGCTTCGCTATCAGCTTATGACGTCAGAACACCCTGGGAACGAGGTTGCAGCGTATGACGTCGGAAGGCAGACGCTCGATACATCAGAGAATGAAATACTAATAATAGAAAGAAAGCTATCATGATCTCTGATTAATCAATATCAAAATAACTACTAATCAACAGCTCTATCAGAGTAATCATTAATCAGAAACAACTGAAAATACCATGAATAGCAAGGAGAGTCATGATCTCCGATTCATCAATATCAGAAATTTCATGTGGTACGTCATAGGAAAGAAAACGAGAGATTGAGAGAGAATCTTAGGGTGGACAGGGTGGAAGGGTGGACGAGTTGCACGTGGTACGTCATAGGAAAGAAGACCAGAGACTGAGAGAATCTTAGGGTGGACAGGGTGGACGGGTGGACGAGTTGCACGTGGTACGTAATAGGAAAGAAAACGAGAGACTGAGAGAATCTAAGGGTGGACAGGGTGGAAGGGTGGACGAGTTGCATGTGGTACGTCATAGGAAAGAAGACCAGAGACTGAGAGAATCTAAGGGTGGACAGGGTGGAAGGGTGGACGAGTTGCACGTGGTACGTCATCGGAAAGAAGACCAGAGACTGAGAGAATCTTAGGGTGGACAGGGTGGAAGGGTGGACGAGTTGCACGTGGTACGTCATAGGAAAGAAAACCAGAGACTGAGATAATCTAAGGGAGGACAGGGTGGACGGGTGGACGAGTTGCACGTGGTACGTCATTGGAACGAAAATGAGAGACTGAGAGAATCTAACAGCTATTTAACAGCTCATAAGAAGACGAGAAAAATCACAAAACTACTTCGATCCTTTGGCTTTAACTAGAATTTGAATGATTTAAATCTGTGAAATACTTGTGGTGCTACGAATTTTTGAAAGTGGGAACTTTTTTCTGGCTCACACGGTATATTTATAGTGCTCATAAGAAGACGAGAAAAATCACAAAACTACTTCGATCCTTTGGCTTTAACTAGAATTTGAATGATTTAAATCTGTGAAATACTTGTGGTGCTACGAATTTTTGAAAGTGGGAACTTTTTTCTGGCTCACACGGTATATTTATAGTGCTCATAAGAAGACGAGAAAAATCACAAAACTACTTCGATCCTTTGGCTTTAACTAGAATTTGAATGATTTAAATCTGTGAAGTACTTGTGGTGCTACGAATTTTTGAAAGTGGGAACTTTTTTCTGGCTCACACGGTATATTTATAGTGCTCTTAGTTTTAGTTTTTTCTTGCTTACAAATTGTATTCGTTTGAAAGTGGTTATTTTTAATAAAAAAGTGTGGGCACTGCCTTGTTCTTCGATTAAAAATGAGCACTTTGACCGAAGCTGATTTTAGCGGAAAATTTAAACATATTTCCCCAAACTTTTTCTTCACAAATGAGCACTGCTGATCAAATCAATTTTAGAAAAAGTAAAGTCCGATGGAATAAAATGATGACGAAGAAACACATTGCAAGAATGCAGATAAAAATATGAAGGAAATAGACATGTACTTTTAGAAAAGTTATGATTGTACAAATTGTTTTAATCAAGATACCATTAAGATTTATAACGTTTGAAGTGTTTGTAAGTTCATATTTATTACCATTCACCATGACAGTTCATTCATTCCTTTTTGGTGAAATCTGCTGATGAAACCTAGAAGTAATAAGATCATGGATAATAATGTTCTCTTAAGTGATATATGAGAATTGAGTTGATACCTTGGGGGGGGGTTAGCTCAAGTCTTGAGATAACGGGCCCAATTTTAGGAGAAGACCCATGGTTTAGGATTTTCAGTCAATTTCCATACCCATTTTAATTTCTAAGGATGTTTGAGAAAAAAAGCCTGTTGTCTATTGTATGCGAGGGAAAATGTCGCTCTGGAATTGAATAGAAAGTTACGGCTGAGCGACTTTTTATTGTCTAAAATTCCGAGCGCTCGGAAAATCCCACTAACTGGAAATTAGCCTTTATTGCTAGACACAGACCTCCATTTCATTTTTGGCGCGAAACTCAACATACAGATGACGTCAGCAAAAGCTTCGAGTTTCTCACTTTAGGCATATTTAGGCCAGCATCACATCTTCACTGTATTTCTTCACAAGAAAACAAACAAGCAAAGATGAAGACGCGAATATTTGCAACCCCATCTGAGCCTCATTTCAACCTTGAAGCATTTGCAATGACACCTGATTTGTTAGCTGACTCCTTGCATATTTTAGCTGAAGAAAATGATGCAGCCATTGATGCTGAGAATGGAAACATTGGTCACTTCAAAGATGGTGCTCCTGTCGGTGAGAAATGTTTCATTATTTTGTCAACATTGATATCGTTAGGATCTTTAAGAATTGAGTTTCAAATTTGACAAGAACACAAAAATTACTTTCAATACCATCCCTACTTTCAGACCAAGCATATAATAAGTTTGCGAAGCTCATCTCAAATAAGGCCATAACAAGATAAGACAAGTTGTGTGAGTTCTTTATGACTCGTGATTTTGGAAGATAAGCAATATCTGCTGTAAAATGATGCAAATCGTTGTCTATTCGTGGTGCTTAAGTTCATCTTGTCCTGGCTATTTTGATAAATTTTCTAATACGAAATATATCTATTTCTTTTTGAAGAATTCATCCTACGAATTTGCCAACAGCTAAAGCTAACACCAGCTACAAGATTTGCAGCCATTGAACTATTCGACAGGTAAATGATAGCAGTGGCGTCGTGGCCGGGGGGGGGGCCAGGGGGGGCCATGGCCCCCCCTGTGAAAATGTTGTCGGAAATTCGTCAGTTTTCCATTCTTGTCGGAAAAATCGAAAAAAATTGAATTAATCCATTTTCCTTACATAGCTACTTCATGGCAATCGAAATGTATACATGAAATATCACTTTTTCGATCGCAAAAACGTAGTTTTTGAT
Organism: Aurelia coerulea; assembly: GCA_039566865.1. NCBI lineage: Eukaryota > Metazoa > Cnidaria > Scyphozoa > Semaeostomeae > Ulmaridae > Aurelia > Aurelia coerulea. The sequence goes on from CM076949.1 coordinate 922,198, forward strand.
GAAAAAGTAGGTTTTTCGACAAAAACTAGGTCCTGCGTTCGTTTTTCTGCAAAAAATTCCTTTTCAATCGAAAGAAAAGTGTGTTTTCTATTGGAAAAATAGACACATTAGGCGCAAAAAGTTTCGGACCAATAAATTTCAGACAATTGCTTTCGGTCAAAACATTCTTGGATTTTTTCCCCGAAAATTCGGTCGTTTTACCTACATTTTGGTGACTAAAAACGATAAATTTACAATTTATTTTGCACGTTTCATACTTAAAAAATGTCATGCATTTATGGTTTGTGCATAATGAGTTGCTCATCAGAATTTGCACAAGTGAATATTGTTGAGGAAGATGGAAGTGAAAACTAAGATGGGATTACTTTCAGTTTCTGTAAACGGATGCGTATAGAAATGAAGATTTATATCAAGCTATCATGTTGTTATCTAAAATTTGAAAACGATCTATTTTCAGTGCTTTTAAGGTCCTTTTTTTCGAAATTTCTCATGAAAAACAAATAGTAGATTCTTCAAAATAGGGGCGTTTTGCAACGATCTAAAGGGCGTGGTCACAGAAAATTTTCCCGGGGGCAAGCCCCCGGACCCCCAGTTTTCCGCCCTCCTTGCGCATATAGCTTCAGCCTCACCTTCAACACTAATCTCGTCTCAACAACAGCCTCACCTCCAACAAGAATCGCCTCTTAACAGGACTGCTGTGCCCCTTTCAAAAATTCTTCGCTATTATGGAACTTTTATATGACAAAAGTTCTTGCTATTTTGCCACTTTTTGTTCGTTACATTCCTGCTTAATTTTTGTTGGAAAAATGTCTCTTTGTCGGAAAATTCTGACCCTTTAAATTCTGACCCTACAAAACGTTAGTAATGTTTTACAGTACTTGCCCGCCCCTGGATCCTTGGAGAAAAAGGACAGATTTTGTAAGACAATAGCATGTCTGTTTCAAATTAGATGTCACCTGCAAATGCCCGCGAAAAACAACAATAGGAGTGTTAGGAAAGCTCTTTTGCGTTTTTTTCGCTCTTTTGCTTTTGCGTTATCGCAAATTTCTGGTAACATCTAATTTGAGATGGACTTTAGTAACGATAAGTCAAATACAACAAAACTCTTTTAAATGATTCGATTTCAACTTCATCAGTAACTGTCAAGATATTCCTAATCAAGAGTATACTAGGCCTACGTGCAGTTTTGTTTCTGCTTCTCAGTTGAACAACTTTTTCTGCTGTAGGTTCATGGCAAAGCATATCAGCGAGTTATATAACATCGTGCGAAGTTCATCAAGCAAAGATAGACAAACAGATTGGGAAACTGTTGAAAAAAGAATGAAAGAACAACTCCCTCTCAGAGCCACTTCTTGTATTCAAGTTGCAAGCAAACTTTCTTCCCATTACAAGGTATCTCTTCAGATTTTTATGCAGACTGGTTGATCCAATGAAAAGGAACTGCTGATAAAGTGTTGAATCACAGGCGAAGCTTTCATCAACCTTCATTCTAGTGACTATGATTTACCCAAGTCAAGTTGAAGTTTCCTCAAAATTTCTCATCATTTCAATTGAAATCACGCTCTGATGAGGATACAAATCGGGAGGGCCTCAGTGTGTTCAAATCATCTTAGTCTTTTTTATGTCGTCCAGCATCTCTGCATGAAGTTCAGAACAGCTTCATGGTCTATATTCACAGGGGGTCCAGGAGTCTCAGTAAAGAAACAAGGACAGATAATGTTACAATAGAACTCGCTACTTTTCATTAACACCTAGATACAAAGCAATTTGTGATTGCAGACAAAGGGAATTCCATGCTCGGTTGGTCAAGACATAAACAAAAACAAACCAAGCCGCTAAAGTTGCCCTTAAACTCGGGTCGCTAGCTCGGTCGTTGTGCATTCCAGAAATGGTTTTTAAGAGCAAATATTAGCACATATCGAAAGAAGAAGGATATATCTAAACTTCTGCCTCGGGCATTTGATTCTTTTCGTACATAAGCTGAGCAGTAAGTGTTTTAATTACACCTAAAAAGTACGAGAATTTGAATCCCCTCCCAATTGGCTTCTGCACAAAATAAATAAAATGCCCGAGGCAGAAGTTTAGATATATCCTTCTTCTCTCGATATGTGCTAACATTTGCTCTTAAAACCCATTTCTGGAATGCACAACGAGCGCGCTAGGGACCCGAGTTTCAGGGCAATTTTGAAGGCTTGCTTTGTTTTTGTTTATGTCTTAACCAACCGAGCATGGAATTCCCTTTGTCTGCAACCACAAATTGCTTTGTATCTAGGTGTCAATGAAAAGTAGCGAGTTCTATTGTAACATTATCTGTCCTTGTTCAGTAAAGATAGTAGTTTGATTTCTTTGGTTCCTTGTGATTCGGATTACGAAAACGACAGCCAAGGAGGATATAAAGCCTATCCCATGATGCAATTTCGTCCGCAGAATTAAATCGTGATGGCACGCGAAAGAAATTTGACGAAAAGATCGACCAAAGATTTTATCACTTCTTCGTGTAAATCCTATGTAGAAAAATAGGAATTGTCCTTATCTCTTTTTAACTCTACTGCTTTCTAACAAAGTTGATAAGATGTGAGGATAATCTTGTTTTCAAATCTTCCTTCAACGGAAAAGTGTGCGTGGCTGTTGTAAACGTAAAAAACGCCAAAAGCACTGGTCAGCTTTCCGACTTTTTAACAGCTCAGGCAAAGGCCTTGTAGGAGCTGAAATATCTGGGGATGAGACCCGAAACCTTGTTTCTTTCAATGAACCGAGAAGTCCCACGAAGTCCCCATGATTCATAAAGTTACAGTGACTTAAAATTTCTCAAAGTTATGGCCTAAGTACTGTAACCTACCGTCCCATTCAAATCGCAATTCAAATAATAAACAGCGAATAGCCTTCAGGTCTGATGATGTGTATGTAAAGAGAGAATCTTTGTCTATGTAATGCAAGTAAATCTCTGGGTTCATCTCCAGGTATGGACACTTTACTCCTTCGATTGCTTCCATGTTTTCGTTCGACGATGTAGTTATTTTGTTTAGACCTGTTGTTCTCTGTCTCACATTCATGTGTTCATGTGTCATGTCAACTGTCAACTGATTGTTTTGCCACGCGCGCGCGTTGTATATATCAAAAGTCCCAGGTGCATTGTGGGATACGCTTTACATCCTCCTTGAACAACAGCTGTGTAATTTGATACAGATTACATCGGTCGGCCTTTTACCTTTTACTAGACTTACCCCATAAGTCTATTTCGTCAAAAAAAAATTGAAGGGAAAAGTGAATACTTTCCGCCAGACTTATTACAGTTGACAAAGCAAACTTGGGGCAAGTCTACCTTTTTACAGTCGATGCGCAGGATTTGAAAAACCGCGAGTTCAAGCCGTAGCCAATGAGATAACAGCTTTCACATAACAAAAGTTTCTCTACTGTAACAATAGCAGGTCGACCGCAATGATGATGTAATCTGTATCATCTGTTGTTTTCATAATCCGGATCACAGGGAACCAAAGAAACCAAAACTACAGTCTTCAATGACACTCCTGGACCCCCTGTGCGTTTTGAAGTTCATATCTTTTCTTAATTTATGAGTCTCAAGTGTTGTGTATTTTGCCTTCCAGGCTCTCAATCCATCGAAGTCAAAGAGACTATTGGCAAGTTTAGGATATCATTACACAACTGCAAGTGTTGTCAAATCAGAAGTAAGACTTCTAAAGACACTAGGATTCCGATTGGTTGTGACGACACCACTTACATTTTTAGAAACACTCTTGGAAGTATTAGGTGAGTAAAAACTGTAACATCTTAAAGTCTGTCTCAAATAAGATGTCACGAGAGATTAGCGATAACACAAAATTACTGTTGCAAAACACTTGAATAGTTTTTATTCGCGGGCATTTTCACGCGACATGTAATTTGAGACATACTGTGGTTTGTATCTCAACTTCAAACAAAATAAGTAATACCCCTTTCACACCGACAGAGTTAATCCAGCCTTGTCTAAATCAGGTTAGATTTCAACCAATCAAATGGCTTCGATTTGTTGGATTGACCAATTAAAGTGCAACATTTAATAATCTGGTCTAGCTTAAACCGGTTTATTTGTCGGTGTGACTGGGGTATATTTCATGGTTTTCGAAGCTGTCTTCTACCTTAGCACGACAGGAACAATCTTCAACAAAAGGACAAAATTTAGATAACAATAGCGCCTGTTGCTTTGTGTTCCCAAATGCATTAGAGATTATAAACAAAGGGATTTCTATGGCCCATTTGTAAAGTTGCAAATATAAATAATACGAGCAGTATGAAATACCCTGAGTTCTAAGTAGCTTACTCACTGGTGCTGCAAGTAAACGGAATCGTTGAGAAAAGATGAAAAATAGGAGAACGAATCTGAACATCAGCAGCTACAATTTGCCCACCCTGGGTACCAGAGCCGCAAAATTTAGGAAAGGACGATTGAGAAAAGGAAAAGAGGGAGGAGCCTAACTAACCCTAACCTTTTTTCTTCTTTTCCTTTTCATTATTTTTTATTTTTGTTGGCTCTGGTATCCAGGGTACGATTTGATGTATCGCCGGACAAATCCTAGAAAATTAACAGTAGGCAGTGCAATTTCTTGCATTTATATATGTAATTCATGTGTACTTCATTACATATGTAATTCAGGTTTATTATTATCCTTTCTAGTCATTAAAACTCACATCTCCTCTAAACAACCACTTTGCCACACGCAGTAGGGATGAGTTAGCTACCTTGATAAAAATTCCTTTGTTTAAAATTCACATCGCTTCACGAATGGAAAACAAAAGATGCTTTTGTTGTGAAGTCTTCCCTTGTTCACTCTTCTCCAAATTCCAAATTCCTTTTCTACCTTGTTATTTCAGGTTCGAATTGTCCAGCAATGAACGTGAAGCTTATGCATGATATAGGAATGAAATTGTTGGATGTATATTACTTGCGAAGAGGAAAGATACTTGTGAAGCTTTGTAGATCAGCAACAGCCGTTGTTAGAAATCATGATATATCAATCCTTGGAACAGATCATTTATATCTTGCAACGGCAATCATATCAGCAGGATCTCATATATTGAACAGCAATTCTAGCAGCATGGTAAGTTATCACAGTACATTTTCTTCCTGATTGTTGTGTGCGAGGGGCAGATCACTCCAAAAATCTCGTACACCTTCGAAAAAAATCTCAAAAAATCTTCAAAAATCCTAAAAATCTTTAAAATCTTCCACATTTTGCGAAAATCTCCAAAAATCTTAGAAATCTTAGAAAAATCCTAAAAAATCTCAAAAAATCTTAGAAATCCCAGAAAAATCCCAAAAATCTCTCTGGATAAATCATCAAAAATTGTAAGGAAAACTTAAAAAAGGTGGCAAACGCTTGCAAAGTGACTATGAGTGTCCATGAAATCGAAGGAAACACGAAAAACATCCTGCAAAACATTTTCTAACCTCTGACCTTGTCCACACTGTGTTCGATTGCGTCGTCAAGACAACAACCGTGGCAGGGAGTCGGCTAGAAAATACATGCGCACACGCGTTCGCGAGCTGGGGAGGTGTGATAGACTTATGAATTGTCATCCCTTGTTTCCCTGCGTTCTTTGATCTGCTGATATCACCTGGTAAGCATTGAAAAGCAAACTTTTAGTACAAAGAATGAGGTTTTCCTGGCCTACTAACTGCAAAATATATACCTTTCAAGCAGTAATCTTCCTCTGTAGAAACAAAACAGATCCATCGCAGCTACAAGAACACTAGGCCGTATCAACCGATTTTTGTATGCAACAACAACAACTATCTAAATAGCGCCTCCCTATCGGTTGAACGCTAAACTCTAGCAATTGAATTGGTGAATACGGAACCATTGGCCACTCTACGCGGGCCTAAAGAGGGCCCACTTTTTAAGATTAATATTATGAGTCCCTATTGACCAAGTGATATCAGCAAATCAAAGAACGCAGGGAAACAAACCAGAGTATGAAACAAAGGACAAAAAGTCGTAAGTCTAGAGGTGTGATAGGCAGGGAAAATAGGCTAACCATCCAAGCAAGTGCCTAACTCAAGTTTTTTGTTGTTAGAATAGGCGATTAGGATTAATTTGAGACATTTAAGATAATGCGCCATTTTTGAAAAGTTTCGAATTCATGTGAATGTCTGTAAATACTTCAATAACTGTTGACGCGTTATATTAACTTGGGATTTTCTCCCGATTTGCATAGTCGAAAAGAGCGTTTGAAGAGCTTGCGAATGATGTATTGTTTTTTCATTTTTGTGAAATTCGAAAAAGTATTCCATGACGTCATAGATGACATGACGTCACAATTGACTAATTTTCAAAACCATTTTAGCTGAAATCTCCCCATTATTTGTACTAAATCAAGCATGTAGATTCCGAATCTGCAGTCAAAAAACACCTATAATTCATAGGTCTGTCAGTTTGGGCTTTGGGCATTTTCTCTTTATTTTGTCTCATTTCGAACACAGTAGAGAAAATGACCAGGCAAAAATTAAAAATCTTTTTTAGAAATATTTACAAACAAGACAAGAAGTTTTTACCCCGCCCAGACTACCTGTCTCTTGAATATCATGTTTCGAGCATTTACAACAAAGCGTTGATGGAAAGTTCATTCTCTTTCTCAATTCGAGAGGACGTTTTGAAGAAAGTCCAGCCTCGCAGGCATAGAAGACTGTCTTTTGACCTGAACAGAAGTCGCATTTGTCAGAATCACATGAATCCGATTCACCAATTTTTTCATGAGAACTTGTCGCTGAAATTTGTGGCAGAGTTTCTTAAGTTTTTGGCACAATTATAGTAGTAGTTACTTGCAGAGTTTCTTAATCATTCATAAAACTGAATATTACAATTTATCGTAATTCACTGAGGACCACCTTTTGAACCAAGAATTACAAAAATGAACCAGTTTATGAATAAAAGTTGTACTTTTTAGTAATATTTGGGCTAGTAGCGTACTTTCTGTTAGATTCATTGTGCAAGTCATGACAAGAATTGATTGCTTCAAGTAGAGTTTCTTGACCCTATTTTAACCGGGTAAAAAAAAGTGATTTTCTACCGGGGGGGCGTTTTTCGCCCCCCCTGTTTTTCTCCGCAAGTATAACAGCTATGACAATGAAACTTGCACTGTGTCATAATTAAATAAAGGAGAATCTAAAAATAGCACCAATCAATCAATAGTCACGTGATTGGTTGCTAGGCAACCAAAAACAATGCAAATTTTGAGGAAATTGAGCTATTTGCAGAAAAGGGCCCATTATTAGCAAATAGCGAGATAAAATTCGCAAAAAACCATCCAAATACCTGCTTGATATCATTAATTTGTAGTTTCATATGGTTTCGTACGGATATTTGTGGTTTCTAATAAATTAACTAATTAAATAATGAAAATTTGATTCAATGCAAAGTTGTTAGCTCAATAATTATGATTTAAAACCATTAATTTCGCATATTATTGGTGACATCAAGTACCTTCATCGATATTTGAGGTAATTCCATCAGTTTTGCATGAAAAATTACTCATTCATTAGGAATATGGATTGGTGGCGTCATAGAAATAATAAACTGCTGATGTCAGCAAATATAAATAATTTATATATCAAACGAAAAGTACTCATCGAGACGAATCGAATGGTATATATATTTTTGAGATTTAGTAACAAAGGAATAAATTAGAGCCGTTTTTAAGAATTTCTTTGTGACCACTCTCCAAATATGGGCATGTGGTGGTCACGTGGTCAAACAATAGGTATTGAAATTTCTATTTTCTGATTGCCAACTAAATTCTAGGAAAAGTGAAGGAGTTTCAGCATTGTAGGTGACATCGTTTGGGAGCTATTAAAAAAATCCGATAGGGGGCGAAAAACGCCCCCCCCCCCCCCGGTTAAAATAGTGTTAATTGATTTGGAAGAGTCTACTACAGTTTTTTATAAGCGGTTTCTTTGAAACAATGAATGCATTTGGTAAGGAGGGTAAACTTTAGAAATAAACCTTCAAGGTTAACATTGTATAACTCAACTCAGACTTGCGTAAATCCCACTTTCCAATCAGTGGAATGTTCCGAGCGGACGGAAATTCTTTTGTTTACAAGAGAAAATGTCGCTTTGCAAGCGAATAGAAATTTAGGGTTGAAGGTCGGTATCATGCTACACTACTCAGAGTACTTTATCTTTTTTCTCCGTGTCAACAATAGCTGAGCCAAGGACGGGAGAAATCCCCACTTTTACTCCGCAATGGAAAATACAACTCTTCAGCCATGTTTCCAAAGATTTATGAAGGACATTGAGGAAAGGAAGGGTCGGCGAGATTGATCGCACACATTTCGGTATAATTTTAAAAAGCTAGCAAATGTACGGTATCAAAATCTTCAAATTTTTGAAGTTACTGGTTTTAAAAATCTTTGAGAAAGCCTAAACAATCTCAAAAATCTTGCAAAATCTCAAAAAATCTTTGAAAATCGCCAGAAGTCTCAAAAATCTTTCAAAATCTTTAAAATCTTTAAAATCTTACGAAATCTTTAAAAAATCTCAAAAATCCCAAAAATCCTTCAAAAATTCAAGAGATTTTAAAATCCCAAAATCTCGTACGCTATTTTTGGAGTGACTGGCCCCTCGGTTGTGTGTGTCAATAACAAGTCTTGTCGCCTGATGCAAGGTACCACCTTTATCGCAGGTCGTTATATTTACATACAAGTTATTAAGCCTATGTTTTCCTCATTGTCCTTTGAATAATGCGATTTTGGCCAGGACCGTCGAGAGGGGGTGGTAGCCAGGGTAGTTACCAGGGGGCCCGGGGCATCTGGGGGCCCGCAAGAAGTAAGTTATGTATGTTTTGTTTGTTGTAGTTTTCTTTCAGTAAAGTTTTCAGGCCCGCGGGCCCACTGAGATTCTAAATAAAATCTAAAAGCAGCGTTTTACCAGTGGATAGGAGGGCGTGGCCCAAGGAAAAATGGGCGTGGTCCAAACATTTTCCGGCGCCCCCCTATCCTGCCCTGACCCTGGGGCCCCGCTCCTCTCTCGACGGCCCTGATTTTGGCTCCAGTAATAAAGGAAGTAAGGCTTGATTTAAATCTTCATTTTCTCATGTCCAAATAAGGTGCATCGTTCGAATAAGAACGGCGCGGCGCCTCAAATGCAAATTCACCTCTGTTCCGTTAGATTGCTACCCGTTTGAACTTCGTTTTTCTTTAGTCTTAATCATCTGCACTTTTAAAGAAAGGATTTACTACACATACTTAAATCAGAGATTGATATTCTGTTTCATTTTCGTAGGTTCTAAATCAGATGTTGCAGATAACTCAAATCCCAGAAGTTGATATCACAGAATTTGCAAACATAATTGTCGAAGAAGCAATTGGTGACGGAGTGCAGCACCTATAGTAAGACTTTTTTGTGGTGAATAACTTTGTGGTTCTATCATCTAGATTGAAGAAATAGCTATTTAAAATGACTGCGGAAATTCTAATTGTCAAATAAAGGTCATTAAGGAGGGAAGCTCTTGTTTCCTTTTTTCGAGACTCTAGCGGCCCTGGTGCCTCTGCTCTGCTTAGCTTCAAGTAATGGCACAACATGAAATCAAGTAACAGAGCAAGATCGACCAGCGACATAGTTAACTTTTCCCTTTGCAACGCTTTAGCAAACAAGATGGAGAAAATACGAACAGTTATTTATGTCCCTCAATGCTGTGTGAAATTCTAGGGCAGAGTAATATAATGGCCATCAATTAAGAATAAAACATCATTGTGTTTTAAGAGCATACGCAAAGTATTGATTTTATTACTGTGATTTATCATGAGAAATAGAGATAAAAGTTATCTTCTCTTTTGTCTCATATCTTCCCATATGACTGAAACTGCTTCAAGGCATATATTTTTGGCCATCGTCAGACCTTTCGAATACCCCTATTTTTACATAAAAAGGCTATAAGCTTCGTTTTTTCGGTAAAATAGCCCGATTATGAAAATTCCTATTTTTGGAAAAAAGGAAGGCTGTACACTTTGCTTTTTTCCAAAAATAAGCCCTTTTTGGACATACCGATGATTTTTGGCAAAAAAGTAAGGCTATACACTTTGTTTTTCCAAAAATAGGCCCTTTTTGGAAATACTGATTTTTGGCAAAAAGTAAGAAGGCTATACCCTTTGCTTTTTTCCAAAAAATAGGCCCTTTTTGGAGATATCGATTTTTGGCAAAAAGTAAGGCTATACCCTTTGCTTTTTTCCAAAAATAGGCCCTTTTTGGAGATATCAATGTTTGGAAAAACGTACCGCTATACCCTTTGCTTTTTTCCAAAAATAGGCCCTTTTTGGAAATACTGATTTTTGGCACAATAGTAAGGCTATACCCTTTGCTTTTTTCCAAAAATAGGCCCTTTTGGAGATATCAATGTTTGGCAAAACGTACCTCTATACCCTTTGCTTTTTTCCAAAAATAGGCCCTTTTTGGAAATACTGATTTTTGGCACAATAGTAAGGCTATACCCTTTGCTTTTTTCCAAAAATAGGCCCTTTTTGGAAATACTGATTTTTGGCACAATTGTAAGGCTATACCCTTTGCTTTTTTCGAAAAATAGGCCCTTTTTGGAAATACTGATTTTTGGCAAAAAGGTAAGGCTATACCCTTTGCTTTTCTCCAAAAATAGGCCCTTTCTAGAAATACTGATTTTTGGCAAAAAAGTAAGGATATACCCTTCGCTTTTTTCCAAAAATAGGCCCTTTCTAGAAATACTGATTTTTGGCAAAAAGGTAAGGCTATACCCTTTGCTTTTTTCAAAAAAATAGGCCCTTTTTGGAAATACTTATTTTTGGCCTAAAAGTAAGGCTATACCCATAGGCGTAGGAGATAGGGGGCAAAGGGGGGCTGCAGCCCCCCCAACGTCAGAAAAATTTGCAAAAATCAGCCATAATCGGGCGGAAATCCGCCTCAAGTCGGGCAAAATTTTCTCAAACAATGGATTTTTTGTCGGGCAGCCCCCCCAAATTTTATCTTCCCCTACGCCGATGGCTATACCCTTTGCTCTTTACGAAAATAGGCCCTTTTTGGAAATACTGATATTTGGCAAATAAGGTAAGGCTATACCCTTTGCTTTTTTCCAAAAATAGGCCCTTTTTGGAAATACTGATTTTTGGCATAAAAGTAAGGCTATACCCTTTGCTTTTTACAAAAATAGGCCCTTTTTGGAAATACTGATATTTGGCAAATAAGGTAAGGCTATACCCTTTGCTTTTTTCCAAAAATAGGCCCTTTCTAGAAATACTGATTTTTGGCACAATAGTAAGGCTATTGTGCCAAAAATCAGTATTTCCAAAAAGGGCCTATTTTTGTAAAAAGCAAAGGGTATAGCCTTACTTTTTTGCCAAATATCAGTATTTCCAAAAAGGGCCTATTTTTGTAAAAAGCAAAGGGTATAGCCTTACTTTTTTGCCAAAAATCAGTATTTCCAAAAAGGGCCTATTTTTTGAAAAAAGCAAAGGGTATAGCCTTACCTTTTTGCCAGAAATCAGTATTTCCAAAAAGGGCCAATTTTTGTAAAAAGCAAAGGGTATAGCCTTACTTTTTTGCCAAAAATCAGTATTTCCAAAAAGGGCCTATTTTTGGAAAAAAGCAAAGGGTATAGCCTTACCTTTTTGCAAAAAATCAGTATTTCCAAAAAGGGCCCATTTTTGGAAAAAAGCAAAGGGTATAGCCTTACCTTTTTGCCAAAAATCAGTATTTCCAAAAAGGGAATATTTTTGGAGAAAAGCAAAGGGTATAGCCTTACATTTTGCCAAAAATTAGTATTTCCAAAAAAGGGCCTATTTTTGGAAAAAAGCAAAGGGTATAGCCTTACTTTTTTGCCAAAAATCAGTATTTCCAAAAAGGGCCTATTTTTGGAAAAAAGCAAAGGGTATAGTAAGGCTATACCCTTTGCTTTTTTCCAAAAATAGGCCCTTTTTTGAAATACTGATTTTTGGCACAATTGTAAGGCTATACCCTTTGCTTTTTTCGAAAAATAGGCCCTTTTTGGAAATACTGATTTTTGGCACAATTGTAAGGCTATACCCTTTGCTTTTTTCGAAAAATAGGCCCTTTTTGGAAATACTGATTTTTGGCAAAAAGGTAAGGCTATACCCTTTGCTTTTCTCCAAAAATAGGCCCTTTCTAGAAATACTGATTTTTGGCAAAAAAGTAAGGCTATACCCTTTGCTTTTTTCCAAAAATAGGCCCTTTTTGGAAATACTGATTTTTGGCACAATTGTAAGGCTATACCCTTTGCTTTTTTCGAAAAATAGGCCCTTTTTGGAAATACTGATTTTTGGCAAAAAGGTAAGGCTATACCCTTTGCTTTTCTCCAAAAATAGACCCTTTCTAGAAATACTGATTTTTGGCAAAAAAGTAAGGATATACCCTTCGCTTTTTTCCAAAAATAGGCCCTTTCTAGAAATACTGATTTTTGGCAAAAAGGTAAGGCTATACCCTTTGCTTTTTTCAAAAAAATAGGCCCTTTTTGGAAATACTTATTTTTGGCCTAAAAGTAAGGCTATACCCTTTGCTTTTTACAAAAATAGGCCCTTTTTGGAAATACTGATATTTGGCAAAAAGGTAAGGCTATACCCTTTGCTTTTTTCCAAAAATAGGCCCTTTTTGGAAATACTGATTTTTGGCAAAAAAGTAAGGCTATACCCTTTGCTTTTTTCAAAAATAGGCCCTTTTTGGAAATACTGATTTTTGGCCTAAAAGTAAGGCTATACCCTTTGCTTTTTACAAAAATAGGCCCTTTTTGGAAATACTGATTTTTGGCAAAAAAGTAAGGATATACCCTTCGCTTTTCACAAAAATAGGCCCTTTTTGGAAATACTGATTTTTGGCAAAAAGGTAAGGCTATACCCTTTGCTTTTTTCAAAAAATAGGCCCTTTTTGGAAATACTTATTTTTGGCCTAAAAGTAAGGCTATACCCTTGGCTCTTTACAAAAATAGGCCCTTTTTGGAAATACTGATTTTTGGCACAATTGTAAGGCTATACCCTTTGCTTGTTTTGGAAAAATAGGCCCTTTTTGGAAATACTGATTTTTGGCAAAAAGGTAAGGCTATACCCTTTGCTTTTCTCCAAAAATATTCCCTTTTTGGAAATACTGATTTTTGGCAAAAAGGTAAGGCTATACCCTTTGCTTTTTTCCAAAAATAGGCCCTTTCTAGAAATACTGATTTTTGGCACAATAGTAAGGCTATACCCTTTGCTTTTTTCAAAAATAGGCCCTTTTTGGAAATACTGATTTTTGGCAAAAAAGTAAGGCTATACCCTTTTCTTTTTACAAAAATAGGCCCTTTTTGGAAATACTGATTTTTGGCAAAAAAGTAAGGCTATACCCCTTGCTTTTTTCCAAAAATAGGCCCTTTTTGGAAATACTGATTTTTGGCAAAAAGGTAAGGCTATACCCTTTGCTTTTTTCCAAAAATAGGCCCTTTTTGGAAATACTGATTTTTGGCAAAAAGGTAAGGCTATACCCTTTGCTTTTTCCAAAAATAGGCCCTTTTTGGAAATACTGATTTTTCGCAAAAAGGAAGGCTATACCCTTTGCTTTTTACAAAAATAGGCCCTTTTTGGACATACTGATTTTTGGCAAAAAGGTAAGGCTATATCCTTTGATTTTTTCCAAAAATAGGCCCTTTTTGGAAATACTGATTTTTGGCAAAAAAGTAAGGCTATACCCTTTGCTTTTTACAAAAATAGGCCCTTTTTGGAAATACTGATTTTTGGCAAAAAGGTAAGGCTATACCCTTTGCTTTTTTCCAAAAATAGGCCCTTTTTGGAAATACTGATTTTTGGCAAAAAAGTAAGGCTATACCCTTTGCTTTTTACAAAAAATAGGCCCTTTTTGGAAATACTGATATTTGGCAAAAAAGGTAAGGCTATACCCTTTGCTTTTTTCCAAAAATAGGCCCTTTCTAGAAATACTGATTTTTGGCAAAAAAGTAAGGATATACCCTTTGCTTTTTTCCAAAAATAGGCCCTTTCTAGAAATACTGATTGTTGGCAAAAAGGTAAGGCCATACCCTTTGCTTTTTTCCAAAAATAGGCCCTTTTTGGAAATACTGATTTTTGGCAAAAAGGTAAGGCTATACCCTTTGCTTTTTTCCAAAAATAGGCCTTTTTGGAAATACTGATTTTTGGCAAAAAGGTAAGGCTATACCCTTTGCTTTTTTCCAAAAATAGGCCCTTTCTAGAAATACTGATTTTTGGCAAAAAGGTAAGGCCATACCCTTTGCTTTTTTCCAAAAATAGGCCCTTTTTGGAAATACTGATTTTTGGCAAAAAGGTAAGGCTATACCCTTTGCTTTTTTCAAAAAATAGGCCCTTTTTGGAAATACTGATTTTTGGCAAAAAAGTAAGGCTATACCCTTTGCTTTTTACAAAAATAGGCCCTTTTTGGAAATACTGATTTTTGGCAAAAAGGTAAGGCTATACCCTTTGCTTTTTTCAAAAAATAGGCCCTTTTTGGAAATACTGATTTTTGGCAAAAAAGTAAGGATATACCCTTTGCTTTTTTCCAAAAATAGGCCCTTTCTAGAAATACTGATTGTTGGCAAAAAGGCAAGGCCATACCCTTTGCTTTTTTACAAAAATAGGCCCTTTTTGGAAATACTGATTTTTGGCAAAAAAGTAAGGCTATACCCTTTGCTTTTTTCCAAAAATAGGCCCTTTTTGGAAATACTGATTTTTGGCAAAAAGTAAGGCTATACCCTTTGCTTTTTTCCAAAAATAGGCCCTTTTTGGAAATACTGATTTTTGGCAAAAAGTAAGGCTATACCATTTGCTTTTTTCCAAAAATAGGCCCTTTTTGGAGATATCAATTTTTGGCAAAAAGTAACGCTATACCCTTTGCTTTTTTCCAAAAATAGGCCCTTTTAGAATTAGATCAAAGCAATCTATGGGCTTATTTTCTTGCTTACAAATTGTATTCGTTTGAAAGTGGTTATTTTTAATAAAAAAGTGTGGGCACTGCCTTGTTCTTCGATTAAAAATGAGCACTTTGACCGAAGCTGATTTTAGCGGAAAATTTAAACATATTTCCCCAAACTTTTTCTTCACAAATGAGCACTGCTGATCAAATCAATTTTAGAAAAAGTAAAGTCCGATGGAATAAAATGATGACGAAGAAACACATTGCAAGAATGCAGATAAAAATATGAAGGAAATAGACATGTACTTTTAGAAAAGTTATGATTGTACAAATTGTTTTAATCAAGATACCATTAAGATTTATAACGTTTGAAGTGTTTGTAAGTTCATATTTATTACCATTCACCATGACAGTTCATTCATTCCTTTTTGGTGAAATCTGCTGATGAAACCTAGAAGTAATAAGATCATGGATAATAATGTTCTCTTAAGTGATATATGAGAATTGAGTTGATACCTTGGGGGGGTTAGCTCAAGTCTTGAGATAACGGGCCCAATTTTAGGAGAAGACCCATGGTTTAGGATTTTCAGTCAATTTCCATACCCATTTTAATTTCTAAGGATGTTTGAGAAAAAAAGCCTGTTGAACACGGCAGAAATAGAGTTGCATTTCACTTTAAACGTAAAATTATGAAAATTAATTTGGTAACAACCAAGTTTCAGGACTAAAATGAAAACATGATGAAAATGAAAAAAGTCAACAATCTTTTTGTTACCCGTTTCTAGTGGAACAGTTACATTTTAAGATCATATTTAGAGATTTTTGAGGTTCTGAACCCGTCCTTATGTGCTCTGAGGTACACATGGCTCAAAATATGGAAGTTGACCCCCCCCAGGTAAAAATGCTTATTTTCAGCTCAGCTGAAATGAAAAGATTTGTTCCCTGCTACATACGTTACACTTGCTATACAGCTGCATGCAAGAAAGGGTATAAACACTGGAGAAGAATGTACCAGGTAAGCCAGAAAAAAGTTCCCCTTTTTGAAAACTCATAGCATCAAGAGTACTGAATGGATTGGAATTAATCAATATTTGCTTGACAGCCAAAAGATTGAAGTATTTTTGTGATTTTTCTCACCTTGTTATGAGCACTGGAAAAATTGATAAATTCAAGTTTACAAAAACTTGATGGTTGCAAAATGACTGAAAAAGGCCTAAAATGCTTGATCAAATCATAAAGGACTCTTCGCTTGCAACAACAGAGAAAATGCAATTTCTCATGGGTGAGAGATATCGTCTGCACAGCTATTGCCATGGGATTGAAAATTTTTTGAAAATCTGTCTGACAACTCTTGAGAGAGGTGAAACGCCTGTGCGTATTGTTCTGTGTGAGGAGCGTCCTAATTATTTGATCAAGTTTTTTTAGGCCCTTTTCAGTCATTTTGCAACCATGAAATTTTTGTAAAGTTGAATTTACCCATATTTATAGTTCTCGTAAGAAGACGAGAAAAATCACAAAAACTACTTCGATCCTTTGGCTTTAGCTAGAATTTGAATCATTTAAATCTGTGAAGTACTTGTGGTGCTACGAATTTTTGAAAGTGGGAACTTTTTTCTGGCTCACACGGTATATTTATAGTGCTCATAAGAAGACGAGAAAAATCACAAAACTACTTCGATCCTTTGGCTTTAACTAGAATTTGAATCATTTAAATCTGTGAAATACTTGTGGTGCTACGAATTTTTGAAAGTGGGAACTTTTTTCTGGCTCACACGGTATATTTATAGTGCTCATAAGAAGACGAGAAAAATCACAAAAACTACTTCGATCCTTTGGCTTTAACTAGAATTTGAATCATTTAAATCTGTGAAGTACTTGTGGTGCTACGAATTTTTGAAAGTGGGAACTTTTTTCTGGCTCACACGGTATATTTATAGTGCTCATAAGAAGACGAGAAAAATCACAAAACTACTTCGATCCTTTGGCTTTAACTAGAATTTGAATCATTTAAATCTGTGAAATACTCGTGGTGCTACGAATTTTTGAAAGTGGGAACTTTTTTCTGGCTCACACGGTATATTTATAGTGCTCATAAGAAGACGAGAAAAATCACAAAACTACTTCGATCCTTTGGCTTTAACTAGAATTTGAATGATTTAAATCTGTGAAGTACTTGTGGTGCTACGAATTTTTGAAAGTGGGAACTTTTTTCTGGCTCACACGGTATATTTATAGTGCTCATAAGAAGACGAGAAAAATCACAAAACTACTTCGATCCTTTGGCTTTAACTAGAATTTGAATGATTTAAATCTGTGAAATACTTGTGGTGCTACGAATTTTTGAAAGTGGGAACTTTTTTCTGGCTCACACGGTATATTTATAGTGCTCATAAGAAGACGAAAAAAATCACAAAACTACTTTGATCCTTTGGCTTTAACTAGAATTTGAATCATTTAAATCTGTGAAATACTTGTGGTGCTACGAATTTTTGAAAGTGGGAACTTTTTTCTGGCTCACACGGTATATTTATAGTGCTCATAAGAAGACGAGAAAAATCACAAAACTACTTCGATCCTTTGGCTTTAACTAGAATTTGAATGATTTAAATCTGTGAAATACTTGTGGTGCTACGAATTTTTGAAAGTGGGAACTTTTTTCTGGCTCACACGGTATATTTATAGTGCTCATAAGAAGACGAGAAAAATCACAAAACTACTTTGATCCTTTGGCTTTAACTAGAATTTGAATGATTTAAATCTGTGAAGTACTTGTGGTGCTACGAATTTTTGAAAGTGGGAACTTTTTTCTGGCTCACACGGTATATTTATAGTGCTCATAAGAAGACGAGAAAAATCACAAAACTACTTCGATCCTTTGGCTTTAACTAGAATTTGAATGATTTAAATCTGTGAAATACTTGTGGTGCTACGAATTTTTGAAAGTGGGAACTTTTTCTGGCTCACACAGTATATTTATAGTGCTCATAAGAAGACGAGAAAAATCACAAAACTACTTCGATCCTTTGGCTTTAACTAGAATTTGAATCATTTAAATCTGTGAAGTACTTGTGGTGCTACGAATTTTTGAAAGTGGGAACTTTTTTCTGGCTCACACGGTATATTTATAGTGCTCATAAGAAGACGAGAAAAATCACAAAACTACTTCGATCCTTTGGCTTTAACTAGAATTTGAATCATTTAAATCTGTGAAGTACTTGTGGTGCTACGAATTTTTGAAAGTGGGAACTTTTTTCTGGCTCACACGGTATATTTATAGTGCTCATAAGAAGACGAGAAAAATCACAAAACTACTTCGATCCTTTGGCTTTAACTAGAATTTGAATGATTTAAATCTGTGAAGTACTTGTGGTGCTACGAATTTTTGAAAGTGGGAACTTTTTCTGGCTCACACAGTATATTTATAGTGCTCATAAGAAGACGAGAAAAATCACAAAACTACTTCGATCCTTTGGCTTTAACTAGAATTTGAATGATTTAAATCTGTGAAGTACTTGTGGTGCTACGAATTTTTGAAAGTGGGAACTTTTTCTGGCTCACACAGTATATTTATAGTGCTCATAAGAAGACGAGAAAAATCACAAAACTACTTCGATCCTTTGGCTTTAACTAGAATTTGAATCATTTAAATCTGTGAAGTACTTGTGGTGCTACGAATTTTTGAAAGTGGGAACTTTTTTCTGGCTCACACGGTATATTTATAGTGCTCATAAGAAGACGAGAAAAATCACAAAACTACTTCGATCCTTTGGCTTTAACTAGAATTTGAATCATTTAAATCTGTGAAATACTTGTGGTGCTACGAATTTTTGAAAGTGGGAACTTTTTTCTGGCTCACACAGTATATTTATAGTGCTCATAAGAAGACGAGAAAAATCACAAAACTACTTCGATCCTTTGGCTTTAACTAGAATTTGAATGATTTAAATCTGTGAAGTACTTGTGGTGCTACGAATTTTTGAAAGTGGGAACTTTTTTCTGGCTCACACGGTATATTTATAGTGCTCATAAGAAGACGAGAAAAATCACAAAACTACTTCGATCCTTTGGCTTTAACTAGAATTTGAATCATTTAAATCTGTGAAGTACTTGTGGTGCTACGAATTTTTGAAAGTGGGAACTTTTTTCTGGCTCACACGGTATATTTATAGTGCTCATAAGAAGACGAGAAAAATCACAAAACTACTTCGATCCTTTGGCTTTAACTAGAATTTGAATCATTTAAATCTGTGAAGTACTTGTGGTGCTACGAATTTTTGATAGTGGGAACTTTTTTCTGGCTCACACGGTATATTTATAGTGCTCATAAGAAGACGAGAAAAATCACAAAACTACTTCGATCCTTTGGCTTTAACTAGAATTTGAATCATTTAAATCTGTGAAATACTTGTGGTGCTACGAATTTTTGAAAGTGGGAACTTTTTTCTGGCTCACACGGTATATTTATAGTGCTCATAAGAAGACGAGAAAAATCACAAAACTACTTTGATCCTTTGGCTTTAACTAGAATTTGAATCATTTAAATCTGTGAAATACTTGTGGTGCTACGAATTTTTGAAAGTGGGAACTTTTTTCTGGCTCACACGGTATATTTATAGTGCTCATAAGAAGACGAGAAAAATCACAAAACTACTTCGATCCTTTGGCTTTAACTAGAATTTGAATCATTTAAATCTGTGAAATACTTGTGGTGCTACGAATTTTTGAAAGTGGGAACTTTTTTCTGGCTCACACAGTATATTTATAGTGCTCATAAGAAGACGAGAAAAATCACAAAACTACTTCGATCCTTTGGCTTTAACTAGAATTTGAATGATTTAAATCTGTGAAATACTTGTGGTGCTACGAATTTTTGAAAGTGGGAACTTTTTTCTGGCTCACACAGTATATTTATAGTGCTCATAAGAAAACGAGAAAAATCACAAAACTACTTCGATCCTTTGGCTTTAACTAGAATTTGAATCATTTAAATCTGTGAAGTACTTGTGGTGCTACGAATTTTTGAAAGTGGGAACTTTTTCTGGCTCACACAGTATATTTATAGTGCTCATAAGAAGACGAGAAAAATCACAAAACTACTTCGATCCTTTGGCTTTAACTAGAATTTGAATCATTTAAATCTGTGAAATACTTGTGGTGCTACGAATTTTTGAAAGTGGGAACTTTTTTCTGGCTCACACGGTATATTTATAGTGCTCATAAGAAGACGAGAAAAATCACAAAACTACTTCGATCCTTTGGCTTTAACTAGAATTTGAATCATTTAAATCTGTGAAGTACTTGTGGTGCTACGAATTTTTGAAAGTGGGAACTTTTTCTGGCTCACACGGTATATTTATAGTGCTCATAAGAAGACGAGAAAAATCACAAAACTACTTCGATCCTTTGGCTTTAACTAGAATTTGAATCATTTAAATCTGTGAAATACTTGTGGTGCTACGAATTTTTGAAAGTGGGAACTTTTTTCTGGCTCACACGGTATATTTATAGTGCTCATAAGAAGACGAGAAAAATCACAAAACTACTTCGATCCTTTGGCTTTAACTAGAATTTGAATCATTTAAATCTGTGAAGTACTTGTGGTGCTACGAATTTTTGAAAGTGGGAACTTTTTCTGGCTCACACGGTATATTTATAGTGCTCATAAGAAGACGAGAAAAATCACAAAACTACTTCGATCCTTTGGCTTTAACTAGAATTTGAATCATTTAAATCTGTGAAGTACTTGTGGTGCTACGAATTTTTGAAAGTGGGAACTTTTTCTGGCTCACACGGTATATTTATAGTGCTCATAAGAAGACGAGAAAAATCACAAAACTACTTCGATCCTTTGGCTTTAACTAGAATTTGAATCATTTAAATCTGTGAAATACTTGTGGTGCTACGAATTTTTGAAAGTGGGAACTTTTTTCTGGCTCACACGGTATATTTATAGTGCTCATAAGAAGACGAGAAAAATCACAAAACTACTTCGATCCTTTGGCTTTAACTAGAATTTGAATCATTTAAATCTGTGAAGTACTTGTGGTGCTACGAATTTTTGAAAGTGGGAACTTTTTTCTGGCTCACACGGTATATTTATAGTGCTCATAAGAAGACGAGAAAAATCACAAAACTACTTCGATCCTTTGGCTTTAACTAGAATTTGAATCATTTAAATCTGTGAAATACTTGTGGTGCTACGAATTTTTGAAAGTGGGAACTTTTTTCTGGCTCACACGGTATATTTATAGTGCTCATAAGAAGACGAGAAAAATCACAAAACTACTTCGATCCTTTGGCTTTAACTAGAATTTGAATCATTTAAATCTGTGAAGTACTTGTGGTGCTACGAATTTTTGAAAGTGGGAACTTTTTTCTGGCTCACACGGTATATTTATAGTGCTCATAAGAAGACGAGAAAAATCACAAAACTACTTCGATCCTTTGGCTTTAGCTAGAATTTGAATCATTTAAATCTGTGAAATACTTGTGGTGCTACGAATTTTTGAAAGTGGGAACTTTTTTCTGGCTCACACGGTATATTTATAGTGCTCATAAGAAGACGAGAAAAATCACAAAACTACTTCGATCCTTTGGCTTTAACTAGAATTTGAATGATTTAAATCTGTGAAATACTTGTGGTGCTACGAATTTTTGAAAGTGGGAACTTTTTTCTGGCTCACACGGTATATTTATAGTGCTCATAAGAAGACGAGAAAAATCACAAAACTACTTCGATCCTTTGGCTTTAACTAGAATTTGAATCATTTAAATCTGTGAAATACTTGTGGTGCTACGAATTTTTGAAAGTGGGAACTTTTTTCTGGCTCACACGGTATATTTATAGTGCTCATAAGAAGACGAGAAAAATCACAAAACTACTTCGATCCTTTGGCTTTAACTAGAATTTGAATGATTTAAATCTGTGAAGTACTTGTGGTGCTACGAATTTTTGAAAGTGGGAACTTTTTTCTGGCTCACACGGTATATTTATAGTGCTCATAAGAAGACGAGAAAAATCACAAAACTACTTTGATCCTTTGGCTTTAACTAGAATTTGAATGATTTAAATCTGTGAAGTACTTGTGGTGCTACGAATTTTTGAAAGTGGGAACTTTTTTCTGGCTCACACGGTATATTTATAGTGCTCATAAGAAGACGAGAAAAATCACAAAACTACTTCGATCCTTTGGCTTTAACTAGAATTTGAATGATTTAAATCTGTGAAATACTTGTGGTGCTACGAATTTTTGAAAGTGGGAACTTTTTTCTGGCTCACACAGTATATTTATAGTGCTCATAAGAAGACGAGAAAAATCACAAAACTACTTCGATCCTTTGGCTTTAACTAGAATTTGAATGATTTAAATCTGTGAAATACTTGTGGTGCTACGAATTTTTGAAAGTGGGAACTTTTTTCTGGCTCACACAGTATATTTATAGTGCTCATAAGAAGACGAGAAAAATCACAAAACTACTTCGATCCTTTGGCTTTAACTAGAATTTGAATGATTTAAATCTGTGAAGTACTTGTGGTGCTACGAATTTTTGAAAGTGGGAACTTTTTTCTGGCTCACACGGTATATTTATAGTGCTCATAAGAAGACGAGAAAAATCACAAAACTACTTCGATCCTTTGGCTTTAACTAGAATTTGAATGATTTAAATCTGTGAAATACTTGTGGTGCTACGAATTTTTGAAAGTGGGAACTTTTTTCTGGCTCACACGGTATATTTATAGTGCTCATAAGAAGACGAGAAAAATCACAAAACTACTTCGATCCTTTGGCTTTAACTAGAATTTGAATCATTTAAATCTGTGAAGTACTTGTGGTGCTACGAATTTTTGAAAGTGGGAACTTTTTCTGGCTCACACGGTATATTTATAGTGCTCATAAGAAGACGAGAAAAATCACAAAACTACTTCGATCCTTTGGCTTTAACTAGAATTTGAATCATTTAAATCTGTGAAGTACTTGTGGTGCTACGAATTTTTGAAAGTGGGAACTTTTTCTGGCTCACCCGCTATTGTGTCTTTAAAGAGTTGCTAGATATCTCCTATGGTGTTATCAAAGTCCTTAAAACTATTCTTTTGCCATTTGTTTTCAGTATGTTTCTAAGCACTGAAGTAACTTGCACATTCTACATTGAAACGGGACTTTTTGATAAACCTACAGAAATCACACTTGTGCTAGTTTATAACAGTTTTACAGAATTCAAAGGCTCAACAATGCAAGAATTAGGCTTCACAAAATAGCACATTAAAATCAATGGAAAGCATCTCACCATTTATAACTGATCATTGACCAGGAGCAGCTAATGATTTTTCCATGAACTTTCTTTTTACAAAGCACATCCACCACTATCGAAAGAAGAGAAAAATAATTCAAAATAATTCAAAATAATTGCAAATTCATCAGTGTAGGTACTTATGTCTTGCCCAATTCTTACCCCAACCACCCCCTGGGACATCCCTGGGTATTTGCTCAAAAACTAGCCTCCACCCCCAGGCAGTTGACAGTAAATTTTTACCAACACCGATACATTTGAAAACTCTGGGATTTTTTGTATTATACAGTTATTGAGAATAGGACATCTTCTCAGTGCTGTCTTCTCAGTGCTCGATCCTAGGCATTTGTTAAAATGTTCTCGGACCCCCCAGGTATTTGTGCAAACAATTTTCTGCTAAGTTGCCCAGGGGGGATGGTCAGGGTAGGAATCAAAGGAGACATTAGAACAAGATCAATTGGACAGTAATTAAGTTACTAAAATACAACATTCCAGATGAAGATAATAGCAAATATCAAAACATTATTCACTGCAAAATGAGAGTTGTTTTCATTTTGAAAAGAATGTCATATCTAAGTTGCATGTCACTGTTTTTTCTTTCTTGCAGCTTATCCTTGAAAAATATGTCTTTGAAAATGCCTTAAATCAATGGGTAAATGATTGCAGTTTGAATTCCATCATTTTCACTTTACAAACTACGATCTTTGCCAAAACCCAGTCTCAAAACAGAAAACAGTAGATCTGAGCAGCAAATACTCTCATTTGCCCCACAGTCAATGTTGCTGATTTCTCCAACTTAGGAAATATCATGCAGCAAGTGTACCAAATACAAAACCATCATTGACTTGGGGCAAGGAGGGATTAGAAATTTTTCAGCCTGGACAGTAGGCACTGTGATTTTTGAGAAATGCTGAAGAACTTGGTTTATGACAAGAGGCTTTGTCAAGGATTGTAGTCTTATCCATGAAGGAAGATTACTGAATCAGATAAGACAAGAAACCTAGCAAGTGTGCCATAGTTTTGAATTAAAAAAACCTTTTAATAGATCTAATATTATTGATAATCCCAGGGGGCAACTCAGTATATTTGTCCGACGGGGAGGTGCCAATTTTCAGGGTATCATTTTCACCAATTTTTTCGAGCACAGGGTATCAAAATAAGGCAATTTTTCTAGAGGAGGTTGTCAAAACATGCCGAAAAGGGGATATTTTGTTTGATTGGGTCGTTTGTCTGTCAAATTTTCATATTTTGGAGTATACTTTTCACCAATTTTTTCTAGAAACGGTTATTATTTGGAGTGAAAAATTCTGGAGTAGGGTAAAAGAAAATTTTTTCATGGGCACACCACACACTCCCATACAAATTTAAGTTAAGTACCTCCCCCGGTTGATAATACACACCTTGGTTGGTTTGTCAGTCTGAGGGTCAAAAACTTTTTCAATCAGTCGCTGTCCCAGCTCTTGCCTCAGCTGCACAAGATAAGCTCTACATGTGTCTGCATGAAAAGATTTGATAATTTGTCATACACTGCAAATGATAGGCCAACAAATATACAGTTCAGGCTTATGTTATAAGAAAAAATTCTCAAGGACATATTAACAATTTTCCAATGCAGAACAAGATCTTTGAGAGGTACGAAGATTGTTAAAATTTTTGAACAAGAATTCTTAAGAATTTCCAGAGGGTTTCCAAACACTTCTTACTAGGTAAGAAAACAATGTTAAAGTAAGTTGACAGAGATGTATCAGCTGAGAAAAGAGTTGCTTATGCAAGTCTAAAATTAGCCTATTGTATTTTACGATTTCTGCATGTATGTGGATATCGTTTAGCTAGCAAAACAACAGCATGTCTAGGCATTTTCCCTGCAATAATTCATAGATTACTCCAATTAGCTCCACTCATTTCGTATAATCTTTGTTAGGCTGCACTGCACAGCATAATATATCATATTAGGAATAATATTGTCAAAGGATGTTTTGTGGTTGATTCAACATCAAAACTCTCAATAGATAGGCATTCATATCATAGTATCATTTAAAAACTTTAAATCCATCAGACCTGCCTAAATAGTGAATCATCCTGTCAAATACACATCCAGAGAAATGCAAAAAACATAAGCAGATATTTCCAGAGATAAACATACCTTCTTCGTTTTTATTTTCTGGTTTTCCATACAATGCATTTAGCGGGAAACCAGGACTTCCTGGAAGGGGGAAATCAAGAATTGCAAAAGTCTGCATCTCCTTCACAGCTACATTCTTTGCACCAATCTGAAATAAGGAAATAATTGTAATCTTCAACCAATCATTTCATGATAATATTGTTACAGGGTTACAGGGTTTAAGGAAAAACTATACATTGTTAGTATCCACTGTACAGAACATGCCTTTAAAGGGGCTCCGTCGCCAATCAGTAAACAAATCCGTAAACTTTGCCATGTCACCAATTATCCATTGTTCATCCATTGTTTTCTACAGTTTGTTTGGTGGCTTCACCCAAGCCACCAAAAAGTGATCGTTAAAAATCCATTTATACCTGAGCAATTGTAGAAGATATGAATGTTTGGTTTGTTCCTTAGTGAAGTACAATGATTAATGTCCAAACAACAATTTTCATTTTGAAAAAAATATGAAAATCCTGTGTGATATAACCTTTCAAAAAACTGCAAAAATCATCTTTGTTTACATGTTGGCGACAGAGCCCCTTTAACATTAACATGGCTAGAATTCTCAAGAATTCTTTAAGAAATTCAAGAATTGCTCACATCCTGACAAGAATCCTGGAGCCATACAAAAGACTGTAAACTTCTACAAACAAGAATTTTTAAGAAGCTAAAAACATTCTTATTCTTGAGAATTCTTAGTCTGGAAAACTATGTTAATGTGCGCAATGCCTGTAATATACACTTCAGTTTTTAGTATTGGATTTGTTTAAGACAAGCACAACTGGGTTAAAAACCTAAACGTAAAAATACTAGCTAGTTAAATGATAATAACTTCAAAAAGATCTTTACCTTTTGTAGCTTCTTTAGACATTCTGTGACATAGAGAGTAAGGTAGATCAAGACTCTATCAGCTTCACTCTGCAACAAAGAGACAAATTATTACAAATCCTCTCAGAGAAATCATTCTTCTGATAGGTTGGATTAGAATAAATCTTTCAAGATGACCCATGTTTTCTTGCAAAGTGAAATCTTCAATATCAAGTGCTGAAGAAGTGTAATGTAGCTACATACCTTTATTTCATAATTTTTGAAAAAGACATTTGCTTTGAAGTAATTCAATGTTTCATCAATGATATCCATTGTCATGTCTAAAAACAAACATAGAGATTTTAGGGAAATCTCATCAGCGGTAATACCTTTTGAGCAAACAATTATGACAGGCTGCAAAGTATGTCAAATTGAAGATATAAACAAATGCTATTTTTGAAAGACAACAGTAGGGTCATAAACAAATTTCACACTTCCGACTAGAGAGTTTGGTGCAGAATAGTTCAAAGAATTCTATAACTAAAGTAGCAATTCAAAATTATTTGGTCTTTCGATCTTACCCCACCCTCTTGACACCAAGAAACGATAGTCTATCCCAAATTGGATGTCATCTGAAAATGGCCATGATTAAAAATAATTGTCATTTGGCATGAAGTTGAATTTTGCATTATCGAGAGACATCTACATGATTTGAGACAGATTTTAATGCAACGGATTTTGCAAATTGTTCAGAAGATACCTTTAGGTGCTGGTGGGGCTGGTCCCTTGAATTTTGTGTTGATTGGCAGTAAAGCCATCTTACAAACAGAATTTACTCCAGTAAGAGAAGAATGATATGCCTGTAAGGACAATAACATTATTAGTGAAACATCATTTCTGGAAGCTCATTGAAAAAGCATATGATAAAGCTTCCAACAAGAGTTGCTTTTGTTTACAACAAAAATATTTGTGTTTTTTCAGCTTCAAGTTGAAAGGTAAATGTCGCCAGAAAAATTATGACCAATTATGAGCCAATCTGCAGAACAACTAGATCGGAATAATTCCCTTGCATGGTGGATATAGATATGTCAGTTTTGTCAGTAAATTTCAGCTCTGATTCAAGCCACAAATTTTTTTGTAAAATAAATTGCTTATCAACAAAAATATTGCTGTTGCTGTGCAAGCAAATTCTAATGAAGAGGACATCCTTTGCACGGCCTGATTCCAAGACTTTACCAACAATCCTGTGATTGTCTTACATGTGATGTGTGTCTATGATTGGAGCAGATTGCCCTGCTATTTTAAAACTGTCTTAACCTTGCTCTCCTTTGAATGGCAAATTTTGCAAACAAGAATACTGGTAAAACCCTTATCATGAGTGGAATAACATTGACAAATCCTGAATGTAGTCTGTATTCTGCATAGCACTTGGTCCCTGGTGGAAACCATGCAAAGTCCGTCCATGACGTAGATTTTTGCCACCATAACGTAGATTTTTGCCATAATGGAAGAACAATAGATTATCATAACTCCACACCAGAGATCACTGGCGTAGGCTGCATGCATTCGTCCACCCTGGCTTGGTCGTTTTATAAAATAAGAAATGAATGATTCGTTTTTGTTGTAAGCAAACATCGAAACAGCTGCACATTTAAACAGTAAGTAGTCTGGTGCTCGATTAATCGATTAATTTCTTTTCATTGAAAATTTTACATTTTCGTAGCAGTCAATGTATTGATCTTTATTTCCTGGCATTGTCAACAGGAAACGCAGAAGAAGAGGTCTCTTGGTTGGCAGTGTGGGGCCTAAAAATGCCTTCCGTGAAAGGGGCTCCTTTCACTCTCCTTTTCAGCCATAAATTTACCACAATAACTTCAAATTTAATTTTGATACGACTATAACTCTATGGTAATACATATATGAATGATTACCGGCATCTTGATGCTGTATTTCTTGCAATAAAAGTTGATCTCTTGCGAAAATCTTGATGACCAAACCCAACTTTTGCTTCTTGAGGAAGTGGAAGCTACAGCATCCAAAAAGAGGCTGGCTTTGGATCGAGGCGCAGATATCAAGATTACCGCTGACCTCAACGATTTGGGCCCACAAAAAAATATTTGCTGAAAACAACATCAAACGTTCTTTGTTTTATCAGCCCATAGCATAGAACTAAAAGTTTCTCAATTTCTCAAGAAATTTCTGTTCTTTATTAGTACTAAAAGTTTCATAATTTGTTTTTTCTTTTTGGTGCGTAAATTGATGTAACGTCTGCTACATCTGCGTTTATTGACTTTATTTATTTGGCAAATAACAGCTCACTGTTTAGCAAAGACGAGTTCTGTAGGACCTAAAGCATGTAATTATAGTGAAAATTACTCAAGAATAAAGGTTCAAAGACAATTTCTCATTATATGTTTTAATTTAGCATTTTAAAGTTTCTTATCACTTCTCACACAGTTTTGAGTCCCACTTACTATTTTCTCATAAACTAGTTTCTTATATAAAAGAACGCATAAAGCTGCGAAATTTCAATTATTTCAAGGAAACATAATTTCTATTTTTACAGGAGTAGTAGTAGTAGTAGCGCTTGAAATACGCCATGGGCTTCAACTTTTTAGCCACTTTGTAGATCAGTGTGCAAAATGACCAAGTAAATCTAAATTTGAATACGCAAGGAATCTTATGAATTGGACGAATCACGCTTGAATGTGACATTTAAAGCCTAACTTTAACTCTCAGGCAGGGGCGCAAATGAGGGGGTTGTGGGGGGGGGGGTGTGACACCCCCCCCCCCCAATAATTTCATAACTCGGTCCCAATCGCGATAAAATCGGTCCCGATCTGGCTCTGAACTTGAACCTGAATTTTCAGTACGTCGATACTCGAAATGCAAAGATTTCTGTGTTAGCTGTCTTTTGTTATTTCGTAGAAACTAAGTTTACAGAAAGAATTCCTCGAGATTCCTTTACAACCGTAGAGAGAATGGCTGGGTTTAGTCGGGTAAGGAATGCCTTCTGAGCCAAAGTAGAGGATGTTTCTTCAAAAATTTTCTTCGTGCTCCAATCTATGGGATAACTGTCACAAAACTATCAAAGTTCCCTTGTTGCTAATGGTAAGCATGATATTGGGAGATGCATTCTAAGCCAATACAAAGTAGAGACTGTTTTTTCGAAAATTTTCTTCATGCTCCGATTTTTAGGATAACTACCGGGTGCGCCAAAATAAACTATGCACGTTTGGCAGGCCACAATAAATCGTACACTGGACCGATTTTTAAGATTTATGACTCATTCGTTAGCAGAAAGCCAGAATTGGATACCGGGTTTTTGCAAATTTTTTCTTTCTCAGTTTTTAGAGCTAGAAGCGAGTTTCCTAAGATTTTGTTTTCGAAAACACTGAAGACCATAAAAAAACATCGATCAAATTTTCTAAAGAATCGACATGAATGGACAAAGAGAGAACCTTTTCGTGGTGATTTGCGGTCTAAAAATCGACCAATTGTAATCTGCTGTACGAGAGTTCATACTGAACCCCCAAATCCCCCTGAAAACGTTTTCTCTTTGTTTATTCATGTTGGATCTTTTAAGATTTGATCGACGTTTTTTCATCGTTTTCAATATTTTCGAAAACGAACATTTAAGAAACTCGCTTCTAGCTCTAAAAACTGAAAACGGAAAATTTGCAAAAAGTCCTAGAATCTAATTCAGGCTCTCCGCTAAATATTAAGTCATAAATCTTCAAAATCGGTCCAGTGTTCAAAATATTGTGGCCTGCCAAACGTGCATAGTTTATTTTGGCGCACCCGGTATCACAAAACTATCAAGGTTTACTCGCTGCTAATGGCAAGCATGACATTGGGAGATGCATTCTAAGCCAAAGTAAAGGATGTTTCTTCAAAAATTTCCTTCGTGCTCTGATTTATAGGATAACTCACAGGATAACTGTCACAAAACTATCCAGGTTTCCTCGCTGCTAATGGCAAGCATGACATTGCCAGATGTATTCTAAGCCGAAGTAAACGATGCTTCTTCAAAAAGTTCCTTTGTGCTCCGATTTATAGGATAACTCACAGAATAACTGTCACAAAACTATCAAGGTTTCCTCACTGCTAATGGCAAGCATGATATTGGGAGATGCATTCTACGCCAAAGTAAAGGTTGTGGCCCCAAAAAATTTCCTGGCCCCTAGGCCAATGCATTTCCCTGCCTCCCTCTTAATTTACCCTGGCCACGCCACTTATTGATTCCATATGAGCAAGCGTGCATGCCTAAAAACATGCTGTGAAGCTTTGACTGGATCATTAAGGGAAGATGGCTAAGATGCTAGCCAGAGACAAATTGATGTCGAAAACTGTTTGTTTTATTCTGTTTCAATCGTTGGGAAAACACTGTCTGTTATAGTTGTATTTTCGGTAAATTGTGGCAGACAGGAAAACTTTATTTTTCATACATTTGCAACAACATTTATTTCGCAAAAATCGGTCCTGCGTGGAAGAAACTCGGCCCTTTGAGCACACACCCCCCTCAAAAAAATTTGCATTTGCGCCCCTGCTCTCAGGGTCAATAACACTATCCTTATCCACTAAACTAAAAATGGTGGAAAACAATCCAACAGTAAAAGTTGAGACTAAGAGAGACAATTCGATGTATTTATCATCATAACTGTAAACAATGCAATCATTCAATTGTAGGGTAAAAGAATTAGCTAGTGTCAAGGTAATTGGTAGAACTTCGTAGCACAGGCAAAAATCTCACAAGTTACACAGATCCTGTTTGTCGAGGAACTTTGGTTTAATGCTCTTGAAAATATCATCACAGTAAGGACAATGATGACACAAGGACTAGATTAAAATACGGATAAAAGAAGACTTTTGGTTCAATAACCTACTTTCTTACATTCCGTAAAATTGTCACGGGCCAAGGTCAGAGTTGATTTCAAAACAACCACTTGCGCGGCTCTGATTAGGGGCTCGTTACTCCCTTGCCCCACTCGTAAAAAGCAGCATGCTACTTTCAAAATTGGACGTGATTACCCTGCTTTTCCATATTTTTCAAAGATCTGTGCGCTCCCTGCTCTCCATATTATCGTACATATATTTTTTATGTTTGCACTTCTTTGCTCCAAGCCCTTTTTAGGTCCTGTTCCCTTGCTCCCAGAAACCCTTAGCAGAGGCCTAGTAGACTATTTTACAAAGGAAAAACATGAATCAATAACAAAACACCACTAACTACTTGTTTCTGTCTGAATTTTAATGTCAGGTTTTTTGGTTGCAGCTTCAGCAATACTAAAGACAAAATGAAGGCAACCAAACTTGATGAAACTCCCATGATGCAATACGGCAGTTCCTTCCCATCCTGCACCACTCCCTCCAATAAGACTTGAACCCGAGGCTCTGCATGAACATGGATTTGTGATAGCCTCGATGCCA
Source organism: Aurelia coerulea (assembly GCA_039566865.1). Taxonomy (NCBI): domain Eukaryota; kingdom Metazoa; phylum Cnidaria; class Scyphozoa; order Semaeostomeae; family Ulmaridae; genus Aurelia; species Aurelia coerulea. The sequence goes on from CM076949.1 coordinate 953,769, forward strand.
TGTCCTTTGGTTGTTCGATGAATGGGTGGTTTCTTTCCTTTTTCGAATCCTTTGTTATTCGTGTCAGGTTTCGCATTGCTTGAAGTGACGTGTTTGTTTGGCTTATCAGAGAAGTCACATGAGTACAAGACATTGTCAACTATCGTCCCATGTTCACTATAATTCAACAATTCAAACTGACGTGCTTCCTAGAATTGAAATATTTTCAATCTAAAATGTCTGCGTAATAAAAAGTTTAACCAAGAAACGTTAAAGGAGCTCTGTCACGCAGACGATTGGTTTAGAGAACAAAGCTTAGACAAAGGAAAGGAGCTAGAGCCCAGACTCTTTGAAATTCTCGCATGATAAAAAGTCAGTTCAATTCGAAACGATCTCTTTCCAATCCTTTTCTGTTACTCTTGGCATACAAATCTTTAATCCCCGTAATCAACCTTCTGCCAATTATGAATGAGACAGATTGCCTTTCATCTTAGTTTATGACATTTACAAGTGCTGATTACAGATATACTCTTCAGAAGAATGTAACCATTATAGTCTTCTAACAAATAAAAGAGCAGAAAGAAGACGTTCATTGAAGTTTGTTTGTTTGTTTATTTTTTATTGCCTTGCCTTTCCTTTTCTTTGCCAATTTGTACTTTTCAACCACGCAAAACCCGTTGTAATTAAATGCAACTTTTCATCAAAACAAACTAATAATTTCCATATTTGAATATGCTTGAACAAAATACAGAAGAGAATGGCTACATTGTTAACCCCCGTCTGATACATGTTAGTGATAAAACCTCCCTTGTAGAGTTTTTAGCAACAATTTTTGCCGATAGAAAAGATTTAATGACGCGAAAAAATTAGACAGCAATAAGACTTGGCAGCCTCACCTCGTCAAAGAAGATGCATGCATGTTTGCCTGATATGTAATTACAATGGCCATAATTTGTCAAAGTAACATTGTTGTCGAAACCTGTAAAAGATGAGAAAACTTAAAATAAGATTGTAGCAGAAAAACAATCTTGAGGAGCTGAATACAATAAAACGTGGAATCTACGAAGGTTCTATTAACTGTCAAGATTAGCCTAATTGCTAGCCTGCGTGCAGACTCAAACGCAGGCTACCTATATGCACACTTTACTTTCAAAGTGTATTGGAAATGTACAGTCTGAACGCAAATAATGTCAAAAAACGAATCTTGGTGTGGCTCTTACAGACAAATTCGGACTTAAAATACACCAAACATCTTGGAACTCGTGGGTTGAAGAACTTTGAACAGCCCCTTTTGCTGTTGGAAAACATCTAAGTTCTCTGTATAGACAACACACACAGAAACTATAAATTGTAAATGTTACCTTGACCAATGTTAATCGATCTTCGAATCATGGGTATTGTTTTGCCCGCATTCAATGGACACAGTGCTGCAATGGCACGACCTGTGATAGCAGAGTACAAATACATTGCTTTAGCAAATTTATACAATATTTTCATTCCATCAAAATCGATGTACATAAAAAAGCGCATGAACTATGATAAAGATCTGACTATTTCAGTTTTCAGTTTCATTTATCATCAATCAATCCCAAATACAATTTCCAGCAACAACAACTGCACTCCACAAATTCATATTTGTCTAAATGAATCGGTTAAAAGAATCACCAAACTACCTATATTCAACAAACCTCAACCCTACAATGAGTGTGTTTAATTAGAAGATGAAAGATTGAATGATTACTGGAAAGAAATGAACATCATAAAATACAGAGTGATACCTTTTGGTTTATTACTTGCTAAAATTTCTTGGATATCCGAAGCAGTAATCTTCTTGTTTGTCGACTGTGGGGCCTAAAATGCGAGGAATTCTCATAAAAATAATTTATCTTATGATTACACGAAAAACCGAAAGCAAAAATGAAAAGTATAGAATGATGCACGCCAAACTAATTCAAAGTGTAGCTCGTTTGCAGGGCAACCAGATTTTTTATTTCTTTCTTTGATTTGTCAAAAAAATATGCTGGTAATGATACCGGGTGTGCCAAAATAAACTATGCAATTTTTTGGCAGGCCACGATAAATCGTACAATGGACCGATTTTGAAGATTTATGACTTAATCTTTAGCAGAAAGCCTGAATTAGATTCTAGAATTTTTTGCAAATATTTTTGTTTTCAGTTTTTAGAGGTGGAAGCAAATTTCTTAAAATTTTCGTTTTCGAAAACACTGAAAATGATCACAAAACGTTGATCAAATTTTGTAAAGACTTGATATGAATGGACAAAGAGAAAACGTTTTCGAGGCGATTTGGAGATTCTGTACGAGTATTACTGCAACGATTGGCCTCTGTTGCGAAATTCTGTAGCAGTTGCAACAAAGTCCCGCCCCAAGCCGTCACCAAATCAAAAATTCAACGAGACTCCATGCTTGCTGGCCTCATGACACTTCCCCGTTTGTCTTTTTAACCCCCTTGACACTGGAACGCAACCTGCTGCACCAAAGCATAAATTCAATGAACTTACAAAAGGAAAGACATTTCCATATATCATGATGTATCATTAAAATAATGTTACATTTCTCCCCAGATAGAACTAACTCTCGTACAGCAGCTTACAATTAATCGACTTCTAAATCACAAATCACCACGAACAAGTTTTCTCTTTGTCCATTCATGTCGAAATTGTAAAAAGCTTGATCGACGTTTTTCGATCGTTTTCAAGTGTTTACGAAAACGAAAATTTTAAGAAACTCGCTTCTAGCTCTAAAAACTGAAAACAAAAATATTTGCAAAAATCCTAGAATCTAATTCAGGCTTTCTGCTAAAGATTAAGTCATAAATCTTCAAAATCGGTCCAGTGTACGATTTATCGTGGTCTGCCAAAAGTGCATAGTTTATTTTGGCGCACGCTGTATTTATTTGATAGAAATGAAAAAAACCTACCTTTGACTGACCAAGTAGTTGCTGCAGTCGCTGAAAAGCCAAAACTTTAACCAATCTTGTGTCAAGTTGAGATAACAAAGGATCTAAAAACAGCAAGGCATCATATTTACGTACAAATTCTAAATGTAAACATAGCTCTGAAGAAGTTTGTTACCGAAACACAAACCATTAAAATTTTACGGAAAACTGAGCTGAACTTGAACCAAAAGACCAAACAGAAGGAAAACAAATATCTCCTTTGGAACTATCCTGAATTCTCTAAAAATAAGAAAACAATCGAAAATAAAGAAACTGGCGATGGGTCGAGCTAGAAATATTTTTGCGACAGACCATTCAACAAAATTATTTTCTCTTGCAAGTTTCTTACCATACACAGAAAGGTTTCCCAGAAAAATCACCGTGATATGAGATAACTCCTTATGCCCATACTGCCAAAACTACACAAAATTTGGGAACGTAAAAATTGATTAAAATTTTCTTGTTCAAAAGTCAATTAGTCTAAAAGTGTACCTTGGAGTGATTCGGATGTAATACTGCTAACAAACGACGCTCCTTGCGTTGGCAACGGGTGGTTTTGCAATGAACTTTTGATAACAACAGACTTCGTGGTTGATGTATTCGAAGCCATTGTCATTGCTTTTGTTAACGTGTCAGATGATGTTGACAGGTTTGATTGTTCTCCTAATGATTGATTCGAAGTCTTTGTTCCACTCGAAGGGGATTGTGTTGCTAATATAATGATTTTATGTGCTGAAGCAGAGCTTTGACTTGGCTTGCTGACCGATGTTAGTGAGATTGGGTTTGATTCTGTTTGCGAATCAGACTTAGGCCTTGTCGTTGTTGGTGATTTCGATGGAGGAGATTCCTTGGCCTTTTCAGTTGATTTGTTTATGTCCGTGGTTTCAGATGAAGTTGTTGCAATTTGGTCGCTCGGTTTTGTGCTACAAATAGTCGCAAAATAAAATAGTCTCAAAATATCTTCTGAATAAACAGCAAATAGAACAAAAAGGAAGAAATTTTAGTATCCCTATAACTTTAAACATCATCAAAATTCAGCCACTTTTACGATTTAAAATTACAAATTCTAACAAAGTCACGTCAGACATCAAAATACATTCATCTACCGGGTGTCCCAAAATGATGTATTATTGTTGGACTGCTGACATGCCCATAACCGATGAATCGATTTTCAAAAACTTTGTTTTACTTGATTGCCTAAAGGCTAAATTGTATTTTAAGATGTTGGTTGTGGTTTTACCAGTTTTTGAAAATCGGTTCATTAGTTATGGACATATAAGCAATCAAACGATAATACATCATTTTGGGACACCCGGTATATAACTTCTACTTAAATTCCACAATGTTGTAGTTTATAGTTTCATGTTGTTGTTTGTTGGGTCCTATGACCCATAATAACCTCGTTTTGGGGTTAGCCTCATAAGGATTGTGTTTTCGCACTTGAAAGTCTTCCTGTTGATAGCTGGTTTATTTCTTCGTCGCTTCTCCTAAATTCTGAACCATTTATCATAATGCTCGACTACAACATGGTGTCAGGTGTTTATTTACATCATGGATAAGTTCACTCCACCTGGAAGCCTAAATTTTGATGGGAATCTTGCTGAGAACTGGCGCAAATGGCGTCAAGAATTCGACTTTTATATGGTAGCAACCGAGTCTGATGCTAAGAGTGATAAGGTACAAACTTCGATTTTGTTGACGTGCATCGGACAAAAAGGCCGTGATGTTTACAATACTTTTACATTTGAAACTGCTGATGACAAATTAAAACTGAAGCCTGTCTTGGAAAAATTCACTGAATACTGTCAACCAAGAAAAAACATTACGTTTCTCCGATACAAATTCTTCTCTTGTCGCCAAAAGGATGGTCAGTTATTTGATGATTTTGTAACTGATTTAAAAAAATTAAGCGCTGAATGTGAATTTAGTGAATTAAATGACTCTCTCGTACGAGATATGATTATTGTTGGCTGCTCAGATCATCGCTTAAGGGAGAGACTACTCAGGGAAGATACCCTTGAACTGAAACGCGCTGTTCATATTGGTCAAGCTGCTGAACAAACCAAACTTGAGATCAAAGAATTTAATAGAGAGGACAAGGAAGTTCATAAAATTGTGAAAACTCGGAGTGTTCATCCACAATTCAGAGGTGAAAAAAACAGTGATGGAGGAAAAGATTTCTTCAAGAATTGCAAATTTTGTGCAAGATCACATGAACGTGGGAAATGCCCAGCCTATGGGAAAAAGTGTAACTCTTGCCAAAAGCTCAATCACTTTTCGAAATGTTGTCGCAACACAAAAAGAGTGAAGCATGTTGAATGTGAGTCTTCAGATGATTCTGATCAAGACTTCTTTGTTGGCACCATTACTGCTGAAAGTACAGCTTCTTCAGGAAACAGCAGTAGCAATGAAGAAGATACAGATATTTACTGTGTTGGAATAGACAAAGATAATAAATCTAGCTCTGACTGGTCCATTTACTTGTGTTCAAATGGTACTGATGTTGAATATAAAATTGACACAGGGGCACAAGTAAACATTCTCCCAAAGAAGATTTTCAACAAATTGAAAGTGAAACCAACCCTGAAGCCTTCAAAAGTGAAGCTCACAGCTTATAATGGATCGTCTATCCCTGTTCTTGGCAAATGTATTTTGAAGACAACAAACAAGGCCACCATTTCTCATGTTTTGTTCATTGTTGCTGACACTGACTCTCCTCCTATCTTAGGCCTTACCACAAGTGAAAATCTTGGCTTGATAAAGAGAATCATGGAAATCAATGTCAAAGATATTCCAGATGATTTATTACAATTCTGTGATTGTTTTGGGGACATAGGCACTTTACCTCAAACGCACCATATAGAGTTGAAGCCTGACGTTACACCAGTTATTCATCCACCTCGCAGAATCCCATATGCTCTGAAGCCCCAACTCAGAGAAGAGCTCAGTCGTATGGAAAAACTTGGAATTATTGAAAAAGTGACAGAGCCTACTGATTGGGTGAACAGTTTAGTTATTGTCCATAAAGCCAATGGGAAATTACGTATTTGCATAGATCCCAGGGATCTCAACAAAGCCATAAAAAGACAACATTTTCAACTCCCTTCAGCTGAGGAACTTTTTGCACAAATGTCAGGTGCAAAGTATTTTGCTAAATTAGATATGTCAAATGCATACTGGCAAATCAAGATTGATGAAGAGAGCAGCAAGCTTCTCACTTTCAATACACCTTTTGGAAGGTATAAATTTCTTAGATTACCCTTTGGAATTCACTCTGCTTCGGAAATCTGCCAACAGCAAATCAGTCAAGTTATTGAGGGTATTGAGAAAGCAGCTAATCTTCAGGATGATATCATTGTTTGGGGAAATACCAGAGAGGAGTTACATCAATCACTCAAAGAAGTTTTGTACAGAGTACAAAAGTCAGGGGTGAAGTTAAATTTGTCAAAGTGCAAGTTTGAAGTAACAGAGGTGTCATACCTTGGTCACAACTTGTCAGAAGCAGGTGTTAAGCCTGATCCAAATAAAATTGCTGCTATAGTGAAGATGCCCCAGCCTACAAACAAAACAGAATTGCAAAGATTCTTAGGCATGATAAACTACCTAGGAAAGTTTTTGCCAAATCTTGCATCAGTTTCTGCTCCACTGAGAAGTCTATTAGAGAATGACATAGAATGGGTTTTTGATAAGCCACAAAGAAATTCCTTCAATGAACTAAAGAGATTAGTGACTGAAAGTCCAGTATTAAAGTTCTTTGATCCTAACCTCCCAATTAGAGTCACCTCAGATGCTAGCAAAGATGGACTTGGAGCTGTTCTTGAACAATTATTTGACAAGAACTGGTATCCTGTTGCATATACCTCTCGATCACTGACTTCATCAGAAAGAAATTATTGTCAGCTAGAAAAGGAATGCTTGAGCGTAGTTTTTGCATGTGAAAAGTTCAACCAATATGTGTATGGTCAACAATTCTTTGTTGAAAATGACCATCAACCTCTTAAGGCAATTTTCACCAAAGAAATTATAAAAGCTCCACCAAGAATACAAAGATTCCTTCTTCGCCTCCAGAGATATGACTTCACTCTAAATTACAGATCTGGGAAAGATGTCATAGTAGCTGACGCATTAAGTCGAGCATTTCTAGATGACTCTGCCACTGAAATTCCAGAGAAAGAACTTGATTTTGTAGTGCACTCAGTTATCAACAATTTACCTATAAGTGATGCAAGACTAGAACAGTTTAAGAAAGAGACAGCCCAAGATGCCACATTACAGTTGTTGAAGAACTATACTATGAATGGATGGCCAGAGGTGAAAGAACTTGTTGCAAATGAAGTAAGATCTTATTTTAATATTAGAGAGAACATTACGTTTTCTAGAGGCCTTCTGTTAAAAGGGGAACAGCTCATCGTCCCATCATCCATGCGGAAAGAAATGCGTGCACTGATCCATCAAGGACATCTTGGTATCGAGAAATGCAAAATACGTGCTAGAAAGGTATTCTATTGGCCTCACATGAATAATGAAATAACTGATTTAGTCTCTAATTGTGATGCGTGCATGACTTATAGAAATCGTCAGCAAAGAGAAACTTTGATACCCCATGAGATTCCCTCAGAGCCTTGGATCAAAGTTGGTACAGATTGTTTCCACCTAAAGAACAAATGTTATGTGATAGTAGTTGATTATCACTCAAAGTTTTTTGAGTTGAGCAAGTTACCTAATTTAGAGAGTAGCACTGTTATTAAAGCTACATAGGAGATATTCTCAAGACAAGGTATACCAAAGATAGTCTTTTCAGACAATGGTCCAGAGTTTGCTTCATTAGAGTACAAGACCTTTGCTACAGAATGGGACTTTTTTCATGATTCTTCAAGTCCTTTTTTTCCACAGAGCAATGGGCAAGTAGAGAGAACCATTCAGACAGTGAAAAGAACACTTAAGAAAGCTATGCACAGCAATGAAGACGTAAATTTAGCTTTATTAGCTCTTCGCACTACTCCAGTCAAGAATAGTGCAGTTTCACCTGCATTCCTGTTGATGAATCGTAATCCAAGAACAACACTGCCAACTCTAGTAGGCAACAAAAAGATAAAGCTCTACTCAAGAGACATGAGAAAAAATGTTGCTGAAAAATACAATTCCAGAGCAAAAGACCTACCAGTACTGAAACCAGGACAAACTGTCAGGTTGCATGATGGCAAAGACTGGTCAAGGAAAGCTAAAATCATTGACAATCATGAGAATGATAGATCTTATGTATTAGAAACGGATAAAGGGACTACTATTCGAAGAAATCGCAAACACATGATGCCTATGAAAGAGAAATTTGAGTGTTCACCTCCTGAGGATCTGATATTTGATATTCCTGAAACAGAGAACAATGCTATTGAAGATAATGGAACAACAGAGAGCAATGTTATTGAAGATGACACAGAAAGGGAACAAACTACTGTGAACATTAAGACCAGATCAGGGAGGACAGTAAAGAGGCCAGAGCGTTTTAAAGATTATGTGTAAGAACTTTTAAGAAAAAGGGAAATGTTGTAGTTTATAGTTTCATGTTGTTGTTTGTTGGGTCCTATGACCCATAATAACCTCGTTTTGGGGTTAGCCTCATAAGGATTGTGTTTTCGCACTTGAAAGTCTTCCTGTTGATAGCTGGTTTATTTCTTCGTCGCTTCTCCTAAATTCTGAACCATTTATCAATGAATGCTCGACTACAACACACAAGAAGTTCAATTTTCAAGCGAGGCGTTAAAATCCGGCAACACAGGGCAAGGGCGAATTTGCAAAACAAAATATTCAGATTTCTGAAAAGGCAGCGTGATTTGCCTTTTGATGAATATGTTTTACTCCTCCGCGTGTACGGGATCAAATGAAATAAACAGAGAGAACTAAACTTTATGGTTTGATGCGCTGAAGGTGCGAAATATATTCTTGAGGCTCCAAAATCGCTTTGTCCTAATCAAACCTGAATCCTTTCTTTTACAACATTTGCGCTTGCTTCAACACGCAGGATCTCTTTGTCAGCAATGATTGATATTACAAAGGGTGGAGTTGGGGTAAAATTGAGGCAAAAGGTTATTTTTGGGAAACTTGCAGCTTTTTCCAAGAATGAAATTGTGTTTGTCAATAACAGAAACTGATCTTCTTCGAAAATAACAAGAAAAATAGAGTCTACGAATCATTCAATGATCCATTTTCCCCCATCTCATCTTGAAGTCTGTCTCAAATTAGAGGTCACGTGAGATTTGCGAGAACGCAAAATTGTTCATACAGCACTCTTCAACGAAAGTATTTTCACATGAGATTCTATTTCAGACAGACTTTAGATACTCAGAAACACTGAACAGATCAAATTCTGAGTGTATCAAAATCACAAGAAAGATACAAAATCTAGTCTTCAAAAAATGTGCATAATCATACCCAACATTCTTGGTGACTTCATCACCAATATCATCATCTATTGACATTTTCTCGTTTGTCTCTAAAGTTATTTCAGAACTATCTTTCTCTTCTTTTATTTTCTCTTTCCCAAGAGATGGCGACGTTTTTGGTTCTGTTTTGACATTTTTTGTGATCTCTCTCGGCTGCACGGATGCTTTCGCCATATCTTGTGCGATGTCACATTGCAAGGTAACTATCGACTTTAGCCACTACAAAACAAATTAGTTTTCTCATGTTACAGTGTCATTGAAAAAAATATATCGGGTGTCCCGAAAAAAGTACTCCTGTTTAAAAAATCGCCAAAATTGATTGATAAAGTGACCTTTGATAAAATTTTCTTTTGAGTTGCTTTGTCAAAGACCCAAAAAAAATTCAAAGATTATAAAATGTTTGCTTTTGATACGGGAAGGCAGAAAAATTACACATTGAGAAACCTTATTTTGAGCTATAGCTTTTAAGCAAAATACTCAATCTTGCCTAAGTGTGAACATTTCAGATTTATTATCATCATTGAAGTTTCCAATGACAGTGCGTATTCATTTCTGTCATTCATGACCAAACTATAAGTTTTAAATGCACAAAAAAACAGGTAGCCCTAAACATAGCTAAATTTGTTAATTTTTAATCCAATCACAATATCAGCTATGTCTTGGAAAATAATTTGGTCCTTGATCTATTTGACAAAAAAAGAAAATTGAAGATCGGCGGTGTAATCAAAATTTGGTGATCTTTCAAACGGCTGTGTCAAACTAGATGCCACGTGAGATTTGCGATAACGCAGAAGTAATTATGCAAACCATTTCATCTGTGTTTATTCGCGGACATTTTCACGTGAAGTCTAGACACAGATTTTAGTTTCGTTCTGAGCAAAAAACCTTGCACTGAATGCAGCTAAAAGATTTTCAAGAACACTATCAAATACGACACGTAACAGAAGTTGCCTACCTCCTCTTGGTCAGTTCGGGAAGGCAAACTCAATGGCTTTGCATAAGGAGGCAGCGGTTTCATCATTTGTTGAATATGTCGTGGTAGTTGTAGAATCGTCGGGGTTTTGTATTCTTCTTTTATTGCATTTGGAACCTACAAAAACAAGGAGATATCAATTAAAATGCCCAGGGCAGATGTTTAGATATCTTCCTTCTTTCAATGATTCAAGAGCCCGTTCACCTAAGCATATAAAATATTTTAAAGATAATTCAGAAATACACTATGACTTTTTAAACGTTTCGATTTTAATCTTCTTCAGTAACTGTTCGTACAATGATTTGGGACCTACCTAAAAACCTAGATTACAACAGGTTAATAAAAGAAACAACTTAACAAAGGGACCAAGCTAATACACGTGCTCCCAACTGAACTATAAAAAGCGGGTGGGCCGGAAACGCAAAGAGAAGCAAAAGCTGAGATAAAGATGGACTTGATACAGGAACCTACTTTCCTTCTTCAGGAACCTACTTTCTTTCCTTCCTTCTTTCAATATATGCTAACGTTTGCTCTTAAAAACGATTTCTAGAATGCAAAATGAGCGAGTTAGCTACCTTGATTACAGAGTAACTTTTGCGGCTTGCTTTGTTTTGTTTATTACTTGACCGACCGGGCATAGAATTTGTTTTGTCTGCAATCGCCAATGATTTTGTACTACGGTGTCAATCGAAATCAGCAGATCCTATTGAAAAAATGGTCTATCCTTGTTGTTGTCGAATGAAATATAGCATGAAATAAGTCCAGCAAAGTTAACACACAATATGAAGAGAACTCTGTCACTATATTCATAATATACAGGTTGTCCCAAAAAAATTGTAACCCACCATTTGCCTGAAGATTGTGACAAAATGGCAAAAGATTCTCGCCAAACTTTTATATGATGTTGCTCTTCAGATGTTCAAATAAAGTTTGCTGCCATCCCCGTAAAAATCAGTCCAAAAATGATGGAGCTATGGCTTTTAGAAGACCAAATTTGCCTGATGATTGAAACCAGCGCAGCGGTCGGCCATTTTGTCTTACTATTTTGCAGCGAAAAATAGCTTCATGTGAGGTAAGAAATAGTTTCTGTGAGGTGTAAGAGTTTTTGAACTCTCTGATCATTGGAGGCTGCTGTTTTCATGAAGCCATGAAGCCATTTTGCTGCAAAATAGTAAGACAAAATGGCCGACCGCTGGTTTCAGTCATCAGGTAAATTTGGTCTCCTGAAGGTCATAGCTTCATCATTTTTCAATGGATATTTGCGAGAATGGTAGCAGATTTTAATTGAATATCTGAAGAGCAACATCATGCAAAAGTTTGGCGAGAATCTTTTGTCATTTTGATGCCATCTGCAGGCCAACGAGGCACAATTTTTTGGGACACCCTGTGCTTCTAACTAATGTAACACTTACAATCATCCTCTTTTGAATTTTCTTCTTGCGATTAGATAGTATCCTTGCCCTAAAGGATTAAATTTAAAATAAAATTGTAAGATTTTAGGAAGGATTGAGAAGATTCATTCATCGATGATTGAAAATATGATTGGGTGATTCACATGACCTGTGATAAATCATTTGTTGATGATTGAAAATATGATTGGGTGATTCACATGACCTATGATAAATCATTTATCGATGATTGAAAATATGATTGGGTGATTCACATGACCTGTGATAAATCATTTGTTTATGATTGAAAATATGACTGGGTGATTCACATGACCTGTGATAAATCAATTATCAATGATTGAAAATATGATTGGGTGATTCACATGACCTGTGATAAATCATTTATTGATGATTGAAAATATGATTGGGTGATTCACGTGACCTATGATAAATCATTTATCGATGATTGAAAATATGATTGGGTGATTCACATGACCAGTGATAAAATCATTTATCGATGATTGAAACTGTGATTGGGTATTAGGTTCTGATAAAAATTTCAAGATTGAACAAAAATAGACGTTCCTTAACAAATTCATGAGCGATAGGATACTTTCCAAAACACAAACCTCTTAGCACGTCTGAGAAAATTCAAAACAATGGTATTCTGGTTGATATTTTTACGAAGATCTTCAGTCACATCCATTCGCACACTGTATCTGGGATCTTTGAGATTGGCCTACGGTAGAAATGATACTTGTCCAAAATCAGAAAAGAACGGCTTCAAGTTAAGCCAGTGCTGAAATATGGAACAGCAAAGAGTTTATCACTACAAAATGATATGATCTATGATACGAATTAATTTTTATCCCGGGTGAGCAAGAAAAAAGTTCTCACTTTCGACAGGCCACAATAAATCATACACTGGACCAATTTCAAATGCTTTGATTCAATCCTTTGTCAACATCCTATATTATTCTTGGTTATTTTTTGTCGATTTTTCGGATGCCTAATTATTGATATATTTATGATTTCTTGAATCGTTTTTTGCCTGTGGATTGCCCAAAAATATCGAAAAACAGTGATCAAATTTTGTAAAGACTGAATTTGGCAGAATAAAGGAAGTGCTCCTCGAAATTACTAGGGAATTTGGAATGGACTATGTGGTACGAACGGTCGTTCAATGATTGCACAACATTAGTATCATTTTTATCAATACAAAGACTTTGAGTTTTTGACCATTTCCTTGAAAGGATAATTGGTAGCTACTGTAGTTATGCATGTAGAAAATTAAAAAATATTTCAAACAAGCGTGTAGATTTAGGACTTTTTGATGCGAGGACCTACTACCTAATTCCCCATCAAAAGGGGCTGGAACCAAGTATCACAAAACTAGCTTTCAGGGTAATTTTGAGAAAGGTTCTCGACCCTATCTTTTTCAGCACATCAAACTGTGTAGGTTGCAAAACAGGGCACGCAGACTAATCGAATGCGCAAGGCACAAAGATGGCTGGGTATGTGATTGGCTCGATGTACGCAATCTAATAAAATATGACAGGCTAATTACTACATACAAAATTAACAATGGACTCTGCCCAGAGAACCTCAAAAATAAATTCACTCCTAGGTCGAATATTTCGAGATATAACACAAGAAAAATTGATGATTTCGAAATTCCTCGGCTTCGTCTTGAATACTGCAAAAAGTCTTTTGGATACCAGGGAGCAAGTACCTGGAACGAGATCCCGAAGCATATACGAGACTCTGCAACATTGAGCTCCTTTAAAGTAAGATTAAGGGAGTTCTTGAGGTAGAGCGACGCAAACACAACCCCTTGGAAGAGCAGCTGTATTTTTTTGTTTAGATTAATATTCATATTTACTTTGCAGTGCTGATAGGGTATTGTGTCTAAATAAGAATAAAATGAAAAATGAAATGTTTACCAAGTTTCATGCTGGTATCATAAAATGAATGATTGTTCCGCTAACAGCCCTGACTATAAAGTTTTAAATAATTGCAGGGAATTGTGAAACAAAATGCAAATCATCGAAAGTCTTGTTGGGGATACGAGATACGGTTTGTCCTAGGAAACGTATGCGTTCCCCCATGCAGTAGATTAATGCTTATGCGCAGTAGCGTTTTGGCTTGGAGCTCTGCCAGGCGCATGAGAATTAACCTACTGCAAGGGGGGACAGAAAAGTTTCCTCGGACAAACCGTATCTCATCTCCTCAACAAGTCAGAAAGACGATGACCAACCCTGTATATTTGATAAGCCCTAAAAGGTGCTGTGGTTTAGTAATGTTCGATCCGAGGTAAGCCCCCCCCCCCCACTTGCGTGTCACGATAAGGGATCGCGGACATAGGCGCACGAGACAGGGGGTTGGGAAACGTCGGAAAATTTTGCAAAAGCAGCCATAATCGGGCAGAAAACTGCCTTAAGTCGGGAAAATTTTTCTTAAACAGTTGATTTTTTATCGGGAAGCCCCCAAAATTTCACCCCCCCCCCTACGCCCATGATCGCGGACGGTTAGGTCTTCGCTACTTCTGCGATCCCAGCGTTTGGCGCTAAAAACCGCAACTTCAATATGGATGACATGGATCATAATGGAAGACGAGAAGGCATAGACACATTCATAAACTTAACATCTTGGTATAAAGTGAAATAACCATTAGCATAGTTCTTTTGTATTTTCTTTAAAACCACGAAACAAACTTCCACTTCCACATTTTTGTTTACAGTATAAATGATGTGTCCCAGTGTGGTCCCAGTACAGCAATAACCAACAGTAGATGCGATTATTTCTAAATTCATAATGTACAAACCTCATATTGTTCTGGATGGTTTGGACACATCCACAAAGCTGTAGGTGGAGAAACCATTGGCGGATGAAGACAGTCAACATGAAATATGAGTGGGCAGAAATCACAAGCAGCCATTGTGCTAGGACTGGCAACCCTGAAAAATGATTCATCAGCATTTATATACAGGGCGTCCTAAAAAAATTGTGCCCGGTTTGCCTGACGATTGCGACAAAATAGCAAAGATTCTCGCCAAACTTTAATATGATGTTGCTTTTCAGATGTTCAAATAAACTTTACTGCCATCCCCGTAAAAATCTGTTGAGACACGATGGAGCTATTACCTCCAGAGGACCTATTTGCCTGAAGACTGAAACCAGCGGTCGGCTATTTTGTCTTACTATTTTGCAGTGATAAATAGCTTCATGTGAGGTGAGAAACATTTCCTGTGAGGTAAAAAATCTTTGAAAACTCTCTGATGATTATCAGAATTTTCACGAGATCTATGACATTGGAGGCTGCTGTTTCATTTCATCCATGGAGCTATTTATCGCTGCAAAATAGTAAGAAAAAATGGCCGCCCGCTGGTTTCAGTGATCAGGCAAATTTGGTCTTCTAAAGGTCATAGCTCCATCATTTTTCAACAGATCTTTACGAGGATGGCAGCAAACTTTATTTGACCATCCGAAGAGCAACATTATATAAAGTTTGGCGAGAATCTTGTGCCGTTTTGTCACAATCTTCAGGCAAACGGGGCACACATTTTTTGGGACACCCTGTATATCAAGTAAAGAAATAAATGGCAAAATTGGAACAATTAACAGCAGTTGTAATTCATATATTTATACCGGGTGAGTCAAAAAAAGAATCCCCGTTTGAAAGGTCACAGCTCCCTGAATATCAAAGCAATAAGTTTCATTGCCAATATGTTCAATTAGGTTCAGTAATTTACCCGGCTTTAATCGGTTATTCCTTTCCGTAGACAAAGGAGATTTCCTGCAGAAAGCCCCTTCCAAAAACCTGCAAAAACGAGTGAAACAATGAGCAAATGTTCCTTTATTTTCATCCTAGAAATCATGACACTCAAATGTATTTATGTATTTTGTCCTCTGGGAGAACGGAATCCCCCTGAATAGGTTATTCATGGGGGAACACTTTTCATCCTCCCAAGACGTGCTAAAGCGTGCAGAAGTCATTGCTGTAAGGCCCGTGTAAGGCAGAAATGTTAGGAAATTTTCTCATGATTTTGGGCACGTTTTGAAGGTTTCTTGAAGTGGCTTTCTCGAGAAAATCCGTTATATTTTCATAACGGAGCGGCCAATTTCAGTCAGGTAAATTCTAAAGTAGATTTGAACATGTCTACTATTAAATCATATGTATTTGCCGATATCCTTGACTTGATATCAAGGGAGCCGTGGTCTTTCAAACGGGGATTCTTTTTATTGACTCACCCGTTTATAATTAGGGGTTTAGGTTACAGCAGTATTTGTCATTGAAGTGAGCATAGGTTCAAATCTTTGAATCGTTGTTAAAAAGTGGGTGTAAAATTCTATGACCCAAAATGAATGGCGTGAAAGAAGTTTTAGCTACACATCTTTAATTCTACCGTTCGACTTTGAATAAATCTTGAATATTTTTCAAAATTACAATGTATTCTATATTTCAACTCATTGAAGGACGTGACGTCATCAAATTTCTAAATTGTAGCCCAGAAGAGTGACAGACATTTTCTTCGTATCATATTTTAGACATTCATAAACCATGGCTTCCTTGAAAATTATTTCATGTTTCATCAAAAGGTGTAGAAAATGTGATTTTTTAAGTTTCTTTGACATTTTTCCTTGTATTCTTAAAAGAGAAAAGAAAAATACCCTAATTCTGAAAATATTGAAGATTTCAGAATAGTCCGACGGTAGAATTATATCGAAATGGCAAAAGATTCTTTGAAGCATTCACTTCAAACGAACAGGTCTTGGAAATTTACACCAACCTTCTAGGCAACCTATGTTATTGAAGTGTTGATATATGGGATTTTAGTGTGAGGGACTCTTGTTTGATTCTTCACAGATGTAAAAAAAAAACAGTGGCAGCCAATACACAGAGCAGCATCATCTGCATAACATGGAAAGTTTATCAAGCAGAAAATTATATCCAATTCTTTGAACACATGAAATACAAATATGGGTTCCTATATTCCCCTGTTTTCTTTTCCTTTCTTTTACCCCCACGTGTATCTATCCCTTCTCCTTTCACGTTTTTTGCCCTTTTTTGGTATCCTTTGTTACTGTCCTTATTTAAAACGAAACGTTCTATTTAATCATTTAAACACTTAATGATGATCTAGATATCATACAGTAATACACGCATGGATTGTCGAACAGGACTGTCACTTTAATATCAAATGGATTTGTCACATAGAAATATCCGTTGACATGAACATGATTTTTTCAACATCATTCTTGCCCTCTGATTTATAATAAAACTGCACTTTCCTCTTGATGTTCAAATATAGGCTTAAAGGAAATATACCTGGAGCATGCAAAGCAAAGCCTCTCAATGTTTTCATCCTGATCTTCCCTGAAAAAAAAATTATCCTTAAGAATATTGGAAAAATACCAATTAAAATGTCTAGTTTTAGTTACATGCTATCACTGTATGAAATAAAATAATTCAAAACAACATGCCAAGACAGTGTGCACGATGCCTTTTATCTAATATTATTAGAATATCAATTCAGTTACCTTCTGCTACTCTTTCCACTGTCATTGGATTTACCATTGCGAATCTTTCTATCACCTGAAATGTAGGAAAAGGTAAAATCAAAAAGGATATATCACAATAATAATGGCCATGGTTCTTTAGAGGTTGGGAGTGTGCTGTCATTTGCTGCCTATTTTTGCTGCAGACCCAATTTTCAAAGGCCAATTTGCCTTCATGCTAAAAACTGAATGTTTATATAATACACCACATTTAATTTCAATGTAAATAATTTCAATTCAATTTCTCACCTGGGAATACGGTAAAATCTTGAAGTTCAATTGGAAGCTCAAATTCTTTTGGATTTTTGTCTTTGAAGAACTTTGTCAAATGAGGAAAAACAAGCTCTGGTTTAGTCAATAGTGGCTGAACCAACGGGGCTTCTTGTGATGTTTTTGGCTCTTCTTTAGGGGCATCTTGTTTCTGCTGCTTGTCAATCCTTTCCTAGATCAAAGAGAAAAAAGAAATTAGTAAAATGATGTTGCCTTCGGCAGGAATTTTAAACCAGGGGTCCAAAGCCTGGATGCAGCCTGCATAGTAGGCCTAAATTAACTTTCAGTAGCTAGAAATCCTTCCAGTCCAACTAAAATGAAAAAAGAAATAAAGAAACTCGAGCAGACAAAAGAAAATTTGACTTCTTTGAGCCCAAGGGAAAATGTGCTTCTAATGCAGTAACGGGAACGGTGTATATCAATTTAAAGTACAACCAAAAACTATGTAGAGTAAAATGGTTTTGGTCATAGAACTATCATTATGTTGCAAAACACAAATTTTGTAGGGGAAACTCCTCGAAAAGAGGAGGAGTTTCTGTTTGAGTGGCATATTACGCTCCAGGGCCCTTGAGGTCACGTCAATCAGATTAAAATGGTGCCTTCGCAGGAGAGGTAGACACAGAAGGAAAAGAAGTCGGTATATCACAAACGAAATGATATAAAAGGAAAGGAATAACTTGATGTATCATACATAAAGCTTTTTCTAAATTCATCGTTTCCTACTGCCCGTGGTCAAAAATGGAAAAATGTCCTCTTTTTTTGAAGCCAAGGAAACATATGCTGCTCGTGCAGTAACAGGACCGGTGTATACACATTTAGTACAGGCTGTACGAACACACAATAAGAGAACATGTGGAAATTAGCTCTCTGACTACAAAATCATCACAAAAATATCACCTGCTTCAATGCAGCTTTGCATTCATTACAAATCCATTCACCAGTTGGGATATCATCTTCCTCTAAAGGTGGGTTGCTACAAGAGAAATTAGAAGAGTTCAATTCCAATTCAAAAAATTTGAAAAATGAAGAAAAATGCTTCAGTATTCATAAAATTTTTTGGAGGAAAAAAGCATACTACTGTATGTCGGGTCGGAAAAAAACACACCGTTTCAAAGGCTGAGTACCAGAATAATATGTGGCTAATGCAATACTGAACATCTTCATATGAAATTCAAAATTTACCTGGCTGAGAAATTGGTTGCTCCCTTCTGAAATTATGAGAGATTTTCTCAAAGAGGCCACCTCAAGAAACCTCCAAAACAGTCTTAAACACATGATGAAATTTTCTGCCATGCATCATTGACTTTTATTTGCTTGAGCATGTTGAAAGTATCATCCCTGGGAGCATAGCAAGATCATTCTCAGCGATTCATTCCCCGAGAGGGTAACACAAAAAACCTGTTGAAGTCACTTACAAGGCAGAAATATTTCGGGAAACTTTGTCATGATTTTTTGAAGGTTTCCTGAAGGGGTTTTCCCAAGAAAATCCATCATAATTTCAGAACAGCAAGGCCAATTTCACCCAGGTAAATCTTAAAAATGGATTTGAAAATGTCTATCATTGATTATCATATATTTTACCAATATCATGGTCTTGCTGTCCAGGGAGTAGTGGCCTTTAAAATGGGGATAGTTTCCTTCACATCTCGTAAAACAAAATTATGAGAACAATTGAATCTTTTGTTGCTCGCTGGTTCAAAACGATCGCATAAAACATGTTTACACCGTATGTCTTAGTTAATTATTTCTTTTATACTTGAAAATGTCTTTAATGGCCACCTGCACTTGTCAAACACCTTTACATGGAATGTCAAATAATATTAACATGAAGTTTTACTTCCTCAGAATTGTATTTTCTTATGCAGCTATTGAAACAATGTAACTCAGTAATGACATGGAAAAAATAATCAAAACGAAAGGATTTAGTTAATAGCTGTAAAGTTTTATCAAACAAAATGAGAGAGGATTTGTTTACCAGCACTGGAAATGAAATGAAGCAGGGCATCGATCACAACAAAGAAGGTCTCCTCCTTCCTTGCAGCTATCACAACAGTCTCTGTTTATTGTCCTTCCGCCATTTCTGTTTCCATGTTTTCTTGCATATGTTTGTTCTTTCTGTTCTTTCTCTTTGATGTATCTTCTCCTTTCTTCAGCTGAATGTGGGGGTGCAATAATTGCTTGGATTTGCTGTGAAAGAGATCTCATATTGATTTGATAAAATATAAATATAAGCTCTGGGACTGGAACCTTCCTTAACTTGTGCAAATTAATAATAGTGCAAACCCTTGCAATAGTTCATCCGCATCCGCAACCCCTTGCCATGATACCCAAGTAGTGGGGCTTTAACTAGGCTTGAACAACCCTGTCCATCTGACTGTTCTGGTGGCAAAACTTGCACAAACACACATATGCTGGGTGTTGGTAAGGGATTGATGAAGAAGGAATGCTCAAAACTGACAACAAGGTTTGCAATGAAGTTAGGTCAAATAACGTCATCTTCAGTGTTTTATAAAGTTTTAGTGCAATGCTGTTGTAATACTGTTTTAATCCTAGCAACTAGGCCTGTGTTGATACAGCAAATAAATGTAAAAAAATAATATTGATAAGTACTCCGTGACACAATAAGTAACATAGAATCTTCTACATTAAAACCTTATTCAGTGTTTGTTTTTGTTGCAGGACGAAAGAATTGCCTGTTCAAATTCCTGTATGGAATGCATTGAATCTGTACTGCTCTTTTAACATGTCACATTCATGCAAAGTAAAACAGAGTGACGCTTTACGGAGAACTCGATTCATGAAGGGACCATCATTGGCCCTTAAGCGTATTTCTTTTTCATTGGTGCATGCTTGTCAAGTACTTTTTCAAAGCAATTTTGAAAAGAGCTGTAGTCTAAATCAGTTGTTTTGATACTATCCAACTCTTCCCTAAGTTTTCGTTTGAACGTCTGTTCCGAAAAAATCTTATAATCTCTCTAATTAATAATGGTGGGCCCAATTTTTTGGTATGCTGTTTTCAAAACTGTGACTATCATTTTGTGGAAGTCAGAGAGTCCCGTCTCGAACGTGGTGGTATGTTGGAAACTCCTATATCTGTTTGTTAAGATTAGGTCAAGACACCATGGATTCTTAAAAACAAGTTGGCTCCTTTACCAGATTTTTGAGGTCATAGCTATTCATAAAAGTATTAATCTGCTGATCGGTCTCCACTGCATTAAAATCACCAAGAAACAAAGAATTGTCATATTTTTCATTGTAATGATCAACTGCTTTGCCAAGATTTTCGAAAAATTGATCTTGACATTGGGATGGTGGTCGGTAAACACCAAAAAGAACCCATTTTTTCCCCTTAAATTAATTTCAAAACAAATGCATTCCATACATATGAATTTCAAATTTGAAAGATTTTAACTGTCTCATGATGTCGTTTTTCACGTAAACCAACACAGACCCCCACCTTCACCATTTCTATCAAGCCACAGCGGATCAGCGTACCCTGCTTAGGCCTAATTGCTAGTACTAAGTATGGCCAAATGTGGCTTGTGTGATGAATTATGCCGACAAGTAATCTTTTCCTGTTAAATGTTCCATAATACCCGAAACTACTCTAGGAGTACTACTCTAGGCCACATTTTAAAATATATCTAGGCCTATCCTTTCCTATCTATAATATTTTGCATACACTAAAAGTCTCAACAAAACATATTCATACCTCCATGATACCCCCTGAGGTATCCATATCATATTCCACTCGCTCCATCTTCGATCTCTTCTTATTCACAATTCACAAAGGTGATATTGGAACAAACCAAGCAGCTGTTTTGTGGCTAGGCCGTCCGCCATGCCATCAGCCAATCTCCCATCTCCCCACAACCTTTTCAAAGAGCCTCGATATCGATATCAACGATTGACAATCATGACAATCAAAGAATCACAAACCAGAATCACAACATAGCTGGTTGGCCACAAGGCCACCCTTCCGTGCATGGATTGACCAAGGATTGGAATCATATAATAGCGGCTTCGGCGCTTCATTTCCCTCACTATTTCGAAGTCCTTTTGCTTTTTGAGGAAAAACCCCTAAAAAAAACTCCTTTCCTTCTGAAAAAACTATCGTCTTCCTTCTTAGCAGTGCTTTGCCCCTTATTTTTCTGTTAAGATCTTATCGAAACGCGTAAAAGGTTTACAATATTATCCCCTGCAATGATATAATGATTCTCCCAACCTTCACGTACTGGGGAGTACTGCATTGTAACGCAAAGTTGACTTCAACTCAAGCAAAGAGACCCTTGTCAATTCATGGTCGCTGTTTGAAACAATAAATGGAAACTCGAAAAATCCTACTGCATTTCAATCATTCGTCAATGCCAAAAGTACCAGTGAACGTAAACTCGTGCGTAAACGTGTAGACAATGAGGTGAGTCAGACGAAACGCGGGGTGCCTGGCGTTCTGTAACGTCGCTTGTAGCCACCCGATCGTCGTGAGCTAAATTTTTTCGTGCAGCCTAAAGTCTAACTTAGATCATAAGCCTTTCCCTATCTATCGAAATCGGTCACTTGATGCATTAATGAAAAAAGTTTGTGTGTAAGACGTTGTTTGAGAGTCTTGCAAAATGATGAAATCTTCTCAAGACAGCGAATGACTACTGTATATTTTAAGCAGTTAAATAGTTTGATAAATTATCTTACAATTTAATCCTGAGAAAAGTCTTCGCAGTCAAATCAATCCAAGAGATGCTGTAACTCCAAATTTTATCAGAAAGAACTTTGAGAATATCAACCTGAAAATATTCAAAAACTCCAAGAAAAGAGTTATACTGTTTCAAGCACATATTGCTCAATGCTACAATTTACAGACAGCATCAAATTTCTTCAAACCAGACTTTATATGATATGATCTTTCTTGCTTCTTTTACAAAAAGTTGGCCAAAAACCAGCCTGCAGTTTCTTAATCCACAGTTTCCTTTGTGCACGATTTTACTGTGGTGTGAATTTGCTACAACTTGGTTTAATGACTACTGAAATTTGTGCTCAGTGAACTTTGCAGTAGAAAGACCTCAGGTAGTAAACTTTAATGCAGCTAGTTAGCGTCAGCGATGATTTAGCTGTACATTAGAGCTTTTGCTTTAGGGTGCATTTCCAGTCGTGGGAATTTTCCGAGCAGAGGGGACGTTTATTTTTTACAAGATAAAATTTTGTTTTGACGTTGAATAAAAGGTTACGTACGAGAAAATTTGAAAACTTCCGGCAGCTCCGAAAATTTATTGACTGAAAATCACCCTTTGACGGAACTTCAGTGACACAACGAAGAAACTATTATGACTAATAATGTTATATTTAGAAGAATATGACAGAAATATAAGGGATAAGATCAAAGATTAAAATCTTCACAAGTACTTCATTGATTAATGATAATGGGTTAATGATATATTTATGCTTTGCAGCAGTTCAAACTCACGCATGTTATAAGTGTTATTATGACTAAAAACTTAGTTTAAATACCGTGTCTAAATATATGACTACTTTTAATGCGACAGTTTGCAGACAAAAGTTTATAGTTTATAGATAAAATAATTTCCAGCAGCGCCAGAACACATGCCGTACTTAGAGAAGGGACATTTCTCATACTTTGCATTGACACATCCATCTGATACACCATGTTTGTTGTAGTTGATCTCACCAGGACCTGCCCAGCATTCAGCGTAGAAAGAAAGACCAAAATATTTGTAACCTCTTTCTTTTGATTTCTGAGCACAATGACAAAGAATGCTAGAAGAAAAAAATATTCTACGTGAGTAAACCCGGCGATCTCAAACAAAATATTCCATACCAACCTCTTTTTGCTGGAAAAGAATTGGGAAAATAGCTGTATCCTACTGAGTGCCCCCAAAAAAGTACTCCTGTTTGAAAACTTTCTGAAATATACATAGAATGTTGCTTAAAGACTATAGCTCAGAATAAGGAATTTTCAAGGTGTCATTTTATAGCCTTTGCCCTTTAGACACGAAAACAAGCATTTGCCATCTTTGGATCATTGACAACAAAAGATATCAAAAAGAAAATTTAGCCTGATAATCAAATTTTACTGATTTTTTAAACGGGAGTGCATATTTGGGACACGCGGTACAAGCATAATTTCTTACGACCGAATAATGCTTTGAAGAGTGGCATTTCATCAAATCAGATCTTCAAAGCAGAGATTGCCTGAATAAATTTCAAGGCATCTTACTGAAAGAAACACTAAATAGGATATTTCTTTTGACAGGATAAAGTGGGGGGGGGGGGGGGGGTGATCCAAGTGGGCCATATAAAGATGTTTTAATGTAAGAATGATCATTTTGAGAATTTTGTTTTTGAAGTAGTATTTATATGTAGTTTTCACACTATTCTTCTTCCTCTCCTTAATGCCACAGGGTAGACATGATATTTTGATTCTTATGGTATCGTCTTTCGTAGTATTGTAGAGTATTTTGTAGGTAGTGTAATAAGTACTGTGAATTGTAAATTTTCAATTGATGATATATAAAAAAAAGAGCTATTGGAAACTAAACAACCTTCCACACTCTTTTCACTGATTGATTGTACGTTTCACAATATACCGGGTGCGC
Organism: Aurelia coerulea; assembly: GCA_039566865.1. Classification (NCBI taxonomy): domain Eukaryota; kingdom Metazoa; phylum Cnidaria; class Scyphozoa; order Semaeostomeae; family Ulmaridae; genus Aurelia; species Aurelia coerulea. Next base: position 977,944 of record CM076949.1, read on the forward strand.
CAAAATAAACTATGCAGGTTTGGCAGGCCACAATAAATGGTAGACTAGACCGATTTTGAAGATTTATGACTTAATCTTTAGCAGAAAACCTGAATTAGATTTTTGGACTTTTTGCAAATTTTCCGTTTTCAGTTTTTAGAGCTAGAAGCGAGTTTCTTAAAATTTCAGTTTTCGAAAACATTGAAAACGATGAAAAAACGTCGATCAAATTTTAAAAGATTCAACATGCATGACCAAAGAGAAAACGTTTCAGGGGGATTTGGGGGGTTTAGTATGAGCTCTCTTATAGCAGATTGTGATTGGTCGATCTCTGAATCGTAAATCACCACGAACAAGTTCTCTCTTTGCCCATTCATGTCGATTATTTAGAAAACTTGATCGATGATTTTTTTATCGTCTTCAGTGTTTGCGAAAACTATAATTTTAAGAAACTCGCTTCTAGCTCTAGAAATTGAAAAAGAAAAATTTTGCAAAAATCCCAGTATCTAATTCAGGCTTTCTGCTAACGATTTAGTCATAAATCATCAAAATCGGTCGAGTGTACAATTTATTGTGGCCTGCCAAACGTGCATAGTTTATTTTGGCGCACCCGGTAGTACGCAAGCCACTTTTAAAGTCTTGAATTATTTCCTTTAAAGAAACATACAGCATGGTACAGCAACACAAAATTGAAAGGGTAAACAAATTGGAAATGTAATTAATGCAAAATATAGACGTTTACTTACTCCTGCATAGATTGAGGATAGTTCCTCCAATTTATAGTAAATCCTACATGACCATGATTAGGATCTCTGTGGTTATCTAAAAGTATTGGCAACAAAGGGTCATTGTAATTTTGGTTGAAGCATCCAAGAGCCTCCATTTTTACACCACATGCTTGTTCAAGAGAAGCTGAAATAAAGAGAATGCTAGCTGTTAATATTGTTAAGGAAGTGATGCTCAGGGTTTATTGATGATGGTGCAACTGTTTTATGAATGTACGTAGATCAAATTTAAAGGTGCTTTATAAAGCGTCATAAATCTACAATAGCCCTTGTAGCTATTCTGAAAAGAACTTTTGCAGCTTTTCAAGAATTTTCGAAGGTGCAAAATAATGATAGAAGCTCTAACGCCATGAAGCTCCAACGCACCTTCTGTATAAAGGTGTATCAAAATATCGTTCTATCCAGGCTCTTTTGTAGAATAGCTAAACGGTCCATTAAAATGAACGAACGGGGCTATATGGCGTCCGTCTACAAATAGGACAAAGAGAAACCAAAACAATTTATTTTTCTCCTTGGCTCTGCTTTCTTTCACCATGCATTGGATTATCAAATACAATAGGCTGTTTATAAACGCGTGAGATCTCATCTATTAACTCAGGTTATTTCCTTTAAGAAAATGTGAACCATGATGTAAAAATTTTACAAATATAGTTCTAAAAGAGGGAAGAAAAATATATTTTAAAACTGGGCTGCCAAGCCATGAAAACTTTGTGAACAAGTTCAAAGAGGTATAAGACAAAAGCAAGGCAAAGTCTTGAAAGAACCATTGCAACTGAATTCGAACGAATTTATCAATTGATTCCACTTGCTTTCATGCTTAAAAACTGGTCAGTGATTCTCTGTAAAATTTGACATTTTCAACCATACCATCATTGTCGTTTTCTCGAAAGTTAATACAAAAATGAAACATAACTAATAAATAGTTCCACAACTTACACTTTGGTGGGCAATCTTTGAAAAATATGTCATCCAAGGCAATATCGCTCAGGTAACCTGGACCATTTATAGACTCAAAGATGACCTGCAAAGGAAAAGAAATGAGCCTCACAAGAGTTTGAGCTTGATTGGACATACGAAGGTTTCTAGGCGAGTTGTGGCCAACCTAGAGGGAAGGTGTGCTTCGTATGTTCAGGTGCACTATAAAATATTAAAGAAAGAGAGCTAAACATCAGCGCTACAGACAAAACAAACGAAAGGAAGTGCTTACAAAAAGAACCTGCTGTTGCAAACCTATGTAAATATACAAATGCTAACCTTGTTCAAAGTTTGTAATATTGAGGTGTTCATCTATTTAGCCTAATTAGTCAAAGACTCTAGAAGTTAAAGACTCTTAAATATCATGCGTCCGTGGGTCAAAACATAGTTGACAAGAAAACAAGAAGAAAGAAAGAGGGAGAGAACAGTCTTTCCTGAATTTTCTCTTTCTAAATTTCTTTCTTTAGGCTTTTGTACCCAGGGTAAAATATCCACATCATTACAGGGGCTGTACGTGATTTTTGTAAACCATCGGAAAGTACAGAACAACCCACAAGCGTGACTTGCCTTGGGTTTTTAATGGCGGCTAGTTTCATCGCAGCTTCTACATAAGTTTAATTGCAGTGTTTTCTTGTCTGTGTCTATGCAATGTGATGGAACTTTTGAAATCCATTAAAACTTTCAAATATTCGGCGTTAGAAAAAAGAAAACATTCGGGGCCAAAGCTTCGATTACCAAGATTGTTGCAGATACTTTGGATTACTTTTCTCTGTGCAAATCGCCATTAGCTATGTTGTGTTTAGCCTAAACGCATTCGATGATTTGACACGCAGAGCCATACAGAGAGGACAGGTTGTACAACCCCTTTAAAGCAATTTTAGCTACTTTTCTCCAACACTTTAGCTGAGCCTGGTTGAAAGAAAGGAACCTGTTGCTCTCGCCTAACACCCCAAGTACTTTCCTTTAAAGGACAAGTCTGGGGTTAGAATAATTGTTCATAAAATGAAAGATCACAATGTTGTGAATGGTGTGTAGTACTTTTTCCAACCTTCTCTGTCTTTTCTCTGCGAAATTGCGTATTTCAATCTGTGAAATGAGCGAAATGACGTCATTATTCATGACGTAATTTCACCCATTTCGCCTTCGCCCTGAACGAGGCTGTTTTCTTATGGAACTCTCAAGTAACTTCCGACGTCACAATCGAACCTCCAAACCGAGGCTAGCCATTTAATCGCGTTTTTAAAAATGGCGACGACATTGGGTCTAACTTGCGAAAAATGCCGTACGAATTTACAACAGAGAAACATCGCAAAACTTGGAAAGAAGTCACAAGTGATATTTGGCAGTTGGTAAGGTTGCTTTTTGACATTAATTGCAGAAACCCCGGACTTGTCCTTTAAGAAAGAGAAAACAATTAGACCGTGTTCTTGCATGCATACCTTGAATGGTGTCTGGCTTGTGATGTTTATATTCCCTTTGAGCCATTTAGATCCTTGATCTCCACTCTTCGACCATATCGCCGATTTAACACCATTTGTACTCTGAGTTAAGACTTTGAGAGTTCCCATTGTTAAACCGTGCATATGATACCAAAATGACATGCAAAGTCCTTCAGTCGCAGGCATCTCCTTGCTAATGATTCTTGCTTTATCGTTAGCTTTAGCAGGAGCGGAAGCTTCTGTGTATATATATGAACCTGTTTGTGCGGAAGGTAGAAAGGAGTAAATCCCGGGAGTAAATCTGCAAGCAAACAGTTTTGAAAGTATGTGAGCTAGTTCTGACAGAAGTGCATTACTTCCATAATTTGGAGAATGAAACTCACTTGAGCTCAGCCTGTCGAGCAAAGTTTAATCCAGAATCTAAGATCTCAGAAAAAATTAAGGAAGAGTGGTCTTAACCATCTAAAAGAAGCCTAAATTGAATGCTTGTCGCCCCTAGCAAGTTGTAGCATTATTCTTCCTATTTCCAATGAAGCATCAATTCAAGAAGATATATTTTCCAAACTTTAGCGTAAAGTAATAGTTTTTATAATACGTGGAATATCTTTCATCATGCAAACAATTTTGAATAACATTTTTACAAGGTGTAGAAATTGATTTGTAGGTTGATTTGTAGTTTTCTTTCCGCAACAAGATGAAAAAACAACAGCAAATGTTTGAAAATTTATATATAACCAATATTTTGTCCTGCCTTGCAGGACTTCTTCAGGGCTGTTATGTGAAAGTTATATTCAGGATTTGAAAGAACTTGGTACTGTATGTAGTTTATGCCAAATAATAGGTACTAGAAGAAAAAAACGGACGCAGAAAATAGATAGATATTTCAGCACACTTGAGGCCTTTCAAACTTACGTTGTCATCAGAGTGTGACTGATTTGAATCTATTTTGAACATGTACAATGATTTGAAAAGGAGACGTTACACATGATTTGTTAGATATGATGGCTACGTAGAGGTTTTATTGGATGGGTTTACAAGGGTGATATCATATAATAATGATAATTATAATGAAAAAATGAATGTGTAGAAATTACTCTGGCATTTAATCAAAGTACCATTCTATTCGAAAGCAATCTCATCTCATGGTAATGTAAATCTGACTAAAACGAATGATTGACGAAAACTGTCTTTTATTACAATGATTTCCTATATTTCAAAAATTCTTGTGAACCAACCTGTCCCTGTTGTATGATCAGAAGTGGGTCCTGTTTTTGAACTCGGAGTCCTTCCAGTTTCACGACCCCAATAGAATCTTGGCGTATTTGTGGCATCATTTTTCCAGGAGCACCAACCCTGTCCTTCAAATTCGCAATCGAATGGACCTAAGAACACAAAATAACATGAAATATATAAAGAGGTGTGTAAGATATGATGATGACTACAACGGAATCAATATATAGGCATGCTTTCAGTCACTAGTATTTTGAGCCAATGATCTTATGAGATCCAGAGATTCCGTTTGTTGTACAACAAATTGTATTCAGATAGTTTCATACTTACATCGAGTTTCAATAACCATAATTTAAAAAACATTCTTACACTTAAAAAAATAATTTCTTCTCATAAGGAGAACTTTACGAGAAGAAATTATTTAAGTGTAAGTGTGTTTTAAAACCCAATATAGGTATGAAACTACCTACCAAAATAGAATATTTAAGTGTTTGTTAATAGGAAACTGCTCACAAGAAAGGTGCTAGGATGGCCAAAATTTAAGAAACTCTAGCAGTATGTTTAAGAAGCAGGAAGAAACTTTTCAAACTAAATTCCATAAGATCATTGCAAATTTGTCGTTGAGACTTTGTTCGAGAAATATCTATTGCCATCTTCTTGTGTCTTGAGCCTACAATAACTCTTTACTTGTTAAACATTGTTATGTCTAAACAGATCTACACCAATGGCAGAGGCTACATCATCATTCTTGTGCCAAAAATATTAGAAATAAGTCAAGAAATATTTACGACTAAGAGGAGATCATTTTCATGTGCATCATTATGAAACCTTCAGTATTATTGGCTGATCAAACTTTCTGATGAAAAAACGTGAAGTTTAAAGATGGTCCATTATGTTCTGACAATTTCACATGTTGCCTGAGTTTAAACGAAATTTTGCTGCAAAGACAATAACATTCATCATTCCACAATGATCCAATGTAGTACCTGAAGTAATTTAATGATTTCCAAAATCAAACTCTAAATATGAATGAGTCTATCGTACGTACACCACCTCCCTCCAGAATACAGCGTTGATTTTGCATCAGCCTCCCGGGGGGGTTACTCCCATACTTGACTTGACGGGATGTGCCGCTCAACAGGGTGTCCTTTTACGGTAAAAATTATGCGACAGGGTGTCCTTTTCTAACGAAAATTATGCGACAGGGTATTATAATAGGTAAAAAATTTATGCGACAGGGTATCACAAGCAAAAATTGCATTCTACACTATATTTGAGATGCAAAATTTTTATGCGACAGGGTATCACAAGCAAAAATTGCGTTCTACACTATATTTGAGTTGCAAAATTTTATGCGACAGGGTATACTTTTGGCCTATTTTTTATGCGACAGGGTGCAGGGTGTGGAGAGGTTTTCCGCACACCCCCGTCACTTCCCTAGTCAAGTACCCCCCCGGGATCAGCCTTCAGCTTAACAATGTTTGATTACGTTGGTCCATCATCATCTATCAGAAAGGCCTCAGTTTGCGAAAAACCTCACCTTTTTTGTATCTGAATTTCTTTAGTATATTTTATTCGTACAGCTCCACACTATTTTCATCACAAGGAATTTGAAGCCCGTCTTTTAGAAGAATCCTAACCTAACTACAGCAAATTCTAACTTCAAAGAGTTCACAATTTTTCCAAAATTCGCATTCAAATTTTCACGAGAACATTACTTCCAGAACATTATTGAGATAAAATCTTGCCTGTATAAAGAATTATAAATGCTCACCCATTCCACATCTTTTGACGTAACAATCAGTGAAGGATTTTGATTCTCCGGCACACACTTTTCCTCCATTCTTTGGCAAAGGATTGTCGCAAACTCTTGATCGGTTTCGTTTTCCTGGACCACATTCAGCATTACATGCACTCCACGAAGACCATCTGCCCCAATGACCATCAACCGGAGCTAAGATATTGAAAGATATTATTAGGATTGAAGTCTGACAGTCTGTCTCAAATTAGCTCATAGGAGATTTGCGATAACGTGAAATAACTCATGCAAAATACTTGAATTGTTGTTATTCGCGGGCATTTTGACGCGGCATCAAATTTAAGACGGACTTTAGTTTCTGAGAAATGCAAATTCACTTAATCTACAATACTGCTCAGAGCAAATTGTCAAATAAGATCCACGCAAGAAGGAAAAAGATCGAAAGCTAAAGCATGTCGTAGACATGTTGAAAATCATTATCATTCAAAACGAGAGGAATCTTTTGAAAAACATATCAAAAGTATTTTTCTACCGGGTGAGTCAAAAAAGGCCCAGCGTTTGAAAAGATATTGCTCCTTGAATATATCAGCAATTATATTTTGCAATATCTTTTTTTTTTCATATATCAATTGAAACAGAAAACATGCAACAATACAACTACTGTGCCACTAATTGCAGGAAAGGACACGTAGTCAGCGAGTTCCCACGATGAGTGACACTTACAATTAACTAAAGAATTCAACGCAAAAGAAAAATTACCATCGAAAGGAACAAAAAAACGAAAAGCCTGATCGCAGAGCAGAACTGAGGCTGCCTGAGAAAACGGCTGACCGGAAGCCGGTCCGACATGGATCCCTTGAACTGAAGAGAAGGTCCTTTATATCTTACAGTTGCCAAATCGCAACGTCTGGTTGAATGGACATGGTTGTCCAGCAGGACCAACTACCCAATCCATACATTTCGTAATTATGAAATCTCACTCCTCCAAGTCGGACAGACGATCGATCAACCATTCCGCAAACAGCCTCTGCTATATAAAACGCTCGGATTTCTCAATATATTGGATAGTTGCTTCTATTATCATTCTATTATCTATCACTGGAAGGGAAGGGCTTCCATACAACATCAGATGACATAGTTCCTTGGGATCAATATTCATTGCATCTTTATTTAATATTTGAGAGAGCTGACCGAGAAGATCTTTACGCAACTGGTTAAAAAGTGGGCAGTGCAGGAAGAAGTGCTCGTTGTTTTCTTTAGCCATGCCACAATTACAAAACGGGTCAAGACAATCAAAGTTATGCAGAAATTTGTGTTCATTAAGGAAGCTAAATTTAAGACGACATTTCGTTAATAATCGGATTCCATGCAAGCTAGCAATGCCATAAATTTGATTTCCCTCTGGTCTTACACGTGCCAGTAACATGCAATATCTAGTTGAACAGCAAACATGGTCAATAACTTTTAGAATGTTTTCTGGCTGAAATCGGTCGCTCTGTTAAGATTTTACAGGGTATTTTCTAAACAATGTCCCTTCGAGAAACCTTGAAAAACGTGCTAAGAATATTACCAGCAATGACTTGAGGACGCTCTAGCACGTGCTGTTCTCTTGGGGGAATGACAAAGTCTTCCCCCTGTTATGAATAACTTATTCAGGAGGATTCCATTCGCCCAACAGGACAAAATGCAGAAATGCATGTGAGTGTCATTATTGCTACAGGTTTTCGAAAGGAGTTTCTGTAGAAAACCTCTCATACCAACGGGAAGGAATGGCCGATTAAAACCGGGTAAATTGCTGAACTTGATTGGACATAATGGGAACAAAACAAGACAATTTTCAAAATTCTTACTTTGATATACAAGGAGCAGCAATTCTACAAATTCCGAGCCTTTTTATTGACTGACCCGGTAGAACAAATGTTTCATAAGAATATCCCATATAATAAAATCAGGCGGAAATTCTACCCAAAATCAAGAATGTTGTAAGAATACCCCAAGCTCAGAGGGTCCGGCAGAAGAGTTGAAAAAGCAAAGTTGGAACGAAAAGCACAAGCCACAAGTCTTGAAAATACACAGCCCCGATGCGATAGTCTATCTAATTCTAATATAACTTTTTGAACAAATTGTATTGAATTATCGCCTAAACCTCCTGACTCCATTTCGTTATAGCCTCTATTTTGTTTTGGTTAGAGACCACGTTTTGCTGTGATTTGAGTTTCGTTGATGATCCAAGATGGCTTGCACTCGCACATTGTCTTTTTCTATCGTAAAAATATCTTCCGAACGTGCTGATTAGGATATTTTACGACAAAGTAGCACATTTTTGGGCCAGCCTGCAAAAATTAAGCGATTCTCTCTTCTTATATATATTCATATGACATATTACAGTATATGTTACATCCTATTATACTTTCTAATTACTATACAACTATACAACATTACAGGGACGGGACTGTCAGGAGCAAAGAAAATGACTACTCTCATGGCAAAACATGCAAATAATAGCAACAAAATAAACGGTTGCAAAATGCTACACATACTATTAATTACTGATAAACACCAGGGCCGTAGGAAGCAGCTTCGGATTGGGGGGGGGATTGTTCTTAAAACAATAGAGAACAATACATCTAGTTAATGCTTATGACGTAGCACCATTGTTTTCAAAATTATTGGGGGGGCTTGAGCCCCCCTTGCCCCCTGCTTCCTACGGGCCTGATAAACACTAGAATCCGTTTCACAATGGATGTCAGGCCATCATAAGAGAATGATGCTGAATAATAAGAACCCCGGATGAAAGAACAACAACGACAGCAATTGCTATCGCCACTGATCCCCCTCCAGAGTCCCAACTGCCAAACACACTGCAAATATGCTACCAGGTCAGGATTCCTGATTCGCAATATCAATGATGAGTAATTCAATAATTCTCATACCATAACATTCAGCATGACTACAATTCATTTCTTCTTTAGCTACACCGTGCTTATTAGCAGTTGGACATTCTTTCAAATCCAGATGGGAACAAAATCTTTCTCTTGTTTTGAAACATCGGCTGTCACAAGGGCCATAACTGGACCATGTGCTCCAAATGCTTTTATCTTTGCCTAAAAATCAAACGCAAAAAAGAATCAAAATTTTGCGTCAAAACAAAATGGAAAGTTTGAAAAGTCATCGTGAATATTACACAAGGTCGATTTTAAGGATTAGATTTTAATGCACAGTTGAAATGTCTAATTATGCTTTGCTCTTTGTTGGTTCTTTTCACTCTATAAGTCCTGAAAGTACTGGTTATTTTGAGACTATTTTGATCTAGCAAGGCCTTAAAGACAAATGACGGATATATGGCACCTTGTTTAAAAATAGAACAAAAAATGGCTGAGTGCTTTCATTGGTCCAATTGATTTGCTAATCCCTCAAGATCATCAAATACAATGGAATACAATAGGCTATATTTAGATTGCCCAGGCCCCTAACTTAAATCACCTTATTTCTCCGTGATTTGTCTGTAAGACGCAGGAAAACATTGATCTAATTGGCTCAATAATGTTTGACTGGCTGAGAGATTTTGTTGACGAATTGCTCCTGACAAAATCACCCATAACTACATAACAAAGGAAGCAGTTTGATCGATTTCGAAAGAGTAATTTGCACACCAGGTGGCTGCTTGAGAATAATACCCGCAGTCCCCTGCTTGAGAATAATACCCGCAGTCCCCTGCTTGAGAATAATACCCGCAGTCCCCTGCTTGAGAATAATACCCGCAGTCCCCTGCTTGAGAATAATACCCGCAGTCCCCTGCTTGAGAATAATACCCGCAGTCCCCTGCTTGAGAATAATACCCGCAGTCCCCTGCTTGAGAATAATACCCGCAGTCCCCTGCTTGAGAATAATACCCACAGTCCCCTGCTTGAGAATAATACCCGCAGTCCCCTGCTTGAGAATAATACCCGCAGTCCCCTGCTTGAGAATAATACCCGCAGTCCCCTGCTTGAGAATAATACCCGCAGTCCCCTGCTTGAGAATAATACCCGCAGTCCCCTGCTTGAGAATAATACCCGCAGTCCCCTGCTTGAGAATAATACCCGCAGTCCCCTGCTTGAGAATAATACCCGCAGTCCCCTGCTTGAGAATAATACCCGCAGTCCCCTGCTTGAGAATAATACCCGCAGTCCCCTGCTTGAGAATAATACCCGCAGTCCCCTGCTTGAGAATAATACCCGCAGTCCCCTGCTTGAGAATAATACCCGCAGTCCCCTGCTTGAGAATAATACCCGCAGTCCCCTGCTTGAGAATAATACCCGCAGTCCCCTGCTTGAGAATAATACCCGCAGTCCCCTGCTTGAGAATAATACCCGCAGTCCCCTGCTTGAGAATAATACCCGCAGTCCCCTGCTTGAGAATAATACCCGCAGTCCCCTGCTTGAGAATAATACCCGCAGTCCCCTGCTTGAGAATAATACCCGCAGTCCCCTGCTTGAGAATAATACCCGCAGTCCCCTGCTTGAGAATAATACCCGCAGTCCCCTGCTTGAGAATAATACCCGCAGTCCCCTGCTTGAGAATAATACCCGCAGTCCCCTGCTTGAGAATAATACCCGCAGTCCCCTGCTTGAGAATAATACCCGCAGTCCCCTGCTTGAGAATAATACCCGCAGTCCCCTGCTTGAGAATAATACCCGCAGTCCCCTGCTTGAGAATAATACCCGCAGTCCCCTGCTTGAGAATAATACCCGCAGTCCCCTGCTTGAGAATAATACCCGCAGTCCCCTGCTTGAGAATAATACCCGCAGTCCCCTGCTTGAGAATAATACCCGCAGTCCCCTGCTTGAGAATAATACCCGCAGTCCCCTGCTTGAGAATAATACCCGCAGTCCCCTGCTTGAGAATAATACCCGCAGTCCCCTGCTTGAGAATAATACCCGCAGTCCCCTGCTTGAGAATAATACCCGCAGTCCCCTGCTTGAGAATAATACCCGCAGTCCCCTGCTTGAGAATAATACCCGCAGTCCCCTGCTTGAGAATAATACCCGCAGTCCCCTGCTTGAGAATAATACCCGCAGTCCCCTGCTTGAGAATAATACCCGCAGTCCCCTGCTTGAGAATAATACCCGCAGTCCCCTGCTTGAGAATAATACCCGCAGTCCCCTGCTTGAGAATAATACCCGCAGTCCCCTGCTTGAGAATAATACCCGCAGTCCCCTGCTTGAGAATAATACCCGCAGTCCCCTGCTTGAGAATAATACCCGCAGTCCCCTGCTTGAGAATAATACCCGCAGTCCCCTGCTTGAGAATAATACCCGCAGTCCCCTGCTTGAGAATAATACCCGCAGTCCCCTGCTTGAGAATAATACCCGCAGTCCCCTGCTTGAGAATAATACCCGCAGTCCCCTGCTTGAGAATAATACCCGCAGTCCCCTGCTTGAGAATAATACCCGCAGTCCCCTGCTTGAGAATAATACCCGCAGTCCCCTGCTTGAGAATAATACCCGCAGTCCCCTGCTTGAGAATAATACCCGCAGTCCCCTGCTTGAGAATAATACCCGCAGTCCCCTGCTTGAGAATAATACCCGCAGTCCCCTGCTTGAGAATAATACCCGCAGTCCCCTGCTTGAGAATAATACCCGCAGTCCCCTGCTTGAGAATAATACCCGCAGTCCCCTGCTTGAGAATAATACCCGCAGTCCCCTGCTTGAGAATAATACCCGCAGTCCCCTGCTTGAGAATAATACCCGCAGTCCCCTGCTTGAGAATAATACCCGCAGTCCCCTGCTTGAGAATAATATCAGCAAACAATTCTCTCTAGTCTCTCCAAGAGCTTCATTTAAAGGCTCAAAGGCTAAGAGATTTAATCATAAATTTTCGGCCATTTTCAAGCTGTTCTCCGAGCATAAGAGCTCAACGTAAACTCTGACAGCCCTCTAACGACAGTAACCAAAATTCCATGGTAAAGTACTACAATCTTTTAGCTACCAAATCAACTCGTTTCGATAGAAATAGACGAACACTTTTGTTGTGATAATCTTTCAAACGGGTATCTTTCTATTTTTCAGCAAACACCTTGTTAGCCTTTGTTCTGTAAGGGAAAAACATGACACAAAACCTGACAAAGCACGTGGCAATATGAGTAGCAATATACGTACTAGCACAATCATATAAAGCATTGATTGCAACAATATCACTAGCTCCCAAACTGTTGCTCTGCCCAAGCTCCCGATCTGAGCCAATCGCTTTCAACGTTTGTTTGCCATTCTTTGAAAATGCCTTTTTCCCATAATGCATCAGTGTGTCATAATCATATTGAGTTCCTAAAACATCGGCTTGAAGATGGGAATAGTTTGCAAAATTGTGCGATTGGTCTACAAAAAAGATAAAGATTCATTTAATTTAAGCTCTGAAAAAAATAGCATCAGTGTGTTTTTATTTACACGACAGTAAATTGCCCATGATTTACCATGGCAGATTAAGATTGTTTCTGCAGCTAGTTACAAAAGTTTGACATCATCACTTCTTCGTTTGGGAAGGGTTTTTAATTTGTTTACTTACCATCAATAATATTCTCCCAGAATATTTCAATGAAATCATCTCGGTCAGGTCTACTCTGTTCATGCCAAAATCCAATTGCGTGCATCAATTCATGAAGAATCGTTGATTGGCCCAAACATCCAGAACCAAGACTAATTTCTTGAGCGCCAGTAGTCCAGAAATTACGTCCAACAATTGAATAACAGCTAACGAGAGAAAGGGATGGGTCAAAGAGCATTGTTCAAAGAGTGACATAAAAGGTGATGGATGACAAGCCAAATATGACTACAATCCTTGCCAAAACTCTTGAAAAAATCACCTGTTTTTGCTCAGCTCTCCTCTCATCCTCCTTACAATGTTGGTTACTTGTGCGATTACGCATTTCTCACAGCCACAACAACGTAGCCAAAGCGATTTTCTTCATATTTGGTGATCAGTGCTTCGGACCAACATTGTTCAGGGGGGGTAGGGGGGCGAGGAAAAAGAGTCACGATAAGTTTCCTGCAATGTATTTTGGATGCTTCGTCAGACAAGAAAGCAGAAAAATGACATATTTTTTTCAAGTTGCCTTGGCAAGGATTGTAGCTTGTTACATTAAAGCTGGAGAAATGTTTTGGACGAAAAATGCTGAACTTTATCAAAAATATGAAATCTGACCAAAACTGTTTCTACACACCAATTCCATGACATTACACATTTTTACTTTTTACTCAACTCTAAACTGACAGAATCTACTCTACAATCAAAAACAATAATTGCCCCATGCTGGGTCCTATGATGGTATTTACCCCAAAGGCTTTCGGGACATTGCCTGTTGATTATTTTATATGTCATAACTGATCGATCAAAGTTTATTAGTTGTTCAACTGTCAACCAATTATGAGACCGTTGTGTTGTTGGAAGATTGTTGGAAGATTGCTAGAGTTGCCCCCATTTTTAAAAGTGGTCAATCTGATGATCGATCAAATTATAGGCCGATTTCAGTCCTCCCTTTCTTGTCTAGGGTATTTGAAAAATTGGTTTTTAACCAGCTTTATGAGTATCTAGATAAAAACAAGCTCATATACTATAAACAGTCTGGGTTTAGGTCATTACACTCCGCTGTCACTTGTCTGCTGAAGTCTACAAATGACTGGTATGTTAACATGGACAAAGGTAGATTCACTGCTACAGTTTTTATTGACTTGAAAAAGGCATTCGATACTGTAGATCACGATATTCTACTCCAAAAGTTAGAAAAGTATGGAGTGATTGGCCTTGAACATACCTGGTTTTCGTCCTACCGGAAAAATAGGCGGCAGCTTTGTAGAGTGAATGGGGTAGCCTCAAATATGGAAGAAATAAAATGTGGAGTTCCTCAAGGCTCTTGCCTTGGGCCCCTTTTGTTCCTCATATACATAAATGATCTGCCGTTTTCTCTTAAAAACAGTGAAGTAACGATGTATGCCGATGATACAAGTATATCATATTCTTCTAAGGATATCAACGAGCTTAATGAAACCCTTAACAGTGACTTAGACTCCTTGAAACAGTGGCTTGAAGGTAATAAGCTGTCTCTGAATGTAATCAAAACACAAGCAATGGTTATAGGCTCTAGGCCTAATATCAAGAAGATATCAGACAAATCAGTACCGACCCCATCTTTCGCCATTGGCAATTCGCATATTGATGTTGTAGATAATGCGAAATACTTGGGAGTACAACTTGATAAACATCTTGTGTGGGATGAGCATACCAAGGCTTTACGTTCAAAGATATCTTGCTCTTTAGGTTTCCTAAAATATGCTAAGAAATTGCTTCCAAAGCATACCCTTAGTCAAATGTATAGAGGTATCGTTGAGCCCCATTTTCGCTACTGTTGCTCTGTGTGGGGTAGCTGTGGAGACTCTCGCCTGTTGGCGCTACAAAAGTTACAAAATCGTGCTGCGAGAATAGTTACCAACAGTAGCTATGATGCACCAGCAGCAAACTTGATAAAAGAGCTCAAATGGCCGACAGTCCACGACATGATCAAACAAGAGACGGCTACCATTGTTTTCAAATCAATAAGTGGTCTCGCGCCCACTTACCTCTCTACTCTATTCACGAGAAACTCGACAAGGGAGATTGTAAATTTGAGAAATTCTGAGACTGACTTGCTTGCTCCACGAATGAAAACAAGCAATGGCCAAAAAGCATTTTTGTTCCGTGGATCAAAGCTTTGGAATGAGTTGGAGCATGAAGTCAAGCTAGCCCCCTCTCTGTCTACTTTTAAATGTAGACTGAAATGTAAATAGCTTTTAATTTTTCATTTATTCTAAATTAACATTGTAAATATTCTTTTTATTTTTAATTTTGGTAGTATTGTAAGTAGGTTTTTGCCACGGCCCCCTGAAAAGCAGCCACTCTTGGTTGATGGGGCCACCGTGTATAAAGAATTTAAAATGAAAAATGAAAAGACCAATTGTCTTTTAGTCTGGCCTTATCAATAATCGAATGGGCTCTGTCCTGCAGACGTTGGAGGGTATTCAATTTTGATTTAGGAAGACTCCCCCAAATAACATTGGCGTATCGCAGATGGCTTTCTACAAGTGCACGGTACACATGCTCCAGCTGGGATTGGGAAATGAGATTTTTCAATTTTTTTAGTGACTTAAGACCGCCACTAATCTTCCCTTTCACTTTGTTGAATTGTTCATCCCAGTTTAGCCCTTCATCCACAATAACCCCTAGTGATTTAGTCTTCACCACACGCTTAATTTCTGAATTGTTAAGATTCAGTGGTTCTGAGATTTCAACCTTGTTTGTCCTCCGTGGATGGCCAATGATCATGTATTCAGTTTTTTTCGGGTTGGCACTTAACTTGTTTATCCGCATCCATTCCGAGATGTTTCTTAATTCTTTGTGGGCATTTGTAATTAGATCATCGACGTTACCAGATGTTAATGTAACATGTGTGTCATCTGCATACATACTAGCCCTAGAGAATTCTAAGCATTTTTCAAAGTCATTAAGGTAGATTATAAATAGGAGTGGTCCCAAGCAGGATCCTTGAGGTACACCACATGTTACCAATCTAGCCCCCGACTGTTGTCCATTAACTGAGCAGAATTGTTTTCTACCACTTAAGAAGGACGTGAACCATTCTCCTGAACTTGCCCTGATACCGAGTGCACCTAACTTTTTTATCAGTATTGTATGATCTACGGTATCAAACGCCTTTTTTAAATCAAGAAATATGGCCAAATTGAGCTGTTTTTTATCCATATTGTCATACCAGCAATCAGTACCGTTTATCAGGGATGTTACAGTGGAATATAGTTTTCGAAAAGCAGATTGATTTTGTGTCAATACTTTGTTAGTTATGAGATAATCAATGAGCTGATCGTGAACTATTCTTTCCAACATCCTAGAAAAAACTGAGATGACCGAGATCGGCCTATAATTGTTTCCATCCCTTTTTGAACCTGCTTTAAAAATTGGTGTGACTCTTGCTAATTTCCAGATATCTGGGAAGACACCATACTTCAATGACGAGTTGAAAACCATGGTTAGAGGCTTCCAAATGAAGTCTGCTGCATCTTTAGTTAGCATAGTGGAGATCTTGTCTGGGCCTGGTGCTTTGCCATTTTTCAGTTGCTTTATGGCGTTCAGCACATATGTTTCATCAATAGGTACAAATGTCATTTTGTTCTGTTGAACATTGATATGCTTGACAGAATCATCATCAGGCCTAGACTCTAACTTGCTAGCAAGTTTCGGTCATATGGTGGTAAAATGATGATTAAGTGCTTCAGCTATATCCTTTTCTTTAGTAATTGTTTTCCCCTCAACATCTAAGCTGGAAATTTCTGTTGAAGGAGCTGCTTTGTCTAGTACCTTATTAATAACCTGCCACATTCTTTTTGGATCTCCCTTGTTTTCTTCAATTAACCCAAGATAATGCGATTGTACTGCATCTCGAATTTTTTGTGTTACTTTGTTACGGAGATGCTTATATGTGTTCCACTTTTCAGGAGATGTTTTCGTCGCTTTCTTAGCTGCATCCCTCTCTTTCATTAGTTTCCTAATGTCTGGGGTTATCCAAGGAGTAGAAGTGTTACCTACTCTCCTCTTTTTCAGGGGTGCATGGATATCTAAAACCGACTCAAAGATCTCCTGAAAAGTGGTAGCCATATTATCCGGATTATCAGCATAAGAGCTAAGGATGGTTTCCCAGTCTATCTGCTGCAAGTCGTTGCGAAACGATGCCCTGTCATAATTGCTCAGACTTCGAGTCTCCAAAACTTTTGGTTTCTTATTTTTGACTCGCCAGGCATTCACTTTCCTTATTCCGTACACCAGACACCAGAACAACAACCATCCCCAACTCTAGAACTTCTGCCTTCAATATATATTTGGAGCTCGTTGTTGAGAAATGGTCTATTAGCGTTTTACTGATATTTTGTTCGTTGCGCTCATTTGTTGTTACTGCTACTCGAGTATAGCCTTTAATCAGTTGTTCAAGCTGGTACTCTGAGTAGATTGCTTTTAATTTTTTCGCGTTTGAGCTTTGGCTATTTTTGAAATCGCAGTTTGTATCCCCGACGAAGATAATTTCTTTGCCATCTCGGTCTAGATCTTTCAAAAACCGAAGCGGGGCTTCCTTAGAACAATGCACGTAAAAAGAACAAAAGGTGCTGTGGGCAAAAAATCTCAAGAAATTTCAGCCGGTTTACCATCAAAAAACGAGTTCAAAAAACCAGTTTATCCTGAATTTACAAAGCAATTGTTTTATTGGACTTCACAGAAGACAAAGCCATTCAATTCAATGAGCCCATCTGGATTGAAAACTTGTCGGACAGGTTCTTCTCTAGACTCATTCCAAAAAGTCTCTTGCTTGGCTCCCCTGCAGATTTGTCACTGCAATAGAAGCGTTAGTGACTACAACAACAATAAAAGTTAGAGGGATTTATGTAATGGATCTAGCAGGTTCCTCTCCTTATTGTTGTGCATCAGCTTTGTTGTATTCATTGAATGAAATTGGTCACAGCAAATGATTTGTGATCCTATTTGTTGAAAGGCTTTAATGGGACTTTTCTTTCCCATCGTTTGATGTTTGTGGGCTCTGCCAAAAGCATTGTGTTGCACAAGGCCCTTCAAGTCGCTTCAAGTCACAAATTTGAAAGAGTTGGTTGTTGAGTTTTCAGGTTACTGATAGCATCGTCGAACAATCGCCTGATGACGTTGACTCAGCATATTCATTGCATGAAAAGTAACCTCAATGCTGCACGTGAGCTAGACTGATAACAATTCGTCGTAAAGTTCGCTCGTTTTTTATATTTTTGACTTTAACCTTTTCGATAAGTAATTCTACTCAATAGCGAGCGAAAACTAGGGACGAACTGTAATAAGTCTAGGGTTAGAATAATTGTTGATAAAAGGAAAAATTACAATGTTGTGAATGGTGTGTAGTACTTTTTTCCAACCTTCTCTCTCTTTTCTCTGCGAAATTGCGTATTTCAATCTGCGAAATGAGCGAAAAGACTTCATTATTTATGACGTCATTTCGCTCACTTCTCCTTCGACCTGAACGAGGCTGTTTTCCCGCAAAACTCTCAAGTACTTTCTAACGTCACAATCGATCCTCCAAACCGAGGCTAGCCTTATCGCATACTCTTACAAAATGGCGACGACATTGGGCCTAACTTACGAAAAATGTTGTACGAATTTACAATAGAAAGAGATCGCAAAACTTGGAAAGAACTAACAATTGGTGTTCGGCAGTTGGTAAGGTTGCTTTTTGACCTTAATTGTAGAAACCCCGGACTTGTCCTTTAAAAGATCGTGCTCCATTTGCACAGGGGCTGTGAAGGAGCTCTGAAGTCAAAGTCCTGTTTTTATACTGCTGCATAGGTCAGGCTTTGACTTAGAGCTTGAAACCTCATTTTTGAGTCAATCTAACAAGTGGTTGCTTATTTATGGCGCAGGAAAGGGATACTTAATCAAAGCATAGGGCTCAAATCTTTCAAATCTTTAAAAAGGTCGGTGTAAAATTATATTACATTTTGCTTTGAATTGGATTGCTTGAAAGGATCTGATGGTACTTTGCTGTAAATCTGCCGTGGAAATTTTATGATATCTTTATTATTTTCAAAATGGCGGCAATTTGATAATTTTTGAAAAAATTCATGGAAAATTTTGAAAAAATTTAAATCATTGTAAATCCTAAACTAATAGAGGAAACATTGCATAACATTCAAGAAAACCATAGTTTATGGAGGTCTACAATATGGTGGCAAGCAGAAATCTGTTGCTTTTGTAGTTTAGGATTTAGACATTTGATGACGTCATAGCCTCAAATTTAATAAATGCCGCCATATTGAAACTAATCAAGATATCAATAAATTGCCACGGCAGATTTACAGCAAAAAACCGTAAGTTCCTTCCAAGCTATTTATTTCAAGGAAAACGGCAATAGAATTTTACACCGACCTTTTTAAAGATTTGAGCCCTATGTTCTTAATCAATAAATGATCAACAGTACATGGCAGACAACACCAACCATTTCGTGACTTTATCGAAGAAAAAGAAAGAAAATAGAAACAAATGATATATTAAAAAGAAGAAATTATTTTCATTAAACATACCCGTCTTTTTTCACGAAATTAATCCAATTCGCTTCATTTGAATGTTGCTTGAAACGTAAACAAGTATTTTGTTCAAATATGTCCATTGCATTACGAATCGCATCCTTCTCATAGACGGTAGCTAATGAACAAATCAAAGAAAAACATCTCAAACGATATCTTCATAAAAGTCAGTGGTTCCATTGTTAAAGACAAAAAAAGGTTACAAATCGGTTCAGTGAATATTTCACAGGCTTAGCAAACAGCCTCGTTATGAAGCTCGGCAAAACTAATAAAAAAGCTACAGATTACCTATTATCATTATTATTATTATTATTATTAATTTCTTCATAGTAGGCGTTTAAAAGTAGCTAAATTACAGCAAACTGATGCCTATTGAAACAAAAATAAATCATTATCAAAAGTACAAAGTAAAATGGTTCTAATTGGCTAGTTTAACGGTGACTGATATATACAGATGATACACTACAAACTTGGTAAAATTTATAACTGGAGACTTGATGTAGAGCGGTTGGACGACAAAAAAGACCAAGACACGCCCCAACACACCGAGGCCCCCCGGACCCATGTCCCCATCAGAGTGTGAATGAACATTCCGATGAGGACACAGGTCCGAAAGGCCCCAGCGCGCCAAAACACATCCCAGCACTCCCCGCAGTCCAACCTCTCCAAATCAAGTGTATGATACATTATAAACATATGATGCATATTTATAGGCGAGTTTTTGATTATATACCGGGTGTGCCAAAATAAACTATGCACGTTTGGCAGGCCACGATAAATCGTAAGGACCGATTTTAAAGATTTATGACTTAATCTTTAGCAGAAAGCCTGAATTAGATTCTAGGATTTTTCGCAAATTTTTCCGTTTTCAGTTTTTAGAGCTACAAGCGAGTTTCATAAAATTTTCTTTTTCGAAAACACTGAAAACGATCAAAAAACGTTGATCAAGTTTTCTAAAGAATCGACATGAATGGACAAAGAGAAAACTTTTTCGTGGTGATTTGGGATTTAGAAATCGATTAATTGTAAGCTGATGTACGAGAGTTCGCACTATCTTGGGAGAAATGCAATTTTATTTTCAAGGATATAAAGAAATGCCTTTCCTTTTGTAATTTCATTAAATTTTATGCTTTGGTGCAGGCTGTGCTCCTGTGTCAAGTGGGTTAAAAATGCAAGCGAGGACGCGCCATGAGGCCAGCAAGCATGGTATCTTGTTACATTTTTTATTTGTACAGAATTTCGCAACAGGCCAATCGTTGAAATAACGCTCGTGCAGAAGTTTACAATAATCAATTTCCTAATCCCCAAGTCACGCTGAAAACGTTTTCTCTTTGTCCATTCATGTTGAGTCTTTAGAAAATTTGATCAACGTTTTTGATCGTTTTCAGTGTTTTCGAGAACAAAAATTTTAAGAAACTCGCTTGTAGCTCTAAAAACTGAAAACGGAAAAAATTGCAAAATATCCTAGAATCTAATTCAGGCTTTCTCCTAAAGATTAAGTCATAAATCTTTAAAATCGGTCCTGTGTACGATTAATCGTGGCCTGCCAAAAGTGCATAGTTTATTTTGGCGCACCCGGTACAAAACGAGATCAATTCAAGAACCCAACCGGTGCTACGAAAGTTTTGCATAATCGGCAGTTGCATTCATCGCCCTTCCACTCCTTTATGCATTTTTTAAAGATGGAAGTATTCAATGACCTTGACTTATGACGATGAGTCCCTTGTATCAATGAGGTACCTTGCTCAACAGGGACTCATATTGAAGCAGTCAAAAAACTGACCCTATCTTCTGCATTCAAACGTATTGTTCTTTGCCAAATCTCGCAATCTGATTGGTATTCTAGGAAGCTGAGAGTTTGGACCTAAATAGGGTCAGCTTTTTCAGAGATATAATATGAGTCTCTGTTCACCGAAGCGCCATCTTGAAGTCAAAGAGCACAGGGAAACAAGAGACTCGTCGTCATAAGTCTTCAGATTAGCTTTTGAATCCACTCTTAAATAATTTCTTCATTACGCCAGCATCTTGCTCTGAAGTCTTAGTTCAGCTAAACAGCTTAGATGTATCTAAATCAAATGACTGTTATGATATTCCAGTCAAATTAGTCAAGATGATTCAACATGTAATTAGCGAGCCTTTGACACACCTTATCAATACGTCCTTTAGTACAAGATTCTACCCAAAGCTACTCATGCTAAGGTCATTCCAATATTCAAGGCTAAATCCCAATACGAAGTGTCTAACTATCGTCCGATATCAATTCTCCCAGGCTTTAACAAGGTATTCACAAAGCTGATGTATTCTAGCCTGCGTGCAGACTTTGGTTACTTCCTTTCTCTCCTCTCCTCCCCAGTGATCAAAGTCTGCGCGCAGGCTAATGTATTCCCGAGCAATGGATTTTCTAACCAAGAATAAGGTTCTCTATCCTCATCAATTTGGTTTCCAAAAGAACAAATCAAAAACACTTTCTATCCTTGATGTATGTGCAAAAACTCGTTGAAGCCATTATTGAAAATCGAGAGTACTCGTGTTGCGTTTTTCTTGATTTTGCAAAGGAATTTGACACCGTTGACCATGAATTGCTCTTAAACTAACAAGGGTACTATGGTGTCCGAGAAATAGCCTTGGATCAGCTCCGCTCGTACTTGAGTAAGTAACAGAACTCAAAGAGTCTTCGTTGGAGGAGATCTTTCTACTGAACGGGGTATCACGTAAAATGCTCCAAATGACATACCCCAAGCGTGTAAAATGATAGCCTTCCACTTTTTCCAGATGACAATTAAGCTTATTCTTTTCACATGAAAACCTATCAGTGCTTATGAACATTCATTAACAATTGAAACACAAAATATCTCTTAGATTATCGATGATAAAAGGAACGTTCCAAGATCAAGCCAGCAAGCAATTCAACAGACTGCTATCTACTGTTTAGACTTGCCCAAGTCTATTTCATTCATTTTTAGATAGACTTATTACAGTTGACGAAAAAGACTTGGGGTAAGTCTATCTACTGTTCGACTCGAAATGAAAAAACTTTGCCCTCTTTCTGTAATAGTCTATGGAAAGAGCTTTTTATGCGAGCTAGCAAACAGCTAACAATTAACTTTTATTCCAAATCTTTTAATAACTGTTCATCTTAACTTTTAGATACCTTTCATTTTCAATATCATTATTTCTTTAATATAATTGTAAACATAGGGAATAAAATCTTATAGCCAGAGTTGAAGAGCCACCCTTAACTTGTGGATATGCTCATAAAAACCACCCTTGTATGTATGCAAGTAGCTAATAGGTACTAGGAGAAAACGGACGCAAAAAACAGACAGATTTTTCAGCACACTGAGGCCTTTCCAACTTACGTTATCATCAGAGTGTGACTAACTGTAGAGCTAGAGCGTTTTTACGACTTATAAACTACATAGGGGATTATCGACAGGAAATATAAGATTATTGGTTCATTATAGCGTGTCCTCTGTTGAAAAGTTTGCTTTCGTATTCTAAGAGTGATCCCGCGCGGATGGGGTCTGGGTAGTCTATAAATAAATAGCCAATCACATAGCACGTAGGCAGAGTGACACTGCGTCTGTCATAAAATCATGTGATCACTTCATGTGATCAGTTTCTATTGGTATTATAACACAGCGACAACAACAGCGCGAAGGTGACGATGTATTTGTCCAACTGGGAAAATTCATGTGATCACTTTCTGGATGTAGATGGAGTGCATGCGTTATTAAATTGGATTGCAAGTTATTTTTAAATCGGCTGCCCTTGTATCCGTTGATTCTCTTTAACCCTATCCAGACTAGGCTTTTTGAAACTTTGGGGAGACTAGGGGGGGGGCACAAAGTGCCCCCCTGGTTTTTCTCAGAATCATAAGTGCTAGAGACTTGAAACTTGGCACAAGTAACAAACATGATAAGGCAAACAAGATGGTGTGATTTGTTTTTGTTTATGTCACGTGATTAAGTGCTGACGTCAGCAAATGTTGCTAATTTGGGTGTAAAACCACATGTACTTTGTCGTGTTGTATCTCCAAATTGATAAAATATATCGATGTGATATTTGAAACATAGAAGGATTATATCCTGCTAATTCTTATTTTGAAATTTTGGCTTTGTAAGTCTAATATTTTTGCTGATGTCAGCATTTATTTATTTTGTACGAGAAAAATAGCGATTTTTGTCTAAAATTGATTATAAATTACTTCTAAAAATAGCAAAAAATGCTAAATATACATAAAAAGACCTGCTGCATCATATTATGTCACTCATTTGTCTAAAAATGAAGCATAACATGGGTTTTCGTCAGTACGCATGCGCAACAACCAATTGTTGATGACGTCATCAAAAATCAATAAACTATATATCAAATGAAAGCTTGTTTCAAGACGAGTTCAAAAATGTTTGTCTCATTGCCATAGAGCCAGTGGTTCCAAATCTATAACTTAAAAGGTATTTATTTGGCGGAGCACTCAATTTAAATTAAGTTTCATAAATGCGTAAATTTTGAAGAAAGGTTCTTTAAGGTTTTTATCAGATTTTCCGCAGTTATGTACATGTTTTGGAAAATTGCAAGAAGAAACTCCGCTTCTTGACTCAGATATGTGATTGTTCATTTTTTGACGTAAATTCGTTGTTTGGCCGATCTAGTTCATTTGACCATCACATAAATTACACAAGAGAAAATATATGATGTTTTTGCTATTGCAGGTAATTTTTGATTTGATGTCCCATATGGTTCCATCTACAGTTTTGAAATTCTTCACTGGTTGTAGATATAAACGGCATAATTTGCATTGTGCTTTATTGCATAATTTAATTCCAGGTTCTTGTCTCACAAAGGGGATGAATGTAAATTTCGCATTCGTTAGAATCGAAGTAGGGTTTGGAGGTTGCTTTAATGCGAGGATTGGTGTTGTATCGTTAGATTTTCTCTTTGTGTCCGGGTCTTGAATGCCTTTCAAAAGGTTTGAATTGCAACTATCCCAACTCCTTAATTTATCAAGCATTCCACGAAGCAAAATTACAAGGTCCTGCACCGAATAAAACAAGAGATATTATACCACTTGTCACGACATTCTACCCAACTTTAAATCATAGCCATGTTATCAAGACCATTTCAAACCTTTTGAAAGGCATTCAAGACCCGGACACAAAGAGAAAATTTAACGATACAACACCAATCCTCGCATTAAAGCAACCTCCAAACCCTACTTCGATTCTAACGAATGTGAAATTTACATCCATATCCATCCCCTTTGTGAGACAAGAACCTGGAATTAAATTATGCAATGAAGAACAGTGCAAATTATGCCGTTTATATCTACAACCAGTGAAGAATTTCAAAACTGCAAATGGAACAATATGGGACATCAAATCAGAAATTACCTGCAATAGCAAAAACATCATATATTTTCTCTTGTGTAATTTATGTGATGGTCAAATGAACTAGATCGGTCAAACAACGAATTTACGTCAAAGAATGAACAATCACATATCTGAGTCAAGAAGCGGAGTTTCTTCTTGCAATTTTCTAAAACAAGTACATAACTGCAGAAAATCTAATAAAAACCTTGAAGAACCTTTCTTCAAAATTTACGCATTTATGAAACTTAAGGACAATAAATCACTCTTAGAATACGAAAGCAAACTTTTCAACAGAGGACACGCTATAATGAACCAATAATCTTATATTTCCTGTCGGTAATCCTCTATGTAGTTTATAAATCGTAAAAACGCTCTAGCTCTACAGTTAGTCAGACTCTAACATAAGTTTGAAAGGCCTCAGTGTGCTGAAAAATCAGTCTGTTTTTTGCGTCCGTTTTCTCTTAGTACCTATTATTTAGTATATACCACAGTACCAAGTGCAAGTAGCTATATATGCATTCTATTAGCAAATTCAGAAGAAGTTTTTGATAACAAAAATTTGAAGCTGTGACTCACGGAAATCTGAGGTGATAACATAAGGGATAACTCTAGTCCTCCAAAGATATTGACGGTCTCTTCTGGCCTCTCTTTTTTCGCCATTAAATGCTCCATTAACAACCTCATCTACCAAAGGGCTTGGCAAAATATCACCTTCGAAGAATGTCCTATTTGCCTCTGCAAAAAAGTTACTCAAAACAGTGTGGCATACCATAAGAACTCTATTTAGCCCCACTCTCTAAGATGCCTCTCCCATCTGAGCCAAAAATCTAAATACGCCCCCTCATTCATAATTAATAAAGTAAATTTTTCTTGAAAGTTAGTTTGTGACTTCTCCAAAAGTTGAGAAATTACCATGGTTTTAAGTTATCTTCAAAAGCTTCCTTGGATTCGTAAAAAAGAAGAAAAACATTAATTCTGAAAAAGGGTAAAGATTTGGAACCTATTCCAAACGTAAATATAGCATACAATCATAAACAAGCATACAACGTAAATATAGCATACACCCAACCCAACGTAATTAAAACGAAGTTCAATACAATCACGATGTATTACAGGGATCAAAGCCCTTTTGATATGTCTTTGGTACCAACAATTTCTCAATTTAAGTAACTTCAGTGTTTCAGTACTAAGCAAGAGCTCTGAGCTAAGAAACTACAAAAATTAATATGATATGCATCCACGATATTCTCTTACTTTTATTGATGTTTTCGATTTCATCATAAGTACTTGTATCATTCAATTTTGAAACTGCAAAAAGAAGAAAGTGAGAGTAAGAAATGTGAAAATGAAATAAACTTAATGTGCTGCCACATAGCACTGCAATGTAAAAATACCCTGTAGAGGTGAAATATCTTCGCCTTCGTTACTCTTCGTTCTTTAAAGCTACGGCTGCACCAGCAATTTTCTTCTCGCGATCTCAGAAATAATTGCGTTTCGAGCCAAAATGTCCACGAGCATCCCCTGCATTTCGCATCGCACCATCCATGCAAGACCATTTGAAAAATTACAGAACTTATTTTGAAGTTAGAAGCCGTTTACACTAACAAAGCTTACAGAACACGTTTGTTGTCCTGTCTTGAACCATAAAAACTAGCGTGTAATAAGATAAAAACTTTGTAACGGATCAAAATTGAAACAAAACAGTGTAAGGTAAAGGTAAAAATATCTCTTTTCTTACCCGGTGCAGCATATGTGATATGCAACAATGCAAACTGTAAGATCGTAAAAAGCAGAAGACATGACTTTGAAGGATACATTGTGCCTTTCGCTGATGCACGAAGATCTTCGCGTGAGCAAGTGAAGAAGAATCTGACAAGAAGTGCTCTTTTAAAGGATCTGTTTCATCCAGCATGCTTTGCGCGTGCCGTCTCTTGGTTGGCCTTTGTTGTTGCCATTTTTATGGACAACTAAGAGACGGCACGTGCAAGGCATGCTGAATGAACCAGACTCTTTAATATTTCTCTAAAGAAAGAGATTGATAAAGCAAAAAATTCTTTAGAATATTATTTAGATTTGCATATAATTATCATGGGAATGAACAAAAGCAGGCAGATTTATCTAAGTGGAGATAACTACAAGGCTTGTACATGGCTATTACATGGCCTTGTATTTCGTATAGGATACTGACTCAACAACATTTGCATAGCATTCCACTTTTTATCATGTGAATGTTACAGTCTGTAGAGTTTATAGTCTCCAGTTTGAGAAGAGTTTAGATCACAGAGAAGAGTAGCATTTCCATTGCATGATATACAGTATTGCGGCTTATCGCATAACCACTATGACATAACTATGAACTAGCCTATGAGAAAACCATAATCCAGAAGAAAAAAGGGTCTAAAAACAAAGAGCAAAGCTTGCAAGGGCTGCTCAATGAATACTTTTAATCCTCTATCCAAGTAATATATATCACACAGGTCTGAACAAGAAGGGAGCATAAATTAAGATTCCAGAAAACTGGAAACGCCTAGCTATACCAAGCTTCTGCTCTTTGTTTCGTAGACCCTTTGCTCTTTTTGACAATTGGTCTAATTGTAGGCTAATAATGAATTGAGAAGAATAAATGGACATATTGAGTGCACAGACTGTATCTATACAGCATAAAACAACTGAACATTTGCACTGCATGCACGTATTTTCATATAAGAAGCTTGGATCAGCCTAAAGTACTCAAACTTGCTTAATTTTACATGATTATCTGCGGTTTTTAGTACTAATAGTTTCTTAATTCTTTCCTTCTTTTTCAGTGCATGATTATGTAGTATCTAAACACAGCGACAGATGTATGTATTTCTTGGCATAAACGCAGCATTTTGCAGGAAAAATAGTTCTATTAAAGTGACTATTACTCAAAAACAAGGATTTAATGACATCTTAGTGATAATCAGGGCAGGAAAATATTTATTAGTGCCTCCAATCGGAAAAATGCATGGACCAAATGCCTCCAAAGCTGTCATAAAAATTTGTTGTTAGCCAAGTGCGATAATGACAGTAGCTGTATAAAGCTTGAAATGTCAGAACTGATGAAAAATAAAGGAAATGTTGAACTACAGTTGAAAATTAGTTCGAAAGTAATCGAAATTCGAAAATCCCCAAAATCTACAATGTCCTTTTTTGAGGTGTAACATTAAAGATGAAATTGATTTATTAACGTTCATGTTTTGATGCATACAATGAAGCCACATAGAATTGTTAGCAGTTTACCCTTCTCGTTTTTTTCAAATTTTCTGAAATGGTTGAATATGTCGATAAAGGATGCTATCTATATGAAAAGGAAAATAATGCGAAATTGTAAAATCAAGACTCTCCTTTAGTTTTACAATATTTTGTTGCTATCTATGAATTGAAATAAGGCTGTCCAGCGTGTAACTGAATAAATAAGCGAAAGAGAACCTTTTCGATTTTATAAATCACTTTTGCAGACTTTTTCAAACGTTTATACTTTCTATGATTCACCCGTAATAATAATAAATGTTATTGAATAGTTGTTGACGATTAAAAAGAAAAAAATTCTCAACAACTTCTTCCAGCACTCAAGTTAAGTGCTTTTTATGAAAATACTTTCAAATCGTAAGATAAGTCTAAGGTTTTCCTTTAGATTTTTTCATACATCTGTGAGTTGTCATGGCAAAAACGAAGAGAAGATCCTGTGGATCCTGTAGATACGATGGACTGCCTAATTTCAGAAAGCCAATATATAAGGATTTTTTGCATTCATGAAATCTCACATGATGCATTCTATTGGAGTACCTAAGAGTGGAAATATTTAGTAAAAAGCCCTTTCAGCGAACTTTAAAAGGTGGCTCTTTTGTTTTGTCAGATTTCAAAATATGTCTCCGACCGTCGATCGCGCGTTCGAGCTTTTTTTTCCAGCCCTGGCTGTTTTCACATTGAGCTTACACCGTTCACGTTACCGTGTGAATAAGATTTCGAGCCAATAATGGAAAATTTCTAATTTTGTCGAGGCCAAGGGAAAATTTCCGACTCTTGGCAGTACCGGGAACGTTGTATGCACACTTTAAGCTTATACCGTTCAAGATGAGGGAATTTTGTATACCGCTGACTAAAGCGATCCGCAGCGAAAGAATAGTGATGGTATAGTTTCAACAGAAAGCTTGATTGCTGTTGAACGCAGTGAAACGGC
Source organism: Aurelia coerulea (assembly GCA_039566865.1). Taxonomy (NCBI): domain Eukaryota; kingdom Metazoa; phylum Cnidaria; class Scyphozoa; order Semaeostomeae; family Ulmaridae; genus Aurelia; species Aurelia coerulea. Next base: position 1,006,817 of record CM076949.1, read on the forward strand.
CATTTAGAGAGGTTCTATCGAAAATTTTGTGTAAATCCAAGATTTTAGACTTATTACACTGTTCCAATTAACATTAATCAAAATGAGATGAGCGAAAAGAATCAATTGTGATAACTGCCACGATGTAATAAGTGTTGATGGATGTTGGATGTCCATGATCAAATTACGTAACGTGCAGATATCGTATGATGGCGAACGGCCTAAGGTCGAGTAGTGGCAGTCAATCGACCCGTCTCCACGCGATTCATGACAAACAAGCAGTAGAAGTAGTATTTTGTGCAGCTCCATACTTGTTTTAGTTCCTTGCATCGATATATTCATTATTTTGTTTCGCCTTGAAAAGGAGAAGAGACTAAACAGCGCGATAATAGCTGCGAGATCGATTGACTGAATTCCATGTAAGACGCAGGCAAAGCGGAACCAACGAAGCCTTCAAAAGTCAACATTATGAATGCTCATTTCTTTCAACTGCACAATACTGGAATTTACGTCATTCAATGCTTGCATACAATCGCAGTTTCAATTGGCATTGACTTGGCACAATAAAGACAATAAACTGTTGACACTGCCTTTAGAGCCTCGCAATTAGCACGCACAATTGGGGTTCACGAGGAAGTAGGATTTCGATTTGAAATATTTTGACTTTCTCAAGAATTCTTACAAAAACAGAAAGGGCTCAGAATTGAACTCTGCATATTTGGCAAGGAGAGAAAGACAAGCCATGATTGTGGCCGTATTTTCTTTCATTTTTGAAAGACTCATAAAATCCACGTTTGTTACTTTAAAAAGTGCCCTAACCGCCTACCTATATAATCAAAATACAGTTGAGAAATTTTATGACCAGATTTTGAGAGTCACCCAAAGTTCGAGGGGCGTATATCACTTTGTAAATATCTCGTACACCTATTTCAAGAAAAATCTGTAAAAATCCCTTAAAAATCCTATTCTTCTGAAAGATCTTGTGCACTTTTTGGAAGAGTGATACACCCCTCACCAAAGTTGTTCTACCTGATTTACTGTAAGCTCAAAGGGGGCATTTTAGAGATCCCTAATGTGGCTGTTTATAGCATGATATATCAACATAATAAAATGTGGGTTTTTCTCTTAGTCCAGAATCTATTGAGCTTGCAGGAAATTTGGCAAAATTATAATTCTGTAAGAATTCGATTTTCCCTTGATTTCCCGATCTGTGCCCGTTTCCTCTTCTGCAAGGTTATAAAACATGGAATACGGAATAAAGGAACAATTAAGATCCAGCCCCCATTGAAATCTCTCCCCCCCCCCCATCGAAATCTTTTCCAATAATATATTCTAAGGCCAGGGAGTAGCAAAACTTCATCTACCAATTCTTTTCGCCGGCTTTACCAGGGATAACAAATGTCATATGAGAAGTGCAATTCTCTTTATTGTGGTATTCTTTCCCCCATTTACTGCGCGCAGTTGATAACTTACAGTTATTTCTAGTTCTAGATATATATATAGTGGAATATTAAGCCCTTTCTTTGTTGCCATAATGTGTCAAGTTGCTACATTTTTATTGCTGGTGCTGACAAATGCAGTCAGAAGCAGACAATGGACAGTAACTGTGAGCATAACAGAGGAACGATCCAAGAAATTGCTACACAATGCTTACTTTTTAAAATGCCATGATCTATTGACAAAAAAGAAAATCATGTCATGCAGGGTACCACCCAGGCCAGAAGAAATGTAAGAAGTGTTGTAAGAAGTGTTGTAGTCATACTAAGCAGTCTTGGATTTTGCCAACAGTTCTTATATTTTTGGGACTATTTTTACCTTAAAAAGCTACAATTTTCCCTGAAAAGACACGCATGCCTCAAAAACATCGCTCAAACATTTATTATTTGACAAATCTGGGGAAATAGTATGTTGTACATCAAAGCTTTGAACAGCACTTCCTTAACTTTGTTAACACCTAGTTTTAATAATATTTCCAACTGCAATGACTTCATGAGGATTTCATTTGAGTTGATCTCACAGTGAAAAGCGCCCTTTCCGCCCTCTCCAGAATCTAAGAGCAGAAATGTTATCTGTTATCACTCGACGCAATCTGCATTCCGCAGTGGAAACACCCAGCTCACCCAGCAACAAACAACTCCCGACCAAAACACCTTGATTAACAATAATTCTGGAAAAAAACTACAGGGTGTCCCAAAAAACATGTGCACCATTTGAAAAGCTACTGTGGAGGAGTCATAAATCTGACTTTCCTGTTTTTCAGATTTGTGAATAGAAGAGATTTCAACTTAGAGTTTGGCACCAAGTTTGTGTAAATCTGACAAGTGGTTGCTGATTTATTGAGAAAGAAAATCACAATCACTGGTTGCTTCAAAACCAGAGGATTTTATCTCCGTACTTAACCTTAAAACTTGAATTTTGACATTAAATGAACTTAAACTTTACAGTTATGCCAGGAAACGCATTTTGGGGTAATTAATGACCATATTCTTCAAGAATATCAACCAAGCATCATGCTGAACGCAATATTGTTGGTTTAATAGCTTTAATAGCTATTCCCACAAAGTTTGGCATATACAATGCAGCGAGAAAAACAGTATCAAATACTAAAAGCGTATGGGGACGTTGTGCAGTATTCAGGTGTTGCAGGTGCTGCAAAAACTTCAAACCCGCGCAGCTAAAATTGTGACCAACAGCAGCTATGATTCTTCTGCTAGTGCTTTGATTAAAAGTTTGAATTGGCCTACTGTAGCAGATATGATAAAAACCAAGACAGCTTGCATGGTTTACAAATCGATAAATGACCTTGCCCCTGATTACCTGTCAGAAATGTTCATTAGAAATTCGACATGCAGTAGGAAAAATTTGAGAAACACATCAACTGATCTTCAAGTCCCAAATGAGAACAAGTAATGATCAGCAAGCTTTCTCATTTCGTGGTGCTGGAGTTTGGAACCTCTTGGATTGTGAAGTCAAGCAGGCATCCTCATTCAAAGCATTTAAAGAAGCTTTAAAAAAATAGTTTATTTATTTATCTATTTATTTATTCATTTATTCAATGTTGTAATTAAATTAAGATTTTACTTTGTATTTATTTCTAACTTAATTTGTAAGGTTTTATGCACGGCCCCCTGAAAAGCAGTCTATTGACGGGGTTACCGTGCTTAAAGAAATTAAAATGAATGAAAAATGAATGAATTCTTCCAACAATGTTTCCATTGCACCTACTGTTCATTTGTTTTGTTTGCCATGATATATCGCAAAATCTGTTTCCCAAAGTGTTCTCTTTGCTCTTCAGCTTTGGTCACTCTGTATTTCCATGCTACCCCATTCTACAGTTCTACGCTTGAATAAATGATTTTGATAGTTATGGAAATCATCTATTTCTATGGATTTCGGAGAAGATTACTCCATTTTGATAGTTATGGAAATCATCTATTTCTATGGATTTCTTAGAAGATTACTCCATAGATTAACGATCAAAATGATCACAAATTATACACAGCAAATTTCAAATAAGTTTCAAATCAATCTAAAATAAAATAGAATAAAATTACAAATGAATTTTAGGATGAAATCATTAATGTCTAATAAGAGTGTAGAAGCTATCGAATAAAGAAAGATTAGCTAGTTAAAACTTAAGTTCACGATAACTTATAGACGTAGTTTGTAAAGCCTCGCCCAGCACATGGTTTTTCATCTTTATCAGAACAAGTCTCGAATTTTCCATTGAGGCATCTGTTGCATGTTCCATAGATACCAAAAGGGATGTTTCCAGGGCCACTCCAACATTCACTATAGTACTGCAATCCAAAGTATGTGTTTCCTTTGTTTTTGGTCCTTTTAGCACAATCGCATAATACTCTGGGGAAAAAGATAAAAGAAATTCGTTCATACAGTATTTTCTATTAGTTTATCTTAAAACCTGAAAGGAAAAAAGTCACCAGTAACTGCAACGTTGAATAACCACAAACGCGTTTCGTCGCACACTCATCAGTTCGGTTCGTACGAAGAACAAATTAACGATAAAAACAGGTCACATTTATTACCAAACGATTTGTTCTTCGCATGAACCGAACTGACGAGTGTGCGATGAAACGCGTTTTTGGTTATTCAATGTTGCTCTTTATTGCAGTTACTGGTGAGTTACTAACTCATCTCTCTTGTTTCAAATTTTAAGATTAACTCGCTTTTCTCTTGCAGGATCAAGGGTGTTAGGACACGGATATTTTAATTACGTATTTATTTACCTTGTTTTGATCTTCGCCTTGTTTTCTTGTCTTGTTTTCTTCTCTGTTCTGTTTCCTCTTGCTGATTTAAATGCCTCGTGTTATTTGAATATATCTTCCTTGTCTTCCTGTGTCTTTAGCGCGCCTTCGTAGAAGAAAGGTTTTTAAACCGCAATGCCATATAAATACTTAAGTATTTATAAGTATTTAATATGGCCTTGCGGTTTAAAAACCGTTCTTCTACGAAGGCGCGCTAAAGACACAGGAATACAAGGAAGATATTTTCAAATAACACGAGGCATTTACATCAGCAAGAGGAAACAGAACAGAGAAGAAAACAAGACAAGAAAACAAGACGAAGATCAAAACAAGGTAAATAAATACGTAACTAAAATATCCGTGTCCTAACACCCTTGGCAGGATTCAACATTTTTCTCTGTAGTCACAGGTTTATTGTGGTTATTGTTCTTTGGCAGGAGTTAAATAACAGTCCTCTTTCTACAGATTACGGTATTTTGCTGCGTTTATGGGTTTAGTATGATGAGTCCGTTACTTAAGGCTATTTTCAAATTTTGTACCACAAATCATTTGTTTACATATTGAGACTTACTTGACCAATGACTCGTCGTATTTCTTCCAGCTAATGAGATGTCGGTTCGATACAAGCAAATCTGGAAGAGCGCGGTTTGGGTAGGCATCTTGATAACATCCTATTTTCTTCATTGGAAAGCCACATAATCGCTCAAGCAAACCTGAAGAAAGATGAATGTTTTTGTATCTTGTGCAAAATTTGAAAAGAACGGAATAAACTGTAGCCTGCGTCAAAGACCATCACTCCCCTCTTGTTAGGGTCTGTGACGTGGCTAGATAAGTTGCTGATTGTTTTTAGTATAAACCTGCTGCAGCACAGCATAGGAATTAAATCTATGGCAAGCATTGCATCATTGGTTGATGCATCTTTTATTTACTTTAATGGCTTGAAAGCAGCTTATGGTACTTCGTTATTCATTGGGAATCTCTGATATCTTGATCATTAACTGGGGGGAGAGAGGTCTAAGGATATTTTCTTCCTTTTATCAAATTGACTCTGGAATCACTTGTTACGTAAAAACTCCCTTGCAGAAATTCTACAGCTTTCTTGAAACATTCTCTCTTTTGTATCTCTTTTGTGACAATACGTAATTTGCTCATAAAAGCTCAGAGATTGTATAAAATTGGGAATAAGTCACATGTAAAGATCAGCAAGAGAAATCTTATATAAGAATCATAAAGTCGGTTATACCTTGACATTTGCCTTTTTGAAAATTGATATCATCTAACCCAAAATCACTTGCAAAATCTTCGCCTCTCTCAGCTTCGAATATGACCTTGAGGTAAACAAAATTAGTGTCAGTATCAACAATATCTAATCTTCTTGTGCAGTGAGTGATAAACATATTTGACAAAATTTCGGTTTTGCATTCGAAACGACGAAATTGTTTTCATCTTTTTGGTAAAAGTAGCCATAGAAACACCTCTGTTTCAAATAAATGAAAGAAATATATATCTCTTTGAAGAATTTCTCTTTCTTCAGGTCTATTTATGAGCCTTTTTTAAAGATTCTTCGAAATAAAACCAAAATGCAAAAACGAAGGGATGATAGATTATTTTACAGAATCCTACGGCCTTTGCTTCTTGACTGGAATCTATGTCGTCGATTTTTCCCTACATTTCCCTCATTTCCCCACATTCCCCTACAAGACTTTATTTAAAGAACAAGTCTTTAAATAAACGAAAAAAATGCTTATGAATTTGTAAAATTACTTGATACAATCCTCTCGTGCCAATTTCTACATCTGCTAATAACCATTTGTTTCCATGATCACCAGTTTTGTTCCAAACCAGAGTTTTCACACCATCTTTGGTCTTGACGAAAACCCTGAGAGAGCCCATTTTTGGTCCCTGCATATGGTACCAAAATGAGAGACAATTGTTGCCAGTAGCATTCACCATTTTACTGAAAAGCCCCGCTTTGTCACCTCTTTCCGCTGGATGGGATGCTTCCGTGAATATGAAATAACCTTGCGAGAAGAAACAAGAATCATCATCATCATCATCATCATCATCATCATCATCATCATCATCATCATCATCATCATCATCATCATCATCATCATCATCATCATCATCATCATCATCATCATCATCATCATCATCATCATCATCGTCATCATCATCATCATCATCATCATCATCATCATCATCATCATCATCATCATCATCATCATCATCATCATCATCATCATCATCATCATCGTCATCATCATCATCATCATCATCATCATCATCATCATCATCATCATCATCATCATCATCATCATCATCATCATCATCATCATCATCATCATCATCATCATCATCATCATCATCATCATCATCATCATCATCATCATCATCATCATCATCATCATCATCATCATCATCATCATCATCATCATCATCACCATCATCATCATCATCATCATCCTCATCATCATCATCATCATCATCATCATCATCATCGTCATCATCACCATCGTCATCATCATCATCATCATCATCATCATCATCATCATCATCATCATCATCATCATCATCATCATCATCATCATCATCATCATCATCATCATCATCATCATCATCATCATCATCATCATCATCATCATCATCATCATCATCATCATCATCATCATCATCATCATCATCATCATCATCACCTTCAAACGAAACTTTGGGGCTGTTCCTCTTTCCCATATAAGACGTCATGTGAGATTTGCACAGACAAAGAATCGCTAATCAGACAAAGTCATTGAAATTGTTTTATTCGCAAAAATCTTCACATGCCATCAAATTCGAGATAGACTTCTAGTCTTCTCATCGGCGTAGGGGGAGATAAAATTTGGAGGGGGCTGCCCGATAAAAAGTCCATTGTTTGAGAAAATGTTGCCCGACTTGAGGCGGATTTCTGCCCGATTATGGCTGATTTTTGCAAATTTTTCTGACGTTGGGGGTCTGTCCCCTGTCTCCTACGCCTATGAGTCTTCTATGCAATGGCCACGAAGTAGTCATAGCCTTTTGTTTTCCGCGGCATCGTCCTTGTAGTATGGTAAAGCAGTTTTTAAGTAGCGTTGATAAAATGTTGCATTTAAAGGTTTTAATTAAACATAACACAAAGGAGCGCAATGACAATTTCTTTGAAGCGAATCCTTTAAGAAAAACGAACTTAACTTACAGCAGAAACTGATTTGACAGATCTAGACGAAATATAATGCGTGGGCAAGGAAATAGATTTGAAAGAACCATACCATTGCCGGAAGCTTTACCAGTTGTATGATCAAAGTCAGGCCCAGTAGTTTTACTTGGGGTCTGGTAATTCTGTCTCTTCCATTGGAATCTGTAAATATTGCTATAAGAATTCCTCCAACCACACCATTCATCTGCATCAAAATTGCATTTTAATGAACCTGGAAAAAAAGAAGTTTCAGTTATGAATATTTTGAAATGATGAAAGTAATACACGAAAAAGGGCATCGGGTGTGGTGTGTCAAAAAAAGGGCATCGGGTGGGTGTGCCACAAAAATGTATTCACCGTTTGAAATATCGTACACAAAAGAAATGCAATCAAATTGTAAAATTAAGATTGCATCATCTCAGTGAGGCTTCAAATCAATTTTCAAGGTTTTGCTCACAGCTCCAGGTGCATTTTTTTCTTCTGAACTTAAAGGGGCCGGATAAGAAATACGTAAACAAATCCACGGTTTGTGCATCAAATATCACATTTTGAAAGGAGAAATTCCTTTATAATTAGCTAAATTCAAAAGGAAAGATCCTTATTCTAGATACGGGCTGATCTTTGGGTGAAAGATCAACAAAAATACTTGTTGCAAATCCATTTATCTCACAGCAATCCCAAAACCTATGGAGATTTAATTTGTATCAGAAGAAAGTGCTAAGGCGAATCTCCAAGGTGATACATTTATTTTGAATTTTTATTGAATAGTCACGATAAATTAGCTCATCAGAAAACAGCCAAATCAAACATTTCCCCGACAGTTTCTTATCCAGCCCCTTTAAGAATTAGCTAAAAGTCCTATTTCTCGCTACGTCCAAAAACAAACAAACATGGTTTGATTTGATTCGATTCGATTCGATTCGATTCGATTCGATTCGATTCGATTTGATATATTTAGGGAGAGTAACCCTTGAGCAAATGCTGACTTTCAAGGAGCCCTCCATGGCCTGATCACTATCATGTAGATATTACTCCTTGATGCCCAGCATTGATGGGGTAGTATCAGAAAATTTCAACAGCTTCCGTATCGTTACAAAGCCAAGCCTGAAATAAGAATAATACAGTAATACATACAATAATAATACATTTTGATTGTTGAAAAATGGACCAAATTGAGACATTCATTGATAATTTTAGGGAAAGCCTTCGCAAGCTAGTGTTTGAGAATTCTTGATTTGAGAGGCAATGCATTTTAGATTGTGAATGACTTCTTAAAATCAAGTTACACCCTAAGTTAGACAGCGGAGTTATAATTTTTAGAATCAGTGTTATAGTTTTTGTAGTACGATTGTTCAAAGAGTGTATACATTTCTCTGCCTCAGCCGGCAGCCAAGACCAAAGACTTATGAGAAAAACATCTCTGATGATGATAACAATAAACTTACAGCTTTTAGGACTGCAGGCGCTGCTTTCTTCTGATATCCCAACATCACAAGGTTTTCCGCCATTCTTTGGCACAGGATTAGTGCAATATCTCTTTCTGACTTGCTTCCTTTGTCCGCATTCAGGAAGGCATGGTCCCCAATATCCCCAGCGACCCCAATGTCCATCGACAGGAGCTGTGGAAAGGGTTAGCAAGGTTTAAAGTGCCACAGAGTAGGTAAAGACATTTTTTCCATTCATTCATTCATTCATTCATTCATTCATTCATTCATTCATTCATATGTTGATTTATTCATTACTATATTTTGAGTAGGGTGGGAACATTTCTAGCTATTTCTAACTAACTTAAGCCTACGATGTATGCCGCATCCAGGCATGGAACCCCAGGTTTAATGTACATTCCAAAGACGATGAGGTGATTTGCTGATGAGTTGCTTGGTATTACCCCTGCCATGCAATCAATCAATGCAATCAATCAATCAATGCAATCAATCAATGCAATCAATCAATGCAATCAATGCAATCAATCAATCAATCAATCAATCAATCATGCAATCAATGTGCCTCAGAATGTTATTTGGAAAGCACTGCGCTGAATGATCAAAGCCCCTTGTGGCCTTGCAAAATGAGGTACCGTAATATTTAGGGAATTTCCGATTGTTCCAGCATGCGTCTTAACCCTATCTCACCTGGGCGTTTTGAAGCGGTCAATACCTGAGGGGGGGTGGATTCCACCCCCCCTCTTTTTCTTCGCTGTTGTAGTAGCTACAATCTTTAAAATTGGTAAATATATATACTTTGATGCAAACAATCAAAATCACATGATTAAATCTAATTATCTCTATTGTTCCCGTTGCTATGACAATAAGAAGATTTTAAGTTATGATTATCATGATTGTTACCAACATGATTGAAACAATGAAATGAGGCACTAAATTGAAATGTTTTGTTTCAAATTGAGTTGGATATCATCAAATACATGTGTAAGTATAATTTTGCATATATATGAGATTAAAATTTGCAACAATTAAAAAAAAGTATACAAATTTTGTTGACTACACAGTAAAACATTGGTTGCCATGGTTACGAGGCTATATTTAGCATCTTGAAATTTTAATCATTTGATACAGTATAGATATAAAGTCAAAGTAGCGAAGTCTTGGCATCCTGCATTGCATATTATAGCATAGGCGAATAAAAGTTTGGTTGGGGGGGTGGAATCCACCCCCCCCCCCAGGTGAGATAGGGTTAAATTCGTATAAAGCATTTGTAAATTAGAGTTTTTCTCGCACTTTGATTTCAACATTGAGAATGCAAACATCTCCGGGAATTATCGATAGTGGCTGGTGGCTCTGATTTTCACTTTTCCCACCCACCCCCTTCTCTGTTTTTGTAAAATATTTTCATGCTGGTGTTCCTTTGTCTGTTTCGGAGGCAAGGATCATTGGCATGGACATTTAGTGCCTATTCTGCACGGGGGGGGTTCTTGGCCAGATTTTGGGTAGGGGTCTGCCGCGAGCATAGTATACCCTAGTATACCCTTGCTCGCGGCACATCACAAGGTACCTTTACTATGAACACCCCCCCCCCCCCCCGTGCTTTTCTGTCACTGAAATACACCAATATTTGGCAGTTTCAAATTGAGCTAAAAAAAAACGCATTCTTACCGTAGCATTCCGCATTCGAGCATTTAACAATCTCTGTAATAATACCATTTTTGTCGACATTAGGACATTTTGATTGGTCCAAGTGGGTACAAAATTTTTGCCGCTTTTTGTGACAAGAACCATCACAAGGGCCAAAATCCGTCCAATCACTCATTACTTGTTTGTTGCTGGCACCTAAAATGAGAGTGAGAGTTAATTCTAGTTAAGAAAGAAAGTTTAAAGAGCAAATCGTAAAGAACGTAATCTCTTTTCTATAATAATATACAAAAACATAACAAGAGTATATAACGATACCAAAGGAAACTTGGAAATATAAAGCAAGGATTTTTCTTGCAGGTTAACTGAACGGAGTGCCTCTCAAGCTTGTGTTCAACTTATACCTAAGTACCGGATTTAACCAAGTTAAAATGCTTTGGCAAGGACATGGGTGAATCTATTGAAATTGAAGTCTCATGAGGAAGAAAACTATGAACAATTGACTTTTTAGCTATTCTAAAAACGAATCCGAATCGAACGATATTTTGATACAGTTCGAATAATTTTCGAAAGTGCGTAATACTTGGAAATGCTGGAGCGACAACCCACAACGACTCGATTGAGCCTCACGTACAAAATTTATAAAAATAACACTCGATCCAGGCTCTTTTGTAGAATGGAATCTTCTTGTATTGCTGTCGTCATAGGTACAACAAAATAGAAAATGGGTGTGCCACACCTAGTATCATAAAATTCGCTTTTCCGTGTAATCAGCAATGAAATAACATGCTTATTTGTGAAAATTTATCAAAATACTTACTCTTGCAGTTATAGAGTCGATTCAGTTGAATGATATCGGTTGGGGTTAATTCTTGACTTCCACCAAGCTTCAAATCTTTCTTTCCAATCGCCAACATGGTAGGTTTACCAGTATATAGGCTGCCTTGGTATTTTCCATAATGCATGATTGTTTTATAGTCGTATGGAAGGTTGAGTGTGTCTGCTTCTTGATGGGAATATTTGTCAAAGTTATATGCAAATTCTACGAAAAATCAGAGGGCTGAATATTAGACTTTCCCCAGGTCTATTTCGTTATGTCCATTATACTAATCAAGTTCCATAGCAGAACTTTGTGGGTTGGACCTTGTGTGCTGCCATCCCAACAAATATTGGCTGATTCTGAAACGGAAATTCTGTGAAGGCGCTGAAAACATGTCATCAAATCATCTCAGTGTTCCGGCTTTTCATTGGCTAATCAAACACCAGCATTATACTCACTACTCTTGAAATCGAGGCATGTCACTGTAAGCATGAGCACCATTTTGCTGGTGTTCATTGGGTCAGAAAGTGCTGTCATCTTTCAACATGTGTACAAAACAAATAGAATTAAAAATATTAGTCATAATATGATATTTTTCACTCACTATCTGGGATATTCTCCCAAAATATTTCAATGTATCGATCTCGATCTGGTCGACTCTGTTCGTGCCAAAACCCTAACGCATGTAATAACTCATGGACAACGATCATTCTGCTATAACAACCGTCTGCCAGAGAGAGACTTTGTGCTCCTTTACGAAAATACATTCTTCCGACTGGAGAAGAACACCTGAGAGAGGAAGAAGAAATCTATCATAATGAATTTATCAAAGAAGGAAAGTAAAGTAAAGATATTGTTCTTTTCCCAGGGGGGGGGGGGACTTGGTAGTTCAAGGTGACGTACCCGTTGCAAAATTTAGGGTCCTGAATTTTGCAATTTACTACCCTTTAGGGTAGAAAATTTTCAAATTTACTATCGCTTAGGGTTGTGAAAATCGATATGATTAGCTCGCGGAGTTTTAACAAAGTTTGATGAATTGAATTTTTGTTAGTAAGACTCTGTAACAACAGAAATCAACCAGTTATCCAGTTATTCACTATCTTCAGCAGCACCTCAGGTTATTGCAATTAATTTTTATCAATGATCTACGATTGACCACACTGCCATATGCCCACAGAGTTGGAGAAAGTTCTCCAAATCCCACCTTTACTTCTACAGTATTAAACTTGCCTACTTTTGGTTTTGTTACTAATAATCACAGAAATCATGCTCTTAAATTGTTTCTGGAACAATTGACCTATTGTTATTGCTGCTTAAGGAAAAAGTTACTACCGCTAAGGCTAAAAGCTACTACCGCTAAGGGTTTAGGGTTTTACAACATTTTGCAACGGGTACGTCACCTTGAACTACCAAGTCCCCCCCCTGGGGTTCTTTTATATGGCGTCTATAATATAATTCAATATTCAAAGGCAATTTACAATTCCACTATCCCCTCAGCTCAGCCACATCTTCTCCCTAGACATTGACAAAGCGTGCTGCCTCACGGCTGGCTCTTCTAATGTTTCTATTGCCTAATAGGGATTGCTTTTTTTCCTCACCCGATGAAAGAATTAGCCCAAGGAGGATGTAAAGCGTATCCCACGATGCACCTGAGACTTTTGATATATACAACGCGCGCGCATGGCAAAACAATCAGTTGACAGTTGACATGACACATGAACACATGAATGTGAGCCAGAGAACAACAGGTCTAAACAAAATAATTACATCGTCGAACGAAAACATGGAAGCAATCGAAGGAGTAAAGTGTCCATACCTGGAGATGCAACCAGAGATTTACTTGCATTACATAGAAGAAGATTCTCTCTTAACATACACATCATCAGACCTGAAGGCTACTCGCTGCTTAATTATTTGAATCGCGATTTGAATGGGACGGTAGGTCACAGTACTTAGGCCATAATTTTGAGAAATTTTAAGTCACCGTAACTTTATAAATCATGGGGACTTCGTGGGACTTCTCGATTCATTGAAAGAAACAAGGTTTCAGGTCTCATCTCCTGATATTTCAGCTACAAGTCCCCTGCCTGAGCTGTTAAAAAGTCGGAAAGCTGACCAGTGCTTTTGGCGCTTTTTGCGTTCGCAACAGACACCCACACTTTCCCGTTGAAGAAAGATTGGAAAACAAGATTATCCTTACATCTTATCAACTTTGTTAGAAAGCAGTAGAGTTAAAAAAGAGATAAGGACACTTTCCATTTCTCTACACATTATTTACACGAAGAAACGATAAAATCTTTGGTCGATCTTTTCGTCAAATTTCTTTCGCGTGTCATCACAATGTTATTCTGCGGACGAAATTGCATCATGGGATAGGCTTTATATCCTCCTTGGAATTACCCTGAAGTTAAGAATCCTTACAACAAAGTTATGAGCACGATTTCTTATATTAGCGTGTACAAGCAGTTTTCAGTGTTACTTGTCCCTCCTAGGCGGGTGTTTTTCATCCTCTTCTAGTTGTAATCTCTTTTAAAGATAAGCATTCTCCGATGATCTAGAGAGCGCGATTTTAAAAATTATCGGGGGGCAAGCCTCCGAATTCCTTCCCGGCTAGCTTCGCTCGCATTTCCTTTGCCGCTTTCAAAATTGCCCCCCCCCCTTGTGCGTTGACATGTTTGTTGATTGATATGCTTCAGAGAGGTGAGCATTGGAAAAATATCCTTGATTTCTGCCTTCGCCTTCTGAGTTTGAAAACGGACATCCCAGGTGACGTCATAATCTGAAGTATGCCCTTTTCCTGGTTTCGAACCCTGCCCTATAACACTCCTAGTTGCAAGCCTGTAATCTGGCATACCCTCCTTGTTTGTTAAACTTGAGCCAGTTGTCTTCATTTGTATGATTCTTGAAAATAATACATGATGCATTCTCTATTGTTCTCATAGCACTGTAAACAACTTCTCGCTGTTGATTGGCTAGAAAAGACAATGCAGGATCAGCTCAAGGGACATGACATTATTTTCAGACACATTTCAATTGCCTTCATTGACTTTGTCAGGTTTTACTCTGCCAGCTTCGTTGATTTTGAAGGCAATGACGATTCTGAGACAAACTTCTTTTTAAGGTAACTCTGCTTTCCGCTCTAGTGCACAGCGAGATGCCGTTTCGCAAAACCACTCTCCTCAGAAAACAGTTAATTTCTCCAATAATATTCGGTCTATCGAAAAGCGGTAAAAAGGATGTTGTTCTGTATAATCTGGGCAATCGAAACATGTACAAATCGCAATGTTTCCGTCAACCCTGGCTTCGCAAATCCTTGCTCAAATCTTTTTGCTGATTTCAGAAATGTGGATTTACCTCCAAAACTACTCGAAAAAGTTTCGATTTTTTTTCGCTCCATCATTAGCTAAGTAGTTGATCTACAACTTTGCCAAGTCTGATTGAAAAAGCTAGGCTAGATTTCCTGCAATCGAATTTTACATTTCTGTTTACTTTTCGACATCGAAGGGGAAAAGCATTGGTCAACAGTTTAGCCCATGCAGAACGATTTGAACGCCCGTAGAATATTTTTGCAAAATAATTAGTTCTTGATCTAACAAGGACAGATAATGTTACAATAGGACTCGCTACTTTTTATTCACACCTAGATACAAAGCAATTTGCGATTGCAGACAAAGGAAATTCCATGCTCGGTTGGTCAAGACATAAACAAAAACAAAGCAAGCCGCAAAAACTGCCCTGAAACCCGGGTCGCTAGCTCGGTTGTTGTGCATTCCAGAAATGGTTTTAAAGAGCAGATATTCGCACATATCGAAAGAAGAAGGATATATTTAAACTTCTGCCTCGGGCATTTTATTTTTGTTGCACGGAAGCTGAGCAGCAAGTGTTTTAATTACACCTAAAAAGTACGAGAATCGAACCCCCTCCCAATTGGCTTCTGCACAAAATAAATAAAATGCCTGAGGCAGAAGTTTAGATATATCCTCCTTCTTTCGATATGTGCGAATAATTGCTCTTAAAACCATTTCTGGAATGCACAACAAGCGAGCTAACGACCCAGGTTTCAGGGCAAATTTGCGGCTTGCTTTGTTTTTGTTTATGTCTTGACCAACCGAGCATGGAATTCCCTTTGTCTGCAGTCACAAATTGCTTTGTATCTAGGTGTCAATGAAAAGTAGCGAGTTCTATTGTAACATTATCTGTCCTTGTTTTTCTTGATCTAAGATCTATGCTCATTGTGGACTCTAAAAGAAATTGATAATCTGTGCATGCTTACGAAAGTCTCGAAAGACACCCAAAGCATGGTTTCGTGAAGCTGCTGGTAAAAATCAGTAGTTTTTAATCAATAGATGCAACTGATACTTTTACAAGCGCACTAAGGATGTCTTTTGAGACCTGCGTACGGTATTCCCAAAAGATGACGTTCTTTAGTTTGCCAATGGAAAAACTTCTGAAAGTTACTTCAAGCCTGAGCTTTTGCAAGCATGCTTCATAGTATGGTAATCCGTTGACCAAGGTTTCTCCATTTCGCTGTCGAAAAGTAAACAGAAATACGAAATTCGATTGCAGAAAATCTAGCCTAGCTTTTTCAATCAGACTTGGCAAAGTTGTAGATCAACAACCTAGCTAAAGATGGAACGAAAAAAAATCGAGCATTTTTCGAGTAGTTTTGGAGTTAAATCCACTTTTCTGAAATTAGCAAAAAGATTTGACCTAGGATTTGCGAAACCAGGGTTGACGGAAACATTGCGATTTATACATGTTTCGATTGCCCAGATTATACAGAACAACATCCTTTTTACCGCTTTTCGATAGGCCGAATAATATTGGAGAAATTAACTGTTTTCTGAGGAGAGTGGTTTCGCGAAACGGCATTTCGCTGTGCACTAGAGCGGAAAGCAGAGTTACCTTAAATCACTTGTAAACAAAGAGAAATACCCGGGGGGGGGGGGGTAACTTAAGTTCTCCATGGTATGGGGTTCTGCCATTTTTATGGTACCTTTTTTATGATGAGTCCGGATTTATGGGAATGGTTTTCTACGATTGTTTATATTTTCTGGATTTATGGGTATGATTTTTGTGAAACTTTACGTATGAATGAACTACTTCGGCTTTTCCGAATTTATGAGTATACTTTTCAGAAATGTTTCCGGATTTATGGCTGGTAGTTTTACTCTTTGAATGGCAAAACCCCGTATCATGGAAACTTAAATAATATGTAACTTAAGGTGCTACATGGGTAATTCCGGACCAAAAATTGCAATTTTTAGGGTTGACTTTTTCCAATGTAAAATTTAATGGAGAATCTAATAAAAAGGTTTGTTTTGTCATAATGTATAGAGATTTAAAGAAATAAATCAATTTATGGCGTTGGTACCCGTTTTTACTCCATAGCAACCACTTAGCAACCGAATTAATATTTTTCTATCCGTTTTGCAAGGGTCATGAGCTCCAAGATCCTCCAATCTTCTATTCCTTATTTTATCTCATAGAAAAGAGGTTAGTATGGGCTTAAAACGAGGCTCGTGAATGTTGTCCATACTTGAGAACTTTCAGTTGCAGCGATAGTGCTGAGTCGTCAGGAATTCTCGTTGTTGACAACAAAAAGAAAAGATGCCCAAGGAAAAGAACATTTCACGGAAACAAGCACATTGGGAGTCTTCAAACAGTAGGGGAAGAGTCAGCAAGTATAGGTCTAGGGGTGCTGCTTTTTTACAGGCCCCCTTTTTATGCCAACAACTGTTTAGGCCTAATTAATGACTATTATAGGCCAACAAGGCCTACTGAATGAAAGTTTCAATGCTGATGTTTACGAGTCAGCTGATTTACACTACAGCAGGTTCTTCAGCGAGCGACATAAATTGAGCTTAATGAAAGAAGATCAATGTAAAAGCAGTGATGCCTGCCATTTTGCTCAATTTTACAATGTTGACACACTGATTGTTGACATGATTTGAAAGTGACATGCCCACGAGGAAGTCAAATCCATTTTGGATCAAAAAAGTCAAATGATCTGAAGAAAAAGGAGGATTTTGGCAGTAATTAATACTAAGTTGCCTCAAATGTAAATAGACAGACAAAGTATACAGTCCAAAGAAGATGCAAAACAATGTTTAAGCAGGATCAAACATCTTTGAGAATGAATAAAAGAATTGTGGCATTTCCATTTAGGAAATTGGACAGGGGGCAAAGTGGAATGGAGACATTTGCCTGGGCTAGTCTTGCTTAGTATGACAAGCTGCGATGAACTGAGAGAAGTTAGGAGAAGCTGAAACAACAAAGATGGTTGACTCTGACTGTCAAGCTTCAATGGGGCCGTCACTTTTCTTTCAAGGGAGAATCGAAATTGCCTTGATATATGTATGTTTATTGTCTGAAATATTCAAATTGTTGAAGTAGCAGCATCCTCAAGTAGCTATATTCAATGATGGTGCAAGAGGGATTGAAGAGACTATGAAAAGGCTTGGCATACAGTTTATCCCGGATGATTCATGACAAGAGCTCAAAAGCGTAAAAGATATTAAAAGACTTTATGTAAGTTCTGAAAGTCAAGTAAAGGAAAGAAGAGATGAAGAACATTTAGGGTAGTCAAGAAAGGTTTTGAGGACAAGGAGAAACAATAGGACAGCTATAACACTGGCTCATATTTAGTTTTTGACAAAATATTGAGCAGCCTGTATTAGCAAATATGACTTGAAACTTTGCAGCCTTTTTTCTACATTTGCCAAATTTACAATATTTCAAAACTTGGCAGCTTCTAAAACCTAGAGGAGATGCTTGATATGGTAGAAATTTGGCAGATATACTCATCGTGGATGTATTCAGCCATTGAAGTAGCGATTTTAAATTCATGATTCTATAAATAGAATTATGCAGATTTGCGCACCATTGCGTCAATAGGTAAAGAATTGTTTCAACCTTAACTTTTTTCAAACAAAAGCTATCAAGTTGATTTTACTTCATTTGAAGCACATAGTAGTTGCCCAACTTCCTGCCAAATTTCAACCATTTTGATAACTCTCATGCTTCTTAATTAATTGTTTCAGTTTCAAAAACTGATGGTGCGCCCACCTTAATTTATGCATAAATTCTAAAAATAAAGTTTGCCAAAATTCTTCAAAAATTATTTTCTTCAAGTTGTGAAGTTTTGGTATTGATAACATCTATGCTTCCTATCAAACTGGCATAGGCAAATAATTACCCATGTAGCACCTAACTTAATGTGAAACGTCCGAATATCTAATTTATTTTACTCTAATTGTTGTATTTTCGATGACGTCATCAGTTTCCTTTGTATTAGGCCAAAAACAGTACCCTTGCAGATTTAACTGTAAAAACTTACTCACGAGAAATATCATGCTTCTTATAACTTTAATTAACAGATGAAATATCTAAGTTTCTGAAAAACATAATTTTTTGAAAAAAGTATGAAATTTATAAACTTATATTTATTACCTAAATTCATTATATATATGACGTCATGAATGACGTAAAACAAAAGAAAAACCAAAAAAATTGGTTATTTCCATATTTTCTCATTGAATTATGGTTGCTCTGAAAATTTCATCCATTTATCTCACTTCTGTCAAGAATTATCTTAATTTGGAGTTATAAAGGGTTTGACATTTCCAAAAATACATAACATATCTTGTAGAAATTTTGGTGAAAGATGCGAAAAAGGATAGTTAGGAAAAGTTTCGAAAAATAATTAGCGTAGAAATTATCATAAAAAAGATACCCAGACAAAACTGGTAGGGGGGCTATTTTAGCCCCCCCCCCCCCGGTCCAGATAGGGTTAAAGTTACCCGAGGGAAAATATGACCGATTTCAACCAATTAAGTTTTACAATTGAAGTTGACATGTTATCCATAAAATGAAAATAATTTTTGAGGAATTTGACGAATAGCTAGCAAATTTCAGCACGCGCTATAGGATGCATGGAAGTTCTTCGTGCGAACGATCGTTAGAATATAAAGTAATCAATCTCACCTTGACTCTTTTCTGTCTGGCATTCTTCGAGTGACTTACTTTGATATTTAGGCCGATGATAATGACTGCATGGCTATGACTACAACTGGCGTATTTATGCTGTTGTTGTTGTAGCCATAGCCATGCAGTCATTATCATCGGCCTAAATATCAAAGTAAGTCACTCGAAGAATGCCAGACAGAAAAGAGTCAAGGTGAGATTGATTACTTTATATTCTAACGATCGTTCGCACAAAGAACTTCCATGCATCCTATAGCGCGTGATTTCAGAGTAGCAAACGTTTCAACTTTCTTTAACTCTTCTGGTAGTCACCAATATAATCAATCGACCAATCAATCAATCAATCAATCAATCAATCAATCAATCAATCGACCAATAATATCAGTCGTCAACAATTCTTTTACAAACGATCTTGAATTGGGAAATTTTCGATCTTTTTAGCAAGAATGTCATGAATCAAAAAGGAAAATATAATATGTATTGCAAGCGAAAAGATCACAAATCTATGTTTATAGAAACCGATGATTTGATAAAATTGTTTTTGTGAGAATCTTCGACAAAAATAAAATCCAAGAGAAGGTGGATTTACCAAAAAGAAAAAATGTTATTGTTATCCTTTGCAATAGAGATTTTATATTTGGTCTCAACACAATGAAACTAAAAATTTAATGAAAAATGCCTGGTTTTGATTTTTTGGTAGAGAGATAATACGCTTGTCACAATGCAGAATGATGAGACGAATGAACGGACTGAAGATGATTCGAATTCAAGGACTATTTAGGATTCTTTGCGATACATAAATTTTATGAGAATCGCTCATAATCGTGGAACGGAAAATCCGAAAAAATATATTTGTTATTGTTGTTGTTGTTGTATCTTTATTTTACATCGATTGAAAAAATCATCTAGTCTACTATGTACATATGTACATGGAAACTAATCAAAATCGATGGAAAATATAAGCAAACCTTTTTCCTGTGCAATGACTTTTCAAAGAAATTAACATGTGCAGCAAATTGCATCCATCAAAATTGGCTAAGGCCCATGCTTTTTCTGACTCGCCCGGTAAATAAGTACTTACTGTAAACTGATGTAAACTCAAATGGGACGATTCTTGTGGTCCATAAATATGCTCGATCACGTACAGCATCTTTTGCATAATCTCCAGCCGGTTCTTCAGCTATACGCTCGTCAACTCCGGTTGCTGCATCCACTGTCCGGTCATAGACAATATCGCCTTCAAACAATTTGCTTTTCGAATCTGGAAAATATAAAGTGAAAGACAAGATTCGTTCTAAGTCTCAAAATAGAAATGTGATTTACATGGGTACATATAATCCTACCACTGACCAAATTGATATATTGTGATGGAGGCACCCCTGATCCTACAGTGCGGGCGTAGGGCGTTGTCACTGGATGGGAAGCAGTAGTGGCAGCAACTGTTGTCGTTGTTGTTCTCCCGGCCGGAGTCACCGTTGCTCGGCGTCATGCGTGTTTGCTGACCTGGCATCCGACATGAAGCACACCTCAGTATTTACTAGTAGTAATCATTTGTGTGTAGCTTCTTGTAATTGTATATTTAGTTTATAATCAAGTTGGATGTTTGGTTATGTTACGAATATGGGGTAGTCATTGTCTGTTGCTCCCTGTGGTTACAGTCCTTGTAGTGTTGTATTGTTGTATAGTAATTAGGAAGTATAGTAGGTTGTAACAGGTATTGTAACATTTCAGATAAACAAAAAAATTGATGGTCAGCAGCTCGATGTCTTGAGACCAAATTGATGCCTGTTTCCTTCGAGTGGCTAGGCCCTTTTCAATGGTACACTGTATATAATTCTACCGAACAATACATTTGAATTCATTTTAAAGAATTTTCGAATGCGTACAATAGTGATAGAACCTCTAATTCCATTCATTCGAACCTCTCGTATAAAGATGCGTAGAAATATCATTCGATCCAGAGTCTTTTGTAGAATAGCTAAAACGTCTGTTCAAAAATTATAGCGATTTCAAGAAAAGTCTTGAGAAAACTTTACACCATCGTTTCTGGTCTTACTGCCACAAAATAGAGGAAAAATGGTGAAATTTTCAAGATTACCATAGAAGGTCTACATGTTCTACAATATGGTGGTCATCAGAAGTCTGGTGCTCTTCTTGTTTATGATTTATTGAAAAATCGATGATATCACATCACTCACTTTCATTGACTTTAATAATCTGATCGTAAACATTTTCAGCCTCCTCTCCTTTTCCATCTTGTTCGATTGAAGTGGCTGAAAGGAAAAATTCCATGTTGATTTCTAAACGAGTGTAATTTTTACTCCCTATGTTTAATCACGTCGAAGTTCGATTTGATTGGTAAATAAAGGTATCAAGCAAACATCAAAATGTTTTAATGTTGCAGGCTAGGTTCCTCGTAGCTATAGGCCTACAGCTGATGTGGGCCTGCGGCACTACGGTTTCTGCCCGCAGAGGTGTTGTGGCGCAGTGGTGTAATCCTCTGACATTGCAGCCAGAACAGTCAGGTGGACTGGGTTCGATCCCAGGTAGAGCCCCATCACTTCAGCATAAGCGTCATGACAAGGGGTTACGGACTCGATTAGGCCCATTCTACTTCTGCGATCCCAGCGCTTGGCGCTAAAAACCGCAACTTCACCTTCACCTTCACCTTCGCTTTGAGTACTCGTTTACTGGAGGAACTCATTCATCATGGTGCATCCTGGTCGAACAAGAAAAATGGAAAATCACGCGACCAATCAACCAAAGAAGTTACAATTAATTCCAGTGGCCGTACATAGTCTGTGAATCATTAAGTGACGAAGAGGTAAATGTACAGCCTTACATGGCTTTAAAATCAAAGGAACTAAATTCAAATTTGCTTGTCTCCTTCGCTCTTTGGATGTAAATCTGGACTTGCAACAAGTCTCACTTTTTGTAAGAAACAACCGTTACTTCTCCGACAGAGCATAGGCGTAGGAGATATGGGGCTAGGGGGGGCTGCAGCCCCCCCAACGTCAGAAAAATTTGCAAAAATCAGCCATAATCGGGCAGAAATCCGCCTCAAGTCGGGCAAAATTTCTCAAACAATGGATTTTTTGTCGGGCAGCCTCCCCAAATTTTATCTTCCCCTACGCCGATGCGACAGAGTCTCACTTTGCAGCTGCTGATTTGGGGGGGGGGGGGGGGGGGGTGGGGTGGTTTTTAGAACAATAGAGAACAATACATCTAATCAATGCTTATGACATGGCACATTTTTGAATTCCTTTGCCCCCCCCCCCCGCTTCCTACTGGGCTTAAGTCCGTTATTGCCTCTCTGTATTCACAATAACGTACACTTAACATCGATGCGAATAAGCTTTCGATGAGCCAAATAAACAACAGTTGAATGGAGCACACAGTCACCTTGTTTGCCCCTGTGATGTATAGGAGTAAATCAGCCTTCTGATTGGTTAATCGTAAACAGTGGTATCTACGCAGGGAAGATCTCTTTATTATTCACATATTTTGAATGATAATTTGGTCTGACTGGCCAGTGTCCGATCTCCTCATTCAATGTAATGTGATGCAAGTTTTTCAAGACCCATAATGAATTCAGACTTCTGCATTGATCAACAGCGTACAAAGATTCCTTGTTTCTCGCAACGATTTTAAGTTTCATCTAAACAAAACATTTTTAAATTCTTCTTTCCCATGGAAGATTAGGATAATCTACAACCTATGATGCTAATTGCTATGACCCTGCTTATCTTCTACACAGTGCACCATTGTTGTTCATTTGCTGCCCCAAAAACAGACAATATCATTGCGGACAAACTGATCTTGTCCGTAACAAAGAGGTAAGTCAGTAAACTGGCGGAAAAGATGTAGAAATAAACTTTTGAAAAACTATCAATATAAATGATCTTGCTCAGAAAAACAGAAAAGGTTTCTCGATGCAAGTCCTTTCTACCTTTCTACGAACGCTACGTTTCTGCAGTAAGACATTGAATATTAACTTTGTAATTATCTATGAAAACTACATTTGCTCAAAATGAATTCAAGAAACGTTAGGAGAGGATTTTGAAATGAGATAGACTTCACCACCAAATATATAGTCCAAAAAAGATCAAAATCGCAACTAAAGACATACACCCGGAAATAGACACCTATTGATATCATCTCCAAAAATCACTCAGTGAAAATAAAAATCTGATAATTTTGTAAAGATCAATACCTGGCAGTGCAAAGGAACACCAAATGCAAATCAAAATAAGCGATGAAACTGAATCCAAAATCAACAATCTTGTCATTTCGTTCGACGTTGCTTGATTTCCTCGCGTTGTCTCTTGAGGACTTCTTTGGTTGCCTCTGTGCCCAATGTAACACGACTTCCTTGTGCGCTTCAATAAAAGAAAAGAATTGATCCCTGTACGTAAAGATCTTTTATTAGCAATCACTCAGTAAACAAAATGAAGATTGACAAACAATTTGAGAGCGGCACTTGTACAATGCCAAATAAAATCATCTAAACGTTCTCTGTAAATTGAGATCAAAATATTCTTATTTTCAACGAGTTTGCAACAGCTGATGTCGTTTTCCCAAGAGCCCTTTAACTCGTAAAGTATTTTCTGTTAACATCATTGTTGGTGTTCAATGTTCTAAACAACCACAGGCTCTTATAAACATTCAGTATCTAACGAATCTCTTGAAAGGAAAAATAGGAGAAGTGAAGTAGAAAAATACTGCGGTCTTAGATAACTTTTCAGGTCACTTGCCAATGTTTTTGTCTCTTTTGAAATAGCTTACCCGCATGCAAAAGACAACAGACCATGTATAGTCCTGGCATGTGGAACTAATCTACTGACCCAGGCCTTACTAAATTCCTTGAAAATCAACGAACTATAAATAAATCCGAAATACTCAAAAGTATCAACAAAACGCTACAAAATTTCTACAAATAAGGATTGGCTAAAAAAAAATATTAGCACCAGCTTGTGTACCCAGTTGTTGGGTAACTGCTCCGAAATGGAGAATTAGCTTCAAATTATCATTATTATTAACGAATATTCGCTGAATGCTTGAACGGAAACAAAGGAAAATGTCAGAGAAACTCAATAGTAACGCGATAGTAACTGTGAAGAGTGATGTAGCACTCTCTGTGACTCTAAATGAAGAGATTCAACTGATTTTTGAAGTATAATGTCGTATGTCTAGTGAATTAAGAACCTACGGGCAGAAATTGTCAAATTAGACCCCCATATGTATAACCACCAATTCATTGTTTTCATTTTCCAAGAACACAGGCTGACTTCCAAACTTTTGGGTTTTTATACGCATGTGTTGACTGTACTTCAAGGGCCAGCCTGGGCTGATAAAATTCACTGAAAGCGTTGTGTTACCTCTCAGCATGTAAGAAAATTAGATTCCATTATGAGGCTTTGGACAGCAGTGGCGGCGCCAGCCAAAAAAAGTGGAGGGGAAGAAGCAACATGGGGGTCTGGGGGCGTAGCCCCCAGGAAAATTTTCAGAACCACACCCTTTTTATGCTCAGGAAACGCCCTTTTTTACCCTAAGGAAACACCCTTCTTTGTTTATCAAGCTCTAAAGATACCTACCTAACCCCTCCTAAGACATTTTCTCAACGGATTTAGACGAATTGGAAGAGTGACCTCAGGGAAAAGTGGGGGGGGGACTTGTCCCCCCCATTCCCCCCCGTGGCTCCGCCATTGTATGGACAGGACAAGTAAATTGCCTAGGTCTGTGACCTTGACGTGATGATAAGAAAAGCACGACCAGACGCAACACCAAAATAGTACATTCACGAAGATAACGGTTCGTTTATTTCACTTTAAATCAAATATGATCTTTCTTGCATATTAGTGTTGGGAGCCAGCTGAAAAGGCTCTTAATAAACATAGTTACTTTGTTGGCTGGGGCTACCTTTTATCTGTTCTCTCATCAAAGTTCCATAAAGCAGCTCGCCGTAGCCACAATTTTGCATCAGAAAGGATACAGTGGCGGATTATCTACCAGTATCACTCGACTAACAAGGTCAGTTCACTTGAAGATGAATGCATGAAAAAGAAACAAAAGAGACGCCCACAACGGCCACAACCAATAATGTTCGTGGAAGGCAATATCATAATGAAACACATTAGCTTGTGTGCTAGCATCTACAATCCCGGCCAAAAGAAGCTGGGACACAGGCAAATTTCAGTGTCTTCATGATGTTTCCTAAAATATCGAGGAGAAAACATACGTTTAGAGTCTCCAAATCCCCCCTCCCCCCTATTTCAATGTTGAAAAGGTCGAATGGTGTTTGATTCAAGCAACTTTGAAACGGGGGGAGCGGGGGGCACGTAATCAAAGACCGTAGTAGCTAATTTGCTTGCAGTACTTTCCACTTTTTTCACTCAGATTTTTTGCGCTTCTTGATCTTTGCACAAGTGAAAGATTTTAAATTAATCGAGCCTATTCACTGTCGGTTCAGGTTCCCTCAGTCCTGTCTCTAAATCTAATCAGGACCTCTTGTCTCAATATTCTTAAATTTTTGAAACACGGAGCAGATATTGTCTGTGATCTACATATTTTCTTTGGACGCGTCAAGAATATGTTTAGATGTTTGAAAGTCCATAGCTCTTGAATCGTATATCTGATTCCCATACACTGATAATATTTCTGTAGCCAACATGTGGACTTAGATAAGAAAATTTAGGTTGTCAAAATCAACCGTATCATTCTCAAATTACAAGTGATTTTACAAAAAATTTTAATCTCAAAATCAATCAAAACAGGCCTAAAAATCCTTGATGAAATTTGCTAGTCTTGAAGGATTTTGAGAAGAACCACTTTTATAAAATTGCCTGTAATTTTAGAACGATACGACGGATTTTGACAGACTAAATTTTCTTATCTAAGTTGATATGGCAGCTGCACAGGTATTGTTGGTTTATAAAGATCTGATAAACGGTTTGAGAGTCATGTGTATTCAAATGTCTGAACATTCTTTACTCACCCGATAGCCCGGGGGGGTACTCCAATTGTGGCCTGACAGGGGGTCCAGTCAGGGTTAAAGAGGCCCAAAGCAAAATTTTTGGAAAATACCCTCAAATGGTAGTATCTTTTTATAGAAACCCCCAAATGGTAGTTGGTGGACCAAAAATTGGGCAATTTGGTAGCGTCTGGCAGCAAAAATTTTCTGCAGTTTTTCAAAATTTTCTATTGTAAAAACTGATTGAACGAAGCAAAAAACTTCCAAATTCAATGATAATTACTGCTGCAACGACCATATTGCCGTGCGGAGGAGCCTACGGAGTTGAAATCTTATAACTGGCCAGGAATCTTGGAATACCCCCAATCGGTAGTAGGAGTTAATAAATAGGGCCATTTGGTAGTCATTTCGTAAGACCCTCAAACCGACTGGACCCCCCTGTTGGGCCATAATGAGAGTACCCCTCGGGCCCGATAGATACTTGAAATAATTTATCCTCCAAGAGGACAGTCAAGATTTACTTAAAATGCTGTCACTAGAATCTTGAGAGGGGTAAATCCTCGTGAATGAAGATGTACTTTATCTGAAAATCAAATGGCTAAGGCATCGAACGTTTTATGTAAACATAAGAAACGGAAAACGTGAAGCGAAACAGAAATCAAATGTTGTCTCAGCATGGTTGTTCCCATTAAGTGGGAAGCTGTATGCAAAGATTCGTAGGAAAACATTACTTTATTAGCCTAATATCTAATTAACTTATTAAATGTCGCAGCAAATAAACTAAGACTTTTTGTATTTAACCAGCTGTTGAAAATGCAAAGAACATCTTTTCCTATTTCGTAAGATAGCAAATAGAAAAGTTATCCTCGAAATTGAATCGCTTGAAATGTCCTGAGGCTTTCGTTTGCTTAATCATTTAAACTACCGCTTTGCTCCAACTTTGTGACATGTTGAAATTTAGCTTCTGCCTCGTTATTTACTAGACTACCATTTTCTGGCATTCTCGTTTGTTAAGAATCTTTAGAAGAATACAATAGAAATATAAGGAATAAGATTAAAGTTCAAAATCTTCACAAGATATACTTTATTGATTAATGATATATGCTTTGCAACAGTTCACACTCACGCATGTTATAATTGTTATTATGACTAAAAACTTAGTTTAAATACCGCGTCTAAATACATGACTAGTTTTAATGCGACAGCTTGCAGACATTTACAGTTTATAGACAAAATTGTTTCCATCAGTACCAGAACACATAGCGTATTTAGAGAAGGGACATCTTTCATATTTTGTATTGACACATCTATCTGATACACCATGTTTGTTGTAGTTGATCTCACCAGGACCTGCCCAGCATTCAGCGTAGAAAGAAAGACCAAAGTATTTGTAACCTCTTTCTTTTGATTTCTGAGCACAATGACACAGTATGCTGGAAGAACAAATTATTTTACATGAGTGTGCCCGGTGATCTCAAACTAAATATTCCACAATAAATATTCTAAATATTCAATTACATAGTACCACACGCAACGAACATATTTTTATTAAATATTCCACACCAAGACATTTTGCTGGAAAAGTGAAATTAGCTGTATGCTACTGAGTGCACAAAAGGCACTCCTGTTTGAAAAATCTCTTAAAATTTATATGGAATGTTGCTTAAAGTATAGCTCAGCATAACGTAGGGCTCAAATCTTTAAAAAAGTGGGTGTAAAATTCTATTTCATATTTCCTTTAATTAAATGGCTTGAAATGAATTTAGTGTACTTTGCTGTAAATCTGCCGTGGAAATCTTCTGATATCTTGGCTTGTTTCAAAATGACTGCATTTATTATTTTTAACTTTGGTAGGTAAGGTACTTAATAATAAATTGTAAAGAGATTCGGATGCAAAAAAACGAGAAGATTTAGCACACTTTAGCGCACATTTTTAAAGGTGTGACGTCATCAAATTTCTAAATTCGAAACGAGAAGAGTGGCAGATTTTTGCTTGGTACCATATTGTAGATCTTCATAAACTATGTTTTTCTTGAAGATTGCATCATTTTTCCTCAATTTATTTAGGATCTACAATGATTTTAATTTTTGCAAACTTTTCCATGAATTCTTTGAAAAAACCAAAGACGCCGCCATTTTGAAAACACTTAAGATACAAACAAATTCCCACGGCAGATTTACATGAAAGTATCATGAGTTCCTTTCAACTCATTTAATTAAAAGAAAAATGTACAAGAATTTTACATCCACCTTTTTAAAGATTTGAAAGATTTAGGACTTTTAAAGGGGCTGGGTCACGTAAAGTAAACAAACTTCTTTCGAAACGACGATTTTGCAGTTTTTTTGACAGGCCATATCACACAGAAATTTCCACTATTTTTCTCAAAATGAAAGTGCTACTTTGAAGATGAACTCTTGAACTTCTTAGAGAAACAAACGAAACAAGCATATGTTGTAAGATTGCAAAGATATTGATGGATTTTTAGAAGTAACTTTATTGTGGATTCACCCCATCCACTAAAATCTTTGCAGAACACAATGGGCGCGTGACGGCGCGTGCGGGCAACAATATAGATAATAAACAGAACAGATTTGTTTACGGTTACGTGACCCAGCCCCTTTAAGGTGAAGGTGAAGGTAAAGTTGCGGTTTTCAGCGCCCAGCGCTGGGATCGCAGAAGTAGAATAGGCGTAATCGAGTCCGCGACCCCTAGTCGTGACGCTCAAGTGGTGGGGCTCTACCTGGGATCGAACTGCTTGTTCTGGCTGCAAAGTCAGTGGATTACACAAGTTCGCCACAATCACAACACCTTCAACAAGGTGTCATTTTATAGCTTTTAGACAAGAAAACAAACATTTTTCATCTTTGGTTCATTGACAACGAAAGAAACCAAAAAGAACATTTTAGCCAGATAATCAAATGTTTAGTGATTTTTAAACGGGAGTGCATTTTTAGGACTCCCAGTACAAACAACATTTCTTACGCCAGAATAATGTTTTGAAGAGTGGCATTTTATCAAATCAGATCTTCAAAGCAGAGATTGCCAAAATATATTTCAAGGTAGGTTACTGAAAGAAACACTAAATAGGACGTTTCTTTTGACATGATAATGTGGGGGGGGAGGGGTTGATACAAGTGGGCCATATTGGTCACCAAAGATGTTCAATGAACTATTGGAAACTTAACAGCCTTTCACTCTCTAATTATTGATAAATTGTACCTTGCACAAGATAGTATGTATTGTAACTTTTGTGGAATATGGCAAGAGAAATTGACTTCTCGTTGTGACTTCTACTATGTATCGTCACCTTTAAAGTCTTGAATCATTTTTCGCAAAGATACAGTATGCTGCAGCAATTAATAACGTAAAATATAGACGTTTACTTACTCCTGCATAGATTGAGGATAGTTATTCCAATTTATAGTAAATCCTACATGACCATGATTAGGATCTCTGTGGTTATCTAAAAGTATCGGCAACAGAGGGTCATTATTATTTTTGTTGAAACAACCAAGAGCCTCCATTTTTACACCACACATCTGTTCAAGAGGAGCTGAAATAAAAATAATATAGCAGTTAACATGGTTAAGGAAGTGATGCTGAGTGTTCATTGCTAGTGGTGGAACTTTTTGATGGATGTACGTAGATCAGATTTAATGGTGCTGTATAAAACGTCGTAAATCTACAATAGACCTCTATTAGTGTGGGGTAGCATAGGTTCCAAATCTTTAAACAGGCTGGTATAAAATTCAGTTACTTATTTCTTTGAACTGAATAACTTCAAAGAAACTTTTGCTATTTCTCTATAATTCTACCGTTGGACTTTTCTAAAATCTTCAATATTTTCAGAATCAGAGTGTTTTTCTACTTTTTCAAGAATTCAAGCAAAATTTTCAAAAAAGCTTGAAACCATCGTAATTTCTAAACTGTTTGAATTAACAAGGAATAATTTCGAAGAAAACCGTAGAAGATGGATGTCTACAATATGGAATCAAGCAAAAGTCTGTCAATTTTCTGATTTATGATTTAGAAATTTGATGACGTCACACCCTCAAATGAGTTGGATTGCAGCATACGCTGAAATTTCGAAAAATATGAAAAGCTTCTGAAACGTCCAACGGTAGAATTAAAGATAAGTAACTAAAGTTTGTTTCAAGCCACTCAATCAAAAGAAATTGATCACAGAATTTTACATCCACCTTTTTACGCCGAGTTAAAGATTTGGAAGCTATGCTGTGTGGGGTGAAAGAAGAGGTACAACAACGTAAGAGAGTAGGCATCAGATTGATTTTTTGCAAATTTTTTGTTTTTTTTCAGTATGTTCTGCTGACTAGTTTCGCCCACTAGGGTATCTTCAGGGCAACTAGATACAATAGACTTTTAGCTATTCTGAAAAGACTTTTCGTAGATTTTGAAGAATTTTTGAGCATGCAAAATGGTCATAGAAGCTCTAACACCACGAAGCTTTGACGCACCTCTCGCATAAAAACTTATCAAAATATCGTTCGATCCAGGCTCTTTTGTAGAATAGCTAAACGGTCTGTCAAGAAAATGTGAACCATGATGTAAAAATTTTACAAATATAGTTCTAAGAGAGGGAAGAAAAATATATTTTAAAACTGAGCTGCCAAGCCATGAAAACTGTATGAACAAGTTCAAAGAGCTGTAAGACAAAAGCAAGCAGGCAAAGTCTTGAAAGAACCATTGCAACTGAATTAAAACGAATTTATCAATTGATTCCACTTGCTTTCATGTTTAAAAACTAGTCAGTGATTCTCTGTAAAATTAGACATTTTCAATCATACCATCGTTGTCACTTTCTCGTAAGTTAATACAAAAAGGAAACATAACTAATAAGCGGTTTCACAACTTACACTTTGGTGCACAATCTTTGAAAAATATATCATCCAAGCCAATATCGCTGAGGAAAGCAGAACCCTTCTCTGCCTCAAAAATAACCTGCAAAGGAAAAACAATGAGCTTCACAAGAGAGTTTGAGCTTGATTTAACATGCGAAGGTTTTTCCAGACGACTTGTGGCCAACCTAGAGGGAAGGTGTGCTTCGCTGGACATTACAAAAAGTGTTATGCTTATCTTTAACAGCTATTACGTTCAGACTTTCGTATTTTCAAGTGCACCATAAAATATCAAATAAAGGGAGCTAAACCTCAGCGCTACAGACGAACGAAAGAAAACGCTTAGAAAAAGAAACTGATGTTGCAAACCAATGTAAATATACAATTGCTAGCCTGGTTCAAAGTTTGTAATATTGAGTAGTTGATTGATTTAACCTGATAAGTTAATGATTCTAGAAATTAAAGACTCTTCAAGATGTAAACCCTACGCAAGTTGGTCAAGGAAACAAGAAGAAAGAAAGAAAGAAAGAAAGAGGGAGGGAGAGAAAAGTCTTTCCTGAATTTTCATTTTTTAAATTTCTTTCTCGAGGCTCTTGTACCCAGGGTAAAAGATATCCACATCATTAAAGGAATTTTAGCAACTTTTCTCCTCTCCAACACTTTAGAAGAGCCTGGTTGAAAGGAAGGAACCTGTTGCCCTCGCCTGACGCTCCAAGTTCTTTCCTTCAAGAAAGAGACAGCAATTAGACTGTGTTGCACCATGACATACCTTGAATGGTGTCTGGCTTGTGATTTTCATATCCCCTTTAAGCCACTGATTTCCAAGATCCCCGCTCTGCTCCCATATCATCGATGTAACACCATTTGTACTCTGAGTAAAGATTCTGAGAGATCCCATTGTTACACCATACATATGATACCAAAATGACATGCAAAGTCCTTCAGTCGCCGGCATTTCCTTGCTAATGATCCTTGCCTTATCGCCAGTCGCTGCAGGAGAGGAAGTTTCCACGAACAGATATGAACCTGTTTGTATGGAAAGTAGAAGTTTAGAGTTTTTTCGGAGACAGAATCTGCAACCAAGCAGTTTTGAATCTGTGTGAGCGTGTTCTGACAGATATCTAGATTCTAATCTAGATTAAATTCTAAGACAGATAATTAGGAGAATAACATTTATCTGAGCTCACCACATGGAAAAGATTTGAATCCAGGAATTTAAGATCTCAGGAAAATTAAAGGAAGAGTGGTCTTAACTATCTAAAAGAAGCCTAGATTGAATGCTTTGCACCCCTAGCAGTTTCCAATTTCGTATTTCCAATGAAGAATCAATCCAAGAAGATATTTGTTCCAAACTTTAGCGTAAAGCACTGGTTCTTATAATACGTGGAATATCTTTCACTATGCAAACAATTTTGAATAACATTTTTACAAGGCGTATAAAAACCTTTCTTCTACGAAGGCGCGCTAAGACACAGGAATACAAGGAAGATATATTCAAATAACACGAGGCATTTACATCAGCAAGAGGAAACAGAACAGAGAAGAAAACAAGACGAAGATCAAAACAAGGTAAATAAATACGTAATTAAAATATCCGTGTCCTAACACCCTTACTCTAGCATTTAATGAAAAGACCATTCTATTCAAAAACAATCTCATGATGTTTGGTCTGGCTTAAAGGTATGGTTGACGAAGACTGTTTCTTATTAAAATAATTTCGAAAATTCTTGTGAACTAACCTGTCCCTGATGTATGGTCAGAAGTGGGTCCTGTATTTCCACTTGGAGTCCGTCCAGATATACGTTTCCACTGGAATGTTGAAGGATTTGTGGGATCATTTTGCCAGAAACACCAACCCTGTCCATCAAATTCGCAATCTAATGGACCTAAAAACACAAAATAACATTAAAAATATATGAGTGTGTATAAGATATGATGATGGCTTTAACGGAATCAATATGTAAACACTGTTTTTGCTCATGAGAAAAGTGCTAAGACGGCCGAAAATTTAAGAAACTCTGATAATGTGTTTAAGAAGCAGGAAGAAACTTTTAAAACTGAACTCCATAATATCATTGCGAATTTGTCTTTGAAACTATGTTCGATAAATATTCACTGACATCTTGTGTTGTGTCTTGAACCTAAAAAAGCGTTTTTCCTGTTAAACGTTGCTATGTCTAAAAACAGATCTACACAAGTGGAAAAGGCTACATTAGCTTCCTTATTCCAAAAATATAAGAAATAAATCAAGACAATTTTGCGACTAAAAGGAGGACATTCTCATGTGCAACAGTGCAACATTATGATACCTTTAGCATTATTGGTTGATCAAAGTTTCTTAGGAAAAAAATGTGACGCTGAAAATGGTCAATTATGTTTCTGAAATTTCACATGTTGCCTAAGTCTAAGACGAAATTTTGCAGTAAGATAATAACATCCATCATTTAACAATGATCAAATGTCTGAAGTGATTTAATGATCTCCAAAAGCAAACTCTAAATATGAATGAGTCTATCGCACGTAATGCGCCCCATCCCTCCGAAATACAGCGTTGATTTTGCATCAGTATTCAGTTTAAAAATGTTCAATTACTTTAGTCCATCACCATTTATCAAAAAGGCCTCAGTTTACCAAATTCATTGTCTTTTACGCATCGGAATTTCTTTAGTATACTTTTATTCGTACAACTCCCAGCTATTATCATCACAGAATATATTTCGTATGGTTTCAACAGTTAGGGCGTATTCTTTTGAGCATCCTCTGAAAACGGTAGAGATGGTAGAAACTAAAATCCTATTCTTTTGTTACCACTCGTACTTCGCAGACTTCAGATCATTTTCTATGAAAGCCCATTCTGTTTTCGGTACACTTCCGAGAGATTTTTGACGAATTCTTATGGACTCTACTGAGAACGGTAGACTTCCGAGGCCTCGGGAACCTTCTGCTCCTGAAGCTGGTAGACTTCCGATTGATTGCAAAGAGCCTTGTTTTGTGAGTGAAAAAGTTTACAAAATATTCGAAAATACAATGAAGTATTAAATATAAATTCTTTTCACTTGGGATTTGAAAAAAATTACAATGTATTGCAATTGCTTCAGTTCGCTCTGGCTAGCCTGCGTGCAGACTTTGGTTACTGGGGAGGACAGGAAAGAAAGCTGGCGAGGACTGCATTAGAACTCTCTAACTTTCAGAATTCTCATTCTTTTGGGATATTTCTCTGCGAAGTCTGCCAACTCTACCGTTTTCAGAATGTGTGTTTTTTTGGTAACTGGCATTTTTCTCTGCGAAATCTACCGTTTTCAGAAGACTTCGCAGACTTCGGATGCCCAAAAGATTACGCCCTTAAAGCCTGTCTTCCAGAAGAATCCTAGCTAAGTGCAGCAAGTTAATTTCAAACTTCAAACAGTTCATAATTTTTCAAAAATTCGTATTCAAATTTAATGAAAACAATACTTCCAGAACATTATTGAGATAAAATCTTGCCCGTATAAAAATGATAAATGCTTACCCATTCCACATCTTTTGACGTTACAATCAGTGAAGGATTTTGATTCTCCAGCACACACTTTTCCTCCATTTTTAGGCAAAGGATTGTCGCAAACTCTTGTTCGGCTTCGTTTTCCTGGACCACATTCAGCATTACATGCACTCCATGAAGACCATCTGCCCCAATGACCATCAACCGGAGCTAAGATATAACATAGGATTGAAGTCTGACAGTCTGTCTCAAATTAGCTCATAGGAGATTTGCGATAACGTGAAATAACTCATGCAAAATACTTCAATTGTTGTTATTCGCGGGCATTTTTACGTGACATCAAATTTTAGACGGACTTTAGTCAGTGAGAAATGCAAATTCACTTAATCTACAATACTGCTCAGAGCAAATTGTGAAATAAGATCCTCACAAGAAGGTAAAAGATAGAAAGCTAAAGCATGTCGTAGATGTTGCAAGTCATTATCAATCAAAACAACAAGGGCAGATTTTGTTATACAATAGCACGAGTTGCTTCTGTTGACACCTCAATTCAAAGCGATTAGCGATCACAGACAAAGGAAATTCTATCAACCAGAAATTCAAAACAAACAAAGCCGCAAAAGTTTCCCTGAAACCCATGTAGCTAGCGCGCTCGCTGTGCATTCCAGAAATTATTTTTAAAGGCAAACATGAGCATAGATCAAAAGAAGAAGGATATATCTACACATCTGCCGCGGGCAATTTATTTCTTTGTTCCAGAAGCTGAGCAGTAAATGTTTTGATAACACCTAAAAAAATAAGAGAATTGAATCGCCTCCTAAACGGCTTTTAAACCAAACAAATAAAATGCCCGCGGCAGATGTGTAGATGCATCCTTCTTCTTTCGATCTACGCTCATGTTTGTCCTTAAAAACAGTTTCTGGAATGCACAACGAGCGAGCTAGCTACCTGGGTTTCAAAGAAACTTTTGTGGCTTTGTTTGTTTTCAATTGCTGGTTGAGAGAATTTCCTTTGTCTGCAATCGCTAATCGCTTTGAATTGAGGTGTCAATCAAACACAACTGTTGCTATTGTATTACAAAATCTGCCCTTGTTGTTGCTAATGTATTACAAAATCTGCCCTTGTTGTTGCTAATGTATTACAAAATCTGCCCTTGTTGTTGCTATTGTATTACAAAATCTGCCCTTGTTGTTGCTATTGTATTACAAAATCTGCCCTTGTTGTTGCTATTGTATTACAAAATCTGCCCTTGTTGTTGCTATTGTATTACAAAATCTGCCCTTGTTGTTGCTATTGTATTACAAAATCTGCCCTTGTTGTTGCTATTGTATTACAAAATCTGCCCTTGTTGTTGCTATTGTATTACAAAATCTGCCCTTGTTGTTGCTATTGTATTACAAAATCTGCCCTTGTTAATCAAAACGAGAGGAATCTTTTGAAAAATCATCTAATGTACTAGAATCCGTTTCACATTGGATGTCAGGCCAGCATAGGAGGACGATGCTGAACAATAGGAACCCTGGACGAGAGAACAACAACGACAGCATTTGCTATCACCAATGATTCCCCTCCAGAGTCCCCATCGCTCAACACACTGCACATACGCTATCAGGTCAGGGTTTCTGATTCGCAACATCAATGATAAGTAATTCAGCAATTCTCTTACCGTTACATTCTGCATCACTACAAGTCACTTGTTCTTCAGCTACACCATAACTATTAGCAGTTGGACATTCATTCAAATCCGGATGGGAACAAAATCTTTGTCTCGTTCTGAAACATCGGCTGTCACAAGGGCCATAACTAGACCATGTGCTCCAAATGCTTTTATCTTTGCCTGAAAATCAAACGCAACGAGGAATCAAAATTTTACGTCATAAAAAAATGGAAAGTTTGACAAATCATCGTGAATCTTTCACGAGGTCGATTTTAAGAATTAGAATTTCAATGCACAGTTGAAATGTCTAATTAGACTTTGCTGTTTGTTAGTTCTTTTCACTTTTGCAAGTCCTGAAAGCATTGGTCATTTTGAAACTATTTGATCTAGCAGGGTCTTAAAGACACAGAAAAACATTTATCTAATTGCCTCAATACTGAGGGCATTTTGTTGACAAATTGCTCCTAACATAATAACCAATAACTATATAAAAAAGGAAACAGTTTGACCGATTTCGAAAGAGTAATATGTACATCAGGTGACTCAAAATCCACTGCTTGAGAATAATAAGTCCCCTGCTTGAGAATAATACCCGCAGTCCCCTGCTTGAGAATAATACCCGCAGTCCCCTGCTTGAGAATAATACCCGCAGTCCCCTGCTTGAGAATAATACCCGCAGTCCCCTGCTTGAGAATAATACCCGCAGTCCCCTGCTTGAGAATAATACCCGCAGTCCCCTGCTTGAGAATAATACCCGCAGTCCCCTGCTTGAGAATAATACCCGCAGTCCCCTGCTTGAGAATAATACCCGCAGTCCCCTGCTTGAGAATAATACCCGCAGTCCCCTGCTTGAGAATAATACCCGCAGTCCCCTGCTTGAGAATAATACCCGCAGTCCCCTGCTTGAGAATAATACCCGCAGTCCCCTGCTTGAGAATAATACCCGCAGTCCCCTGCTTGAGAATAATACCCGCAGTCCCCTGCTTGAGAATAATACCCGCAGTCCCCTGCTTGAGAATAATACCCGCAGTCCCCTGCTTGAGAATAATACCCGCAGTCCCCTGCTTGAGAATAATACCCGCAGTCCCCTGCTTGAGAATAATACCCGCAGTCCCCTGCTTGAGAATAATACCCGCAGTCCCCTGCTTGAGAATAATACCCGCAGTCCCCTGCTTGAGAATAATACCCGCAGTCCCCTGCTTGAGAATAATACCCGCAGTCCCCTGCTTGAGAATAATACCCGCAGTCCCCTGCTTGAGAATAATACCCGCAGTCCCCTGCTTGAGAATAATACCCGCAGTCCCCTGCTTGAGAATAATACCCGCAGTCCCCTGCTTGAGAATAATACCCGCAGTCCCCTGCTTGAGAATAATACCCGCAGTCCCCTGCTTGAGAATAATACCCGCAGTCCCCTGCTTGAGAATAATACCCGCAGTCCCCTGCTTGAGAATAATACCCGCAGTCCCCTGCTTGAGAATAATACCCGCAGTCCCCTGCTTGAGAATAATACCCGCAGTCCCCTGCTTGAGAATAATACCCGCAGTCCCCTGCTTGAGAATAATACCCGCAGTCCCCTGCTTGAGAATAATACCCGCAGTCCCCTGCTTGAGAATAATACCCGCAGTCCCCTGCTTGAGAATAATACCCGCAGTCCCCTGCTTGAGAATAATACCCGCAGTCCCCTGCTTGAGAATAATACCCGCAGTCCCCTGCTTGAGAATAATACCCGCAGTCCCCTGCTTGAGAATAATACCCGCAGTCCCCTGCTTGAGAATAATACCCGCAGTCCCCTGCTTGAGAATAATACCCGCAGTCCCCTGCTTGAGAATAATACCCGCAGTCCCCTGCTTGAGAATAATACCCGCAGTCCCCTGCTTGAGAATAATACCCGCAGTCCCCTGCTTGAGAATAATACCCGCAGTCCCCTGCTTGAGAATAATACCCGCAGTCCCCTGCTTGAGAATAATACCCGCAGTCCCCTGCTTGAGAATAATACCCGCAGTCCCCTGCTTGAGAATAATACCCGCAGTCCCCTGCTTGAGAATAATACCCGCAGTCCCCTGCTTGAGAATAATACCCGCAGTCCCCTGCTTGAGAATAATACCCGCAGTCCCCTGCTTGAGAATAATACCCGCAGTCCCCTGCTTGAGAATAATACCCGCAGTCCCCTGCTTGAGAATAATACCCGCAGTCCCCTGCTTGAGAATAATACCCGCAGTCCCCTGCTTGAGAATAATACCCGCAGTCCCCTGCTTGAGAATAATACCCGCAGTCCCCTGCTTGAGAATAATACCCGCAGTCCCCTGCTTGAGAATAATACCCGCAGTCCCCTGCTTGAGAATAATACCCGCAGTCCCCTGCTTGAGAATAATACCCGCAGTCCCCTGCTTGAGAATAATACCCGCAGTCCCCTGCTTGAGAATAATACCCGCAGTCCCCTGCTTGAGAATAATACCCGCAGTCCCCTGCTTGAGAATAATACCCGCAGTCCCCTGCTTGAGAATAATACCCGCAGTCCCCTGCTTGAGAATAATACCCGCAGTCCCCTGCTTGAGAATAATACCCGCAGTCCCCTGCTTGAGAATAATACCCGCAGTCCCCTGCTTGAGAATAATACCCGCAGTCCCCTGCTTGAGAATAATACCCGCAGTCCCCTGCTTGAGAATAATACCCGCAGTCCCCTGCTTGAGAATAATACCCGCAGTCCCCTGCTTGAGAATAATACCCGCAGTCCCCTGCTTGAGAATAATACCCGCAGTCCCCTGCTTGAGAATAATACCCGCAGTCCCCTGCTTGAGAATAATACCCGCAGTCCCCTGCTTGAGAATAATACCCGCAGTCCCCTGCTTGAGAATAATACCCGCAGTCCCCTGCTTGAGAATAATACCCGCAGTCCCCTGCTTGAGAATAATACCCGCAGTCCCCTGCTTGAGAATAATACCCGCAGTCCCCTGCTTGAGAATAATACCCGCAGTCCCCTGCTTGAGAATAATACCCGCAGTCCCCTGCTTGAGAATAATACCCGCAGTCCCCTGCTTGAGAATAATACCCGCAGTCCCCTGCTTGAGAATAATACCCGCAGTCCCCTGCTTGAGAATAATACCCGCAGTCCCCTGCTTGAGAATAATACCCGCAGTCCCCTGCTTGAGAATAATACCCGCAGTCCCCTGCTTGAGAATAATACCCGCAGTCCCCTGCTTGAGAATAATACCCGCAGTCCCCTGCTTGAGAATAATACCCGCAGTCCCCTGCTTGAGAATAATACCCGCAGTCCCCTGCTTGAGAATAATACCCGCAGTCCCCTGCTTGAGAATAATACCCGCAGTCCCCTGCTTGAGAATAATACCCGCAGTCCCCTGCTTGAGAATAATACCCGCAGTCCCCTGCTTGAGAATAATACCCGCAGTCCCCTGCTTGAGAATAATACCCGCAGTCCCCTGCTTGAGAATAATACCCGCAGTCCCCTGCTTGAGAATAATACCCGCAGTCCCCTGCTTGAGAATAATACCCGCAGTCCCCTGCTTGAGAATAATACCCGCAGTCCCCTGCTTGAGAATAATACCCGCAGTCCCCTGCTTGAGAATAATACCCGCAGTCCCCTGCTTGAGAATAATACCCGCAGTCCCCTGCTTGAGAATAATACCCGCAGTCCCCTGCTTGAGAATAATACCCGCAGTCCCCTGCTTGAGAATAATACCCGCAGTCCCCTGCTTGAGAATAATACCCGCAGTCCCCTGCTTGAGAATAATACCCGCAGTCCCCTGCTTGAGAATAATACCCGCAGTCCCCTGCTTGAGAATAATACCCGCAGTCCCCTGCTTGAGAATAATACCCGCAGTCCCCTGCTTGAGAATAATACCCGCAGTCCCCTGCTTGAGAATAATACCCGCAGTCCCCTGCTTGAGAATAATACCCGCAGTCCCCTGCTTGAGAATAATACCCGCAGTCCCCTGCTTGAGAATAATACCCGCAGTCCCCTGCTTGAGAATAATACCCGCAGTCCCCTGCTTGAGAATAATACCCGCAGTCCCCTGCTTGAGAATAATACCCGCAGTCCCCTGCTTGAGAATAATACCCGCAGTCCCCTGCTTGAGAATAATACCCGCAGTCCCCTGCTTGAGAATAATACCCGCAGTCCCCTGCTTGAGAATAATACCCGCAGTCCCCTGCTTGAGAATAATACCCGCAGTCCCCTGCTTGAGAATAATACCCGCAGTCCCCTGCTTGAGAATAATACCCGCAGTACCCGCAGTCCCCTGCTTGAGAATAATACCCGCAGTCCCCTGCTTGAGAATAATACCCGCAGTCCCCTGCTTGAGAATAATACCCGCAGTCCCCTGCTTGAGAATAATACCCGCAGTCCCCTGCTTGAGAATAATACCCGCAGTCCCCTGCTTGAGAATAATACCCGCAGTCCCCTGCTTGAGAATAATACCCGCAGTCCCCTGCTTGAGAATAATACCCGCAGTCCCCTGCTTGAGAATAATACCCGCAGTCCCCTGCTTGAGAATAATACCCGCAGTCCCCTGCTTGAGAATAATACCCGCAGTCCCCTGCTTGAGAATAATACCCGCAGTCCCCTGCTTGAGAATAATACCCGCAGTCCCCTGCTTGAGAATAATACCCGCAGTCCCCTGCTTGAGAATAATACCCGCAGTCCCCTGCTTGAGAATAATACCCGCAGTCCCCTGCTTGAGAATAATACCCGCAGTCCCCTGCTTGAGAATAATACCCGCAGTCCCCTGCTTGAGAATAATACCCGCAGTCCCCTGCTTGAGAATAATACCCGCAGTCCCCTGCTTGAGAATAATACCCGCAGTCCCCTGCTTGAGAATAATACCCGCAGTCCCCTGCTTGAGAATAATACCCGCAGTCCCCTGCTTGAGAATAATACCCGCAGTCCCCTGCTTGAGAATAATACCCGCAGTCCCCTGCTTGAGAATAATACCCGCAGTCCCCTGCTTGAGAATAATACCCGCAGTCCCCTGCTTGAGAATAATACCCGCAGTCCCCTGCTTGAGAATAATACCCGCAGTCCCCTGCTTGAGAATAATACCCGCAGTCCCCTGCTTGAGAATAATACCCGCAGTCCCCTGCTTGAGAATAAATAGTCCCCTGCTTGAGAATAATACCCAGTCCCCTGCTTGAGAATAATACCCGCAGTCCCCTGCTTGAGAATAATACCCGCAGTCCCCTGCTTGAGAATAATACCCGCAGTCCCCTGCTTGAGAATAATACCCGCAGTCCCCTGCTTGAGAATAATACCCGCAGTCCCCTGCTTGAGAATAATACCCGCAGTCCCCTGCTTGAGAATAATACCCGCAGTCCCCTGCTTGAGAATAATACCCGCAGTCCCCTGCTTGAGAATAATACCCGCAGTCCCCTGCTTGAGAATAATACCCGCAGTCCCCTGCTTGAGAATAATACCCGCAGTCCCCTGCTTGAGAATAATACCCGCAGTCCCCTGCTTGAGAATAATACCCGCAGTCCCCTGCTTGAGAATAATACCCGCAGTCCCCTGCTTGAGAATAATACCCGCAGTCCCCTGCTTGAGAATAATACCCGCAGTCCCCTGCTTGAGAATAATACCCGCAGTCCCCTGCTTGAGAATAATACCCGCAGTCCCCTGCTTGAGAATAATACCCGCAGTCCCCTGCTTGAGAATAATACCCGCAGTCCCCTGCTTGAGAATAATACCCGCAGTCCCCTGCTTGAGAATAATACCCGCAGTCCCCTGCTTGAGAATAATACCCGCAGTCCCCTGCTTGAGAATAATACCCGCAGTCCCCTGCTTGAGAATAATACCCGCAGTCCCCTGCTTGAGAATAATACCCGCAGTCCCCTGCTTGAGAATAATACCCGCAGTCCCCTGCTTGAGAATAATACCCGCAGTCCCCTGCTTGAGAATAATACCCGCAGTCCCCTGCTTGAGAATAATACCCGCAGTCCCCTGCTTGAGAATAATACCCGCAGTCCCCTGCTTGAGAATAATACCCGCAGTCCCCTGCTTGAGAATAATACCCGCAGTCCCCTGCTTGAGAATAATACCCGCAGTCCCCTGCTTGAGAATAATACCCGCAGTCCCCTGCTTGAGAATAATACCCGCAGTCCCCTGCTTGAGAATAATACCCGCAGTCCCCTGCTTGAGAATAATACCCGCAGTCCCCTGCTTGAGAATAATACCCGCAGTCCCCTGCTTGAGAATAATACCCGCAGTCCCCTGCTTGAGAATAATACCCGCAGTCCCCTGCTTGAGAATAACCCGCAGTCCACTGCTTGAGAATAATATCAGCAAATAATTCTCTCTTGTCTCTCCAAGAGCTTCATTTAAAAGGCTGAAGGGCTAAGAGATTTGATCATGGGCAATAATGCACCGTTGATGTGGCCTATATTATGATCAAAATTGTATTTTACTCATTGTGTTGTTTCTCTTCCATGGGATTGCCAGTAAAGCTTGATAATGTTGCTATTCCTTCGTTCTTCTCTCGCCACAGCTTCTCTCGTTCTTGCGATATGTCTTATTTCAAACTTTGAAATCAGACATATCACTGCGTAGGAGCTGCAACCGTTCCAACGGAATTTGAATGACGACGAGAGAAGAACGAGAGAAGCTGTGGCGAGAGGAATAGCAACATTATCAAGCTTTACTCACAATCCCGTCGAAGAGAAACAACACAGTGAGTAAAAATACAATTTTGATCATAATATAGGCCACATCAACGGTGCATTGTTGCCCATGATTTGATCATAAATTTTCGGCCAGTTTCAAGCTGTTCTCCGAGCATGATAGCCTGTGTTCCAGACCACTTTCCTTCTGATGTGGTCTGGAACACAGGCTACGAGCATTAAAGCTCAAGGTAAACTCTGACAGCCCTCTAACGACAGCAACCAAAATTCCATAGTAAAATACTACAGTCTTTTAGATACCAAATCAACTCGTTTCGATAGAAATAGATGAACACTTTTGTTGTGATAATCTTTGAAACGGGTAACTTTCTATTTTTCAGCCAACACCTTGTTAGCCTTTGTTCTGTAAGGGAAAAACATGACACAAAACCTGACAAAGCATGTGGCATTATGAGTAACAATATACGTACTAGCACAATCATATAAAGCATTGATAGCGACAAGATCACTAGCTCCCAAAGTTGTGCTGGACCCAAGTGCCCGATCTGAGCCAATCGCTTTCAACGTTTGTTGGCCATTCTTTGAAAATGCAAATTTCCCATAATGCATCACTGTGTCATAATCATATTGAGTTCCTAAAACATCGGCTTGAAGATGGGAATATTTTGCAAAATTGTGTGATTCGTCTACAAAAAAGATAGAGTCATTTAATTTAGGCTCTGAAAAAAATAGCATCAGTGTGTTTTAATTTACACGACAGTAAATTGGGATTAACAATGGCAGATTAAGATTATTTCTGCAGCTAGTTACAAAAGTTTGACATCATCATTTCTTCGTTTGGGAAGGGTTTTTAATTTGTTTACTTACCATCATAAATATTCTCCCAGAAGATCTCGACAAAATTATCTCTGTCAGGTCTACTCTGTTCATGCCAAAAACCAATTGCGTGCATTATTTCATGAAGTATCGTTTTCTGGGAAATACATCCATTACCAAGACTAATTACTTGAGCGCCAGTAGACCAGAACATACGTCCAACAGTTGAATAACAGCTAAGGGGAGAAAAGTGATGGATCAAAGAGCATTGGCCAAAGGGTGTCGCTCAAAGGTGCTGGATGACAATCCAAATATGACTAGTTTGTTAGTTTAAAGCTGGAGAATTCTTTTGGACGAAAATGCTCATTTTTATCAAAAAGATGAAATCTGACCAAAACTGTTACATTACAAACTTTTTACTCAACTCTAAACTAACAGAGACTACTTTACAATAGACGATTGCGCTAAAGATGAAGAAAAAACTGTTTTTGCCTAAATTGGAAAAATCCCTCGTTGTTAGCTGGCCTCTTGAATTATATCCTGTAAATTTAAATTTTCATGCAAAAGAAGTTGTAAAATTGATACTGTGATAAAGATCAGACATGTGCTGTATTGCATTGTAAGGTAGGAAGATGATTAGCTCCTGAAGTTATTCCAATTATATTTCCTCACTCATCTGAATTTCAAATTGATGCAAAATTCCCAAAAATGAAGCAATAAATTCATTCAGAACTGAATTCTAGTTACTGAAATCTTTGATTGAAATCTGACAGGAAACTGAAACATGCTGAAAACGTATCATTGATAAAATTGACATCTCTCTTATTTAGGTTGTTTTGTTTTGTTTTGTTTTGTTTTGTTTTGTTGTTTTGTTTTGTTTTGTTTTGTTGTTTTGTTTTGTTTTGTTGTTTTGTTTTGTTTTGTTTTGTTTTGTTTTGTTGTTTTGTTTTGTTTTGTTGTTTTGTTTTGTTTTGTTTTGT
This sequence comes from Aurelia coerulea, assembly GCA_039566865.1. Classification (NCBI taxonomy): domain Eukaryota; kingdom Metazoa; phylum Cnidaria; class Scyphozoa; order Semaeostomeae; family Ulmaridae; genus Aurelia; species Aurelia coerulea. The sequence continues at coordinate 1,051,549 of CM076949.1, forward strand.
TGTTTTGTTTTGTTCTGTTTTGTTTTGTTGTTTTGTTTTGTTTTGTTGTTTTGTTGTATTCTTTCTTGCTTAATGAACGTACCAAATGTCTCAAAACATCGTGCTCCGTTTACGCAGCTGCTATGAAGGAGCTCTGACGTCAAAGTCCTGTTTTTACATGGTTGCACGTACCAAATGTCTCAAAACATCGTGCTCCGTTTACGCAGCTGCTATGAAGGAGCTCTGACGTCAAAGTCCTGTTTTTACATGGTTGCACGTACCAAATGTCTCAAAACATCGTGCTCCGTTTACGCAGCTGCTATGAAGGAGCTCTGACGTCAAAGTCCTGTTTTTACATGGTTGCACGTACCAAATGTCTCAAAAGATCGTGCTCCGTTTACGCAGCTGCTGTGAAGGAGCTCTGACGTCAAAGTCCTGTTTTTACATGGTTGCACATACCAAATGTCTCAAAAGATCGTGCTCCGTTTACGCAGCTGCTGTGAAGGAGCTCTGACGTCAAAGTCCTGTTTTTACATGGTTGCACGTACCACATGTCTCAAAAGATCGTGCTCCGTTTACGCAGCTGCTATGAAGGAGCTCTGACGTCAAAGTCCTGTTTTTACATGGTTGCACGTACCAAATGTCTCAAAAGATCGTGCTCCGTTTACGCAGCTGCTGTGAAGGAGCTCTGACGTCAAAGTCCTGTTTTTACATGGTTGCACGTACCAAATGTCTCAAAAGATCGTGCTCCGTTTACGCAGCTGCTGTGAAGGAGCTCTGACGTCAAAGTCCTGTTTTTACATGGTTGCACGTACCAAATGTCTCAAAAGATCGTGCTCCGTTTACGCAGCTGCTGTGAAGGAGCTCTGACGTCAAAGTCCTGTTTTTACATGGTTGCACGTACCAAATGTCTCAAAAGATCGTGCTCCGTTTACGCAGCTGCTGTGAAGGAGCTCTGACGTCAAAGTCCTGTTTTTACATGGTTGCACGTACCAAATGTCTCAAAAGATCGTGCTCCGTTTACGCAGCTGCTGTGAAGGAGCTCTGACGTCAAAGTCCTGTTTTTACATGGTTGCACGTACCAAATGTCTCAAAAGATCGTGCTCCGTTTACGCAGCTGCTGTGAAGGAGCTCTGACGTCAAAGTCCTGTTTTTACATGGTTGCACGTACCAAATGTCTCAAAAGATCGTGCTCCGTTTGCGCAGCTGCTGTGAAGGAGCTCTGACGTCAAAGTCCTGTTTTTACATGGTTGCACGTACCAAATGTCTCAAAAGATCGTGCTCCGTTTGCGCAGCTGCTGTGAAGGAGCTCTGACGTCAAAGTCCTGTTTTTACATGGTTGCATAGAACAGGCTTTGATTTGACTTGCAATTTGAGCCCGAGTTTGAGACCTCGTTTGAGTCAATCTGACACATGGTTGCTGATTTATGGCAGAGCAAACGGATACTTGATCAACAAATAATCAACAGTACATGACAGACAACAGCAACCATTGCGTGACTTTATCGAAGGAAAAGAAAGAAAGAAAACAATAACAAATGATATATCAAAAAGAAGAAATTATTTTCATTCAACATACCCGCTGAGTTTCTTGAAATTAATCCAATTCGTTTCATTTGAATGTTGTTTGAAACGTAAACAAGTGTTTTGTTCATATATGTTCATTGCATTACGAATCCGAGTTTGTTCCGTTGCATCTAAAATAAGAAAAACAGTTTGTAAATGTATGCTGGTTTGGATGGATGATGCTTGATAATGAAATACGTTGAGTTTTCGGGAGCCGGTGTCGTATGAAATTCTGCATGGTAACCATATCTGCATGGCTGACAGTCAAAAGAAATGTTTGTTTATTCCGAATGTCTTAATAATAATTCATTTTAACTTGAAATTTCTTTCATTTTCAATTTTGCTATTCCTTTAATATGATTGTAAACATAGGGAATGAAATCCTTTTAGCTAGAGTTTGTATGTATGTTTGTAACAATGTTTGTATGTATGTATGTATGTAAGTATGTATGTATGCTTTCTTCAGCAAATTTAGAAGAAGTTCTTGACTAAGAAATTTTGAAACTGTGACTCACCGAATTCTGGCGCGATAACATACGGGATAACTCTGGTCCTCCAAAGATAATGGCGGAATCTTGTTGCATCTCTTTTTGCGCCATTTAATGCTCCATTTATAACCTCATCTACCAACGGGCTTGGCAAAATATCACCTTCGAAGAATTTCCCATTTGTCTCTGCAAACAGAATTATTAAAACAGTGTTGCATACTGTAAAAGCTCTATTTTGCCTCCCCCTCTACGCCCCGAGCCAAAAATTTAAATATGCCCCCTCTCTATTAAGCAATTAAGCTATTACACTTATTCTAAATCGTAAATCGTAAAGAGTGAATGACTCGTGCTTGATAACATATTTTATGTAGAAATTCATAAAGTAAGTTTTGCTCCAAAACTGTTCTGTGATTTCACAAAGTTGAGAAATTGCCACGTTTAAAGTTTAATTCAAAAACTTCATTGGATTCTTATAAAAGAAGAAAAACACTAATTCTGAAAATGTGTAAAGATTTGGAACCTCTTCCCAACGTAAATATAGCATACAATCATGGTGTTATGTGACTGAAACGAAGTTCAATCACAATAAATCACAATGCATTGCAGGGATCAAAGCACTTTGATAATTCTTTAGCACCAACAATTTCTCAATCTAAGTGTTTCAGTACTAAACAGGAGCTCTGAGCTAAAAAAAACTTTAAAAGTTGATATAATATGCATATAATATGCAAAAATGTATAAAGAAAAGATAAAAAATCAAATGTACTAAGCAAGAGCTCTGAGCTAAGAAACTACAAAAATTAATATGATATGCATCCCGATATTCTCTTACTTTTATTGATGTTTTCGATTTCATCATAAGTACTTGTATCCTCCAGTTTCGAGACTGCAAAAAGAAGAAAGTGAGAGTAAGAAATGTGAAAATGAAATAAACTTAATGTGCTGCCACATAGCACTGCAATGTAAAAATACCCTGTAGAGGTGAAATATCTTCGTTTTCGTTACTCTTCATTCTTTAAAGCTACGGCTGCACCAGCAATTTTCTTCTCGCGATCTCAAAAATAATTGCGTTGCGAGCCAAAATGTCCTAGCCTACGCGTTGACCCATTATCCCAAAGGAGGAAAGGACCCATTATCCTTTCCTCCTTTGGGATAATGTGTCTACGCGTAGGCTAAAATGTCCACGAGCATCCCTGCATTTCGCATCGCACCATCCATGCAACACCATTTGAAAAACTACAGAACTTACTTTGAAGTTAGAAGCCATTTACACTGCACTGTCCAACTTTGGATCTGTAACAAAGCTTACATAACACTTTTGTTCTCTTGCTTGATACGATAAAAACCATAGAAACCATAAAAACTAGCCTGCAATAAGATAAAAACTTTGTAACGGATCAAAATTGAAACAAAACAGTGTAAGGTAAAGGTAAAAATATCTCTTTTCTTACCCGGTGCAGCATATGTGATATGCAACAATGCAAACTGTAAGATCGTAAAAAGCAGAAGACATGACTTTGAAGGATTCATTGTGCCTTTCGCTGATGCACCAAGATCTACGTGTGAGCAAGTGAGAAAGATCGGAGGAGAATTGCTCTTTTAAATCTTCTCTACCTCAAATATTTCCCGAAAGAAAGAGATTGATAGAACAAACAGTTCTTTAGAATATTATTTAAATTTGAATATTATCATCATGGGAATGAACAACAGATTTATCTCCTGAGTGGGATCAAAATAAATAAGATAAACTCATTTCAACAGAATTTCAAAATATAATTGTTACTGTTATGTTGTGGTGTTTTTAAAGGTGTGCAATTAATACCATCCTTCATGGCAAATTGTTGGTGAAGTTGAGTGGAAGGGGGGGGGGCTGTCTTAAGAAGGGAGCCACGGGGGGGGGGGGGGGTCTTCCGTAGTGAAGGTAACTAGGGATGTGCCGCGAACAAGGGTATACTTTTTCGGACTTCTAGTCTAGCCAAGGGTATACTTTTTTGCAATTTCGGCCTACAACGGTCTAGCCAAGGGTATCATTTTTGACAGTATTGGTCTAGTGAACGGTCATGCTATCATTTTTGGTACAAATTGGACAATATTTGTCCAGGAAATGGCCAAAATTGGTCTAACCAAGGGTACCATTTTCGCAAAAATTGGTCCAGAGAATGGTGAAATTGGTCTAGCCAACGGTACCATTTTGAGGATGCTCGCGGCAGACCCCTATCCAAAATATGGCTAAACCCCCCCCCCCAGACCCCCGTGAAGGGAGCATACATTAAGATTCCAGAAAACTGGAAACGCCTAGCTATAGCAAGCTTCTGCTCTTTGTTTCGTAGACCCTTTGTTGTTTTGGACAATTGATGTAACTGTAGGCTAATAATAAATTGAGAATAATGAATGACATATTGCGAGACATATTCAGTGCGCAAACTGTATCTATACAACTGAACATTTGCACTGCATGCACGTTTTTTCATATAAGAAGCTTGGATCAGCCCAAAGTACTCAAACTTGCTTAATTTTACATGATTATCTGCGGTTTTTAGTTCTAATAGTTTCTTAATTCTTTCCTCCTTTTTCAGTGCATGATTATGTAATATCTAAACACAGCGACAGATGATTGTATTTCTTGGCATAAACGCAGCATTTTGCACGAAAAGTGGTTCTATTAGGCCATGGCAATTACTCAAGAACAAGGATTTCATAATATCCTTGAATTTAGTTTTAAAATAGTTTCTTAATTCTTTCCTCCTTTTTCAGTGCATGATTATGTAATATCTAAACACAGCGACAGATGTATGTATTTCTTGGCATAAACGCAGCATTTTGCACGAAAAGTGGTTCTATTAGGCCATGGCAATTACTCAAGAACAAGGATTTCATAATATCCTTGAATTTAGTTTTAAAATAGTTTCTTAATTCTTTCCTTCTTTTTCAGTGCATGATTATGTAGTATCTAAACACAGCTACAGAGATATGTATTTCTTGGCATAAACGAGCATTTTGCACGAAAAGTGGTTCTATTAGGCCATGGCAATTACTCAAGAACAAGGATTTCATAATATCCTTGAATTTAGTTTTAAAATAGTTTCTTAGCACTTCTCAAATATAGCACTAGGCCTAGAGTTTCTCAAAACTTTCATCCATCTTAGTACTAGTTTCTTACAAAAACATGCACTTGCATGTTAAAAATTTTAGAAAATGAAACTTCGCTGAGATTTTTGCTTCAATTCAATGAAAGGTTAGTGATCATTCAAACATTATCTACTCATGCCTAAGAAATCATAGAAGCTCCATGTCTGCACGATTTAATATATAACTATAAGAAGCTTTATTGTTAGTCAGTACTTTCCATTGACCTTCCAAATATTAGCATAAAACTGTTTACGAACAAACACACACTTCCCAGTGGTAGTGAGAAGTTCAACAGATGGCAGACTATTGTTAGACACCAAAACCAAATTTTGTCAATTCTTAATTGTAATATGAAGATTAAATAGCGGAGAATTATTAGAAGAAGTTATAATTAACACAGCTTATATATAGGTTTTTATTAAAACTTGTTATTCAGCAGTTCATTACAGCTTTCCAGAGCTTTCTAGATTTTCGACTCCATATTCAGTTCTCGTGTGCCAAGGGTTGACTGCCTCATTAGCTTCTCAAAGGAATTAAAGAATATACCCTAAGATGTTGTTCGTATTTTCTTTCGGCTCTTCTACCCAGTGGGGTCATCTGTGGGGTCATCTGTAGGGTCATATTAAACTTGATAACATCTCACCATTTTGCAGACCCTTTCTTCGCCTTGCATGACCACAAGAAAGGCGGGAAATAAATTCGTTCCTAAACCCCCATATATGCACTAGTCATCAGGCCACAACATTATCTGACAGGCTCTCACACTTTGCACTTCGATGCTAAGTGCAATGCAATCTCTGATAATTTTTTCTTCGCAAATTTCATCACAAAACATAGTGGACTTGGAGAAATTAATTGGCTTTCTTAAGCGCTGATGGATCAACAGTGAAGCGACAACAGTGCAGAGAGCTGGAATAAACATAGAACTTCAATTAGCAGTTCTTTCATAGAACATGGAAGCAAGAACTTAATGGTTAAATTACTACATAAAAGCATTAAAGTCATTCTATTTCTTTATATTATTATGGCGATGCTTTATATTCTAAGTAATACATTTCTTAATCCTATCATAATTATCATCTATCAAATACAATTTTTTCTGAACCAGTCCCAAGATTGTTAAATCAGTCCTTAGATTTGTCCAATAAACCTCTTATGACAACTGATAAACATAATTAGTAAAAGCTTGCCCAACACAAGCTCCATCTCGAGGTCCATTGCAAGCCCCTGGGGTAATGAGTCCCCCATCCATGCAGTGTCCCGCTGTTGCCCCATATTTGTCATAATCGATTTCGCCTGGTGCACTCCAACACTCTCCATAAAACTGTAGGCCAAAATACTTGTAACCTTTCGCCTTAGTAAGTGTGGCACACTGACAGAGCAATCTAAGAGAAAGAGAGAGAGAGAGAGTTCAGAATAATTCTAAACATAAAACATCCACGATAATGAAAATTGTCCCAAATTCGCGCAAGGTTGACATTGTACTTCAACATGTAATGAACATTGGACGTTAATTTTGGGTTGGAACATTTTCCTTTTCTAATAGATGTTGAAGCTTTTTAGATTAAAACTTATAAATAGGTTTGCAGGCTTTATTTTCTTTCAAAATGTTGAATTATTTGTATTTCGTACGGAAGGGCTCCTTGAAAACCAACAGTTGTGCTGAAGAGCTACCCTCCTCCCTTAGGTAAACTATTGAAACTTACAATTAAAACATTGAGCCTTAAGAAGAGTTCTGGTTCTAAAGCGAAACAATTAGTACGATTTTTTAACTATTTTTTACTTCGTGAATTTAATTTGGCAATGGTGAACCTTACGCCAAGTAGAGGGCTGGCAAGAACGAAGAAAAATCCATACTATCAAGGCAATTGCAATTCGAATTACTACTCACTTGGGATGAATAACGAAGAGCCTTCTTTCCCTACGTTCTTTGACCTCATGATGTCACTTCAGGGATCGAAGCGACTTAAGTAGTAAGTCTGCTACTCACCTTTCTAACGATGCTTGATAATTATTCCAATCGATAAGTGGTCCACCATTGTTTGTTTCTCTTTGCGTTGTGAGCAATTCTCCCATTACTCGGTTTGCAATTCTATCCTTAAAACAGCCCATTCCTTTCATATCAATGCCACATTTCTGCTCAAACCACGCTGAAAAAATAGAATACAAAGTTAAGAGGCAATAGACCTTTTAGCTCTTCTAAAAAAGAATCTGAATCGAATGTTTTTTAGATATATTTGAAGAATTTTCGAATGTGCACAATACTCAAGCTCTAACACCACTCAATCGAACCTCGCGTATAAAAATGTATAAAAGAACGCTCGATCCAGGCTATTTTGTAGAAAAGCTGAAAGGTCTTTTCCATGCAGTCTGAAAATCAAATTTGACCGACGAAGCATTTAATATGGATCCCCACATTAGTGGTCAAGCGGCGCTCCCTGGGTTGAACTGAAAGAAACATTTGATTGCAGTTGACTTCTCCATCAGTTCAGCTACTGCCGTGGAATGTTATACCCAACTTTTTAAAGATTTGAAAGATTTGAGCCCCAAGCAAAATCATAATGCTGTCTTCATTTTCTGAAACAAAATTGTTTCTCTATTTTTGCCAAATTAGACGCAGAAAAGCATAAGCAATCGTAGAAAGAACTTTCAAATCCACCAAGAAACAATTCACACATACTTTGAATGATTATGATAAAAGGCGAGAAGAAGGCAAAATACAAACTAAATATACACTAAAGCCCAAACGTTTCAGACAATTGTCCGAAAATGTTTTATCTAGATTTCTTGCTCACAATACTTTTAAAGGAAACATTCAGTACCGATCTTTGCTTAAAATTAGATTTGATCAATAAGTTGTGAAAAAGGAAATCGTTTCCGATTTTCAAACAATGTCCAAACATTTTTGGCCAAAGATTTTGTCAGAAACTTTCCCGTCTGAAACTGTCGGATGTTAACACAAGATGTAAATTAAAATGAAAGAGGAAGAAAGAGATAAACTAAATGTTGCTTACACTTTTCACATTTTCCGTTCTGGAATTTGATGTCATCAAGTTGAGTATCAATTCGGTTTTTATCATCACCAGTACCTCTCTCACTCTCAAATATCACCTTCATAAAGAAGACAAAATTAGCAAAGAAGATAGAAGACATAGAATCCTGATAGTTAAGATAAAACCAACATATCTTGATAAAATAAACATTTTGGTGGGGTTGTGCTGTGTCCCATGGTGTAGCCTGAGATCACGCTCTTCAAACAATTGGGTTTGGTCATCAGGCTATCCAGGGGGCACTCGTGATTGGGGGAAATGTTATGAGTCTCTATTGACTAAAGTAATATGATTCAAATCAAAGAGCACATGGAAACAAGGGACCAATATAATAAGTCGACTCTTGAGGCTCTGATAGGGAGGTTGTTGTCCCTTGTTACCCCCTACACAGAGCAGCATGCTCCCTTGGACTCGATTTCGTAGCTCTTTCAACTTCCCAAAGATGTCTATGCTTCCTGCTCCCTAACCCCGCATCTTTTTCATGTTGCCTTATTCCCAGCTCTTCTTAAGTCCTGCTCCCTTGCTCCCAAAAGCCCCCATCAGAGCCTCGCCCTTACCCCTACCCTTACCTCAAATGGAAGTGTACTCATCAGCGTCACATTAGAACTGAGCTTCTTTTTTCCTTGGTCACCAACCCGATTCCAAATCAGTTCTTCTGCCAATCCTCCTCTTCTTATGAAGACTCGAAGTGCGTATGAGCTTTGTTTATCAGAAGATTTGCTCTCCATACGATATGAAAAAGAGAGACACATGCCTGTTGTTGGTGTTGGCAACAGTTTTTTTCCGGTGGCAATCCTTGCTTTGTCTCCTTGCTTAGCGGGATGTGTTGCGTCTGTGTAAAGGTACTTACCTAAGAATAAAGTTTCATACATGACATGCTGTTTGGACGAATTTCAAATTTCAAAGTCAAATCAACTCGTTACGTTTGATTGATCAGTTATAACATATAAGATCATGAACAGACTATATCCTGCAAAATCTTTGGAACAGGTTTAAACGGAGATCACATTAATCTAACGACAATACAAGCTTCGTGAGGATCTTCAAGTATATTCTGGAATATTTTAAAAAGAGATTTTCTTATACAGCTGTAAAGGCTTGATGAGAATGATATTGCTACAAATATATCGGAAACGTTTGCCTCGAGCACTTCATTTGTTTGGCTTAGAAGCCAATTGGGAGGCGATTCAATTCTACTATTTTTAGGTGTAATTAACAGGCTCTGAACAAAACACATAAAATGCCTGATGCAGATCTTTAGATATATCCTTCTTCTTTCGATACATGGTCATGTTTGATCTGAAAAACCATTTATGGCATGCACAACAAGTGAGCTAGCTACCTAGGTTTCAGAGTAACTTTTGCGGCTTTGTTCACTTTGAATTACTGGCAAAGAGAGCTCCCTTTGCCTGCCGTTGCTAATCACTTTGAATTCCAATGTCAGTCAAAAGCAACTGACGTTATTATGTTACAAAATCCGTCCTTGTTTTTAAGCCTCGGATTGTTACAAGTAGCCCTTTTGACACTCCAGCTGATCCTCTGTTGCAACGACTTGGCTCAGACGCATAAGATAAACTCGGCTCGGAAATGAAATTAGCCCCTTCGATCTAATTATTCAAAATTAAACTAAAGCGTGGAATTGAGACCCTTCAAGGAAAGATGATCTGCATCGACACTTTAATCGTTCTTTTTCTTTTCAAGTTTAGTTATTTTCTTGAAATGTTCAGGCTTACTATCTATCTCTTTTCTCTTTTTTTTTGTGAAACATAATGAACTGCATCCCAGGGGTGAATATGTTTAAAATGGAACGGAAATGAAAATATTATTTACTAACCTCTTCCACGTATTGTCCATTGAAAATCATAGCTATTGACCACCAATCTTCGCCATTGGCACATCCCTCTTGTGAAGTCGCAGTTGAATTTGCTCGAAGAAACTACAAATAAAACAATAGCTAAACACACAATTAGCCCAAAAAATATCTAAAAAATATTTGAATACAACAATAGAATCCCTTCTTTCAAAATTTACATAATTTTGTATTGACATCGCTGGAGAACAACAAAAGTGCTGTTTTTGAAGCTACCATCTATTTTGCCTCTCCTCTGTTATAAATCACCAGCACTGTCAGATTGACTCAAATAAGGTCTCAAATTCCAAGTTGAAGTCTATCCTATGCATTTGTGTAAAAAGCACAACTCCTCTACAGCAGCCACACAAATGGAGCATGGAGCACAATTTTTTAGGACACCCTGCATGTTTTTGTTCACGGATATTTTTCCGCTTTTTTACATAACATATTCCAAATAAAATTTACAATACACATTAAGAACTATAGGGGTGTCCCAAAAAAAGTACTTCTGTTTAAAAAATCACCAAAAATTGATTATCAAACCTTTGATGAAATTTTCTTTTTGAATTGCTTTGCCAAAGACCCAAAAATATTCACAGATGATAAAATGTTTGCTTTTGATACAGCAAGGTAGGAAATTTACACGTTGAAAAATCTTATTTTGAGCTATAGTTTTCAAGCAAAATACTCAATCTTGCCTAAGAGTCAAAAATTTCAGATTTTTATCATCAGTGAAGTCTCCAATGATGGTGCGCATTTATTTCTGTCACTTATGACCACACTAGAAGTTTTACACGCACAAAGAAATTGATTTGGCAATCCATCAGTGCTTTTTTCCAGTATGATTCAAAACCAGGTAGCTCTAAAAAGAGCTAAATTTGCTCATTTTTAAACCACTTACAAGATCAGCTCTGTCTTGCAAAATAATTTGGTCTTTGATCTACTTAACAAAAAAAGAAAATTGAAGATCGGCCGTGTAATCAAATTTTGGTGATTTTCAAACGGGAGTACTTTTTTTGGGAAACCTGGTACATTACTTATAAAATTACTCTACAATACTTACAAAATTACTCTACATTACTTACAAAATTACTCTACAATACTTACAAAATTACTCTACAATACTTACAAAATTACTCTACAATACTACTAGGACGATCAACCCCAGGGAGCAAAAGGCTACCCGAGGCCATTAAATAAAGATGATAAAAGAAAAGAAACTACTTTATATACGCGACAAAAAATCGGGTGGCTTATGAAGGGATGGGTAAGTGGCTACAGTAATTTTTCCGCTTGACATCTAAAGTAAACAGTGATACAGACTTTAGTTTGAAGGGCATGGATCATGAACATGAACTTGATTGGCTAATGTAACACAATTATCTCTTTGTTTAGTACAAAGCACAGGACTGAGGTTGGATTTTTACGGCAGTAAAAATTCCTGAAGCAAAAATAAAAAGTCACGAAACAATGGAATTCCACTCCAAACTTCTTTATTGTATCAACCAACTGCTATCGTGACATATGTCCTTTAAACATCATAAGTCATTAATTACAATATGCGAGATAAAATAAAAATAACAGTAATAAGAATGAAGTAGAACTCACCACTAGCCTCGGAACATCTTGCTATAAGAAGCAAGCAAAAGGAAGCAGTGAGCAGCATCAGTGTAACCATCTTCAAAATCTTGTCAACCGTTGAGTTGTGCAGATGAAGGTTGAAAGATATTGCTTGCACGCTTGCCGTTTTATAAATGTCACTAAATTAATTTGTCAACGATAAACAATTTGATTTCAATACATGTAATCAGAATAGAGAATTTTAATTGCAAACATTTGATCTTTAAGTAAATTTCATAATCAAGCAGAATCAAGTGAACGCTTTAAGTTAACTTATTAAATTTGGCAAGATTACTTCAAAAATTACTCTCAGCGCAATTCAATTCACGTCCGTTTCCTTGAGCACACCTTTCCTTGAGAATAGCAAACAAAACCGGTTTACCATCCCTGAACATGGTCAATATAAGGTCTACCGTTTTGCATTTATTTAAGATTCTATTATTTTGTTATGATAATAATTGTGATAGAAAAGGAACAGGAAAGAAGCAAGAGAAGAAGGATGAAATTGTACTTGCAAGTTGAGGGGGTTGCCTTCACCAGCAAATAGACGTTTCAGCTAAGCTACAAAAGAGTCTGGATCGAGCGATATTTTAATGCATTTCTATACGAGAGGTTCAATTGAGTTGCATCAGACCTCCTTTCATTTTTGTGTACATTCGAAAATACTTCAAAGAAACTTCCTCTAGTAAGCTGCAATGACTAAAAAACGCAGCTTTCATGCGTCAAGTTGCCAAATTCACTCCGAAGATAACACAATATTTCCTCTGACCTAGATGCTTCCGATCGAGGGGGTATCGCCACCAGATCCCATCTTAGCACCACCCCTTACTGCTAGACAATCTGATCGCTTGAATATCCTACCTAGTGGAAATTAGGCTGAACAGATCAAACAAAACCTGCCTTTCGAAATCCACGCCTATCTTCACATCGGAGGTGCCGCTCCTTTAAAGTCAGTGAACTCAAGAAATTAACACTTTCAATAAAAATACACGTAACAGTTATGCTTTTTATCTGTGAAATTACTTTTCTGAGCAAATTTGTTCTGTTCTCAATAATTTTTTTGAATCTCGACAACAAACAGAGCCTCACTTCCAAAGCACATGGAACTCTTGCTTAATTTGTCAACATTGAAAGAAATTAAAGTTAAAGAAAGCCAACCTGTCAAACTTGATTGCAGATCCTAATTTACTGATAAGGACTGCAAGAGTTTGGAAAATTTCATAGAATTCCTTTTGAAAAGATCATAAAACTTTCCATTCCTTTTCATTTCAAGGGAGAAAGCGCAATGGAAATGTTGGCAATTTTGTCGTTGACAATTTCATTTAAAAAGAATGAGAGTCTACATTTCTGTTCAAAGACAAGGAAGAAAATTGTGTGGAGATTTCGGTTTATCTGTGCTGTTACGCGAAGGTAATTTGTTTCCTACTTTTAGATATAGCAAATAATTTTTTTCTAATACACTTATTATATTTGCATAGAGAATTCGGTAGGAGCTACTTCATTTCCTTTTTTTGACAAATTTAGCAAACTTAAATTTGTTACAAATCTTATGGAAGAAAATTGAACAGAAATTTCGTTGTTTCCTTTGGACAATGATATAATTCTGTCTTATTGACAATATTAGCCAACTAATTTTACTCAGAAATATGAAGGAAGCCAACAACGTCGCCCCATGGGCCTTTTGCCATATCGGGCTGGTGTCCCCAGGGCCTTTTCGTCTCCGTCTCAATATGACAAAAGGCCCTGGGGACGAGGTTGGGATATAAAGAAAGATAAAAAGAATCATAAAAAGCTGATTATAATGTGCATCCAGAGAATTTCATTTTATACATTCATTCTTTATTCAGTTCATGTGTAAATATATGCAGCAAGTCCCATCAAATTATTTAAGCAATTGATAAACATAGTTTGTTTTTGTGCCCCCGACACATGGTTTATCACGTACCAATGAGCATTGTTTAAATCTGCCATCAACACAATTATTCGATGCCCCATACCTGGTAACATTAACTTCACCTTTCGCACTCCAACACTCTCCATAATATTGCAAACCAAAATGAGTATAGCCTTTATTCTTCGTGTGTCTTGCACACTCACATAATAATCTGGGAATTGAAAACAGAAAATCTTTTATCTTAAATCTACGTTAAATACACATATCTTTTCACGAGAAACCAAGACCACGTCAAGACAACAAGGACAGATAATGTTACAATAGAACTCGCTACTTTTTATTGACACCTAGATACAAAGCAATTTGTGATTGCAGACAAAGGGAATTCCATGATCGGTTGGCCAAGACATAAACAAAAACAAAGCAAGCCGCAAAAATTGCCCTGAAACCCGGGTCGCTAGCTCGGTCGTTGTGCATTCCAGAAATGGTTTTAAAGAGCAAATATTAGCACATATCAAAAGAAGAAGGATATATCTAAACTTTTGCCTCGGGCATTTTATTTTTTCGTACAAAAGCTGAGCAGGAAGTGTTTTAATTACACCTAAAAAGTACGAGAATAGAATCCCCTCCCAATTGGCTTTTGCACAAAATAAATAAAATGCCCGAGGCAGAAGTTTAGATATATCCTTCTTCTTTCGATATGTGCTAATATTTGCTCTTGAAAACCATTTCTGAAATGCACAACGAGCGCGCTAGCGACCCGAGTTTCAGGGAAACTTTTGCGGCTTGCTTTGTTTTTGTTAATGTTTTAACCAACCGAGCATGGAATTTCCTTTGTCTGCAATCACAAATTGCTTTGTATCTAGGTGTCAATGAAAAGTAGCGAGTTCTATTGTAACATTATCTGTCCTTGTTCGTCAAGACCAAGACCAAAATCACGTGATTTAATTTGTGATTTAATTTGTAAGTCCCATCTGCAGTGGGTGACCGCGTGTCTTTTCCCGCTGTGGATGGGACAGTTATGTATTGTATATTTAGTTTAAAGGCAAACTGTCGTGGTTGTGATTGGCTAGTCGTAATTTTAAATCACTAACAAAGAACCTGGCCTCTGAATAATTACCAAGCGTTTATGCTCTTGGATCGTACTTTGTTTCGAGAATAAAGGAAGTCAGATCATTATCAACTTCATGAATTTCAGTGTACGGCGTAATTACTGAAGCCTGCCTAATTCTATTATTCGTTATTGTCTTATTTACCCAATCAGCGCCACGACAGTGTGCCTTTAAATGTTACTTGATTGAAATTACGTAAGTCTCTAAAGTGTCACACGCTCTAGCCGAATCGGGGAGTCTGTTCCAAAGGAAAAGGGCAACATTTATGTAAGCACGATCACCAGCCGTTGCTAATCTCGTCTTTCCTACTTCTAATCACTCGCAGAGCTAGTGCAACGAGAAGCCTTACGTAATTTCAATAATTCTTTAAGATACTTTGGTGCAACAAGGGCAGATTTTGTAAGACAATAGCACGAGTTGCTTTTGTTGACACCTGAATTCAAAGCGATTAGCGATCACAGACAAAGGAAATTCTCTCAACCAGTAATTAAAAACAAACGAAGCCGCAAAAGTTTCTTTGAAACCCAGGTAGCTAGCTCGCTCGTTGTGCATTCCAGAAACTGTTTTTAAGGGCAAACGTGAGCATAAATGGAAAGAAGAAGGATATATCTATCGTCCAGAAGCTGAACAGTAAATGTTTTGACAACACCCAAAGAAATAAGAGAATTGAATCGCCTCCTAAACGGCTTTTGAACCAAACAAATAAAATGCCCGCGGCAGATGTGTAGATGCATCATTCTTCTTTCGATCTATGCTGATGTTTGCCCTTAAAAACAGTTTCTGGAATGCACAACGAGCGAGCTAGCTACCTGGATTTCAAAGAAACTTTTGCGGCTTTTTTTTTTGAATTGCTGATTGAGAGAATTTCCTGTGTCTGCAATCGCTAATCGCTTTGAATTGAGGTGTCAACAAAAGCAACTCATGCTATTGTATTACAAAATCTGCCCTTGTTCTTTGGTGCTAGATCGTTCAAACATTTAGAGGGTAATTGAATTCTACTTTCTTGATATGATATGAAATTTAAAAGATGGAAAAAATCAAAAGACAACAAACCCTTGGAGATAAATGTTGTATTTGTCCCAAACAATGAGATGCCTTCGTAAATGTAATAGTTGAGACATCACCCGATCACTCATCGAATCAGCAAAACATCCAATTGGTTCAATTGCCAAACCACAAAGTTTTTCAAGGTTTGCTGAAAATGAAAGGACTCCCTTCTACATAATTGATTTTCACAACCTACAAATACAAGCAACAATTCAAAAATAGGACTAGACTAGAAGCCTTGGGAAGTTAAAAAGGACAGATAATCTTACAATAGGATATAAGATCTGCTACTGTTTATTGACACCTACATAAAAAAGCGATATGTGATTGCAGACAAAGGGAATTCCATGCCCGGTTGGTCAAGTCATAAACAAAACAAAGCAAGCTGCAAAAATTGCAGTGAAACCCAGGTAGCTAGCTCGCTAAAAAGTAGCAGATCCTATTGCAGCATTATCTGTCCCTGTTTTGGAAGTTAGCCTGGGTTCTCATACAATGAATGGACGAGTTGGTTCTCATAAAATGGGGTTAAATTTGGTAATGTCAGCCTATGGGTTCTTTATCCATTAGTAAGACAGTGTTCACTGTATTTACTTGATTTTGACCTTGTTGGTTTTTACCTTGTTGACCTTATTTTGCCTTTCCTGTGCCATATATCAGCAATAACTGGTCCGATTGGCTAAAACAAGTTCTCAAACTTTAAGTTGCAGCTTACGCTCTATGGTAACAGCACTATCAGGAGGAAGGTAGCCAAAATACTCAAACAGAAAAATGAAGTAAATGGAAAATGAAATAAATGGAAAATGAAGTAATTCGAAAATGAAGTAATTAGAAAAAGGAAGTGATGGCAAAATCAAGTAATTAGAAAAATGAAGTAAATGGAAAATGAAGTAAATGGAAAATGAAATAAATGGAAAATGAAATAAATGGAAAATGAAGTAATTCGAAAATGAAGTAATTAGAAAAAGGAAGTGATGGCAAAATCAAGTAATTAGAAAAATGAAGTAAATGGAAAATGAAGTAAATGGAAAATGAAATAAATGGAAAATGAAGTAATTCGAAAATGAAGTAATTCGAAAATGAAGTAATTAGAAAAAGGAAGTGATGGCAAAATGAAGTAATTAGAAAAATGAAGTAAATGGAAAATGAAATAAATGGAAAATGAAGTAGTTAGAAAATGAAGTAATTAGAAAATGAAGTAATTGGAAAATGAAGTAATTAGAAAATGAAGTAATTGCAAAAGAAAGGAGAGAAAGTAGCCTAACTCATAGACCAAATGAGGTCTGGAGGCTAAAGTCAGGCAAGAGAGAAAGGAAAAGGAGCAAGATTTGGCAGTATGATCGGAATAACAAAACCAGTCAGGAAGAAACTAAGGAAAGCTAAACAGGCAAAAGAGTTAGTTAACTGGGGAAAGATGAATCAGAAAACCTTCAACTATATAAAATGGTAAATAAATTAAATAGAACGCTGTGCACCGTTTGCTGTTCGTTTGTGTCATAATGAAACTAATTACAATCCTGAACTGTATTAGATTCAAGCAACATATCTTTTGTACCTTTGTTATGAACAGTTTTCAAAGAAAAGTTTCGATGGTGCTTTTCTTGCTACCATTAATGGAAACTTAGCCCTGTCTTTAAAATCATATTTTGCTTATCAAACTAAATTCAATCAAGATTGAAAATTTACCCACATCGTTCACATTTTCTTTGTTGAAAAAAGATGTCATCTAGAGCAATATCACTTTGCCAGCCAGAACCTTTTACAGCTTCAAAGATTACCTGAGCGAAAATCACATCATCAATTAATCAATTTTTATTCACGTGACCTGTAATAAGTTTTTTGACAGTCTGAAGGGAGTTTTAATTTTCAATTGCAAAGGTAATGTCAAATGTCTCCAAAATGTTTAGGCAGGGGATGGTGCAAAATATATCTTATTACATGGCCGGTGGAACAACAAAATTCTTATTAAAAAATCTATTCACCCCGTATAAGGTTTCTTCACAAAAAACCAACTGACCCCTCAGCCCTTCCCTGCAAGATTATACCTGCTCCGTACTCCTGGGAATTCATTTTTGATCTAAAAAATAACAAAATACTATATTTTTAACCAAAATATTTAAAGACATTTTCGAACAAATCTTTCAGATTTTACATTATCTGAAAAATATCTCTTTGAGCACTTCTCATTGGCCCTCATCCTCCACGATGCACACATTTAACAACAGGATTAACCATTTTTTTCTAAAATTTGATGTTGAGCTCAGAATAAGTAACTGCTGCGTACATATTTGCCCAAGCCAAAACGTTGACCCCGCTCTGTATGTGCTCTAAAAGGTGATAGTTCCGTTAGCAAGGGAAAATTCAATGAAACAAAGATATATGTTTCCAAAAAGACAAAGCGATTTACCTTTGTGAAGAACAGATTTCACTCCAAAGTCCACTGAATCAAATCAAATTAACAGAGAGTGTTATCGGGTGCAAAATCTCTTTGTCTCAGTCAGACCTGAGTTCTTTGTTTTGCAAAATGTACCCTTGGTAGTCCCGTTGCATTTTTCACAGGGCATATCATAAAATAAATATTGCAATATTGCAATAAATATTGTTTTACCTGGAATTTCATAGGACTTGTGATAGTTTTGTTTGCATAAATCCATTGGTCTCCCTTATCACCAGCAGTATTCCAAATAACTGACTCAGGTCCACCTTTCGATTTGATAATAACATTTAGAGATCCCATACTCATTCCGTACATATGATACCAAAATGATAAACAAAGGCCTTTTGTTGCTTCAAACTGCTTGCTAATTATCCGTGCCTTCTTCCCCTTGTAAGTACTTGCCTCAGTGTAGATAAAGTGACCTAAGAAAAAGGATATAAACCGCCTCAGATACGTTAACAAATTCCAGTTTTCAAAGACAAAAGATTGTTTCTGTGGGCAGCGAAGGCCGGAGATCTGATGGGAACAGATTTCAAATTGCAAACCTCAAAATCAGACAACTCCATTGAGGAACTAAGGGCACCAGGGACAGAGGGAGACAAAGAAGAAAATAGCTTGACAACATCTGACCTAAACAGGAGCTGCAAATTAACTCACAGTTGCCGAGATAGAGAGCAATGGAAGTCCATAATTGCCCAAGCTATACGGTATGACACCTGAAGAAGAAGTAAAGAAATACCTTTTCCTGTTGAGTGATCATAACTAGGTCCAGTTCCCCTACTTGGCGTTGGTTTGTTGGTTCTCGTCCATTTGTAACTTTTAGCACTGATGTCAGTCCAGGTGCAAAACCCATCACCTTCAAATTCACAATCATTTGGTCCTGTGGAAAAATAATACCACTTTTTACTGCAATTTTATCAAAAGCATTCATGAATATAAAGAAAAATACAAGAATTAATGCTAGCAAAATATAGAATTATTCAAAAATGTATTACAAATTTAGAACTCTCCGATCTTCGGTTGTTAGCAATGAAGCCCACCGCAAATTTTGACCGAAGGTCTTTAGGCTGCTGTTCACGCATTTCGAAGTTTATGGATTTTTGTAAAGTAACTTTTGGAAAAATAGAACAAAGATCATAAAAATGGGTGAGCCTTTCTGGTATCAACCAAACTTTGATTAATACCTCACGTATTCTCAAACATGTGAAGTTTTTTTTGTCTACCCAGTGGCATGAAGGGTGGACTAATCACAATCATGAATAAAGAAATGATAAAACAATCTGACATATTGACAGCCCGCCTTGTTCTATACAGCGCCAAAATTTCATAAGTGCCCCTGGCGGCATCTGAATATCCCTTACCAAAGGGATTTATTTCATAAGTAAGCACTAAGGGTTCCAATTGGAATAGAAACGGCTTCTGTGTTTTGTTAGATAGTCGGTGTTTGTTTGTTTATCGTTGCTTGTTGGCTGTAGGAGAGATGTGCTTGATCACACCTCTTGTGGTATAGTTGTGTAAATCGTCTTGTGAATCGTCTCGTATTATGTTGTAATCGTATTGTTAATGCAGTTTGTGTTGTATTATTTAGAAGTTTCTTGTAAATTTGGAAAAAATTGCTTTAGCTTTACTTCGTTGTTGTTAGCTTATCTTGTAGTTTTGTAACTTTTTCATTGATATAAAAAAACATATTGTTAGTCTTACTGCACACATACCTAGTTCACATCGTTTTGCTTGACAACTTTCAAACGATGTCCAGCTTCCGGGGCACGCTTTTCCGCCATGTTGTGGTTTTGGATTGTCACATGTTCTTGTCCGACTCTTTTTCCCTGGTCCGCAAGGTACTGAACAAGAGGCCCAACTTGACCAACGTCCCCAATGCCCATCGATCGGCGCTATGGAGGAGAATTGTACATAAGAATTTTCAGTTGCTCAAACAAATATCTATTCCAATTCCATTCCCTTCATCACGTAGGCATGTATGATATTTCAAGCATGAGCTTTCTTAAAGGGGCTCCGTCGTCAAAATGTAAACAAAACGATGATTTTTGCAGTTTTTTGAAAGGTGATATCACACAGGATTTTCGTATGTTTTCAAAATGAAAGTTGCTGTTTGGGCATTAATCCTTGTACTTCACTAAGGAACAAACCAAACATTCATATCTTCTACGATTGCTCGGATATAAGTGGATTCTTAACGGTCACTTTTTAGTGGCTTGGGTGAAGCCACCAAACAAACTGCAGAGAACAATGGATGAACAATGGATAATCCCCGACACGTGCGAGTTTATGGATTTGTTTACTGTTTGACGACTGAGCCCTTTTAAAGAAACAAGGTCCGGGGCTGGTAGGTAGTTTCTTAAATTTTAGGGCACTATTGTCACCAAACGTTTCTAATGAGTTTCATATAAGCGTAGAGTTAACTTTTTTTGTTAGGAGGGCTTCCAAATTAGTTAGCAAGATCTCAAAACGAGTAATAACAGAATTCGCACTCAAAACAATATCAAAACATTGTTTTATTGAACAGTGTGAAAACATTCTTGGCTGGGCAAATCAAAGCTGCAAATTGCAAAAGTCTCTTAGATTTTTCATTCCAGGTAGCACGGTTACTTAACTTGCGACAACTTAAGCCTACCATTTTTTGTAAGTGGTTTCTTATAAAAAACGAGGTATTAAAAGAAAAATATTTACAACGTAAACCCCTAAGAGAGCTGTGCGAAAAAGTGAGCCTAAAGGAATCGATAAAATAGGAAAGACCCATTGGCTATTTTGAAAAAGAGATGTTGGTAAAAGTTTGTACTTAAAAATAGATAATAGAAGAGTCAGATGCAAAAAACGATACTTTTATTTGCACGCTAAGGCCTTTTAAACTTGTGTTATCATCAGAGTGTGACTGACTAAAGCAATATAGATAAAGAGTATGCAACGAGTGACAGTTTCTATGTCTTGCGTTTACAAATGTAAACAACAGGGATAGACGCATCTCTAACTCAAAGTTATACATAACAATTAAAACATTTTAAGATTAAAGGCATACCATAACATTCTACATTCGAGCATTTCTTTCGATCAGTCTCGATACCAAAGATATTAGCATTCTTGCATTGTGACAAATCTTTGTGACTGCAAAAGCGATGCCTCGATCGATCACATGATGTGTCACATGGACCAAATTCAGACCATGCGCTCCAAATACTGCTATCTTTACCTGTGAGCACAGAAGTGAAATTGGAAATCAGAAATACTGTATGTTGGAAATACTATAAAAATTGATTGTGTTAACAAGACTGCTCCTCCTTATTTTCATTCTTTCTTTGCATTGGTTGAATCTGTTCATCAATATGGTACTCGGCAAGCTTCCAAGACTGACATTTTTGTAACTCAGAAAAATACCCTTCAATATGGTCTCAGGTCTGTGCGATACTTTGGAGCAAAGTGCTGGAATAGCATTCCTGTTGATCTTAAATGTTCACCCAAAATTCTTTGAGGCATGCGTAGGATCAATGCAATATACTAGCACCCGCAAGAGATCAGAATGTTAGGCCGAACGCAATAAGTACGAAAGAGCTTTAATTGAATACTTTTCTTGGCGATTGCAGTGTTTAGGCTAACACAGCAGTCTCCTACCACTCATGGTTCACCGTCTGCTTTTAGCTTTCGTCGAAAACTCAAAGCCTACTTTTTTGAGAATAACTACCAATCATAGCTGTCATACACTTGCATTGTATCTCTTTGAATGATACTAAAAGTTAACCAACAATTAAAACGATTTTTAGATTTCATTAGTCATTTTTAAACCAGGGGGTGCTCTCTCCTCGATTAGCCTAGCTACTGAGAGAGCTCCTCCTTAAGAAATTCCCATGCATACAATTCTCCTTATTTGTATTCAATTGATCAGTATTGTTGTTGTGTGTTAGTTAAGTTAAATTTAGTTATAATAGTTTTCTTTTGTGTTTAATGTATTAATTATTTCAATATTGTATGTTGGTGGAATTTTAAAATGATGAAACTGAACTGAACTGAACTGAACTGAACTGAACTGAACTGAACTGAACTGAACTATGTGACAATGAGTCAGTTTTGAATATAATAACAACATGTTGTTTCACAAACCAAATAACCAAGAAACAAAATTCCGTTCAAGTTTTTATCACTTCTTTTACTGTTATTGCGAAATTCAGTACAGCTGGGAATACGTAGCTTGCTAAGTACTGAGTCACACAAAAAACTTCACGAGCCTAGCTCTCTAAAGTCGAGAGCTATTGAAAAATGTCTTATTCCACCATTTGGTCGAAAAGCTTGTCTATCTTTTGAGATGCTGCATGGTCATTTTAACCAATGATTGCTGTCCAAAAACCCAGATTAAAGAAAATTTGAATTCTTATTTCTCATTTAAAGTAAAATAATCTTCATCCTTCCCCAGTCAACATTTTGTGAAAACTGAACGTAGAGATGGATTTGAAGTCGTCTGGGGAAATCTAATCTAACGTTTGCAAAATGCCTGATGTGTGCAAATTTGGAATTCGGTTTTTTTCAAATCTTCCAAAACATGGACTGGAAAGGACGGAAAGCCCGAGAAATTAATGGATGCTTTTAGAACTTTGTTTTCGAAGGCTGGTTAAAGCTTAAACTAGACCGCACAACATCTCAAAAGATAGCTAAGCCTTTCAGCTACATGCTGATACCTTGTTTGTGTTCATAACATTTACTTTCTGGAAGCTAGGCGTGATCTGGCTCGTGAAGTATTTGTTGGGTTGCTCGCTCCATGTAAATATTCTATGGCTGCCAGGAATCTCAGAGAGCTGATTAAAGAAAGCATAGGGCTCAAATCTTTCAAATCTTTAAAAAGGTGGGTGTCAATTCTATGACATTTTTCTTTGCATTGAATGGCTTGAATGGAACTTGTAGTACTTTGCTGTAAATCTGCTGTGGACATTTATTGATACCTTGATCTTTTTTTAAATGGCGGCAATTTAATTATTTTTGAAAAAATTCATGGAAAATTTCGAAAAAATTATCGTAAATCCTAAACCAACGGAGGGGAAATGATATAACCTTCAAGAAAACCATAGTTTATAAAAGTCTACAATATGGTGGCAAGCAGAAATCTGTAGCTTTTCTGGTTTAGGATTTAGAAATTTAATGACGTCATAGGCTCAAATTTAATAAATGCCACCATTTTGAAACTAATCAAGATATCAATGAATTTCCAAGGCAGATTTAAAGCAAAAAGCCCTAAGTTCCTTACAACTAATTTAATTCAAAGAAAACTGTAACAGAATTTTACACCGACCTTTTTAAAGATTTGAGCCCTATGTTATCAAAGTAAGAAGTGGCTTACTTGTACAATCATAAAGGGCATTGATCTGTATAGTATCACTGGCACTCAGCGTTAACATCCCTCCAAGCTCAACACCGTCATTTCCAATTGCCTTGATAGTTTGCTTTCCATTCTTTGAGAATGTTTTCGATCCATAATGCATAAGCGTCTGGTAGTCATAATTTACACCAAGCTGATCAGCACTCAGATGTGAATATTTCTTGAAATTATGCTCCTCAGCTATGGAAAGAAAATGCTCCATCAAAAATATCGTTCAAAACAAAACTGAAAATTTACTTATTGAAAAATGTCAACCGATGAATCTACACTGCCACAATTTCTGTTAACCTATGAAAAGAAAATGCATAATTACTTAAATTAATCTAAATTCACCTGATATTATCTTAGGATAGGGGGGGGGGGGGTGGGGGGGGGGGGGGGCTCTCTCCTCGATTAGTTTACCTATTGAGAGAGCTCCTCCTTTAAGTAATTCCCTGTATACAATTTATTTAGTTCCTTGTATTTGTATATTGTATTAATTTTCTGTATTACTGTATTAATTTTTGTAACTTATCTTTTATCTTTGTAGTTTAGTTATTTGTTTGTATAGTTAGTAGTTAGGACTATAAATTGTATGTAGTGGAATTTGAATTATATGAAACTGAAACTGAAATAAAGACGAGTCAATTTCAACATTAAATGCAGGACAAAATTACGATGATCATCATATTTATATTCAAAAAGACATCCCAGTTAGTTGACAATTCCAAATAATAAGACACTCGACAAATCTGATAAATTATTGAATTGATGTTAGACCAGGCCATGATTATATTAAATTATTATTGACGTTTCGAAGCAGTTCTGCGCTTCATCAACATCATTAAATGCTACAAAAGCGCGAGGCAACATTTATAATCACAAAGATAATACACAACTAAAAATGTATGTTTAAAATTACTACATGTAAAGAAAGTGAAAGGGCAAGCCCAAATGGTAATGATTAAAAATGGGCTAAAGGAATAGAAGACTGTTGGGATTCAAGCGAAGGACGATCACACAAAATAAGTAGACTTTCGTGGATAACAAAATCAAAGTCATTTTGGCTTTGCAAGTAATCAGGGTAGGTAGATCAAAGTTAATGTTACTTCAACGTTAGTTTTTCTTGGAGGAATTAGAAATAACTCAGAAAGACAAATAAGAAAGACAGTGATTTGATTGAAAATATCGGGAAAAATAGACACAATTAGGTATTCACTGTTTGTAACATCTTACAGGAAAAACAATGAAATCAACTTCCAAAATTTAAAATCCATCACCTTACTTCGGCTTCAACTAAATTTTTAACATTTCTCATAACTTTAGGCACATTATTCCTCTGAAATTAGTCAAAGGCCCCATTTTTTGATATGTCAAAAACGGCACAAAGTGGTCTGTTCACTATTATGTAGTTTTTGACATTTTGATGCCCAGCATTGATGAAGAGCATAATAACATTTCAATAGTTTTCGCATATTATTAAAAAGTAATGCCTCAGCTAGGAAGAACAGCCTTATTTTACTATTTCAATCGTTGAAAGATGGATACAAAATTGAGCCAATCACTTAAAGTTTTAGGCAAGGCTGAGCCAATCACTTAAAGTTTTAGGCAAGGCTCATGGAAGCTAGTTTTTGGGGAAGTTTCACTTGACAACAAGGTTGAGAACATTAGTTGCAGGAAACAAGATATCTCATGATTTAGAAGCGAATCGAAAAGTACAAAATTACCTGGATCGATATTTTCCCAGAATATTTCAACAAATTTGTCTCGATCAGGTCTGCTTTGCTCATGCCAAAATCCAAGGGAATGCATAACCTCGTGCATAATTTTTGCAGGGGTAAGGCATCCTTTACCAAGACTGATTATTTGTCCACCATTTTTCCAATATTCTCTGCCAACTGAAGAGTAACACCTAAAAAGAAATATCATTGCAATAATGAAACATTTATTACAATTCATTTCATCTTAAATGTTTAAATTTATGAAACATTGTCAAACGCGCTATACTTGCCCCAAGTCTATTTCGTCAACAGTAATAAGTCTATCTGAAAGTAAACTTCTCGCTTTTCTCTTTGACAATTTTTGTTTTGACGAAATAGACTTGGGGCAAGTCTAGACTGACTGACAGTGAGTCCCATCTATAAAAAGCATGACTACGTTTAGAACGGGTGAGAAACACATCCCCGTTTGAAAAGCCACTGCTCCCTGGACATCTACGCAGTAATAGCAAGGCGCCGAAATGATTTGACCGCTGTACATAGAGCACTTTGCGTCAATAAATCTATTGTATGTTTCTGTTTTTCGCCTTGCCAGTATCACGTGAACAAGAAGCCTCGTGTCCAATCAATGATTACGCAATGATGCGTACGCATAAAAAACATTTCGGCCCCTTGCTTGCAATAATGTTGGCTGCTATATCATTCAATAGTTGGCATGTTTAAAGAAATTTAAAATTTACCTTACTGAAATCGGCTACTCTGTTCTGCAATTATGAAACTATGCGGATTTCTCTTAAGGAAGCGCTTTCAAGAAACCGTCAAAACAGGCCTAAAATCAAGACGAAATTTTCTGCTTTACAGCAATGACTTTTACATGCTTTAACATGGGCCTTTAGGAGGATGAAAGTGTCGTTCCTGGGAGCATAACAACACTATTTTGGGCGATTTCATGTTTTTCTTTACATTTCTACCTTGCATCCGAAGGCAGTTAAGGACGCTGAGAAGCTAAGCTTTCTCGCAGCAGCGTCCTGGTATTTCCTCTAGATGTGACCATCATGATTCGTTTAGCCTGGAATTACAGAGAGTTGGCGACTCTCCTCACACTTTGTAGCAGGTTCGGCAGGACTCCAACTACCTACCTTCACATTGGTAGTCAAGCATGCTACCACGGAGCCATCCCCACTAATCGCGATTTCATCCTCCGAAGACGATAACATGTACTGAACCAGATCAATTTACAATGCATGTTTAGTTACATTAAGGAAGCTGTTAACAACATTCATACCCAGAAAGTCTCTTGAATAAGATCCAGTTCGATTCATTGGTATGTGGCTTGAACTTCAGACATGTTTTTTCTTCGAATACCTTCAATGCATCCAGGATAACTTGCTTTCCTCCTACAACTTCGTCTGCAGGGAAAATAACATAAATTGTAGTCATATGAATGCAAAAACATTGAAAGGTATCATGCAGTTGCGTTCGACTCTCTCGCGCTTAATCTTGTGGACAAAGTTGAAGTTTCCCAGGTGTTGGGGCTCTGCCTGGGATCGAACCCTGTCCCAAGACTATTCTGGCTGCAAAGTTACAGGATTACACCACTGCGCCACAACACCTTCAAAAGGGAGGAAACTTCTCAGAAAAGGTATAAACTTTTTGCAATTAGATTTGTGAGATTTTAAAGAATACTTCGATGTTAAATACGTGTTAATAAAGCCTTAAACAGTATTTATCAGAGAGATGCGACGGTTCTTCTATCCTATTGGAACAACCTGGCTTTGTCTTCCTTACAGGTTTTCAAACGCTCAATAAACTCACTTCATCTGACCTCTCTCTGCTAATCCCTTTTCTTCTTCCAGTCGAATCACGATCGAATTTTGCATTATCCAATCAGATGACAGGATGTTTGTTGCTATTGTTTGATAAGCCAATCAGCGATCAATTCTAACGATACAATTCAATTCAACCTCTGTTTTCCTTGGAAGCTGTGTCCGCTAAACTGCATTTGACCCCCCTTTTCTTCTTCCAGTCCGTAAGATATTCGTTTAACAGGTGTTTCCACCTTTCTAAGGGACAAAACACTAAAAAACAAGATACATCTAAAAATAAAGTTGAGGCGTCAGTAACACGATGGTTTTAAGTTGGGGCAATGCCTTTGCAGTACCACCTTCGAAACAGTGGGTGATTTTTGACTCCAGTATAAAAAAGGAAAATATATAAATAGGCTCACCGAAATCTGATGCAATGACATAAGGAACAACTCTTGTTCTCCATAAATATGCTCGATACCTCCTTGCCTCTCTTTTCTCATCCTCAGTTGGATATTTGCCATCAACGACTTTCTTCTCAAACTGATTGGGATAAATGTCTCCTTCAAACAGCTTTACCGAGCTATCTATCAAAGAGAGAGATGCTCAACAAATAGACCCATTATTGAACATGGCTATTCTAAAAAGAATCTGAATCGAATCTTGATAGAGTTTGTAGAATTTTCGAATGCCACTCAAATCGAACCCTTTCGCATAAAATTGTAATAAAAATATCGATTGATCCGGACTCTTTTGTAGAATAGCTGAAAGGCCTTGTTGCAAAATGATTCATCCGTGTTTCTGAATGTACAATCATGAACTATGCACCGATTTGAATGAATCACCTATCATTTTGAAGCAAAAGGCTAATTTACAGGCATCAATTTGTTGCATTAGAATCGGTCATATCAATCTAGAGCTATAGACAATTTTACCTGCAAGCTATCTTTTAAAACTCTGAAACTTACCATCAAATTTTGTCCCGTTTGCAGCTTTAGAAAGATAACAATCGTATCGATTTTCTTTTTAAGTACTTAAATGAATTCTCTCTCTCTCACTGCGCATTCGGCTTGCAACTGTATCATTGTTCACCTTGCGCGATACTACAAATCAAATTAGTCAAGTTTTTCCATCCATTACGATCGTTTGCGTAATTTCTCAGCATGTTACTTAAATGAATTGAGTCCATATAAATAGCTGAGCGTTAACGCTATCCTGAATTTTGCTGACAAACTGCTGACGACCCTTTGTTATCGCATAATAGTGCTAAAGTCATTAGCAGTGGAGGCCAAAGGCTTCTTAATCCTTGCACTATCCTTGGGAATTTCTTTGGTTTGATTTCAATAGCGATTAAATCACAACTTTTGTTTCATGATTGAAAAGAAGTTGATATTGGTCATGAGCGCGCTATTTATGCGGACTCAATGCCTTTAAACGAGCAGCCCATATATATTTATAAGCAAGAAGCACATATTTGTCATTAGGATTTACTCCTTAGAAGATGACCATGTTCGCTTTCATTTTTCGAAACTGCATTTGGGAAAAATATTATCGAAATTTTTAATTATCTTTGAAGCATGTTCGCAAATATCCCCCAAGCAAGATAACCCGTAACTCTAGAAGGGTGTGACTAACTTTAGAGCAATAATTTTCTACATCTAACTTAGGATTTCTGGGCAAGGAAATTTCATTGTGCATCAAATGCTACCATGAATACACGCTTTTTTTTATAAGAATATTGTTTATAAGAATATTCAGGCTCAGAATCATCCAAATTTTAAGAATATTATAAGAATATTGCTCAGCCTCAGCTCGTATATTTGTGTCTCATTTTCCAGCAGTTGCCTGTTTTGCGATGTTCATAACATTCTTATTGTTACAATTGCTTAAATTTGTCTTTCGTTCGACCATTTCTTCATAATAATATGACACTTCTTTGAACTATGTTCCCCTGAAACCATATTAGATTTGAAAAAATAAGAATACTTTAAGAATATGTTAAAGCTCAAAACGAAAAATTTCTTCAGAATATTGAGGCTGGAAAAAATTTGTAGTATTCTTATGAAAAAAAAGAGTGTATAACAATCAATTTTCTTTGGAAGCTAATCAGTGCGCTTTTGATGGACAGACTTTTGAATTAGGCCATAGAAATCGTCAGTGTCTGCAAGGATGTAACAATTAGAATCTTTTAGCGGTTAAAATAAACAAACAGTTTGAAAGAAAGTATGACAAACAGACTACTGAAAAAATAAAGAAAAAGAAGGAAATATCTTTCGAAACATGCATAAAGGCACCAGTAAAAATAAATCAATCCTCGAGATAGATACATAAAAATTTGATGGGCTCAAAGGAGGATTGTTGCAGTTCAAATGTCAGTGAATATTGGAGGATATTATCACATTCTTTCCAGGAAATTTGAAATCATTCATGGCAACATTAAATTAACTACTTGCATGTTGATGTAGGATGAACTTCAAAAGGGAATTTTATGAGAAAAGTCATGGAAAGATTCAGTCCATAGATTTTTCATCTTGATCTGGGCCAAATTGAAGAAGGATTTTCGAGTAAATTGAACTCATGGAAACATTAATTTATCTAACATGTTTAGCTTGATGGAGGTAGTCCTGTGGAGGGAATTTTAGGATATCTGAAATCATGGCCATCATATAAATTCAAATACATCTTAATGCGTGCAGTACCAACCTCGATTCCAGACCTATGATCCCCATTGTTGCCCTGGGTTCGAGGTTGGTGCAGAACTAAGGTGAGGGGCAACAGAAAATATCAAGCAGTGGCGGACACTTGAGGGGGGGGGGGGTGAGCTAGAAAAAATGTTGGCTAGAACAAAGATCTTTTGTTTGAAAACAACGGTGACGAACAATGCTTTTGATTGAAACAATAGCTTCGCAGCCCAATATTTAGCATGGCTAGAACAAAGATCTTTCGTTTGAAAACAACGGTGATGAACCTTGCCTTTGATTGAAACAATAGCTTCGCAGCCCAATATTTAGCATGGCTAGAACAAAGATCTTTTGTTTGAAAACAACGGTGATGAACAATGCTTTTGATTGAAACAATAGCTTAACCGCCTAATATTTGGCATGGCCAGAACAAAGATCTTTCGTTTGAAAACAACGGTGATGAACAATGCTTTTGATTGAAACAATAGCTTAACCACCTAATATTTGGCAAACTGTCCGCCACTGATATCACTAAGGTGAACAAAAGCAAAGTAACAGTGAACATACTTTTGTTGAGCTTTTCGATTTGATCATAAATGCTTTTTTCTTCTGCATCAACTTCTGAAATAAAATAAGAAAAGAAAAATTAATGAACTAGGCCAACATGGCAAGATATCCTTCCTTCCTCTATTTCTCAATTTTTGCAATCAGAGAGAGGTGTTTCCACCTGTGCATATAAAAATAAAATGTTCATTCAAATAGATTATCTCGCCGACTCATTCAGTGGGTAGATTACAGATGTTTTATAATTTACGAGAGGTTCGATCGAGAGGATGACAGAAGCCCAAACAATTCTCACGTAGATTTATTTCAAAACTTACGATTTCATGTTTGGTGGTGAAAAGAATCCTACTGCAAAGATTTTGTGCAAATAGAAATGCTTTTGTTTGGAAGCTCTGTTTTTCTTCTATTCTAAAGATAGTTTTAGAGATTGAAAAAATATTTGAAAACCAATTTGCCAAAATTTTGTGAAAGGGCCTTTCAGAAGGCAATCGAAAATTTGACCAGGATATTAACAAGTGCTGGAAGAAAGATTGTCTTGCGAGACTGTTATAACTTTGCAACTGCGAGAAAGATTTAAATGCAAAATTTCAAATCCGAAAATCTAGCTTCTCGTTGTGAAACTCAAAGAAAAGTTACTTTCTTCAAAGATTAAATTACAACCACCTGACATTTTCGGAAGATGAAATCAATGAAATTACTCGAAAAGGAAATTGTGTGAACCAAAATTTGCTCAAGGTTAGCTTTTAAGAAATAACATTTACAACGAAATAAAAAATCAAATTCTGCAAATGAATTAATCTTAAGAAGCGGCCTGTTTTCTGGTTTCATTGTTTGCATAATGTCTAATTCATTAATTTCCAAAGCAAACAAGCTAGACAAGTTTTAGAACCAAGGATGACAAAGGTAGGCAAAGTTTGAATAGATAGAGACTTGCAAGAAAATTTAAGGGATTTATCTATTCAATCTTGAGCAAACCAGTCAAAACATAATCCAAAGAAAGCTAAGTTTATTCGGGGATTATGAGTATCTAGTATCATAGTAACATTGAAAATATCCCCATAGATCAGCATTCTTTTAGGCCAATGAGATTTGCCTTTGGCAACGAACTAAAAAAATACATTCTAGGCTAAAAACTTAATCCAAACACAATTCAGTAGATTTGTTCAATGACAAAATAGTATTGCAGCAATTGAGTGTTATTCGAATTAGGCTGCAGGTTGATTGGTGCATCTGTAAGATAGTTTTTTGTTTAAAATGTGCTTTCTTTGTGAGCTCTTTTATCAGCAAAGTTTGTTTCGCAAGGAAAGCTGAATCCATACCAAAGTGTTTTTCTTGACGCAACCCATATGAGGCAGAAGTTTTACGTTACATGAGCTTTGTTTGGATTGATGGGAGCCATTCCTGGGCGTTGTCGCTTCAAGTGTTAATGCTGCCTATATTGCTCCTTGTCATTTATCGCGAAGAGATTCAAAAGGCAGAAAATTCCAAACTGCTAATCTTGTACTCTCTTTTTTGGACTGGAAAATAACTTCGAGGAAACGAAAGGTCACCCTGGAGCGGGGGGGGGGGGGGTACTATACTATGTATATTTTAAGTACTGGGGACGAGCCATCTGGAAGGCTATCATTTTTCGTGATATTGATAAAAGGAACGGTATCAATTTTCACGATTTTAGTATAAAGAACGAGCGAATAGGTCATTTTTTGGAAAATTGGTGTAAGGAACAGTATAAAGACCTAAAACTTAATCAAGTGCCCCCCCCCCCCCCCCCCCCCCGGGAAGGTAATCTATAAAACTATGGCCTCTGTGAAGTAAAGATGTGATCAAATTCAGATTAAATCTTTCGATGTTATTGGATTCAATCCCTATGCAATTAGAAAACGTTCTATGTTGCAGAAAAACGCAAAAGTGTTGCAGTGAGAATTTTCCTTCTCCTTGGGAATTCAACATGTTGAAATAGTCTGCAGAAGGGCAATTGGCAAATATTTGAAATTATCACTTCATAAATTTTGAAACATTTCCTTCGTTTGTGACTAAAATGAATCAACATAACGAATAAACAACATTTGAAGATATTTGGAAACACTCAAGGTTAATTGCTTCGCAACTTTTGTCTATTGATTCAGAATAGGAAATGTTTAATTGGCAATCGAAAGAGCAACTGGCAACCTAGAATAGACCTTTTGAATAGAATCAGAATCGAACGATATTTTGCTACATTTTGTAGAATTTTCGAATGTGCACAGTAGTGATAAAAACTCTAACGTCACTCGATCGAACCTCACGTATATATAAAAAGGTATAAAAATAACGCTCGATCCAGGCTCTTTTGTAGAATAGCTAAAAGGTCAATTGTTTAGTGAGACCTTTTAGCCGTTCTACCCGACTCAGGGTGTGCTCGGGATCAAGTAATATTTTTATGCATTTCTGAAGGGAAATGATCGATTGGGGTGGCGTTACTGCTTCTATCTCTGTCGTGCACATTCGAAAATTCGTCAAATTCGTACCAATTGTACACAAATATTGTCTGATTAAGACTGCTTAATAGCTACGAGCTCCATTGTACTTTACAGTTCAGAGTCTCGCAAAACTAGAGTTGAACCTTGTATTGGTTAGTTACGTTTAAATCCAAGAGACTTCATTTGTCCTGCTGAGGAAAGCGGTCAGACTATTTACTTCTCAGTGGCTTTAAAAATCGATGCTTTGATCGAAGGTCCTCCTCTATATCAGTACTATATAAGTAGAGGATATAATAATATCAGTAAGGTCATTGGCATTATCAGTAATATCAATTATTTGTTCGGACATTTCGACAATTTAACATTATCCCAGATGAAGTCATTACAAAACCTTCGGTAGGTTCCTTTAAGAACGGTATTACGCAGAAGATAGCACCCCCAAGCATGGATCAAAAACCATGCCACAAACACTTGGGGACTTGCATTGATTAATTGAAAAACTTATTGACATGCTTTTTTGTCCCAAAATGCGTGTGGTGGAGGGCGTTCGCTTTCTTGTCTTTTGTTGTGATTGTCACCGTCTGGCGCTCCATATTCTGGTTAGTCGGGGCACGGTTGCGGGGCGGCGGGGACTATGATGGGTGATGGGGGTGGGCGTTTCCTGATACACGTAGAGAAATTAAAGAAAAAAATTGTTCAGTTCTTTCTTCTTTCTTTTGGGGTAAGGTCATTTGGTCAATGAAAAAGTTGTTGTGTTACTTTCCTCGATATTTTTGAAATTGCAAAATTAGTATGTATGCATTGTTATGCAGCAAAAAATTTCTAATCTTTCTAACATATCGTATGTAATTATATTTAAGTTAGGTAATATAAATGTAAATGTAAATGTAACGTAACGTAACGTAACGTAACGTAATGTAATGTAATGTAATGTAATGTAATGTAATGTAATGTAATGTAATGTAATGTAATGTAATGTAATGTAAGTAATATGTATCTCCGTCATGGGCTGAGCCTTTTTGGAGAGTAACTGTAGAATATTCTGAATGAAACTCATTGCTGGATAAGATTAAAATCTGTGTCAACTAAAGTGCATTTGACCGGTTCATAAAATAACTAACCTTGAAAGGACGGTTGCGCAAGGAAACAAGAAAATACACGCAAAAATGTGTTCTCCCTTATTGCGCATATATTGCTTATTTTCAGGATGTGTTGGAAATAGATGTGCAGTATTTTGGTGGGAGTTACTTTTCGATATTTGATCAATGGCATCTGCTTTTTATTTGGTTTGATTAAAACTCCTGAATCTGAAAAGCTAAAGTCTGTCTCACACTTGTTGTCATGTGAGATTTGCGAGAACGTAAAATTCTTGATGCACGCTCCAGAGACCTTTCAACTATTCTGAAAAAGTCTGAATCGAACGATATTCAACGAACGATACTTCTATTTATTGAACAATATTTCCTTATACCTTTGGGATAAAAAATCATAAAAATGTCGCTCGATCCAAACTCTTTGTAGAATAGCTAAAATGTCACCGCAGGTGATGGGGAATAGTGAATATAATTGCATAGAATGAAAATAATGCGATAAAATATACCATTAGTGTTTCATTCTTCTTGTTGTTTCTCCTGCAGTCCGTCTTTAACTAGGTCCCTGAGGTGGCGGTTTATTTCGAGATGGGCCTAACGGTGGAGTGGACACACAGACTGATTGCAGGAGAAACAACAAGAAAAATGAAGCACTAAAGGTATATTTTATCGCATTATTTTCATTCTATGCAATTATATTCACTATTCCCCATCACCTGTGATGTCACGTGATAAACAACTTTTTGAAGTCTCAGCAGTAGATGGGAAAAATTTTTGTAACAGTGTCGATCATAACAAATATAAACGTTTCGGCCTGTTTTGAAAACCTTTACAGACATTCAATACGTCATTCATCGAGTAAGAAGTGCAAGAAGTGCGATACTGCAAGAAGTTATCTATACTTATCAAATATGAATAAATCCTCGCAGAAAGGTATTGACAAAGCGCCTCAGCTGACAATCATGACATTTCATCATTCTTAAAAAGTTTACATAAATCTGGATGATTCAATAAGACCAGTTCCGGGCAGTTTTCCTTCGATTTTGACAGGTAGAAGGACTTTTTGCGGAGGATAATCTGATCCCATGTCCTGGTAAAAGCAAAACAAAACGGGCTGATTTTCAAAAATCAGTTTCTCGTCAGCAGGTTCTTACCGTACACAAGACAAACGGTACGTGATTATTGGAGGTTAAATGATATAATTGACCTTCTAAAAAAGTCTGGATCGAGCGCTAAATTTATACATTTTTATACGAAACATTCGATTAAGTGGCGCTATAGCTTCTATCACTGTTGTTTACATTCGAAAATTCTACCAAATGCATCAAAATGAATAAAATATCGTTCGATCCAGGTTCTTTTATAGAATGGCTAAAAGGTATATGGAATGAAATTAAAGGATGAAAAGACAAACAATGTACTCAAAACCAGCATAGGTTCCAAATCTTTATCTCGGCGTAAAAAGGTGGGTGAAAAATTCAATGACCTATTTCTTCTGATTGAATGGCTTGAAAAAAACTTTAGATACTTATCTATAATTCTACCGTTGGAATTTTCAGAAATTTTGAATATTATTGGAAATTACAGCGTATCTTACATTTCAATTCAACTCATTTGAGGATGTGACGTCATCAAATTTCTAAATCATAAACGAGATGAGTGACAGACCTTTGCTTGATACCATATTTTAGGCATTCATAAATCATGGTTTTCTTCGAAATGATTTCATGTTACGTCAAACAATTTAGAAATTACGATGGTTTTATGTTTTTTTGAAATTTTTTATTGAATTCTTGAAAAAGAAGAAAAACACTCTAATTCTGAAAATATTGAAGATTTCAGAAAATTCCAACAGTAGAATTATAGAGAATTAGCTAAAGTTTCTTTGAAGTCATTTAGTTCAAAGAAATAGGTCACTCAATTTTACACCAGCCTTTTTAAAGATTTGGAACCTATGCTCTCAAAACCGAGCAGATTATAAGAATGAAATTGAGAAAAGTTCTTACCCTGCACGCCATTTTCTTCAGCTGCAACTATTTCATTAAGATTTCTGGCAAAGGAACGACAGCACAAAACAGCAATGCAAAGAATAAAGCCTTTCATCTCGCTTTATCTTTCGATGCTTTCTTGTGCAATGGAATCTGAGCCTTGCAACTCAGCCTACTGCAACTGAAGCATGATATAAATTGAAATTTGCTTTTAAGTAACTAATATATTAAGACGTCACGAGGCAGGTACTTCTTTTGGTTTTAATGCAAATGTAAATATGAATGATATTTGGTATTTATCAAAAAGTAAACACATCGAAGCTGGAAAAAATGATAACATTCTCGGAGGAAAAGGAATTTCTTCTTCAAAGAATATGTACCGGTTGAGAAAACAAAAAGTAAACATTTTGAAAATTCACCAAGCTTTTGATTGTTGTGGTGATCAATATTTAAATTTTCTTTCTTGCGCATTTGTTTCAAGGACAAGAAACTTACTAGATGATTGCAATTATATTATCTTGGCAGAGAAACGAGGTAGTGATGGTGTGAAAAATCACTTTTAGAGCAATAGTGTTTATAAAATATTTTCTTTGCGTTCTCTTAAAATACTTACACAAGGTACATCATTTATATAAACAAGGATGTAAATAGACAATTGGATAGCTAAATGTCGATGAGAGCCAGACATGAAAAACAAACGCAGTTAATCGCAACTTATTCAAAATTAATAGGATCTTGATGACTAAAGCTGCTTCAAACTCAACATGACCTCATCAGATTGTTTTTGTGTAGCATGAGAAAGCAAGATAATAGGTAAATGAGTATGTAGTCAAGCATAGGAATCATATGTTTCCGCCGATTTTAGCTTATGGCACAAAGACGAAAACCCCCCAAAGCCACATCCTCATCCAAGACAATGTATAAGAGTTTAGTGGAGCCTTACTTTAGATATTGCTGTCCTTTCTGGGGAAATGCTGGGGTGACTGCCATTGAAAAATTGCAAAAACTTCAAAATCGGGCTGCAAAACTCGTCACCAACAGTCTATTTGATGCTACTGCTTTACCAGATATTCGGGCGCTTAAATGGCCCACTGTCAGGGAGCTTATTGATTTTGAAGCTCAGAAAAGGGTCTTTAAATCCCTTAATGGGGACGTGCCTTCTTATATGAAAGACATGTTCACGAGAGTCAACAACTCTACCATTCGCTCTCTTAGAAACGCTGAAGTCAATCTCAGGTTGCCATTATTAAAATCGGCAGAGGGGCAGAAATGTTTCGATACCGAGGCGCCAAGCTTTGGAACAGTCTTGGCCCTGATATCAGAAATACTTCAACCCTGAGATCGTTTAAAAAGAAGGTGCAACCATGAATTTCACTCACCAATTCTTTTCTCTTTTCTTTCGTTTATTTATGGCAAATCGTAATTAGTTTAGGCTTAGGTTTTATAGCAAATTTCGTTTTTATTGTAAATTAGTAGTTATTTGTAAGTTTTTAGCATGGCCCCCTGTAAATCAATTATTGTTATCGAGGGGCTACCATGGGTAAAAAAGATAAAATGAAATGAAATGAAAATGTACCAATCAGACGGCTACTAACTGAAGAAGAAAAGAAAACCGTAAACATTTTCCAATTTTTACCTACCTTCATAAAACGCAACCAGGAAAAAACTTCTCGAAATTTCACAAATTGTTTTGAAGAAATCTACTCTCCACATGTTTGGGTATACAAGGTTGGATGCCGGTTAAAATATCTGCCGGTTTCGAGGAGTTTTGTTACGTACCTATTCTATGTAGCTAAGAATAAAGCATCATAGGAAGAAGGGAAATGGGAAGGAGTTGAAACAAAAAATAAATGAATAAATTTCACTCACCTTTGAATCCAAAAAATGTGTATATGCATAAGCCATCTAAATTGCCTGGATATGCTTGCAATGGTCAATGCGAGATGTCCTCAAGAACTTATGCATGGGTAATCAAAGTAGTCTATTATCTCATGCGTTTCAATGTAATACTACTACTAGCGAATTGCAAGAACATCCTCGGGCATAAGCTTCTAATCAAAATTTCCCTCGGAAGAAAAATTTTGGGTTTTAGACCCCTTTGCGTCGATGCCATATGACTTTGCAAAGTATTTTTATAGATTTCAGATAATACAAATAATCAAGAATTTCCAGAAGCTT
The DNA here is from genome assembly GCA_039566865.1 of Aurelia coerulea. Classification (NCBI taxonomy): domain Eukaryota; kingdom Metazoa; phylum Cnidaria; class Scyphozoa; order Semaeostomeae; family Ulmaridae; genus Aurelia; species Aurelia coerulea. The sequence goes on from CM076949.1 coordinate 1,089,560, forward strand.
TTTAATATCCAACTAAATGTCAGAAATACCGATGCTGAAATCTCTGTATTCTTCTACCGGGTGTTCCAATAAAATCTATACGGATTTAGTTGACTCCATCGCTGTGAATTTAGCTTCAATCGATGTCTAATCACTCTCAAAATGTTCCTCGATAGTTAACTTGAAGATAGATACCTCGTTTGTTGATATTGGTACTTTGAGAGCAGACATGTTAATCTTGAAAGCTGAAATTTGCCTCACCCTGCAAACCAGAGCTTTACCCTTTTGGCCTAAGCAATTTCTTAAAGCACAGCATATAAATCAACGATAGCCTTAATCAAATTTGAGCAATATTAGATCTTGTGTTATTTTGTCTCCCAAAAGTCACTCCCCAGTCACCCATCGGGAAGTTTCTTGATTTTTCATTAATTTCAATTCTTAGTTTCGATGTGCTTCAGGAATTTGCTTAGGCCAAATGGCCAAAGTTCTGGTTTGCAAGGGCACTCAAATTGGAGCTTTCAAGATTGATATTTCCACTCTCAAAGCACCAATACCAACAAACGAATGTTCAAGTTAACTATCGAGGAACATTTTGAAAGTGCTTAGCCATTCATTAAAGCAAAATTCACACAGCTGGAGTCAACCAAATCTGTATACATTTTTTTGGGACACCCGGAATGTTAAACCTTACTTAGTTTCACATGTTTTGTACTAACGCTTCATATTGTTTGTAAGTTTATAGGTCTGAGTTGAATTCCACTCGCTGTAAAGATCTAGCAGTGGAATATCTTTGAGTTAGGTGAAGTTACAAAATACTGATATTGCTGAAAAGTGCCGGAGGGTTCCCAAAATGAATCGACTTTCTAGTGTATCTGAACTCCAGTGATAAAATGCTGTCCACCAAGAGATATGTATCTAAGATTTTTGTACAGGAATTCTTGAACGCATGCAAAGTTTGTCTTCATCAATTATGTAGAAGTTTTGTTTGGAAAATGCTGTTTATCGTCTCGCATAATATCTCAAATTACGATCCATACCAGCTGATGCGAGGAAGTCTGCGTTTCTGCCAAACTTGACACTGGTCACGACTGCAGTATGATCTAGAAAAATGAATAACACATATTTAAGAGCCATTCGAATTGATGAATTTCGGCACAGTGAAATCTCTTAAACCATTGACATTGAATTTCTTATAGACACATTGTCGTGGCGCTGATTGGAGAAATAAGATAATAATAAAGAATAGAATTAGGCAAGCTTCACTAATTACGCTGTACACTGAAATTCATGAAGTTGATAACGATCTGACTCCCTTTATTCTCGAAACAAAGTATGATCCAAGAGCATAAAGGCTTGGTAATTATTCAGAGGCCAGGTGATTTCAAAACTAGCCAATCACAGCCACGACAGTGTGCCTTTAAATACCGCACTTCGATGATGAAACATTTTGCCGAATTTATGCTGAAAATATGCAGTACGGAATGCTTCGAATAAAATATCCACAAAATCGGATGCTTTTAGCTGATATCCGGGTTTTCCTAGCCTGCGTGCAGACTCTACTGAATTCTTTTCAGAGAGGTTTCCCCTACTGGAGGAGAAACCTCTCTGTCTCTCTGAAAAGAAATCAGTAGAGTCTGCACGCAGGCTAGGTTTTCCTTGCTGAAGACAACAATATCCTAATACTTAAATTGGAGACAAAATATATTTGCCATACAATTCAGCTAACAAACAACCAATCAATAGACTTTTTAGCTATTCTGAAAAGGATCGGAATCGAACGATACTTTGCTACATTTTGTAGAATTTTCGAATGTGCACGATAGTGATAGAAGCTCTCGATCGAACGTCGCGTATAAAAATGTATAAAAATAACGCTCGATCCAGGCTCTTTTGTATATCAGCTAAAAGGCTTATTCGGATATCCCGAACAAGAAGCACTGCAGTACATGCTTCAAAATGAGGCATCAAAGATGCAGCCCTCATCAAACTCAATACTTCTCAAATAGAACCTTTGATTGCCAATAAGTGGATACCTGGGACTTTGGTTTAATACTGTCAAAATGATTCCAACATAATATTGCCATAGAATTAAGAATTATTATCCTTGACACGAAGGAATTTGATTTAGACAAGACGAGAATTAGGAAGACTCACCAGTCATAGTTGTGAGAAGATCCCATTGCTTGACCAAATAGATCCTGGAAAATGTGAAGGGGACGTGAAGATTAAGAACAATGTTACAGAGAATTCCTAAATAAATACCTGATAATGACAAGATTTGGTTTTGTGTCTGTCTTTGTAAACAGTTCAGTTCTTCACTTTAAAATTCCACAACATACGAACATTCCTTGAACAAACATTAAAGTAAATCATAACAAGTTACAATGACAACAAAATAGTCTAACATAGATTATTACAGTAATACATAAAATTAACTAGAATATAAGATTATAAAATATAAATGATAAATTTTACAACATGATTACATACAGTAAATCTAATGTAAGGACTGGTAAGAGTATCATTTGGCTTGTGCATTTTCCTTCGAGTACAGCCTTTAACACAAGGTATTTTTCAAATATCGAGCACTCTCTTCTCATGTAAAAATGTATTATGAATCACATTATAGTGTCGTTCAGCTCAGTCTACAAAATTTGCATAACAAAAGCAGCAGCATTTAAGGGTTTCTCTACCGGGTGTTTTGGCAGGAAAATAATAGTTAATTCGTATGCTTTTCATTCATTAATAAATGAAACGTTGATTTTGTTGGTTTCTTTGACAAATTAGCAAAAACGTTCGGACAACACTGAACAAGATTTTGGCAGCATAACTGGAGGAGTAGGCCAAAACAAAATGAGAAACGGATAGATATCTGGGGGCAAAGACAACGACATTTTAGTGTTTTCAAATTTGGATTCTACAAACTTTATCGCTGTGACAAAAGTTTTCCGTGAGGAATGCCAGAGGGATAAACACAAAGGGAAAACGGAAAGAAACCATTCCAAGGTAAGAATATCCTTGATATTACTTTTATCACATTAACATTAATTTTGCTTCCTGGAAAACTTTAGGCAAGTGATTGACGCTTAAATATATCGATTTTGATGTGCTTAAACAATCCGCTTATTTTAATTTAGCTTTAAAGTAATTTTGAAATTTAACAAGTGACTGGAGCATGTTTTTTTAACGTGACTCCTTCTTAGAGAAATTAAAGTTCAGTTACATTGAATGACAGCCTTGTTACTAATTTGAAATTTCTTCTTTTATCACATTCAAAGTGGAAAACTTTTATCATGGCGATAAAGTTTGTAGAATCCAAATTTGAAAACACTAAGACTTTGTTGTCTTTGCCCCCAGCTTTCTATCCGTTTCTCGTTTTGTTTTGGCCTACTCCTCCAGCGATGCTGCCAAAATCTTGTTCAGGGTTGTCCGAATGTTTTTGCTAATTTATCAAAAAAGCCAACAAACCAACGTTTCATTCATTAATGAATGAAAAGCATACGAATTAACAATTATTTTCCGACCAAAATACCTGGTAGAGAAACCCTTAAATGCTGATGCTTTTATTATGTAAGTTTTTTTTATTTGGTTGAAAAACACTTTTGGCCGCCATTTTGTGTTAGGTGGTGCAATACTTATGTGAGGTAAGTGTATACCAAAGATTGGTCAACAAAAGTTTGACCATGTGGCCTCCAGGTAACATATGGCGAAAAGAAGTCTGCATTAAAACTGATAGCACTTACTGTATGTTCGTGCCAGCAACGGCCATGTACTGTCCACTCTTGTCGAAACACAGTGCTTTGATCTACGTTTAAAGAAAAGGTGGCGAGTATTATCAAACGATGTAACTGGTAGTTAATTAAAAACAGTAGACACGGTAAAAAAATATTCAGTGCTTTGACATACTGACTCTTCTTTTTCATTAGACGTTGGGTCTAGCAGTGCAACAAATAAAGAAAAATATGCCAAATGAAGGTGAATGTGAACTTGCGGTTTTTAGCGCCAAGCGCTGGGATCACAGAAGTAGCTAAGCACTAATCGAGTCCGCGACCCCTTGTCATGACGCTCAGGTGGTAGGACTCTCCCGGGTATTGAACCCTGTCCACCTGACTGTTCTGGCTGCAAAATCAGTGGATTACACCACTGCCCCAAAACACCTTCGATACGAGTAACTATCGAAGAACGGCAGTTTCCATCAAAAGAAAGGTTGAACGTGCAGATAGCAAAGAAGGATGATTTGTTTAAGATAAAGAAGAGATTTCTGTGAAATAAGGGTGTACCTCATCTCTCTCCTCCAGGGTGATGGTTTTGAAATTCTTCAATTTTCGCAAATCCCACAGCTTGACAACAGAATCATCTGCAGCAGTTGCAAGATAATAACTGGAAAGAAAATGAAGTTTTGATGATGTGCTTGCAACGTCCGCATGATAACAATAGACCTTTTAGCTATTCTGAAAAGAATCAGAATCGAACAACATTTTCCTACATTTTGAAGAATTTTCGAATGAGGACAATAGTGATCGAAGCTCTTAACGCCACTCGATCGAACGTTGCGTATAAAAATAACGCTCCATCCAGGCTCTTTTGTAGAATAGCTAAAAGGTCTATTCATTTACTTTACTGGTCAATTGATAATGAAACCTACTGAATATTGAACTACGCCGATATCGAATCTAAAGGGATTTGGCTAACTGCACAGTAGTTTTCAGCAACCACTTTCCAATCCAAACAAGTTTGATTGAACTTGATACGGAATAACAAAGTTTCATTTTGATATGCTTGCAACGTCCACATGATAACAATTCATTTACTTTACTGGTCAATTTGATAAATGATGGACTTACATCTTACACGCTTTACATCTTATTGTGCAGTTGTTATTCGTTAACCAATAGAAATCAAAAGTGGTTCCAGTTAGGAACTTTTCCTTCATTGAATTCATTATCCGAAGTGCCACTCAAAAATCAGGCAGAATAAAGAAATGAATGAACATCTATTTTTGACCGAAAACCGGTAGTTCACGAAAAAAAATGTACACCATTTTCAAAAAACATTGGCACTGTGATCCAGCTCTTTAGAAATCGTGGAATTAATCCCAAAAAATGAAAATACGAGTTTCCACTATTTGTTTGATAATGAAACTTACTGGATATTGAGCTACGACGATACACTTACAACGTGATTCCTTATATTCGTTCAACATTTTTAATCTGATTTTTTATTTTCTCTCAGTATGAGCGATACCATCCAATTCAATGAGCAATGCTGAGACTTATGTAATGAGTATACTACGGCGATATCGAGTTTAAGAGGGATTTGGCTAACTGAACAGTAGTTTTCAGCAACCTGTTTCCAAAAAGGTTTGATTGTATTTGATACGGAACAACAAAGTTTAAGTAAAAATGAAAACAAAAAATAATCACTTTATAAATGAACTACATGAAATAAAATTGGGAGCAAGATAATGTTTTTGATAAATCCCGACGTCTTTTTAATGCAGCTTTAAATTTAGTAAATATTGCAACATTATCGGAATAAACACACAAGAAAAAAACCATAAAAAGTAAACTTACCCATTCTCTGAGAATGAAATGCAAGAAATAGGCCCAGAATGTCCAGGGAAGTTTGCAACATTTGCTTTCTCTTTCAGATCCCAGATCTTAATGACGCTACGATTGACAATAGAATTAAGGTGTGCTTAAACTTTATTAATGTCAGAGTAAAAATTCCTTTTAAAGGGGCAGTCAGACGCGAAACGCGGGTAGCAGATTCTGCGTGTCACAATGCCAAAACATATCTACTGTACCTCTTTGTTCGCTGTAATTCTGATGAAATTAATTGAGCAATGAATCCAGTAGTGTTAGAGATGGTTCTAATCACCTTTCGGTTTCCCCAAGCATCATAAATCTGACTCAAAAACCATATTCTTTGGTGAGTTTCTTGCCCACTTCGACTTGTAGATTATCTCTTCTCAGCTTCAAAGTTGCTTCAGCAAGATCGCTGTTTACGACTTTCAGGAATTTGTGATAGACCAAAAAACTTTGCAAATACATGAAATCGACATAGACGAACAATATCTGTCAATTAAATCCTTGAGATTGTCAAGATCAACCTCGATGGAGATGGATTGAAATGTGCGATAATCCCATTCAAAATCTCCATTGACGAGTCGATGCTAAGCCTAAGCACTTTTCACACAAATACAATGAAACGTCCCGTGGAACGTCACGTCTGACTGCCCCTTTAAAAGCTTGGCGTAAGTATCCTAGAGCGTGCCATATCAAATAACTTATGATTCAGCGAGACGATTAAGAAATGGATAAATCCAAAGTTATCACACACAAGTTATTTGAACAGTATTCAGATAAAATCTTACCTGTCGGTTGTACCAGTGCCAAAAATAAGACCATCAGGATGAAACTGAGCACATGTGAGACCTGAAAAGGCAAAGGATTATTGCAAATCTGGCATTAATAAAAAATAACTCAAGCGACGAGAAGTACAACGAGATATTAGTTGAAATAAGAAATTGATTCTAGAAATTCACTGCAAATTCCACTGGTTCATTTTCAGATTTAGTTTTTTAATACGAACAGAGAGGAAACATTCATAACAAATAACACTACACTACCACCTGTCATGATGCATTTTTCAAGCAATTAAAGAGATGAAAATTTCTGTTCACTCACCATGGCTTGTGTTAGGATCTGACAAACTCTTGCACAGAACACGACCAGATACGATGTCAGAAAATGCCCAGTGCTAGGAGAAAAAGTTTATACACAAATCAGAAAATGAGCGACTTGCGGTTTATTCTACTATCTCTTATAAGTCAATGATTCCTGTGAATAATATTTGCTTCCATAAGATTGTAATTGCAAACGGGGTAGTTGTTATTCAGTCGAAGAAAATAGACCTTGACACTTTAATTTAATGCATACGCAAAAATCAAACTTTCAGAAACATTTAGGCACTAGTCTAGAGCTGACAAATTTGAGGTATATAACTACAGCTGTTGGTCGGTTCATGGAGCAGTTGTGTACAAGATAGTCTTTATTGAGACAAGTGGGCATCAGTATTCATATTACTTGCTATGAATAATGCAAGATCCTTCATAGACAATCATTCATAACAAATGAAAAATTTACCTCATCAGAAGATGACGTCAGCACGTAATCACCTGGCAATAAATAGACAAAGTTTTAGAGTCAAAATGAGTCCATCGGTCTGTCGAATAAACGCGAATGAGAATACAAGAGAATGCAAAAATACTATGGCTTTGAAATGAAATGAAATATTACCCACAAATTAAGTGTTAAGACTCACGCAGTCCCTTAAAAGAAGCTGCAAAATACATTTTAATATTACAGTTACCTGTGGCATGCAAACTAATACCAGTAATAGCAGATGAGTGTGCCTGTGACAAAATAAAAATAACAAGTTAAATGTCAAGCAGAGCTTCATAATCGCAAGAAGGGTCGAGAGGAAGGGGGTGGGAGAGGGGGGGTAGCCAGGGTAGTTACCAGGGGACTCGGTTTCAGTCTCAGTTTCATTTGATTATCAAATCAAATGAAACTGGGGGCCTTTGGGGGCCCGCAAGAAATAAGGTATGTATTTTTTCTTCGTTGTAGATTTCTTTCAGGAACGTCTTCAGGCCCACCGGCCCACTGAGATTCTAAATAAAATCTAAAGGCAGCATTTTAACAGTGCATAGGAGGGCGTGGCCCAAGGATCTTGGGGCCCGGCCCCTGTCTCGACGGCCCTGGTTGTGACACACACTATATGATTCTATACGCAAGTTGCAGTCCTTCTATGTGGTAAAGGAAGGAGTTTATAGTTTTGAGATGAATTATGTAAAATTGTAACTAAACTTGTCCAGTGAAGAAGACTTACCTTGATTGTATGGGCACAAGAAGCACTTGAAATGTTCCAAACGCGTACGGTACTATCAGCAGAAGCAGTAACAGCAATTTCCTGTAACGGAGACAGTTTTTCAAATACAAACAAAGTCACATTTCACACAATAGACCTTTTAGCTATTCTACAAAAGAGCTTGGATCGAGCGTTATTTTTATACATTTTGATACGCGACGTTCGATCGAGTGGCGTTAGAGCTTCTCTCACAATTGTGCGCATTCAAAAATTCTACAAAATGCAGCAAAGTGTTGTTCGATTCTGATTCTTTTCTGAATAGCTAAAAGGTCTATTCAGCAAAGAAACAATCTCTTGTGGCATATATGTTTCGAATTAATAAAACAATAGAAATCGTCAGCTTTAACTGTTATTCGTGACTTGATGACTCTGTACCCTATCCCAGCTAGAGCGAAGTCTTCATCAAAAGACTTCATCCAAAGTTGTTCACTTCACATGTGATAAAATAAACTGAATTTTCAAGTCATATTCAAATTTCAGACGCAGATTACCTTCTTCGACTATTATTGAAAAAATCCAAGCATATAGTATCAAAATATAACGCAGCTTACTTGCTGAGGATGGTAAATGACGCCAGTGACTTTTTTGGAATGTCCCTTGAGGATTGCAGCAACCTATAAGAACGAAAAAATAATCAGTCACACTATCCTTTGGCCTCACTTTTTTTTGATGAAGTGAAACGCGCAACGTTGTTTCTTCGGTGATTTTCTGACGTGTAATACTCACTAAATCTACAGCTGTCACACATTGATTTCACGTTTCCCATATTTTCGAAAGTAATTTATAAGTATCAAAACCTATAACTCACTTGCTCTGAGTCTCTATGGAACACAACAGCAGTCTTGTCGACTCCACCTGAAATATCATCGAAAGGAAATTACTGTCGCCTGCTGAATAAATCTCTCTCTATCAGATTTTCAAAAGGGTCTCCAAGCTCTTGAGTTAGTTACTATCCCATATCCTCACTTGTCAACGCTCAAAGTTGTTGGGTGAATCAAAGAAAATCTGTTGTACGCGATAATAACATTTTTCTTTGCTGAGCTAATTGTTTAACGACGAGAAGTGCGCCAGAGCAGTCACGTTCAAATCACAACAAGCAATCTACCAAGTAGTGCCATTTAGATATGCACCTCTCAAAACGTCACTCAAGTCAACCAAACAAATCCAAGAAGTTATAAAACTGCTATTTTAAGAGCATCCTAATATCTCAAAAATTGAATCGACAAATTCAAATATTTTAAAAATAAAAACATTCTTCTTTCCATGGACAAAACACGAATACATCTGAATTAGTGTCTCATCAAAACACACCAATTCGAGAGTATTGTTGTTTTCTCTTTGTTCGCATGCAGCAATGTTTCTACTAAGCTCCCAGCTTGCTCTCAGTCAACCACTAAAGATTTTGAATATATATGCAACAACGTTCATCATCTACCAGGTGTTGCAAAATGATGTATTATTATTTGATTGCTTACATATCCATAACCAATGAACCGATTTTCAAAAACTTTGTTTTATTTGATTGCCTAAAGGCTAAATTGTATTTTAAGATGTTGGTTGTGGTATTACCAGTTTCTGAAAATCGGTTCATCGGTTATGGACATACACACAGTGGGGCATCATCATGACATAGACCAAAAATTCAATTTCCTTCAACTACTTCCAAACCTACCTATTTTGAAAGAGTAATGGTTGGGGATCACGAAACTTTTTAAAAATTCTTTCTATCCCTTTTCTGAAAGAATGTACGAGCCTTTAAGTACTTGGCTTTCTCACAAACAGGAGCAAAACAATTCCAGTGCAGCTGATCACTGAAAATTAAGCTACCTTATCTGCCTTCTGTAGCTCCTTCAGTGGATGTTACAGGTTAAACCTTTATATCAGTTTGATTTTTAGCCATTAGCGGACAATATTCATTACGTTGACAGCACAATTTTTCGTATTTTTTGCTAATATTTTGATCGGTGCACCATTGACTGCGCTATTTAGGCCATTCTTAGCAACACACTTACCTTTCTAGTTGGATACAAAACGTGCAGACAAGAGCAGACAAACCACACTATGCTTAAATTGTACCTGAAGAGTCCATGATAACGTGGTTGAAAGGATTGTTTGCGGAAATTTGCGGGTTTGAAGGAAAATCTGTCACAATATCTCCGTTTTTTATGAAATAATGAAAGTAAAAAAGAGCGAAGGCATCACTTTAGGACTCTATGCCTCTGAAATCTAATTCTAAGGCAGCTGACCCAATAAATATTGATGTCAAATGGTTTTTAAGTGTAAAAAAGAAAAGAAAACTGCAAAGAAAGGGGCCATGGGCAAACAAGGGAGCTATTGTGGGTCTACAGGGTACTGAGCAGAACAAACCACAGTATTTCTATAATTTAATCCTTAAAACGGTCAAGAATTACAAAGGTCTTTCAAATTATCCATAGCAACAGAAAACGTCATGATGCACACAAATTTTTGGCAGTTATTATCTCTAGTTTCATTGTAAAACCCTCCAAAATAGTCATAATAATCATCATCACAACTGTAATTGAGTATAGAAAATAAACGAAATTAATTTGCATTTTTTCTAACCAACCAATTTTTTTCAAACATATTATTACATAGTTACAGTAAGACCTTAAGCATGAATTGTTAAGAATAAACAAAAAATTCTTCTTAAATAGCGAATGTCATGATGCCTTGTACAAATGCCCCACTGTGATACAGGCAATCAAACGATAATACATCATTTTGGGACACCTGGTAGTCTAATCTCCTGTTTATTTTGACTCCTCTCATAGGTTAATTCCCTATTTACTAGGCACTGAGCAACTGATAGAGAGATCTACTGTGTAAACATTCTCGTAGAGAAACTGATTACAAATATAAACATGGGTAATATATGAAGTGATTATTCGGCATAAGCTGACACAGGGAAATAAAGTTAAACATGAGAGTGGGCTGCCACGATAGGAGTAAAAAGTGTTCTCCTGCTATGATAGGTATCAATCCAGTGATCTTTGAGTCTCCAACACTTCTCCAAAAGTTCTCCAGCATGCGTCCAAAATTTTTGGGAGAACTTTTGAAGAATTGAAAATCACTGGATCGATTCTCAAGGAACATATGAAATTAACATGGTGCCATAATACATGGAACAATAATGCCAACTGTACATACCAGTAATAGCTTTGGATGGATCCGAGTCTTGCAAGTCCAATGCCAGGATACCAGGAACACTTGCACTGTGCAAACCCTGAAATGGCAGATTTCAAATATTCACTCTACACATACACCGATTCTTACATGCAAAAAATACTACTCTTTTTGTCAATATTAAAGACATGTGTCATCGGTGAATGGTTAAAGTATAATGAAGGCCAAACAATACAAACTGAAACATTAGTAGCAGCAAACAGATAGCAGCCTGAATCAACTGAGTTTTGGCAAAAAACGCAAAAGATGTTTCAAAAATGAGTAAATTAATCTTCCATACCGGATGAGTAGAGACTTGAGAGAAAGCTTTGATTGATTCGACTGGGCATAAATCTTCTGGTGGCTTCTTTCCCCTCTGAAACAAAATACAACGTGTTGATATATACCATCATGCAAAAGGATAACTTAGATGATATCTTATGGTGGAAAGATCCTTCTCAATAACTGAAACTATAATGTCTGAAAACCCTGATCAAAGTCAAACATTAAACAAAACTTGGTACAAACTGTGCGCTTGAAATTGGTCAACAGGAAGGCTAAGTAAAATATATAGTAAAATAGTACATAGTAAAATAAGGGTCAGTCAAATATAACACAACCAACCTTTCTTCTTTCCGATGTAAGCATAGTTGCCTTGTCTTGAAGCTGAAATCAGAATGATAAACTAGTTAAAAAGAATATAAATAAAAGTTTCTCATATCAAATGATGTTTGCCTGGTAGAACTTAAATGAGAGTCGCTGACACATACACATTTATAAACAGATTTAGTAGATTTTCAGGTTGCTTTCACATTGTAGGTCAAGGCATGGTTCAGACTACATAAGTAGATGAATATGAAATGAAAAACCCAATTCTGACAATCATAGCAGAACTTAGAAATTTGATTAAATTATTTATGTATGAGAACTCACTTTCTGGAGAACTTCTTCGGACATGCCTGCTTCTTCTACCTCCTAGAAAATGATGAAGAAATGCTTACATTATTTTACAAGATCACTTTGATTCTTGCAGAAAAAATTGATGCAAACTAAACACACGAAAAGGTGAAATTAGCATGGATATTTGATTTCAAAAGGCGCAATTTTATGTAACTATAATAAGATCAATCAATTTTTCAAAGTAAAGAAACATTGAAATTTTAGATATGCAAATATAATACCTGTGCAACTTCCATCTCTTCCACCTTAAATGTAACAAAAGAAATATAAGACAGAACAAAATAAAAAAACAATTCCATCATCAAATTTACTTCAACTCACAGTCTTTTTTTAAGCTTACTACAGTGTTTTCCACTTCTCCATTCATTATGTCTCAGTTGAAAAGAAGCTTTGAATATTCTCCATCACATTTCATGGCATCTTTTATGGACATGATAGCTGATCAAAAAAATTACGATGTTTGCTTACATTCTACTCTCCACAAACGTTAACTATCATTGAAAATATTCATGGAACAAAGATACTACTTTCTTGGAAACAGTAATACTGCAACAAAGTTACTAGATCTTAAAACAAAGAAGGGAGGTGAGAGGGAAGCCTGCTGGGGAGCGAGAGCTTTATGGCTCTCCTCAAATGGCCAGGCCTGCATTCAATAAGCCTGAAAGAACCATATGTCAACATTGGAATTTAAACCTAGGAAAGAGCAATTAATCATACCTTTGATGGGCCTGCAGGAGCTGGTGCTGCTGGTTGTGCTGATGCTGCAGGGAAAGTTGCAATGCCTGCCTGTGGCTTGAGTGTTGCAAGAGCTGTAAAGAATTTATTTGTAACAATTAGTCAGATATGTGATAAATAAACTTAGTTGAATTTATGGAAAGACATAGTAAATTTTTGTTAAAGAGGATTAACATTTATTCAATTTGCAATCACAACAAAATCACAAGCTAACATCCACGTTAGAGGTAAATTGCAGCAAAGGTATCTTTCAAGAATTTTGATTTCAACCAGAGAAGATGTCCACCAACAAACTTCAAATGAACCAAGTACAAATTGATGGCTTTCATAAACAAATTCCAGTGAGAGAGTTATTGTTTTCTAGCAAAGTTTAAAATAATTATAGTGCGCATACGAACCTTCTCTAGCAGCTGTTGCCTCTTTGGTAAGACGGGCAATGACACGGCATGCAGCATCATGTTGGTAAAGTGCATGTGACAGTTCTGAAATTACAAAATCAAAGTTAAAACCTTGTTATACTAATAGAAACTTAAGTTAGCAATCGAATGAAAGAGAGAAATTTGATCACATATCCTTTCGAGACCATTAACCGTTTTGATACGCACTTGTAGCTAAACACAAGGTTCGATTTTTGACAAACATGGAAGGAAATTAAGACTATTTTAGTAGCAAACCTTGTCTTGCAGTCTGAAGTTGTTGCCTAAGTGTGAAACTGTGAAGCATCACTGCATCCTGAAAATATAAAATAATAGCATAACACCATACTTTCTAGAAGTGCCATCTATGAACACGAGAAACAACATGAACATGTATTTAAACTAAATTCTCCAGACCAAGAACTTTGGATATGCTCCCTACAAGATTTCAGATTAAAGTTCTACACATGTTACATACCCATTCATCTTGGAGCGATTTGAGAATGGCAGGAATACTTGTTGCAGATGGTGGTTTTGGCTTTGTAACTGGTGTTGCTATCAAGAAAAAATGTACATTCAATTTAGTAAACAGAAACATCAGTTTAAAATTGCTTCAACTTGAAGCACTCCAAAGATGCCAAATTGAAAAAAATATAGAACCAAAACATATTCAATATTTACTTTTGATTTCCACAATCATATCATCAGCCAACGGCTCCCCAGTGATTGGATCTGTGCCATGTTCCGCCAAATATTTGTCAATCAACCTTTTCTCAAATACTTGCTTTGACACCAACGATAATACAGGATGCTCTGGCACTTCTCCGCTGACTGAAATAGGTTCAAATGATTTGGTCAATATGAATAACAAAATGAGGCAAGATCACAACAACAACAATATCTCGTAAAGACATCAGAAAACTTGACAAAGCTGACATTTCCTCCAGAATCCTTTAAAGAAAAAACTGTGATACTTCAAAAATCTTTGGCATGTGAGAATTTAGAATCTGGTACAATTTTGGGTTCTTCATTTGTTCAAACAATCTTTAATTTGTCGTTTTTGTATATTACTTTCAAGGAGCACTGTTTTTGGTGCAAATGCCATGTACAATTGTTAAAATGTGTAGAACAATAACCAGCCATTTCTTTTTCAATAAACATTTAAAAGATTTAGTGATCAACTATTAGATACATGCTATGCTGGCAAGCTTGGCAACTGCGCAGGCAAATTGCATAAAGTTAGTCAGAACCTTTTTATTTGTAATTTTATTTTTGGGCACAAAAAATACGAAACTGAAACTGCACATACACAAACATGTCATGCCAGATCTTGCATATGTCATCAGGGTGAATCTGAGGGCCTATTTTCAGAAGATCTTTGGCACAGAGAAAGAACTCATTTGGTTTTTGGCGCAAATTTTTGGTGCAGAAAGAGGCCTAAAACAATGGGCAATTCAATGTCTCATTGTATTAGACAACAGAAATCAAGTTTCTTTGGTGCACCCTGGCGCACAAAATCATTACGCCTAGAAATATTTGGTGCAGAACAGCAGAGCCAGAAAGATTCACCCTGGATATGTCATTCTGGAAAGTTTGCCTTGCATTGTCAAAAGTTTTGCTAATGCAAAATAAGCCAGAAAATGTTCTTTATCATAACTTGCCATTCTGGACCTGCACTGGGACAGCACAAGCGCTCTGTGATGGCAAAAATTGGTGGGCCTAATCAAGTCATAATCATCCTGATTAAAATAATTTAGCTCCTCTACAACTGGGTTAGAAATACAAGTTTCTTCGCCATCTTATAAAACAAAGCTCCCAGTGCCTTTAAAGATTCTTTTTTTATCTTTTAGCAGTTATAATATTGCTAATTCAATTGATTATTCGGCATAAAACTCACAAGAAATATACTTACTTGCACAAATGAGCGCCATTTTGATTCAGCGTGCTTGAATGAACCTCGCTTCCTCGCTTGCGATTGTGGACGAGGTTGATCTCCTTCGCAACTTCACAAGAGTACGTCTCAGCCTGGTTCCCTGTGCGTCAACTTGACCGCGTTCGCGTGAGGATACTGCAGGTATAAAACGTTCTTATAATAAGAACATTTACCAACCAGCTTTTTCTCATGTTACCTGGTCTTCTTATGTAAACGAGGCTACGGTGCAATGGAGATAGGCCTAGTGCTTCACTGAATGGCCTTGCTGTGAGAAGCATTGATGAAGAAGAGATGGCTACATAGAGACGATACATTCCAACTGTTTACAAAAGCTGGTAAGTCTAAGGTCTTAGATGCTTGAAGTTAACGATTGCAATCAAATTTATGCCTTACTGTTATGCTAAAGTCTTTGTGCAGGCCTTAGGCCTAAACTTTTCAAATTATAGCCTATGTGCAGGTTCAGGTGGGTGAGTTATGAGTACATTTGTTGCATTTACTAGTTTAAAAATGTTCAGGCATTGATAAGCTGCAATGTATTTAGTGCCATCATCTGTATGCTTTGTATGTTTGAGTATCAATTTAATTAATTGTTTATGATATTTCTGATACATATACCTGCACTACATGCTGCTAAGTAAGAAACTACTTTTACAATGAAGACTTTGCACAAAACTCATATGGTAATAAAGACTTTGCACACATGTACAGGGTTTTCTTGCCCAAAATGTTTTATTCAGAAAAATTTACAGTCTTTCTTGGCTCAGGAATTCTTATCATAATAGCATAATAGTGTAAAGAATTTTTGTCATGTTAATACATGTTTGCAAAGCCTGTGCCATAAAAGAAACTTCTCACCATTTAGATTTAACAACCATCCTAGTTTATTAGAAAATACCTCTAAGGCTCTTTGGTATTACTGTTTTGTTGTTTCTTAATTTTCTCCATTGAAGTTTCTAAATTTCTTATTCTAATTTCTTATTCTAATTAGTCTCTGATCTCTTGTAGTAAAGTTTCTCAATTTTGTGGATGAGGCTAGAACAGTTTCTGATATGTTGTTTCTTATAAAAAGTGTATGTATCCAGTGCTTGATCCTATTGCTTTTTGTTTCAGCTGATTGTGAATGGGCACCTTCTTGATGGACATGCCAATAACAGTCATCCTTGCTTGACTACCATTACAGAGCATCCTTTCAAGACTTTGGAAAACTTTGAAACTGTTCCTAACTGAAAAGAGTAATGCAAAAAGCTGTAAATGAATTTCCATTTGACTCGCTTCCATTTTTGCATGGACTTTTGGACTTTACCTGTTTCCAGTTTTACTGTATATACTACATGTTATATTTAGGTACTATTTAACATTAATGTAGATACTAATTTTTTTAGATTTTATAGTGCGCCGTTCATTGTTCAGTCATAATGTTTTTATTTTTTGTAGCACTTGCAATTATTGAAAAAAAATCTTTTCATTGACCACTTGAAATATAATAAGTGTATAAAATGGTAGTTTTTGTCTTAAATTAGGACTTCAAGTACCATTTTTTACACTTTTAAGTCAAAAGTGTATTTTCCCTTCCCTTCTACTCTTGCAGCAATGAGAAATGACTTTGTTAGTATTCTATTACCATTAAAGATCTAAAAGATTTACGAAAAATGCGTAAAGTAAAAATTGGTACTTTTGGTCTTAAAATAAGAACATTACTACCATTTTTTACGCTTTTGAATTAAAGTGTATTTTTACTTTATTTCAACCCTTCCAATGAAGAGAAGGGACTCTGTTAGTGTTCTATTGTGATCAAAGATCTAAAAGATTTACAGAAAATGCGTAAAGTAAAATTGGTACTTTTGGTCTTAAAATAAGAACATTAACTACCATTTTTTAAGCTTTCTAATTAAATGTATTTCTATTATTCAAATTGAAGTTTATTTGAATAAAAGTGTATTTCTGCTTCACTTCAATTCTCACAGTGACGAGAAACGACTCTGTTAGTGTTTTATTATGATCAAAGATCTAAAAGATTTTCGGAAAATGTGTAAAGTAAAAATTGGTACTTTTGGTCTTAAAATAAGAACATTAACTACCATTTTTTACGCTTTCGAATTAAAGTGTATTTGCACTTTATTTCAACCCTTCCAACGAAGAGAAGGGACTCTGTTAGTGTTCTATTGTGATCAAAGATCTAAAAGATTTACGAAAAATGCGTAAAGTAAAAATTGGTACTTTTGGTCTTAAAATAAGAACATTAACTACCATTTTTTATGCTTTCGAATTAAAGTGTATTTTTATTTTACCTTAACTCTTCCAACGAAGAGAAGGGACTCTGTTAGTATTCTATTGTGATCAAAGATCTAAAAGATTTACAGAAAATGCGTAAAGTAAAAATTGGTACTTTTGGTCTTAAAATAAGAACATTAACTACCATTTTTTATGCTTTCGAATTAAAGTGTATTTTTATTTTACCTTAACTCTTCCAACGAAGAGAAGTGACTCTGTTAGTGTTCTATTATGATCAAAGATCTAAAAGACCTCCGAAAAATGCGTAAAGTAAAAATTGGCACTTTTGGTCTTAAAATAAGAACATTAACTACCATTTTTTAAGCTTTCTAATTAAATGTATTTCTATTATTCAAATTGAAGTTTATTTGAATAAAAGTGTATTTCTGCTTCACTTCAATTCTCACAGTGACGAGAAACGACTCTGTTAGTGTTTTATTATGATCAAAGATCTAAAATATTTTCGGAAAATGTGTAAAGTAAAAATTGGTACTTTTGGTCTTAAAATAAGAACATTAACTACCATTTTTTACGCTTTCGAATTAAAGTGTATTTTTACTTTATTTCAACCTTTCGAACGAAGAGAAGGGACTCTGTTAGTGTTCTATTGTGATCAAATATCTAAAAGATTTACAGAAAATGCGTAAAGTAAAAATTGGTACTTTTGGTCTTAAAATAAGAACATTAACTACCATTTTTTACGCTTTCGAATTAAAGTGTATTTTTGCTTTATTTCAACCCTTCCAACGAAGAGAAGGGACTCTGTTAGTGTTCTATTATAATCAAAGATCTAAAAGATTTACGAAAAATGCGTAAAGTAAAAATTGGTGCTTTTGGTCTTAAAATAAGAACATTAACTAGCATTTTTTACAATTCTAAATGAAAGAAAATTTCTATTTTTCTGTAACCCAGGAGGGAAGGTACTCAGATACATTTATGACAGGGTTGCTCAGGCTAAGGTACAATGCATCAACCCAAAAAAAAATTAATTTCTAACATAAAAATAGACCCAAAATAATTTTGCTGACCCTACATACCCAAAAGTTATGAAGTCAGTATCTTAATTTTGTAAAAGAGTACCCTAACTGATTAGATTTCTCATAATGAATTTGGATATTTAAGTTTTTCTATTTTAATAATCTTAGTTGATTTTAATTTTGTTTGTAAATTACATTTTCCCAAATCTTTTTAATTTTTCCCATATTTGAGACCCAAAAAAGTAAGCCAGAATTTCAGGAACCCAAAAAAATAACTGTACAAATCATTGACGCAAAAAAGTTACCCTTGCCCAAATTTTAGATCCTAAAAATTTACCGGAGCATCCCTATCCTAAATATACCAGAGTACCCCCTTGGCTCTGTAACTCCCTTTTTCTAAGCACAATCACCCCTTCAGTTTCAGTTTCATATAATTTAAATTCACTACATACAATTTATAATCCCCTAACTATATACGAATAAATAACTAAACTACACGGATAACAGATAATATTACAGAAAATTAATACAATGATACAGAAAATTAATACAATATACAAATACAAAGAGGAGCTAAATAAATTGTATGCAGGGAATTACTTAAAGGAGGAGCTCTCTCAATAGGTAAACTAATCGAGGAGAGAGCCCCCCCCCCCCCCTATCCTTAATTATTACTAGGTAAATTTAGATGAATTTACATAATTGTGCATTTTCTCTTCATATAGATTAATAGAACTACTGCCAGTATCAAAATGGAATCATCGGTTGACTTTGTTCAATAAATGAATTTTCAGTTTAGTTTTGAAGGATAGTTTTGATGAAGAATTTCGGAGTTCCATGGGTAATGTATTGAATCGACTTTAGACCATATTGAAGACAGTTTTTTCGAGACATATATAAATCACCTTGACTGGCCTGTCTTGTGGAATACTGATGAACAGATGAACTGAATAAGAAAAAGTCATGAAAGCAACTAGGTGAAGTTTTATTAACAGAATCAAAAACAGGGACGTAGGAAGCATCTCAAACTTGGAGGGGCACGACACTTCAAGGGCACATTTTACATTAAGCTAAAGGGGCATTTCCTGAAAATAAAAAGGGCACTTCTTTGTTTATTTCAAAATCTTGGGGGGGCACGTGCCCCCAGTGCCCCCCGGTTCCTAAGTCTCTGATCAAAAACAAAAAGTAAGAGTCGGAGTTCAAAAATCTCAGAACGTTTCAGGAGCTTAAAATAATTGAAGATTGGAAGAGAGGGATATGTCCTTCAGTCCTTATCCTTCATGTCCTTCAGTCCATCATGGCTGATTCCGATAATCCGACTCTGATAATCCGACAAAATTTTCAGAGAAATCTGCTATCTCATTTAATGGAATCCTAATTCCGTTGATCTGTTTGCAATACGAACATAAGAGGCTCGTTCCGATATACGACACCAACACGACACAATGGCAAAATCAGTAGATCCTTGCAAAAATTTATTCTGCATGCATTGTGAAAAATTCCCTTGATTCAACGATCTGAAAAGCTCAATGCCCGCTCTTATCGCTCTCATCACAAGTCGACAGCACTAAATTCGTTATTCGACGGTCTTCCAAAAAGGTGATGCATGCACTTGAACTGATCTGAAGTTCGCCACGATTTGGCAGTCATGCTGAATCGATAACTTTGTTACTTGATGTTGCGCAAGCATGTATAATTTGTACTACTAATTCTATTTTTGAAATAATAATGATGAAGAGTTTTGAATTTCAATCAGCTTGAAAATAACAACAATTGCTACAGTCAATTCATAAGTGTACGGTTGAAAATTTCTCATTGAGATAGTTTGAGAAATTATGGTATGGAACTGAACTGTCTTGCTTGCAAGCTGGGGTAAGTAGCATGCTCGCGATTGCATGGGTGAAGACTCTGCTGTCTAACTGAATTATTGTTTTCTTCCTGTAATTGTGTCAATGATCATTCAAAAAATTAAATGATTCAACTGAATAAAGATTGCTTTTGAATAAAGATCTATGGGCCTATCAAAAATTTAGAAAACTACGCAATTGATATCTCCATCGACTTACCTTCCCCCACTTACGTCAAAACGGAGAAACTTCAAGGAACTTCCTTCTTGAAGAATCGTTTCTTCTAAATTGTTCTAAATTTTAGTAGTAACAGTGATACATTTCAAGAGTTTTCTCCTGCAAGTGAAAATTTTTAGAGGGGGGTGTGTGCATAATTGCATATTTCGAATTCATCGTTTTAAATGCCACACTCCGTGCCATACCAGGGCATGAAAATAGTACCAACTTTTTATTTTCTTTCTTCGAAGGGTATTCCCCTTCTTTTTGTTATACATCAATACCAGAGTTGTTTTTCGTCCCTGCTACAGTTTAGATAACATGAAATACGCTTAACTCTTAAAGTGTAAAAAAGGTAGTTAATGTTCTTAATTTAAGACCAAAAGTACCAATTTTTACTTCACGCATTTTCTGTAAATCTTTTAGATCTTTGATCACAATAGAATACTAAAAGAGTCCCTTCTCTTCGTTGGAAGGGTTGTTATAAAGTAAAAATACACTTTAATTCAAAAGCGTAAAAAATGGTAGTAATGTTCTTATTTCAAGACCAAAAGTACCAATTTTTACTTCACGCATTTTCTGTAAATCTTTTAGATCTTTGATCACAATAGAATACTAAAAGAGTCCCTTCTCTTCGTTGGAAGGGTTGTTATAAAGTAAAAATACACTTTAATTCGAATGCCTAAAAAATGGTAGTTAATGTTCTTATTTTAAGACCAAAAGTACCAATTTTTACTTTACGCATTTTCTGTAAATCTTTTAGATCTTTGATCACAATAGAACACTAACAGAGTCCCTTCTCTTCGTTCGAAAGGTTGAAATAAATTAAAAATACACTTTAATTCGAATGCCTAAAAAATGGTAGTTAATGTTCTTATTTTAAGACCAAAAGTACCAATTTTTACTTTACGCATTTTCTGTAAATCTTTTAGATCTTTGATCACAATAGAACACTAACAGAGTCCCTTCTCTTCGTTCGAAAGGTTGAAATAAAGTAAAAATACACTTTAATTCGAATGCCTAAAAAATGGTAGTTAATGTTCTTATTTTAAGACCAAAAGTACCAATTTTTACTTTACGCATTTTCTGTAAATCTTTTAGATCTTTGATCACAATAGAACACTAACAGAGTCCCTTCTCTTCGTTCGAAAGGTTGAAATAAAGTAAAAATACACTTTAATTCGAAAGCGCAAAAAATGGTAGTTAATGTTCTTATTTTAAGACCAAAAGTACCAATTTTACTTTACGCATTTTCTGTAAATCTTTTAGATCTTTGATCACAATATAACACTAACAGAGTCCCTTCTCTTCGTTGGAAGGGTTGAAATAAAGTGCAAATACACTTTAATTCGAAAGCTTAAAAATGGTAGTTAATGTTCTTATTTTAAGACCAAAAGTACCAATTTTTACTTTACGCATTTTTCGTAAATCTTTTAGATCTTTGATCACAATAGAACACTAACAGAGTCCCTTCTCTTCGTTGGAAGGGTTGAAATATAATGTACAAATACACTTTAATTCGAAAGCGTAAAAAATGGTAGTTAATGTTCTTATTTTAAGACCAAAAGTATCAATTTTACTTTACGCATTTTCTGTAAATCTTTTAGATCTTTGATCACAATAGAACACTAACAGAGTCCCTTCTCTTCGTTGGAAGGGTTGAAATATAATGTACAAATACACTTTAATTCGAAAGCGTAAAAAATGGTAGTTAATGTTCTTATTTTAAGACCAAAAGTACCAATTTTTACTTTACGCATTTTTCGTAAATCTTTTAGATCTTTGATCACAATAGAACACTAACAGAGTCCCTTCTCTTCGTTGGAAGGGTTTAAATAAAGGAAAAATGCACTTTAATTCGAAAGCGTAAAAAACGGTAGTTAATGTTCTTATTTTAAGACCAAAAGTACCAATTTTTACTTTACGCATTTTCTGTAAATCTTTTAGATCTTTGATCACAATAGAACACTAACAGAGTCCTTTCTCTTCATTGGAAGAGTTGAAGTAAAATAAAAATACACTTTAATTCGAAAGCATAAAAAATGGCAGTTAATGTTCTTATTTTAGACCCAAAAAGTACCAATTTTTACATTTACGCATTTTTCTTATATCTTTTGCATATTTGATCACAATAGAATACTAAGAAAGTCATTTCTCCTCACTGCAAGAATTGAAGTGAAGTAAAAATACTCTTTAAGATGAAAATGTAAAAATGGTAGTTAAAGTTCTGCTCTAAGGCCATAAAGAATAGTTTTAAATGTCTCTCTATCGTATTCGTATTCTCTTTTTGTTGTCTGCCAATGATTTTATTTGGTTGATATAATCCTTCTAATATGGGAAATTTTAGTATTTACTATAAGTAGCTACATGGGTGGTTTTTAGTAGCTATAAATGTAGCAAAATTTTAATTGTACTGTATAATGAACAAACCTGAAATCAACGCCCTTCTTTTTTTGTCGTGTTTCTCTTACTTATCTCATTTCATTAGAACACTATCATTCTTATCATATCACATTCATATCAAATCATATTACATTCAATTGGTAAGGGAATCAGTGGATTTCTGCTTGCAAAAAGGATGTGATCTAAACGTATTTTGGTACATACTTCTGCAACCTTGCTGTAGCTTGATGGGTTTTGACGCATGCTATTCTTATGCTAATTTTGAGGAAACCTCGTATTCATGACAGTTCACTCAACAAGGAAAAATTGGTTGGTAAATCGCTTAAAATAAGAACGTTTTATAGCTCGATACTGGGCGCCAGGGAAGCGATTTGTTGACGCCTGGACAAAAACTAGACTAGCTACACTAGTCCCTCGATTTCGCTGTTGTTGTTGTGGCTGATGGCCAGCTCAATGAGGGACTAGTTGCCAGAGAGTGTCTCAAATCGGAATTTTCAGAACGAAAAACCTGATTGTAATCTGATTGGAGTATTTCGGCTAAAACAATAGAAAATTTTTTTGTAGCCAATCAACTTTTCCTCTCTTTACTTATTTTTACTAGAAAACCTCCCTTTGAAGTAGAGGCCTGTTTGGTCTGAGTTTTTCAAGAATGGCGACCGGCGCTGTTGTCGCAGCTTGATCGACCAGAAGCAAATGAAGCTGAAGGAATTTTAAGCCAGCCATTTGGCATGATAAAATGGGCACTGGGAAGAGATATTTGTTTGTGCTCTAACAGGAAATGGCAAAATGTAATGCTGTTGTGATACTTGAGAGGCATTTTCAAGACAGCAGTGAGTGTCAGTCTGTCAGTACACTGCAGTGTAGTGTAGGCCTACTCTAAGTTCAGGTTAGTGATTTTTTCGTTTACATTTGGCTCGTGTATTTCAATTTCAGGGCCTCCGATGACTTGGGGACCGGGGGGCCACGCCCCCCCCCCACATGTTTGCAAATCATGCCGTTTTGAAAGGCAGCTCATCATCATGTTATTGTGTTGTGGTAATTTTTTGTATCAAGTTTGGCCTGCCCCCCCCCCCACTTTTCTGATCTCGTCGGGGGCCTTGAATTTCTAATATTATCTAACTGCAAGCATGTTACTTGGCAATGTTGGGCTGTTGTACTTTATCACCTTAACAGTTGTTTTGGTTTGAATGCATTTGATCTGCCAAATAAAACAATCTTAGATATTTTAGAAGTTTAGAATCTTTATAAGTTCCATATGTGATCCAACCCCCCCCCCACCCCGTGTTTGGATCACATACGAAAAGGAAAGGGTGATATAATTTTTTGCTTGTGATTTAACAAGTACTTGTTACTTTATCACATTGATGTTGATGTTCTTAATTCATAGGGGTTTGTTTAAAGCAAGATATCTGCTTCATTATTATCAGACCTCGCATCAGTATGCATTTAGGTGGCACTTTTCTTGGAGAGAGTTTGTCTATCTGATGCAGCAAATCACTTGGAGCAAATATAAAGAACAGTTCCCTTGAAAATTCCTTGTACTTCAGTCCTTCAGATACCACTTAACTGATTGCTAATGATAATGTATAATGATGATGAAATGTCTAATCTTGTCAAGTCTTTGGTTCCTTCCTTTATCTTTGGTCACTCTGAACTTTGGTCACTTTATCTTTGGTCACTTTGATAGGGGGGGGGGGGGCTCTCTCCTCGATTAGTTTACCTATTGAGAGAGCTCCTCCTTTAAATAATTCTCTCCGTGGTGAATTTATATATATATATGAAACTGAAACTCCTCTGAAATTTCAAATTTATGTTCACTGTCCATGCTCAATTTTGTCAGAGTCATAAACTGTCTAAAATTCTTTCAAATTCACATGAATGAAACTTGGTATCAATGTGTTGTTTTCTTGAGTCATATTTTGATGATTACTGATCACAGCAGCAACAACAACCAAAATACTAATTCCGTGGTCCGCGTTTTACGCATGTAGCGCTTATGAAAACGAGGCTATCAAGTTATTCCGATTTCAGACACTGTTTGGCAACAAGTCTCTGTATTAGCGACAAATCAGTTCTAAG
This sequence comes from Aurelia coerulea, assembly GCA_039566865.1. NCBI lineage: Eukaryota > Metazoa > Cnidaria > Scyphozoa > Semaeostomeae > Ulmaridae > Aurelia > Aurelia coerulea. Next base: position 1,114,491 of record CM076949.1, read on the forward strand.
GAGCATACAGAGATTGTGTAGCCAGTCTAGACAAAAACCAGCCAAAGTTTTTTCTCAAATTTCTCACTCCTTATTTGGAAAGCCGGTTGTGTGTGGAAGCAATTGAAGCATAGAGGATGGAAGAAGATGGCAAAGTATTCATCTTCCTCAAGGAATTATGATTCATCACAAAATGGGAATTACTGCAGAATGCAAGAAAGAAGCTCCATTTGCATTTGTCAGTTAGGCCAAGTCGTCATTTTCAATGAAAATTGTTCATGTTGTAACGTCCTCGCTACGGCGTTGAATAATATGGCCGTGTGAGCAAAGCAAAGCAAAAAATTGGTTTACTCCTTCCTGTATCGTCTCAATCCAATATGATAATCTACATGATACGGTGAAATATCAATATTTGTATACATTTATGCTAGTTTGGTACAACTGCTGCTGCCTATCACTTTATTTACGAAAGAAAAACTGTGCCGAGCCGACCTTGCATGCAACTTAGGCCCAAAATTGACATATCGACATAACCCTGAATGATAGGATGAAAGCTCTGTTGAATGAACAAAAAAGATGAAATCCTTAGAGAGATGCACAGTAAATTTACGGAAATCAAGATGGACATGCGAAAAACCACTGAAATAGCCTAGAAGGCAGATACTGTACTTTACTTTGGCAAATGTCAACCTCGAAGAGATTCTACAACTTCAATCTAACCTAAGAAGCTACCAACAAAAATCAATGCGCTCAAGTTGCAGGAATGGTTGAAAGAGCGAGCACTCAATGCAAAGCAATCTAATGATAGGAAAGGGCCAAGTCATATCTATGTAAAGTTCTTCTCTTGGAAGGACAGTGAGACTGTGAAAAATGAAATTTCTGATCTTTGTTGAAAGCACCCAAAGCCAAAGATGGGTATCCGAGCTGACCAAATGTACTCCAAAGAAGCAACAAAGAGACAAAATGGTGCAATGTCTGAGTGGCAAAAATTGATAGCAACCAAAGAAATATCTAATGGTTATCTGGCATATCCTGCAACACTATTGATCAAATGTCGTAAGACTGATAAAACAGTACACAAAGTATAAATCCTTCTTGTTGAGCTGAATTGAGGGGGTTTCCTCTGGCTGTCTGTGGGTCTCCCTGGCCTCTCCAGTGGTGTGCCTGATTAAGGTCAGGTGTGGGGGGCGGGGCTTGTGTGGTTGGCTGGATGGTTAGAGGAAATTTCCTATCTAGAATGTTATGATGGTCTAGCTGGTCTGATACAATTTGTATTATTCCTTAAGCAGTTTTATTGCTCTTTTTGCTGAATATATTGATGCATGGTAATGTAACCTCCAAATCTGTTCACCAACATATTTTGCAAGCTTGAAAAGTTCTCAAAGGCTAAAAAAAGAGAAAAGGCTAAGACCTGCTTTGTTTTGCAATTTTCTTTAATTTTTGTGTTTTAACCAGATGTTTCCATTTACATAAATCACATTTACATAAATAGTGCCACTGATAGTGGTGTGCGTGGAGGTAACATACTATCCTTAATCTCTGACCATCTTCCCCAGTTTGCTATTCTGTATGGTAACACCCCCGAGTACAAAACTTCATCCTGTTTGCTCATGATTATAAAAACTTTGATGAAGCTAAATTTCTTGCCGACTATAAAGAAATTGAAAAATCCTTTCTCAATGACGATGCTATTGATTTAAATCAAAAATTTGATATTTTTTTGATTAATCTCCACAATCTTATTGACAAACATTACCCCAAGAAAAAATTATCAAAAAGGCTTTAAAACTTAGAAATAAACCTTGGATTAATTTGCACATTCAGAAAATCATTAAAAATTAGGGACAATCTATTCCATCAGTTCAAATAAATAAATTCTGTCAATGACCTACATGCATCAATTCCGAAACCGCATCGTGAATGAAATTAGAGAAAGCAAAAAGAATTGCTACCCATAAGTATTTTGATGAACACAAAAGCAACATTAAAATGCTAAGCAACGGAATAAAGGGCATAATACGGTAAGTAAAACTGGAAACTGTGAACAATTTCATGTTTAAAGGACCAGGATGGTACCAAAATTTCAGATCCTGTCAAAATAGCCACTGAATTCAATAAATATTTTACCAATGTTGCTATAGTAGTATCACAAAGAAAATCCCAAGAACTCCAAAATCCCCATTGGATTATTTGTCCAATTCCAATTTAGATTCGTTTTTATCTCCCCTTGCACAGTTGATGAAGTATCCTGCCTTATTCTGTCTTTAAAACTTGATAAGTTAAGTGGACCAAACAGTATCCCTGTCAAGCTACTAAAATTCTTCAAGCAGCACCTATCTCCAGTGATCTTTCTTTCCTTATTAATGAATCTTTGTTTCTGGAACCTTTCCTAAAAAACTTAAAATTGCCAAGGTAGTGTCAATCTTTAAGAAAGGACTTGCTTCAATGACATCTAATTACAGACCAATCTCTCTCCTCTCTATCTTTAGCAAACTTTTTGAAAAATGCACCACGTCTCTATAAATGTCTTGAATGTTACAATTGGTTGGTACTAAAATTACGCTGTCACCCAGCTGATTGGCTCCTAAAAGCAATGGCATTAGTGATTCTGTTGTTGTAGACTCGGTCATAATTTTTTTCTGAGGCACAACATTATGCCTGTTTGTACAACAATAGGATACCATTGTTTTCAGGAGCCAATGCGCTGCAATACAGTACTCATTCAAACCAGAGCCGTAGGAAGCACTTAGGGAGGGGGGAGGGGCTTGACACTTCAAGGACAAACACCTCCTGAAACAAAAGGACATTTTGCCATCATAATTGCAAAATGTTGGGGGGCATGCGCTCCAAGTGCCCCCATGGTTCTTACGCCTCTGCTTCAAACTCGTCTGCCTTTTTCATAAAGCACAGACTATATACTTCATAGAAATTTGATGAGCACAATAAACCATTACCCTGAAGATGGCAATGAGGAACTTTTACCATTTGACACATTGCATGCTTTGATTGAATCTTTACCACAAAAGCATCTTTGGTAAAAAGTTCCTCACCTCCTCCCTTCCATCTTGAGCATAATTGTCTATTCTGGACCTTTTCATCTAATGGTAAAATACAGTTTCAACAAAATTTTTAATTCAAAAGATCCCACCAGTGGCGTCGTGGGAGCATGATTTTAGGGGGGGCCAAGGGTCAGAATTTTCCGACAAAGAGACATTTTTCCGACAAAAATTAAGCAGGAATATAAAGTATAAAAAGTGGCAAAATGTCTCAGAACTTTTGTCACATAAAAGTTCCATAATAGCGAAGAATTTTTCAAAGGGACGCAGACGCAACAGTCCTGTTAAAGAGGCGATTCTTGTTGGAGGTGAGGCTGTTGTCGAGACGTAATTGGTGTTGGAGGTGAGGCTGAAGCTAGATGCGCAAGGAAGGAGGAAAATTTTCTGTAACCACGCCCTTTAGATCGTTGCAAAACGCCCCTATTTTGAAGAATCTACTATTTGTTTTTGATGGGAAATTTCGAAAAAAGGACCTCAAAAGCACTGAAAAATAGATCTTTTTCAAATTCTAGATAACAACTAGACTGATTACGATTGAGTCCTAGTAATCGCTACTACCCACCCACCCTACTCGCTCATACTCGAAAAGAACTTTATCTTACCTTTTTTCATCAAGATCACTCCCTGAAAATGTGCATTACCGACTTGATGAAGAATCACGATGGCGGTTGCTGGGCAACTGATGTTGCTGTTGTTGCTCTGCGCTGTTCCGTAATTTAGCACTGGTCAATTCTGAAAGCGAGGCAAATCCTTTACAGGGCCAGCCATTTGGCTGGGAAGCCATGAGTCCTAGTATGAGCGAGTAGGGTGGGTGGGTGGTAGCGATTACTAGGACTCAATCGTAATCAGTCTAGATAACAACTTGATAGCTTGATATAAATCTTCATTTCTATATGCATCCGTTCACATGAAACTAAAAGTAATCCCATCTTAGTAATCATTTCCACCTTCCTCAACAATATTCACTTGTGCAAATTCTGACGAGCAACTCATTGAAAGCTTAATGCACAAACCATAAATGCATGACATTTTTTAAGTATGAAACGTGCAAAATAGATTGTAAATTTATCGTTGTTAGTCACTAAAATGTTGGTAAAACGACCAAATTTTCGGGGAAAAAGTCCAAGAATGCTATGATCGATAGCCTGTGGACAGGGCACGAAAGCATTGTCTGAAATTTATTCATCCCAATTTGCGCCTATGTGTCTATTTTTCCAACAGAAAACACACTTTTCTTTCGATTGAAAAAGGAACCTTTTGCAGAAAAACGAACGAAGGACCTAGTTTTTTGCCGAAAAACCTACTTTTTCATCAAAAACTACGTTTTGCGATCGAAAAAGTGATATTTCATGTACACATTTGGATTGCCATAAAGTAGCTATGTGAGGAAAAAAAGGATTAATTTAATTTTTTTCGATTTTTCCGACAAGAATGGAAAACTGACGAATTTTCCGACAACATTTTCACAGGGGGGGCCATGGCCCCCCCTGGCCCCCCCGGCCACGACGCCACTGGATCCCACTTTTTTATGGTCAGTTGAGGAATTCAAACAAGAAGATACAACAATTATCAGTGTAGTCACACAAAAAATTCCTTAATCCAAAATGTTCTTTTCGCCTTCTTTCTTATCAAGACCATATGCAATTATTATTATTATTATGAATTTATTACAGTGTCTATGTATTTAGCATACTGTGCTAATTGGGGACACTATTTATTACTACAATGAAATTAAAAGACTAAAATAAGTTCGCCTACAAAAGTAAAGTTCTAAAATAGAGCAGGATATTGTTTCAACAGAATAACAACCCAAGAGACACGACAAGCTATCAAACTACCCCCCCCCCCGCCAAAACCCTTCCCCAAGCCAAACCTTTCCCCCAAGAACCCTGCCCCAAACCAAACCTACAATTGCAGCAGTTGTTGGCTCATTGATGATTCTGATCACATTTAGGCCAGCAATGACTCCAGCATCTTTGGTTGCTTTCAGTGTAGTCGCAGAAAAAAGTCATCAGAGTGTAGTCGCAGAAAAAATGCCTAAGACTTTCCTAAAGACTTTCCTGCATTCCACATCACTGACTTATTTAGAATCGTTCAAACATTAGGAGCACGAAAGAATCAATCTGAAATTCCTTAGATTTTTTTTACATACATATTTACGCAAGCCTAAATGGAAATATGGCAATGCCTCAAGATTTGGTAGAATTCACCCTATTCAAACCACGGAGGGGGGGGGGGCTTTTTGGCCAAATTTTGCGTAGGGTCTGCCGTGAGCATCTTCCAAAGGGTACCCTTGGCTAGACCGTTGCTGGCCCAAATTGCAAAAAAGTATACCCTTGGCTAGACAAGAAGTCTGAAAAAGTATACCCTTGCTCGCGGCACATCCTCAGGTACCTTTACTATGGAAGAAGCCCCCCCCCCCCCCCGTAATTCAAACAGTGTCCAATCTTCTGTGGGAATGTGTTGAAAATCTTGCAAGGTCCAGCCAAAAATGTGCATCTTGCAGGAGCTGTATCCAGACCAAACACATTTGAAGGAATATGTGATTTGATGTACACTTACCTCACATAAGTATTGCACCACCTAACACAAAATGGCGGCCAAAAGTGTTTTTCAACCAAATAAAAAAAACTTACATAATAAAAGCATCAGCATTTAAGGGTTTCTCTACCAGGTATTTTGGTCGGAAAATAATTGTTAATTCGTATGCTTTTCATTCATTAATGAATGAAACGTTGGTTTGTTGGCTTTTTTGATAAATTAGCAAAAACATTCGGACAACCCTGAACAAGATTTTGGCAGCATAGCTGGAGGAGTAGGCCAAAACAAAACGAGAAACGGATAGAAAGCTGGGGGCAAAGACAACAAAGTCTTAGTGTTTTCAAATTTGGATTCTACAAACTTTATCGCCATGATAAAAGTTTTCCACTTTGAATGTGATAAAAGAAGAAATTTCAAATTAGTAACAAGGCTGTCATTCAATGTAACTGAACTTTAATTTCTCTAAGAAGGAGTCACGTTAAAAAAACATGCTCCAGTCACTTGTTAAATTTCAAAATTACTTTAAAGCTAAATTAAAATAAGCGGATTGTTTAAGCACATCAAAATCGATATATTTAAGCGTCAATCACTTGCCTAAAGTTTTCCAGGAAGCAAAATTAATGTTAATGTGATAAAAGTAATATCAAGGATATTCTTACCTTGGAGTGGTTTCTTTCCGTTTTCCCTTTGTGTTTATCCCTCTGGCATTCCTCACGGAAAACTTTTGTCACAGCGATAAAGTTTGTAGAATCCAAATTTGAAAACACTAAAATGTTGTTGTCTTTGCCCCCAGATATCTATCCGTTTCTCATTTTGTTTTGGCCTACTCCTCCAGTTATGCTGCCAAAATCTTGTTCAGTGTTGTCCGAACGTTTTTGCTAATTTGTCAAAGAAACCAACAAAATCAACGTTTCATTTATTAATGAATGAAAAGCATACGAATTAACTATTATTTTCCTGCCAAAACACCCGGTAGAGAAACCCTTAAATGCTGCTGCTTTTGTTGTGCAAATTTTGTAGACTGAGCTGAACGACACTTTTTGGGCGCCATTTTGGGTAAGGTGGTGCAATACTTATGTGAGGTAAGTGTAGACTATCTGAGAAAAAACAAAGGAGGAATTAGAGATTTCATTTTGATCATCATTTCAGAAAAGGACAGCAACATTTCCAATTAATTATGACATTTCAGGTTATTTAAGACTATCCATGTTAAACAAAAAATATGGTATTAAAATGGCAGATGCAAGATGTTAAACAAATCCAGTTGATAATAAAATGTTAATAATTGTAGACTAAAATAATAATAATTTACGAATATTTAAACAGGATAACCTATCAATATTTACAATATTGTTATCATTAGAGTCCTGCTAGCTTAATAGTTATAGGCAAAATGTCCTTTTAAAACTTACAAAATAAAAATACGAGTGAACCTTTAGATACTTGCCCTTGGGACACATCCAGCTCCATTTGGCCTAACGAAATCGACGTCGCAAATATTGTAAGCATACCTCTATCTTGTGGACAAGAAAACTGCGGAACAATGCTTTCAACAATCCTACAACAGCTTTCGAACGTTTCCCAGCGATCACTTGTCAGGACAGGACTTCTTCAAGTAGATTCTTCAAGATCATTTTGCAGCTTGGCCGCCGCCATTTTCCGCTAAAAGGAGGAAAATCAAAGCACAAGTCGCGGCATGGTTACGGCCCATGGTTACGGTTTTTGTCCAGACGTTATTTTGGACCGCTTCCGTGGAGCCCAGTCCCCCTAGTCGAAAATGACGTCAGGGAACCAGACTGGGTACGTCTGCGCATCAACGTTTGCCAGAAAGTAAAAGTGGAGAAATTTTGCGGGAGACGACAGTAACATTAATCCGACAAGGTGATCAATCCTTTGATTTACATGTGCTTTCAAATTTATGTCTTTTTAACGCCACTCGCTTGAACCTCTCGTCAAGAAATATAAAAACATCGCTCGATCCAGACTCTATGTAAAATAGCTGAAAGGCCTATGGTGACAATATGTATCATTGGGCTCAGAAGAAATTATTTAGTAGCATATTTCAGCAGAAATCGAATCAAAAGAACAAACAAAGGTTTTTACAAATATCACGTTTTATGAAATTGTTTCATTTTCACGCATTCACTGTATAATTGAAAATTAACAACAGTATGACAAATAAGTCGAAAATGCCCTTGCTACAGTTCTCCAGAGGTAGCATTATTGTTATTCTGTTCTTTGGTGCCTCGAGACGGTTGATCTTCTTCCAGTAAGGATGCTGATATGGTTTGAAGTTCTTTTAGCATATCTGATAATTTAGCTTGATCTAAATCATTTGGTTTTTGTTTTGATTTGCCCGACTGACTACCGTCTTTCTTTCCTTGTTTTTGTCTGGATTTTTTCGGACGAACATGTCTTTCTTGTATCATCTCTTTTTCTGTTTCTGCAAAGAAAATAAATGCACAATTTTAAAATTGAAAATCACATTGATTCAGAGAACCGTTTGATGAAAATTTCCATCAAAAACTGGCCAGAGAAGACGATTCGATGGATCTACACTTTGCATGACTAAAATTGAAGAAAATCGAATTAACTGTGCATTCACTCATAATGCCGTCATTAAAATATTCGACGTAACTTCAAAGATTCCTCTTTCCTTTCCAGCAAAAGCTCAGAAATGCCACAGAACATGCCACAGAAAAACAACCTTCATAGCTCCATAGAACCAAGACCAAGAATTTTCAACAGATACAGATAGCCTAAGTTTTTCAAGGGGCCTGCTTCTAAGACCCTGTCAAGGCATGCCCCACGAAGTCCCCCTGTCCACACTTGGCTTGGATATTTCATTGGGACCTAGTTGCTGTGCAATTCATCCATCATTCACCTAACGAGAACGCATGACCATGGAGGCAAAACTGATTTTGCAAGTTATTGATAAAGAAACAGATGAAGAGTTGGAAAATCACACCTGAGTTGAACATGAATAATCTCACTTACCAAGCGACGTATCCAACTCTACATGACTCAATTTCGGAACCCTGATGCTTTCTTGCTTTATAGTCGTGAGCAAAATATTTCTTTCCTTTTCAAGATCGTAGGCTTTATGTTTAAATTTGTTTACTTCTAATTGATGAATTTCGTCTTTTTCTTTGATCATTTCTGCCGAATTTTGTTTTTGCCAGGCAAGCTGCCTTTCAATTTGCTTCAATGATACTATTGCTTTGGTATGCTCCCTCTGCGTTTCATTGATAATTTTCTCCATTTTAGCAAATTCTTCTTGGTGGATGTCTCTCTCTTGTTCTAACTTTGATGTGAGCTCTGTAAGAAATCAGGTTTAACATACACTCTAGCGAAAGGAATTTCACATACAAATGCCATAAAAATCAGATTTCAGTCATAGTAAATAACTAGTTCTCTGGATAATTCGCCCGTTTCAAAAACTGCCATCTGGGGAAAACTTTAGCTCCTTTGTTATAATCATACTGTTGGACTTTTCTGACGTCTTCAATTCTCTTAGAATTAGAGGATTTTTAAAATTTCTAAACTTTTGAGGGAACATAGAAACATTTCCAAGAAAATTGTTTACAGTGCATATCAAATTGATATCTCTAGCAGTCTCGATTTAAAAATTCAGCACCTTGTATCCAAACAGTTCTTAAAGAGCTTCGGAGAAGTTTCTTAATTTAGCAACAGCTTTTGGGAAAAGCTTACCACCAAAGCTTGTCTGGTGAAAGCTGCAATAACTTTTTCCCTCTAAAATTTGAAAAAGATTGAACAAATTGCTTCAAATCAGACTGGTATAAAATGTGAAATCAGAGAAATGCACAACATACCTTTTTCAAAATTCGATTCCACTCTTCTAAGATCAAACTTTAACGTATCGATTTCCTCACTCAGAAGACGATTTTCTTCCTTTAATTTTTCCAATTCTGATCTCATATTCGTATTATCATTGACTTTTGATTCCAACTCCAATTCGAGTTCCTGAATTCTCTGATCTCGTGTCATCAATTTCCCTTCATATTTCGTTTCCAAATCTTTCTGGATGGAGGTTAGTTTTTCTGTATCTGATTTTATTTGATTCAGCAGTAACTGTCTTTCCTTTGTGAGGTTTTCAATCTCTCTTAATAAGCTATTTTGATCAAGGAATGAGTGTCCTTCGTTCTCTTCTAAAACAAAATAGAAGTTTTAACTGTGTGAAGGAGGGCCATTACGGCCCATTAGCGGAAAGAGATCTAACTTCCAGTGCAAGTACAAACAGCCGCTAACAGCCTTGGGATGATTGATATGGAAATGGAAAACACAACTCATTGGTAAAATACTACAGAGTGTCCCAAAAAAATTGTGCCCCGTTTGTCTGAAGATTGCGACAAAACGAGAAAAGATTCTCGCAAAACTTTTGCATGATGCTGCTCTTCAGATATTAAATTAAAGTTTCCAACCATCCCCATAAAAATCCGTTGAGAAATGATGGAGCTATGACCTTCAGGAGACCAAATTTGCCCGATCACTGAAACCAGCGGTCGGCCATTTTGTCTTACTATTTTGCAGCCATAAATAGCTTCATGGATTGAAAATGAAACAGCAGCCTCCAATTTCATAGCTTTCATGAAAATTCCGATAATCCTCGGAGAAATCCACCATTTCTGACCTCACAGAAAATATTTCTTACTTCACGTGAAGATACATCACTGCAAAATAGTAAGACAAAATGGCCGACCGCTGGTTTCAGTCATCAGGCAAATTTGGTCTTCTGAAGGTCATAGCTCCATCATTTCTTATTAGATTTTACGGGGATGGTTGCAGCATCTGAAGAGCAGCATCATGCAAAAGTTTGGTGAGAATCTTTTGCCGTTTTGTTGCAATCTTTAGACAAACAGGGCACAAATTTTTTGGGACACCCTCTAGAAAGTAAAGATCTCAGCAGAAATCATCAAGTCAATCAAAAAGTCAGTAGAAATCAAAAGTCCAGAAATCAGGGTGATCGATGAAAGAATTTTCATTGCCTTTGAAAAACATATAAACCAAATTCAATCAAAATTCCTTCAGGTTTACCAATAACTGCCGACACTTTGTTTCATTGACTGCAAGCCAGAAATAAAGATTCTTGATAAAACTGCAACATTCCTTAAACCTTCCCATCATCTAAGAAGCTGAATTTTTCAATTGACGGGTTGCTCTGATTGGGTTAAAATTATGGCTCCTTGCTTGATTACTTTTCTTAAGAGAAATAAAGTTGACAGAGCAGTGAAGCAGTCATGACATGAAAAGTTCTACGGCATGGAAACCTTCAGACATATAACCGAGACAAGGGAAACTAAACGAAAATGACGCAAACCTTCCGAATCATGCTCTACATCTGGCAATCCACCAAATTTGTCGAGTTTTGACTTCCAAAGTGCATTCCGCCTGTTAAACAGCTCTAAAAGAAAAATACTTTCAAATCAGATTTGATTATTAAGAGTGAGAGACAATAAGAAATTACATTTCGAGTTTTAATGCAGTTTATAGAACAATCAGTATCATTTTCTTCCAAATTGTATGTAGCCTGAAGGTCCTTAAAAGTTGTGGTCTTACTGTATTCTAATGATATAGAAATATATGCAAAGTTTTGTGCACAGTTTGAGTGAACAGCAAGAGTGAAAGAGTGAATTTGAGTGTGTGAGTGAGAGGTTCTATCACTTTTGTGAATAATAATTTCTCTCTAAATTTTCTGGGTTTAACAAACTCCCAATGTAAAAACTTAGTTTGGTTCCTCTTTGAGTCTTTTATCCTGGGATCAGACTTTAGCAAGGTATGGAATATTTGCGTGCATGGAAACCGTTCATATAATGAGGTCCAGCTGCGCTTCGTTCGTTGACTTCATAAATTACAGCATTTTTCCAAATTTTTGCGATAAAAGCTAAGCAGTCTTATTACTAAGCACGCAAAAGTCAAGGTCATTCTGATAAGAATATAGATACGTGATAGATACGCCCAAAATCTTCGATTTCACAGCCAGCCAGTTTATGCTTTAAAAATTCATGAATATGACGACAGCAAAGAAAGCGATCTTCCCAATCAACTTGGTTAGCCACAGGGGGTCCAGGAATGTCAGTGAAGACCACTGTAGTTTTGGTTCCTTGATTCCGCGGTTCTCGGTTCCTTCGTTCCTTGGTTCGTCATGAAAATAACAGCTGTGTAATTTGATACCGATTACATCATCCTTGTGTGCGGTCAGCCAGCTATTGTTTCATTTGTCGTGTGAGAGCTCTTCTCTCATTGGCTGCCGTTTGAATTCGCGGGTTTTTCAAATCCTGCGCCTCGTAACGGTAACTTGTAACGGTAAGGGCCTGTTTATATGGGGAAAATCATCCCACCTTCCAGCCTGTGAGCTGAGAGGTGAGATCCCACCCTTCTATACGACCCCTTGTAATTTTCATCTTGCGTTTATATGGAAAGTGAGCCAGCCCGGCTAGGTGAGATCTCACTCGACGAGAGGTGGGATCTCACTGAAGTGGGCTGAAAATTTTCCATATAAACGCTGAAAGGTGGGATAAAAAGCTGTAAGGTGGGATGAAATCCTCTGTTTTGCGCACGCGCCAATATGAAAACAAAGGGAAACCTAATCCCTGCTGGCGCCAAACACCAATTACGATTGTTATTGTCTGAAATCACAGGCTCGGAGGTGGGATGAAAATGCTGGAAGGTGAGATGAAAATTACATATAAACACACGCAGATTTCATCCCACCTGACAGCTGATAGCCTGGAAGGTGGGATGATTTTCCTCATATAAACAGGCCCTAAGAAAGAGAAAGAAAAGAGGACTATACTATATTCTACTGTAACAATAGCTGGCTGACCGCACACAAGGATGATGTAATCGGTATCAAATTACACAGCTGTTATTTTCATGACGAACCAAGGAACGAAGGAACCGAGAACCGCGGAATCAAGAAACCAAAACTACAGTGGTCTTCACTGACATTCCTGGACCCCCTGTGGGTTAGCTATAAAGCACTATAAAGACACCAAAGAATTTGATGAGCTCCGGGTTAAAGAGGGTCCGCCCTGGGCTCCGTTGCCAAATTATAAACTACATATCCAAGTGGCCGTAATAGCTTCCAGCGAATCTGTAAACATCATTGTTTTAAGCACGTACCCATTGTTTTCTGTAGTTTGTTTGGTGGTTACAACCAAGCCACCATTAGAAAATGAAAGTTATTTTGAACAGAACCTACCTTGAATCATTTGAAGTCTTTTACTTGCAAAACCGAGTCGGCTGTCGAAAGCTTTAAAAGTCACGAGTGCATCTTCGACATTTTTGAAGTTCAAAGAAACTTTTTTTGAAACCATATCAAAGTGTTTCTTGACAGACCCAAACAATGTTTTGTATTGCTCTATTCCTTCTTGGGCATTGGTCAATTTTTGTTTGACTGCAGAAAGATCTTTCGACAATGTGCATATTTCATTACTTTTCATATGAACTTCTGCACTTTTCTCCACTAATTGGTTCTCAGTTAATGCCAGTTTGTTTTGATATTCTTGCAGCTGTGAATGGTAATCATAGAGCTGCAAAATTAAAGCGAGGACTTGTTGTAAATTTGCATCAAACCATGGGCAATAATGCACCGTTGATGTGGCCTATATTATGATCAAAATTGTATTTTTACTCACTGTGTTGTTTCTCTTCGACGGGATTATGAGTAAAGCTTGATAATGTTGCTATTCCTCTCGCCACAGTTTATCTCGTTCTCCTCTCGTCGTCATTCAAATTCAGTTGGAACGGTTGGAAGTTTGAAATAAGACATATCGCTGCGTAGGAGCTCCAACCGTTCCAACTGAATTTGAATGACGACGAGAGAAGAACGAGAGAAACTGTGGCGAGAGGAATAGCAACATTATCAAGCTTTCCCGTCGAAGAGAAACAACACAGTGGGTAAAAATACAATTTGGATCAAAACATAAGCCACATCAACGGTGCATTATTGGCCATGATCAAACGGTAATAAGGGACAAGGAAAATTTTTGTTTATATTCAGCTTCCAGAATAACTGACTGTATGAAATTCACAAAAACAAAACCAGATGATGGCAAAGGCTGCTGGTCTTTGTACTCCCTTTAAAAGCTCTATTAAGTCCCAGGGGCTTATTCAACTTCGGACATTCTAGAGGGGGCCTTAAACAAATTTTCATCTCAAACCATATAAAAATTAACATGCAAACTTATTTTATAAATAAATGGAAAATCTTTGGTAACCTCTAGAATTTGATATGAGTTGGGGAGATTTAATAGAGGGGGGCTTATTTAGAATTTTGGCTCAGAGGGGAGAGGCTTATAAGAGAGGGGGCTTAATAGAGAGGGGGCTAAATAGAGCTTTTATGGTAATCATAAGTTACCTTCTTTTGAAATTTGATCACATCTTCATTTTCCATAATCTGATGAGATTTTAACTGAACCAGCAATTCATAAACTTTGTCTCTCCATTTTGAAAGAAGATTTGAAGACTTATCCCCAGCTTGAAAAAGGCCATCTCTTCCTATTTCACTTTCCTGAATTTTGATGACATTATTCAATGAGAGCAACCTGACATTTAGGAGTTCAATGGCAGATTCTAAGGCTTGGCACGTTTCTGTCAATTGGCCATTTTCATCTTCCAAGGTTTTTAGTTTTATCTTGAAATGCTTGGAATTTGCTTCTAAATCTTTTTCAGCAACATATGCATGCAGGCTTTGCAATTCTTGCTTTGCTCTTTCAAGGTCTTGTGAATTTACTTGGTATTTACCTGCAAGATGAAAAGATGCTGTTTACATGAAAGTGTAATGGATTAGCATCCCGCTTACCTCATTCCTCCTAATCTATAACACATCAATAGAATAATTTTGTTCTAAAGCAATAAAAATACTCTTGAACCACAATAATTTTGTAATTGATCAAAACTGTACTGTATGATGTACTGTAAAAGTGGTCTTTTATTTCAAGCAAACAAACGCTAAAAAACAAACCTGCAGCTTAATGGGTCTGTTTCAAGCAGCATTCCTTGCACAAATGCCATCTCTTGATTTGCTATATTCTCACTGCCATTTTCATGGGCCATAAAATGTCATAACAAAGGCCAACCAAGAAATGGCACGTGCAAGGCAAGCTGGTTGAAGCAGACCCTTTAAACAAACATTCATAAAAAGTAATTTTTACAAAGAAGAATTTCTGCACATTATTACCTTTCAAATTTATTTGCTCTTCTTTTTCCGTTTCAAGTAACATCTCTAGATCTGCACATTTTCTTCTTGATTTTTCTTTGCATGTCTCCAATTCTGCTTCAGATTTCAGCCTCATTTCTTCAACTGCTTGAAAATTTTGAACTCTACTGATATCTGCATCCCTCTGTACCTTTTCTAACTCTTTTTGCTTTGCTTCTAGTTTATATTTGAAACTTTCTAATTCAGCCTCCCTTTGTTTCGATTGAGTCTCAAATCTTTTCTGATTTTGTTTCATGATCAAGTCTTTTTCCTTATTCTCTTCCTCCTTCAACTTTAAATCAGACTCTAGTTTTACAATCATTTCATTCAAAGAAATAATTTCTCCTGCAGATTTCTTGGTTGCAAGTTTGTTTTCCATTTCTTTCCTGTAGTGTATGTTATCTTTTTCTTGGCTTACATCTTTTAGTTGTAATTGCAAGTCCTTGATAGCTTTTTCTTTACTTTTAATATCATCTTGAAACTCCATTCTTTCTTTTTCTGCAGCAACTTTATAGTCATCCAGTGCCTTTTTCAACTTGTCTAATTCCATGTAAACATTATGGCATTCCTTCTCTTTGGTTTCAAGCTGTTTTTCAAGATAAGACTTTACATCTTTATGTTCATCAGTTAATCTTTGCAGCCTTCTAGACAATCTTTCATTTTCTGAGCTCAAATCTGACTGATGATCTAAAAACTGTTCAGTAACCTTCTCAACTGTTGCTTCTTGCCTGTGAATTTTATGTTGCAGCAAATCATGGAACTTTGAGTTTTGTTCTTGAATTTGTTTCATCTGCAAGAGAAGAGCATTCATATTTTCCATGTCTGGTTTAGATTTCTGTCTGTCATCTGTTGTTGTCATTTTTGATAGAGACTGGATGTGCTTTGTTAAAGTTTGGTGCATTTCTTTGTTCTGTTCCTTGCATGATTTAATTTCCTTTAAAAGTTTATCTGAATCAGGTTTTGAGCGTCCGCTCTGCAAAAGACTGACCACCTTATCTCTTTGGTAAGGAGTAACAGGTATTTTCTTCACCGACGCTTGTGACGGTGCAGGACCCCGTGCAGTTGCAGCAGTCTTGCACTTTCCAGTGGCTTCACCTTTTGTCCTAATAATTTCTTTAGGCCCACTCAACTTTGGAGTTTTCTCCGTAGTAACATACTTCGATGGTGGTAAAAGGACCTTTTCTTTAGCAAAAGATTTCCTGCCATCTTTGAGTATGCCTTTCTCTGTACCAGAAACGATCTTCACTTGTTTAGCTGCGAATTCAGATGGCGCTGCTAGCAGTGGTTTCCGAGCAGCCATTTCAGAAGCAAAATTTCGCGCTGTTTTGAATTTTGATAACGGTCTCAGTTTCATTACGAGTCATAAAAATTCTGTGGTCCGCATTTTTGTTTTCACTCGTTATTATTTTTTGCTTGCATTGCATAGGCACGAAATCCGATTAGCGGCCCCGTATTTGAGAGGCAAAATTTTTATGCGACAGGGTATCACAAGCAAAAATTTCACAAGCAAAAATTGCGGCAGCATTGCATAGGCACGAAATCCGATTGGCCCCCAAATTTGGCAGCTCTTCGTGAATTTGTCCAATCTCATTGCACCACAATAAAGGAGAGTACAATTTGAGGTGATTTTCACTGCTTTTATCATATCTTGTAGACTTGTATGTCCATCTTCTCCAAAGAGGGGCATTTTTGTATCCAAATTTTGGTTGAAATGACGATTTTGTAGTTTTTTGAAAGGCAACATTGTTTTTTGAGAAAAAAGTAGGAAAATCTTTGTACTTGTAGGGTAGGGGGAACAAACAACAAACCAAACATTCATATCTCTTACTGTAACTCGGATATAAGTAGATTTTCAATGGTCAGTTTTTGGTGGTTGGGGTGAAGCCATCAAATAAACTGCAGGAAGCCCGATGCATGCTTGAGACAATTGGTGTTTACAAATTTGTTTACGATTTGGTGATGGAGCCCCTTCAAGGAAACATTTTCTCTCTGTTCTATTAATTCAAATTCTGTTTTATTCTATTTGAATGAATCAAGTTGCAATTAAATAGATTTAGAAATCAACAAGAGAGACAGTTAAAATTATGTTTCCAACCTTACTTTACATAATTTTCGAGACCTCAAACAAAGCTTGCTACAAAGTTAAAAATCAGATTCATAACAGTTTGTGTAAGCATATCTTGAATATGAATTTTTCATGGTTACACAACAAGAAAAAACTTTTTATCATAATCTCAAAGTGGCTACAAAGTTTCTGCAGATTACGAAGTTTGGCATTGAACTCCTCTGCCTCCTCCATGGCCATATTCATCATCATCATCATCATACGCATCTCTATGATGCCTGTGACTATTGCTAGATTCCTGGTCATAATCTTTCAAATGAACAGCTTCTGACAAATCTGAGATTATGTATTCTTCTCGTTTGGGAAGAAGTTTCTCTAAATCAATAAGGCGCGGTGAATCCACCCAATTATCTTCTGGGAATTTAACTTCAAACTTGATCAGCAACATTCCGTTAACCATGTTATGTTTGTACATTGGCATTCCCTCATGCTCCACTGCTTTGACTTCACCAGGCTTAACAACTTCCCCAGGGTGGGATAGGACTAACAATGTTCTACCATCGAGTGTCTCTACGCATCGTTTGAATCCACAAAGTGCCTCTGTTAGCGTTATTACCATCTTCATTATCAAGTTGTGGCCATTTCTCTGGAAAACAGGATGCTCTTGCTCATCGAGAACAATGACAATATCTCCTGGTTCTGTGCCTGGGGCTTGATCTGCTTCACCCGTAAACGTAATCTTTTGGCCATCCTTCATTCCTTTTAGGACTTCACACTCAATGATCTTCTTTTCTTTGACAATCTTCTTTCCATTACATTTCTTGCATCTATCTTTCTCTTTGATTTTCTCTCCTGTCTGGCCGCATTCATGGCACGGTTGTTGAATCTGCTGTACCATCCCAGGTCCAATCTGTCGCAGTTTAATGAAAATGCCAGTTCCTTGGCATGTTTTGCATTTCTCAACGGACCCTTCCTTTCCACCTATCCCATCGCATCCAGAACAAATTACATTCCTCTGGACAGATAACTGTTTTGTTGTACCGTTAAAAAGATCATCTAGCCCAACTTTGAGCTGATGAACAGTGTCTCTTCCTCGTGGTTTCTCTCCTGGTTGCCTTCGCCTGCCACCACCGAAAAACATATCGAATATGTCAAATGGTGAATGGAACTCTCCGCCGCCTGCTCCTTCTTTCAAAGCCTGCTCTCCGCCTTGGTCGTAGATTTTTCTTTTCTTCTCATCAGAGAGGACTTCGTAGGCCATGCTAATTTCTTTGAATCTTTCCGCACCTTCAGGATTTTTGTCAGGATGAAACTTCAATGCAAGCTTCCTGTAAGCTTTCTTGAGTTGGTCATCAGTAGCTGTAGGTGCTGCACCAAGGATATCGTAATATTTCGTTTCTTTAACCATCTTGAATATGGGGTATAAATGCTAAAACGACGACACCTTTTACTTTGAAGTGAAGCCAACCACCTGGCCTTTGAATGGCCTAAACCGAAAAGGAAACTGAGACATGCAACATTGCGTTACGTAGGATACAAGGCCGCGCAGAGGCACTAGAAAGTTCGATGATGACGTAGCCTACATGAGTAATCTGCGGACCAAATAGCTGGACCTACAGATTCTAGGACTAGAAATTTCTGTTCTGAAAAAGAGCCTGAAACGAACGATATTTTGATACATTTTGCAGAATTTTAGAAAGTACGCAAAAGTAAAAGAAGCACTAACTAACAACACTTAATCAAACCTTTCCAATAAAAATGCATAAAAATATCGCTCGACTGACTCTCTTGTAGAATAAGCTAAAATTACCAAAATACACACTGCCTGTATTTTGTATTTTTATTTACACACTACCAATGTATTTTAGAGCCCATTTTTGTGGAACAAGTGAATGAAATGAATAGAATAATAGAATAAATGAAATGGAGAAGTTTCGAGAATGAAGGAATCCACTGAGGCAATCTATGAATAAAACTGCTGGACCGATTGATTTCGTTAGGATCAGAGTCAATGCATGAAAAATATCTTTGAAATAAATTGATGAATCACCCATGAATCAAACAACAAAATGTATGGAGATTTTCATACAGAAATTCTCGTTTTGCTCTTTGTGACTGAAAACCCAACTTACTTTTGAAATTTTGTTTGTTAAAGAGCTATTATCACCCAGGGCCCTTTGCGGGCACGTTGCAATATCAGACTGCCTGAAGATCGAATTTGGCCTAAATGGAAATATGGACCCACACCGCAGTGGCTGAACTGACAGAAAAACTCGACTTGAACTACCACAGAGTGGATGTAATCCGTATCTGATTTTTGAAAGGTTACAGTGGTAAGAAACATTCCAGCTGAGCTGAATAGATGTTATAAAAATTGCCTCATGACTTAATATGATGTTTAGAAAGGCATGTTGATTGTACAAAGTTTTTCAATTAGATTTCTCTTTGGAAACATGGCCAACCTTGTATACTTTCTTTACATTTTGCAAACAAAATGACGTCATCAGCAAATCTTACAAAACAGTGGATAACTCTAAAATGAAACAAGGTATCAAAAACATTTAAACGACATTCTTTATCATTCAACTGCGCTTTTCATTTGCATCAATAAGAATTTTCGCTTCACGCCACCTTTAAAGAGCTTTTGTCACCCAGGGTCCTCTGCAGTTTCAGACTGTCTGAAAATCAAATTTGGCCTCAACGGAAAATACAGTTATATTTCCATATGTTATCCTAGTAATTTGCAAACAAAATGACGTCATCAGCTGCAACTTAATTTCAGTGGATAACTTGAAAACGAAATGAGGTATCAAACAAATTTAAACGACATTCTTTATCATTCAACTGCGCTATTCATTTGCATCAATAAAGATTTTCGCTTCACACCACCTTTAACGGCGACTCCCACTGAAGTTTTTTTTCATTAGCCATTCCTCCCTTAAGAAGTGTACATACTCAGTGCAATTTACTGGATTGCAAATTCATACTTTTGACTAGCCTGCGTGCAGACTATACCCAAGGAAAAGGTATATACCTTTTCCTCAGTTAGGTATTGTCTGCACGCAGGCTAACTTTTGACTTGAATCGATCATAATTGTAAATCACTTAATGTTGTTGACCTCTTGCAAAACCTGCAACTCAACTCAGCCGATCATTTCATCAAATTATATTTGAATTTATGCGTATGTTTTGTTATAAAATCTGAAATTTCTAAGGTAATAAGGTAATAATAAAAAGAATTTCAATTTTTGAAAATTTGGGGTAATGTAAGTTAACATAGATCACATTTGAGTATTCAAAGATCATCGCAGATCAATTGGACGAAGTCATACATTTAGCAAAACAACAAAAAATGACAACATTACCAATTGAATAAGAAACTTTCGAAAAAGAAAGACATTTCAAACCATGTCATTATAAATTCCTTCCACCACAGTTTACTTATCAAATTTCAATATACAGTAATTTAGTAAATTTAGTCATAAATTTATCATAAATTTCTGTTTTTTTACTAATTCTTCACAAGAGTCCGTTGGCATTGTTATAACAACTTATCCCTGTTAAACAATCTAACATCTAAATATCTTAAAAAGGAAATAAAATGGAAAAGAAGAGTATGTAAACTTAGTATGCAAAAGTCATGTTTGATACAACAGCATACATAATAGTTGTGACATATCAAATCGTGACGATATCTAGCTCTAAAGACATCAAAAGTGTTGACTGCTCAATTGCTTGTTTCAAAACGAACTTCCTTACTAGTGGTGGTAGGCGATGAGCAGAGCGAGGCTGAGGAGGCAGCACGGGCCTTCCACATACATAAAACTTTCTTTGAAGCCAATTTGACGTTGCTTGGGCAGCAGGCAGATGCAGAACGCTCTCTTCTAAACGCATTATCTTCATTGTCTGTTATATGATTGGGCTCCGCACTTGATGCAGACGAGTGCCTTCTCAAAGCCGCACTGTTTGCCAAATTAGAAAAAGGATCTAAGGTTTGCGCTCTTTCCAAGACTCTCTTGGCTTCAGTGCCTCGTTTGATTGATTCTCGTATTGGTTGATCGATTTTGATGATCGCTTCTCCACCATCTTTGCGCTTCTCTCCATCTTCACGCTTCTCTCCATCTTCACCTGCTAGGCAAACTTGAAAAATAGGCGATTCATGCTCATCACACGAGTTCTGCATATCTGTATCTTGCAAATTCAAATATTAAGCGCTCTAAGACGTTCCTGATCTGTTGATGATCATAAACAACTTGGAATAAATCAGCAGCAATTCTCAATCACGAAACGAGACCCAATAAACTTATCAGAAAATATCAATTTCCACTTGGTGTCTTTCCTTTCTCGTGTCAACTACTTTGGATTCGACCAGCTGCTCATTGCGCTATCTGATTGAAGTTCGGTCGTGTTCCACGAGAATTGTTACTTAAGGAGCTCTTCCCACGAATATTCCTATATTTCTTTGAGCAAGTGAGTCTACGGTGGATTCCGATACGATTCAAAAGTAGCCTCCTCTCTTGGAATTCTATGTAGCAGGGAACATTTGTCGTGCAATCAAAGAGATCAGGTACTTTGAAAATGTTTCGTATGTTTGCATTTAACAAACAGTTGGTCGAGTAATTATCAGACTTCGCTGACATAGAAAATCAGAACAAATCTCTTGAGCTTTCTTGGAGTTTATCAAGTTCGCAGTCATGTCTTTATTGGAAAATAATTGTCTTAGATGATCTTATGTAGAAAATCTATTTTGCGGGTTCTTACTGTATACAGGGTCTCACAAAAAAAGTGTTCAACATTTGATTAAATATTAAAAAATAGCGAAATAATGAACGGGCTCCATGGTAAGATAACCATATTGCTGAGATCTTAAATCAATTTTCGACACCAGAAGCTAGCAAATCGGCTAAATATGCACGGAGTTACAAGCTGTTGAAGCTCAAGTTTGCGCGAAAGCTGAAACCAGGCGCCATTAAATTGCACATTTTGTGAAAGTAGAATCTCGTTTATTAAAAGCAAATCAAATGGAATGAGCATCTTGGTAAAATGTTCCTAGCCGCCATCTTTAGCGCAATCGCCTTTTCTTAGCGGATTCGCAAGTTTCTGGCGTCAAAACTAATTTAAAATCTCAGGAACAGGTTCATCTAACCAGAGGCCAGTACATTTTATCGTTACTTTTTAATATTTAATCAAACGTCGCAGAATTTTGCTGGGACACCCTGTATGAAACAATATTCAATATATTTGAGCTACAATCGTTGACGAATTGAACCTAAAAGATCTAAAATCTAATTTAAACAACCAAATTGATTAAAATAAAGATTATCTATTATTAACGGCAGATGTTTGCCATTTAAAATCAACCGAACTCAAAATACATCAATGGTTTCCATCGGGCGTGGTCTTAAGAGGTTTCTTCTCAATATCTTAATACAAGATACATCTGCCTGCAGCTGCCCTGTATCAATATTCTACCAAGAGTCAATTCTTATTATCTGTAATAAATCTGGAGAACCTCGACCACATGGAACAAGTCTTTTTCGCCTTTTCATTTATTCTACAAAAGTCGTGGATCGAAGGATAATTGTATGCCTACATTTTGAAGAAATCAAACGAAATTTTGAATGTGCACATAAACGATGCCACTTGCCTATGATGCCATTCAACCCAGGGGGGGGGGGGGTAACTCCAGTACTCGGTGGTACGGGGTTGTGCCATATTTTAGGGTACCTTTTTCATCAGAAGTTCCGGATTTATGGGTAACGTTTTAGGAGAAATTTCCGGATTTGTGGGTATGCTTTTGAGGAATCTCCGGATTTATTGGTATACTTTTGAGAAACTCTCAGATTTTGTTGCTTTTATAATGTCATTACTTTCTTTTTATTCGTAAAATCACACTTAATAGATTTATGGGTGTACTTTTCTTGAGCTTTCCGGATTTATGGGTACCAGTTTTTGAAATTTTCCGGATTTATGGGTATCATTTTTTGAAATTTTCCGGATTTATGGGGGGTAGTACTATACACTGAATGGCACAACCCCGTACCACTGAGTACTGGAGTTACCCCCCGGGCCATTCAATCGAACATTTTCTATTAAAATGTATGAAAATATCGCTCGATCCAGACTCTTTTGTAAAATAGCCAAAGAGCCCATTCTAACCACACAAGATTTCATCCACACGAAATTGAAAGTAGTTCAAATCACTGACATTGGGCATCAGGAACCCTGACCTGACAGCATATGCGCAGTGTGTTGAGCGGTGGTGACTCTGGAAGGGAATCAATGACGAAAGCCATTGTTGTCGGTCATTGTTGTTATCTTGTCGTGGGTTCCTATTGTTCGGCATCATGTGCCTTTGCTGGCCTGTCATCCAATGTGTAACAGATTCCAGTATTTATCAGTAGTTAATCGTACTTGTAGCATTTGGTAGTTGTTATTTAGTTGTTTATTATCCAGTTACATGTCTTTATGTTAATTGCCACGAGGCAGTCATTCTATTTTGCTCTCTATGGTATTCATCCCTGCAGTATTGTATAGTTGTTTAGTGATATAAAAAAGGTCCATTCCGTGATTCCGAAGCTATCTGAACTGAATAGACAAATCGACTAAGTTCTATTTACATCCACTTCAAGTCAAATGACCAATCTCTAAACATCTTTGATTTCTTTGACATTTTGTGCTATGGAAACTTGTGCCATGAATGCAAAAAGTAGCATAAAACTAACATTTCCAAGGTGTATGATTAGAAATTGGGGAAACAAACGTTAGACCATTGGGTCTATTAGCTCATGATAGCTCTATTCTCCGTGTTTCTTAAATTTGAGTCTTCCAAGTCTACCGTTGTCACAATTGGTACCAATCTTAGCACACCCGAAGTTACTTGACTCGGAACGAAGAAGCAAGGAATAGACGATTGCGCTAAAGATGGTGGCGAGGAATTTTTACCAAGATGCATTGCGTTCTAATAAAGATTCTATAGGAATTCGATTAAAGAACGCAGTGCATCTTGGTAAAAAATTCCTCGCCGCCATCTTTAGCGCAATCGGCTATTCCTTGCTTCTTCGTTCCGAGTCAAGTAACTTCGGGTGTGTTAAGATTGGTACCAATTGTGACAACGGAAAATTTCGGAAAATTTCAACGCTCTACACGCGAAAGATGGCCAGCATTCGATGCAGAAAATCTGTCGAATATCGAACAAACGAATACTAGAAGAACGCAACGCTTGAACTAGTCTCATTGAAGAGGCTGCCGAAGGGCAGTGAGAATTTTGGGAACAAAGAGAAAGCATGTAAGTTTTTATAATTATGGTTTTGGAAGCTTGAATATAGACATGATCTTACCTAAATACAATTTGGTATGTTACTTGTTTCTTGTGTTTTCAATTTACTTCTGTATTTCAAGTTTGGTTCATGGTCCAAGTTAGTGAAGCGAAATTCTTCTGTTTCTTTTTAAATCACGTTGTCAACAGACAGCAACGCTAAAGATGGCGGCTAGTCTGCACTTTAGCAGACCATCTTTCAATACCGGCATGTTATGTGTCATGGGGTAAGGGTTAAGTTTTGGAAAAAGGGGTTTTAGGGTAAGTTAGGATTAGTTCGAGCAAATTTTGGTAAATTAAGGTTGGGGTTAGGGTTAGTTAGAGTTAAGTTAAGGGTATATGGATAAATACGTTCCTGAGAAATATGATATAAAGCTGGTCTGCTAAAGTGCAGTCGTCCCTATCTAAATTTTAGAAGCATTAATTTACTATGGTAAGACGTTTCTCTATGACAATACCACTTAGGGAGCCATCGTCGTTAAGGAACCTAAAGAGCATGAAGCCTGCAATGACAAGATGCTCACAAAAGGAAAGGAATCGTTCTTAAAAAGGTTACCATAACCTACCTATCAACTAATTTAACACAAATTTCAGAAACATTTCTAAAGGCTCACGTTTCAATGCATCCAAATAAATTTGAGTTTCAGTGACTGTCTTGAAGGGCTTCACACCTGGAATTTTCAAATATGCCTTGTCAAACATTTCAAGATGCTCATCAATCCAAACAAAGTTCTTTACGCCTGCATCATCTGCAAAATCCAATGTATTCAGTTGAAAGCATATGAATGTCATAATTCGTCCATTGTTGATGACACATTGTGTTGTAACAGGTTCAATCTGCTTCACGCCAATTGAATTTTGTGGTTGAGCAATTGCATAAGCATATGCATGAGCAAATGCAAAGAGAATACCTAACGATGGAAAAATGATATAATCATTGTAAAAAATCCACGTATAAGCCGCACTTTTTCTGTATTACCCTCTCTGTGATATTACATTATGATAGAACAAAATTCTAACATTGTAATAACGCTTTTCCACATCCCCCTGCAAAGCAGCCAGTCTTAGATGATGGGGCCACTATGCACTGGATGTTCCAGAAAAAGTATACAGATTTGGTTTTAAGCAAATTCCTGAGGCACGTCGAAATTAAAAACTGAAATTAAAGAAAAATTAAGGAACTGCACAATGGGTGACTATATGATATGGTATGATATAATATTCTTCAAATTTTGATGTATTCGCTGTGCTTCAAGAGTTTTTTTTAGCCAAAACGTCAAAGCTCTGGCTTGGAGGTGGACGAAAATTTGAGCTTTCAAGGTTATGCCTCTGCTCTCACGGAATCATTACCAACAAACGAGGTATTTATGTTCATGCTAAGTATCGAAGAACAATTTTAGTAAGATTAGCCATTGATTAAAGCTAAATTCACATCGCTGGATGAAACCAAATCAGTATACTTTCTTTTGGGACACCTGATTTAAAGGATTTTTTAAACTGAAATGAAATGAGTGTGGCCAATATGCGGAATGAACCCTTGCCGACTACAGTACAGTTCTTTAATAACTTAACATCCCATTTGTAAGAATTCATTTCTGAATGCACAAGATTTCATGAAAATTCGTAGGTGTTCCTATGATTTTGTAAACGTTCCTATGAATTCGTAAGAGTATGTAGGAATTCCCAACAGGCTTTATGGCTTTGTGAGAACTTGTTGATCTTTTAAGAGTGCTTCCGAGTTTGCTTACCAATTGCTTACCAATTCAAATGGCTTCCTACGAATCTGTTTGAATTCATCTCCGAATTAGTGCAAAATCGTCAAATCCCTACGAATCTAAATGAGTCTTACACAATGTAAGTTGTGTTAAGTTACAACAAGATTGCACTGCAGATTCAAGTCTCTAGTTTGTTCTACTTACAAAGAAGAGAGGCAGTCTGGCTGCTCTTTTCAAAAGGACTGAAGGAGTGATCAATGAAACACAGAAATCTTGTTCATCTTATGGTCCAACTTAATTCTTATTTCAATTGATACTACTTTAAGAGCTCGTAGTTCATACTAAACCTTTCCTTTCAGATAAGGATTTTTGTAATAATTTTCTCAGATCTTTCACCTTGCCAATACATCTGATTTTGGCTCAAATCTTGGACAGAGAAAAACATGAATTTTTCTACCCTTCAATGACCTCCTCTATAGATTTTCTCAAGAGTTTACTGTTTTACTTTTAGTCATTCACTTTTACTTAACTTCACCATACAGTATATCAGTTTTATCTAATTTTTAGTTTTACTCAACAATTCCTTGTGCTCTGATGAGTTCTGGCAATAAGGGTTCAAGAGTCTTTCTTATTCTAAATTGAAAAGATTGTTATCATTTTCAGAGCTAAGGCTTACCTTGTCCAAGGATTTGTTTCATGTCGTATCTCTTTATATCTGGAGCAATAAAAAGCGTGTGTGGATTTGGAAATGGTGAACCTGGAAGGAATGCTTGAACTGTCTTCAATGCTGTATCCATCTCACTAAATTGGAAAACTGGTTGATAAACTTCATCCCAATTCAAATTTTTGCTCATAGATTCTGCAATTTCATCATTGGAAGCAAACTGCTTCAGAGGATCCTTTGACATCATAAGAAAACTTTTTTGTGGTTTCCCAGCAATCATGATGTCATAAGAGTTGAGACGCTTGAATGCTGCTGTGACATGCTGTTTGTAGAACAGCGCCTTTGCAAGATTTGAAGGATACCTGGAAAAATTCCTTACATGGTTAGTATAGGGTGTACTGGGGTAAAAAGGGTAAGCTTGGGGTAAAATGGGTAAGGAGAAAATTGTGGATAAATTTTATAAAATCTTTTATTATTGTCAATTTCTTTAAAAAAGTTGGCTGATAAAAATATACAGTAGCTATACTAAAGCTAATTTAGGCCAACTAAATGAATTGGCTAGTCCTCACTTTAGCGGACCAGCTTTCAATATTAGCACATTATGAGTCATGTGGTATCGTTTACGGTTTGCCAATGGGGGTTTTAGGGTATGTTAGGGCTAGTCAGGGTAAGTAGGGTAAGTTAGGGTAAAGGTAAGGTTAGTAGGGTATTTGATTAAGCACTTCCCTTGGAGACAGGATATCAAGCTGGTGCCCTAAAGTATACAATTGCCCTGAAGAATTATTATCCGTTTTTAGCCGTATGAGAACACCATCAAGTAAAGTTGCTAACTTTGATGGTGAGTGGGCAACTTTTCCTCCTTCCCAACAATTAACACTCCTTTGTACCTTTGACTTGTCTTTCTCCACGTTGTCTGCAGCAAATTCAAAACTGTATTGAGAACTGCGTTCCGAGTTCTGTGTTTCTTCTTTTTTTCATCACCATAGCAAAAAAGCATTGAATCAAGCAAGTGATCTTCAAATTTATTGATTATATCATCAAGTTCTGTCTCATTCAAATCTAATTGCTGCTGGTAGATAGCGGGCAATCCTGGTTTCAAAATTGACTTGGTGAGGTAGCAGGCTTGCTTCTTTCCATCTTCAATATGTTTATAAGTTGCATAGACAAACGCATTCTTCTTTGTCTCTGGTGGGATGCTTTCCTCTTGAACATCTGCTACTTGTGGTTGTGAGCTCAAACTTCTGTTGTTATAGATCATATCATAGGCTCCAGAAATTTGCTTGCAACGTCTCATCAATGGCGCAAACTGATAAAGTGTCCCCCTGAAAATTTGCTTTTCTATATGGTGATACATTTTAAAGGTCCGTGACAACTTCATCATGTCTTGCTAAGTGACGATAATTGCTTCCAGACTCTTCCAACTCGGCTTTAACGTGCACTGTCCACTGAAAGTAAAACTTAGGCCCAATTCAACTAAACTGAATTTACTGTTTGATGAAGAGGCCTTGAATTGCAAAAGAGGATAATTCCTACGCAGAGACTACTTCTTTCCGGCCACGTTACTGTAATAGAGAATGCCTGTGCTTGCATGGAGACAAGCAAGAGGTGCTGTGTCCAAATTTCTGAAGTTGTCAAAGTTTCAAAGAAGTTACGTGTGAGTGAGTATATTGTGAAGAAGGTCTGAAGAGGATAGCTAGGGAAGAGTGATGTTTTGGGATACAATAGGAAGACCATCACAAAAATGCAAAACAAGCTGAAGCACAATTACAATTAATTGCCATTTTGCAGGCCTCTTAAAAATAAGTCTATCTGAAACAAGTAAAGTTACGTGAGATTTGCAACAACACCAAACTACGTATAGAAAAACAATCCAATTTTATTTTTTGCGGAAATTTTAATGCGACATCATATCTGAGATAGACTTCGACTTGTTCCAAGTGAAGTCTGAGTCCAGGCGTCACGCAAGGACCAACTGGGGACCAACTGAATATGCTACCCTTGAGGAGGAGGGGAAGGAAGAAAGGGGAACTCTTCCTTCCTTCTGACCCCTCCAGTACCCAGGGGGGTACTTGACCAGGTTTTGGTCAGGGACGTGCCATCGAAGCTTCAAAAACATACCCGTTCCTTATACCAATTTTCTGAAAAGGTATACCCGACCTTATACTTGTACCAAAATCGTGAAAATCGATACTGTTCCTTATAACAAAATCGCAAAAATCGATACCATTCCCGATGGCACGTCCCGTACCCAAAATATGTGAAGTACCCCCCCCCCCCAGGCTCCAACTCACTGAGCGGTAAACAAGCTAGAAACAATTGCACCTGCCCCCGGGGGGTACATGACTTGTTGATGGACGGGGGTCTGCCGCCTGGTTTTCAGAAAGCCACCCTCTTCTAATTACTGAAACTTGCCTTGGTACCCACTTTTATGATCAATTTTGGCGGAAAACTGCCCATTTTGTACTATTTTTGCAACTTTCAGTGAAACCCCACCCATGTTTATGAAAAATCTGCCGAAAAAGGCCCCTTGTTTAGAGAATTTCGGGTCCAAAAACCCACCCATATGGGCGACACATACCTGTACCTTGAACATGTTATGTACCCCCCCCCGGGACCCGCCCATGTAATCACTACCCCATAACTATTGAAGTAGGCTATGGTTTTGTGGTTTTCCTTTAATGTTTTTCATTTAAAATCTTTTTCCTAGTGAGCCTGATCTCAGGCTATTTTGTACCGTACAAAATAGCTATTTTGTAAAAATCCCTTTCCCTCATTTTAGAAAGTCAGTTAGTGTCATGGCAAACAAAATTAAGTTGATTATCGACACAGACCCAGGTATAGATGATGCGATGGCACTTGGAATAGCCTTGACATGGCCAAATGCGGAAATTTTGGCACTTACTGCAGTAAATGGAAATATCTCTTGTGAACAAGCTTGTAAGAACACTCTCAAGATCCGGAAAGTTTTTGGAAGAGAGGATGTGCCAGTTTATAAAGGAGCTGACAATCCTGTATTTGGTAAATATGAAAAAATCTTTTGCAACATGCCATTTGAAAAATTTATGTGGTCAATAAATTGATTCATAATCTGACCCCCTGAACCTAAAGGCATTGAGTCATGATAAATAGGCCTGCTTTGCAATGTATCATATGTGACACATATGAGAAAGATCAATTACCACTCGCAACAACCTAAAAGGACCTGCTGTTGAACAATGTGTTCCATGTGATCAGTTTCATTTTACATGAACATTAGCCAATCAGATGCCCCATCCAGAACCATGTGTCAGCAATTCTGACACACATGGTATACCTTGCCATCTTATGGTGATTCAATTCATTTAAAATCACTTTGTCTAAAATACTACAACCAGTAATTTGTAACTGCAAACTTCACATATTAACAATATAACAGTTTTAGCATAATAAATTCATTGCCAGCTGTCACTGGTAAAGAACAACAATGTTTGTCAGAACGGTTTAGTTTCAGTTTCCATCAACAAATATATCTAAATACATTGAATAATACAAAGAGCAAGGTAACAGAAACTGCATGTGCAGTATGTGATTACCACACAAGGACCTGACCCCCGTCACACCACCACCATCCCAAACTGCCCCACCAGACACCAATCTCAGGTCCCAGACAGAAAGAATTACTTTCCATCCCCCTTTCCCCAAAGTTTTATTGCAGGAAAAATCTAAATTCTTAGCATAAAGAACAAAGTTTATCAAGGTGGTGTAAACTTACAATACATATGTTTATAACGTTTTCATATTTTATAGAACTAGAAATAGTTGAATCATTTATAATTTTTGAAATGAAAATGGTTGAATAATTTGTTTAAATTTAGCACAAGAGAGACATAGTGCAACTCATTGGCATGGGATGGATGGCCTTCTTGAGGTCACAAACGATATAAAATTTGACGAAACGAAAGTAGAGAAAATGCATGCAGTAAACTGCATAATTGACCTTGCATCAAAACACAAGGGTGAGATCTCCTTGATAGCCATTGGTCCTCTTACGAACCTTGCATTGGCAGTGAAACTGAAACCAGAATTGCCAAAATTACTCAAAGAAGTTGTGATCCTTGGTGGAAATTATACTGGTTTAGGAAATCATACTCCTTCCGCGGAATTCAATTTTGTTGCTGACCCGCTTGCTGCTCACATTGTCCTTGACGAGTATACATGTCCTATTTACATTGTCCCATGGGAAACAGTTCTCGATTGCCCCTTCACAAAGACATTTGCAGATGAGTATGGCAGTAAGGATAATGACAGATCACGATTCTTTAAATTGATCAATGATGCGCATAAAGCAAAGCATGGCTGTTCGTTTGACCATGGTGCTGATGTATTTGCAGTTTGTGTTGCTTTAGAAAGAGAGAAGGTCGTTTTGGAGAAATTTCATACTTTTGCAACTGTGGAGCCGTTTGGTGCAAAAACACATGGAATGATGGTTGTAGAACGAAGGAATAAAAGTTGTAGACATTTTAATTCTAACAACAATGTGTTCATTGTGACAAAACTAGATGTCAAAGAAGTGGAGAAAATGCTTCTGCATTCTGTAATATAACTGACCAAAGACCAAAATTAGTTAACTTGCTACATATTAGGTTTTATTACAAGCAGTTGGTGTGTGGTATCAAAATGTATTCTTATTGTTAACATCTTCTGCAACATCAAATCCTATTTGTGATATGTACAAACCTTACTATAAGTAAGGTTTCAAACCTGTCTCGAATTAAATGTCATGTGAGATTTGTGATAACGCACAGTTCCTAATGCAAAAGCCTTCGGTCAATGTTATTGGTGGGACATTTCACGTGACATCTAATTTGAGACAAATGTTGGTCATGTGTTATGGTTGATACAGTTATTATTCATTTGAGTATTCATTGGAACATTTTATCCTTTAATTTATTTTGTGTAATTGAGAGATAATTGGGTAATATTTGAAAGTTTGGTAGAGTGTAGTCAAAAAAATAACCTGAAGATATTGATCTGAAATATTTTTATATTCATAAAACTCTCTTTCTTTCTCTCTTTCTTACTCATTCTAATCTGAAGAGTTTTTGTCTTTTAATGAGACACAAATTAACATTCTATATATCTCGTCAAGAAATAAAGTGCATGTGCAAAAAATGCAATACGCAGCAATAAATTCTAACAAATTACAATTTGAATAAAAGGGATGATATTATGTAACAAGGGTTGGTGATTGTGCAAGATAAGGGGGGGGACTAAGAATTGGGGTGGTATAGAGGGAATGAGGTGGGCATACAATTCATATAATATCACAATACAATCTAATAACAAAACAACGTATAAGCTACTACATAAAATACAGTCTTAACGCAACAGCTTTCAGCAAACAAAAATTTTACAAAAAATACACTTTATGAACTAGGTATATTTGATGAAACTGTTATCAATTTTTAGCAAAGTTTGGTTGCACAGGTTTAGATTATAATTTTGAAGGATTTGAATTTGAGGCTGAACATATATTCCGTTTGGGTAACCTTGACTGTTTCGATAGTTTTCTGGTCTTTAATAGACCTTTTAGCTATTCTGCAAAAAAGCCTGGATCGAACGTTATTTTTATAAGCGACGCTCGATCGAGTGGCGTTAGAGCTTCTGTCACCATTGTGCACATTCGAAAATTCTACAAAATGTAGCAAAACATCGTTCGATTCTGATTCTTTTCAGAATAGCTAAAAGGTCTATTGTTGGGCCTGCTTCATTCTTTAACATGCTAAACAATTGAGAATATTCTCACCAAGGAGGCTGCAAGAGGGCAGCGAAAATTCTACCAAAAATGAATTCCTTACAGTGTAATTGTGTTTTAAAATCATGATTTGTGAAACTGGTTTTGAATATGGGTGTGAAGCTACCTGAATACAAAGTAAAAATATTATTCATTCGATGAAAATGCACCGTCCTAAGAATGGAGTTTTCGCGAATAATAATTTTACTTGGCGAATAATGACAAATGAACAGCTTTGAAAGCCATTCTCGTGTCCAAAGCATTAAATTTAAACAAAAATTCCTCACGTGCAAGTAATTATGAATAAAGTAAACACGCGCGTACAAGAACCTACAAATTTGGAAATCAGCTTGGGTTCTTGCACAACAAATACCAGGAATTGGTTGTTATCAAATGGGATGGGGTTCTAATCTAACCATTTCAGCCAGTAGTTTTTAATCCACTAGGTTCATATACAAGGTTATTTACTGTGTTACATTATGGTAATCTAAAGAACAGTAACTAAAGAACAGCATACTTTTATTTGAGTGCCTTCTGACAGCCATCAGTTATTAATAAATATACTGTATTTTCCTGTGCTTTAAGCAAAAAGTTATGAGTTAGTGAACTAGACATATACCAAGAAATTTTGTACTTCCTTTATTTAAGCGATAAAAATTAGGCAAAAACCTCGTCAATACGGTAGTCAACTGTCAAATTCGCATGAGCTAGACCTCTTCGGACCGAACAAACTGATCCAACTTATGAGAAGTCCTAATTACGCAAACTCGGATTTTGTCCTACCTGGCTATGAGCTATGAGGCAGATTTTGCCGGACCTTGAAGATGAAACCTCAGATAGGATAAAAAAAGCATTTGACAATCGGGTTTCCCCACAGAGACCAAATTCAAGTTAACAAAGCTAGAACCCATTGTCAAATGCTACTTCGACAATGTTATTTACTCACAGGCTCCCAAAAAGATCCAGATGTATGAAATCAAACTTAGGCGACGAATTTTTCACAAAATAGGCCGGGACTGATTCTTTTTTTCTCCCACTTATAATAAAAATTCGGCTTAGGCGAGTCCGACTTATACGAATTCGACTTCATAAATCAAACTGATTTTAAGAAAACTAATACCCAAGAATATCGAATTCCATTTTGAATTTAGTATTCTTTTACCAATGTGATGTAATCACTGCATGGTACTCAGATTCTGAATGAGTCTCTCGGACCATTGATATGGCACAGTTTCAAATAAACGTCCGTTCCTAAACCATAAAGAGAGACAATCTCCAGAGATCCACCTAAAAAGCTGGCATATGCCTTGGTGGTAGGTAGTCCAAATCCATACCCTGACATAGCTCCTCCTACCGCAGCAACATGAGCTGCTTTGACCAGATTATCAAAGGCTCCTTCTTCCTCTGCGGATTGTTGATCATCCTCTGGAGCCGTTGTGAAGGCGTAATCGAATATACGTTCCATTTTGGAATCATGGATACCGCCACCTCTGTCACTGAATCTGAAAGAATTTGAAAAAAAAACCATCACAAGACTATCCGGCGAAATAAAACATACCATGCATTACCATAGGTCGCAGAGACGAAAGATGGTTCTGCTACAATGCCTGCCAAAAGTCTTGGAACACCTTTGCTATTTTTGCCTTTTTTTGCGATTTCCCCCTCTCCCCCTCAGAACAATGTTGTTCTGTGATGATAAAATGGGGAAGGCAGGACGATTCGTGACTCTGATGGAATGCTAGGACAATAGCCTTGCAAATCAACATTGTTTCGGGGGTGAGGGGGTGTTGAAACCTGAGCGCTATGGTTAGAACTGCGTATAGTGAAGAAGTGGCCTAAGTGTTCCAAATACTTTTGGCAGGCATTGTAGCACTTTTGTGTAATTTTGTCGTATGCCTCAAAACAAAAATAGCTATTTGTTATCAGCTGCTCATAATACTCCAAAACGACTAAAAATAATTGCAAAGGACTTAAAATATCTCAAACTTAAACAACTTACTTTAATACAAAATGCGAGTCGTTGTTGCAGATTGTCACTTTCACAGGAGGGATTTCGTACCATGCTTTAACTTTGTCTCTGTGATGAAGTACTGTCGCTCTGAAAAAACAACACAAGCGTGATTTAGTTGAGCGTATTCTTCAATGCACAGCTCAAATGCAGCACACAGAAGAGGGGGCATTGGTACGACTAGAAATCCTAAGAAGGCAACAGAAATGTGGAACTTACAGTAATTTCGATGGATCTTGATCAAAGCTCTCGTTTCCCCCAGTGAAGAATGTTTGAACTGTGTATTCGATCGCACGAAGATCATATGGCAGTTTCTGTTCGGGGACTCGCAGTATAATGTCATTATCAATCGAATAGTCCTTGAAGCAACAATTTCTTTTACCAAAAATACGAAAAGGTTTTCAAATTAAATTTAAGCACAAAACACAAAGCTCAAAGGATCAAAGCTCTCGTCTCCCTCAATGAAAAATATTTGAGCTGTGTGTTCGATCACACAATGTAAAAACATTCTGGGATGGATAACATAGAACTCTTCAAAAGGTAATTTGCTTCTCGTGGTCTACAACCATCCAAAAAGAGGAATGGACCAACTTTGATGTTCTCTTACATTCCTCGAATGTTTTATCACTTCCTCGCTTGGTATTCTACAGGGCAGAACTTACTTCATTGCGTTTTTGAGTAATTCTTGTATCATATATTCCAACGGTGGTGGCAAGTATGGGAAAACTGCCTTTGTGTGTCCATTTACTGCAACTGAAGGTGCAAACCCATAGTTGTGCTGGCACATTTCTCTAAAATGGCAAAAACGGCAATTACTACAGTTTTTTAAAGGTTCCTTATCTTCGATAAAATCCCGGACACTAGCCTGTGTTCCGGGGTCTGGGACACAGGCCACCGCGCTATACTAGACACACATTTTGTTATAAGAAACTTGGATCAGGCCAAAGTACTAAAAGTTTACTAATTCAACATGAAAATGTTCGCATTTTAGTCCCAAAAGTTTCTTGATTCGTTTCTTATTTTTGAGTACATGATTTATTATGTAATTTCTAACACTGCCACAGACATATTTCTTGACATATAAAAAATTAGGTACGAAGATATATCTTTGCATTTAGCGTGTAAAGTTCCTCTGTTCATTTCGAACTTACTACTAGAAGAGTTCATTAACTTTTCGGCCATCCTAGTGTAGTAGTTTGTCATAAACTAACTTCTAATCAACAAGAAAGGCCTGCAGTATAGCATAGGTTCCAATTCTTTATCTCGGCGTGAAGAGGTGGGTGCAAAATTCAATGACCTATTTCTTCTGATTGAATGGCTTGAAAGAAACTTTAGATATTTGTCTATAATTCTACCATTGGACTTTTGAGAAATTTTGAATATTTTTGGAAATTACAGCGTATCTTACATTTCTACTCATTTGAGGATGTGACGTCATCAAATTTCTAAATCATACACCAGATGAGTGACAGACTTTTGCTTGATACCATATTGTAGACATCCATGAACTATGGTTATCTTCGAAATTATTTCATGTTGCTTCAAATAGTTTAAGAATTGCGATGGTTTTAAGTTTTTTTGAAACTTTTTCTGGAATTCTTGAAAATGTAGAAAAACGCTCTAATTCTGAAAATATTGAAGAATTCAGAAAAGTCCAACGGTAGAATTATAGAGAAATAGCTGAAGTTTCTTTGGAATCATTCAGTTCAAAAAAATAAGTAACTGAATTTTACACCAGCCTTTCTAAAGATTTGGAACCTATGCTCTGCAGTATGATATCTGTCTCGTGGCTCTTTGAAGATGAGGTGAACAGTTCAACTTAAAACTGAAAAGATTCTGCATAAATATATTCGCTTGCCAAAGAACAAGTAGATAAAATGCTTGTTTGTAAAGAGTTCAATTTGATTTAACTTACCTGCAATAAAATGCGCATTTCTCTATCAAATTTCGAACAGGCATCTGTGTGCATATAATTCCAATAAAGTTTTCCTGCGTAAGAAAAGCGTTAACTTGAAATTACTTTGATAAAGCAGTACATAAAAATAAGTGTAACAGACGTTAGAATTTGGAGAAGGCATAGTAAAGTAGTTCAAACAAATTGTTGCCAAACATTACTGCTTGTGCTCTCCATTCACTGTGTAAATTTCCCTATCATAAACTTCTAAATGTAAAGCTGAAAATCTGAAATCAAAATTCGAAGCCTTGTAGATTCGTACAAAGTGATTTACGAAAGTAACTAGCATTTCTGGTATACGCAAAAAGAGATCATCATTTTAGATCACAATGAGACTTCAAGATAACAAAAGACAAGATCCCTTGTTTAAATTTTTGAAACCAGCAACTCAGCCTGTCACGTTAAAAACACATTGCTAACCATGATCATTCACGGGCTCAAAGTCAATTTTCATAGATTTCATAAATCTCCTAGCTAGCATAGGGCTAAAATCTTTCAAATCTTTAAAGAGGTTGGTGCAAAATCTTTTTACATGTTTCTTTGAAATGAACGTCTTATGGTACTTTGCTGTAAATCTTCCGTTGACGTTTTTTGATATCTTGATTTTTTTCAAAATGGCAGCAATTTAATTACTTTGGACAAATTCCTGGAAATTTTTGAAAAATTTAAATCATCGTAAATCCTAAACCAATAGAGGAAAAATGATATACTTTCAAGAAAACCATAGTTGAAAGTCTACAATATGGTGGCAAGCAGAAATCGGTATCTTTTCTGGTTTAGCATTTAGAAATTTGATGACATCATAGCCTCAAATTTAATAAATGCTGCCATATTGAAACTAATCAAAATATCAATAAATTTCCACAGCAAATTTACAGCAAAGTACCATAAGTTCCTTCCAAGCTATTTAATTCAAAGAAAACTGTAATAGAATTTTACACCGACCTTTTTAAAGATTTGAGCTCTATTATGTAAACATCTCATCAGATCTATAAACTATCTCCTTAGATACAACATACCTTTTCATTTCTGAGTGCGATATGATGTTCTGCTAGTATTCTAATACCAAGACGAGATGTTAAAATTCTCTCGATCATATTGGACATCTCTTCAAACTGTGAAGACAGAAAAAGTAGCGTCAGAGACAAGTCACCAATCTCCACCAGAGGTATTAAGGTGGTAGATACCTTACGAAGTTTCGGCATCATTAATTCATTTTAACAAGTCATATAATCAAGGTGCCTATAAGATGTAAAACAATATTGCTGTACTTGAAAGCTTATCAAACGGGAAAACATACATGCTTATTGCCGATCGCTATGTCGATAGACGATTCCTTGAATTCTTTTGTTGATCATACAAATCATCCAGCCTTGCTTTGTTTTCTTACCTAACCATATGAATCAAAGCATTGAGTGAAAATGTGTATCTTACCCTGACTTGCGTTTTAACTTGCTGGATTGCTTTAGCGAGTGATGTGACAATGTCTTTGTGGTCATCAAGAAGCTGTTTC
Organism: Aurelia coerulea; assembly: GCA_039566865.1. Lineage (NCBI taxonomy): Eukaryota > Metazoa > Cnidaria > Scyphozoa > Semaeostomeae > Ulmaridae > Aurelia > Aurelia coerulea. The sequence continues at coordinate 1,152,297 of CM076949.1, forward strand.
ACCAAATTGCTATATTGTAGTTCATCGTCAACATTTTCGATCTTTTTGTACGAATAAAGCTTGTAAAATGCCCTCAGGTACAGTTCATACTGAAAGAAAAATGCACAACATCAAATATCAGTCAATCAGAACATCCACATCAAAACCACTCTTTTTCTCTTGCATCATCCTCCACGATAGTGATGCGGCCTATACGCAGATTGAAGTATGTTCATCCCTAAAAATTTTGACTTACGACTTCTATTTGAAAGTGAAAAGATTTCACGCTATATTGTCAAAACTATGTGGTGACTGTCTACTACGACAGCGTGGAATCTCGATAGTCCTTGGAAATACAACGTAGAGGAAGAAGATGCACCAATACTTCTATGCACGTACGTTGTTCCCGCGTTGACCTCTGAAATATGTGCATTGTCGAGATTGTTCTTACATCACAAAAAATTTCTTAGGCAACTGAAAATGTTTTTACAAAAAGGTAATCTCTTTTCAAACTAACAAGAATCACTTGAAGATTGAAAAACGTTGCAATGATTATGTCATACAATTTCACACTTACCACCTCTTGCATTATGGGATTGATTGCAACAACATAAGGAAGACTTTGCAAATCTTTAACCCTTCTTGCAACACGTTTTGGTAGTTCTTTGTGCAAATACTGGGCACTTTTCTGAAAAAAAAAACCGTATCAAAAAAGTATAATTCTCTGTTTAGAATCCATGAATATATCCTGGAACATCCTTTGCCTTGATATGATGAGGAGCTAAATCCTGAAAGCATGCATTGCTCTTCGCAACACATACCGGGTGAGTCAGAAAAAAGAATCCCCGTTTGAAAGGTCACGGCTCCTTGGATATCAAGACAATGATATCAGTGAACATGTAGTTTTATGGTAGAAATTTTCAAGTCTACTATAAAATTTACCTGACTGAAATCGGCTACTCCATTCTGAAATTATGAGGGATTTTCTCCAGAAAGCCTCTTCAAAAACCTTCAAAACGTGCCCAAAATCATGAACAGATTTCCCTAACATTTCTGCCTTACAATGCCTTACAGCAATGACTTGTGAACGCTTTAGCACGTGCTATCCTCTTGGGAGGATGAACAAGTCCCCCCCCTGGTATCGATGACCTATTCAGTGGGATTCCATTCTCCCAAGAGGACAAAATACATGAATTTATGTGAGTGTCATCAATTTTAGGAAGGAAAATGGGCTCATTGTTTTCATTCGTTTTTGCAGGTTTTTTGAAGGGGCTTTGTGCAGAAAATCAGCCATATCGACGGGAAGGAATGGCCGATTAAGGCCGGGTAAATTACTGAACTTAATTGAACATATTGGCAATAAAACAAGACATTTTTCAATATTATTGCTTTGATATTCATGGAGCAGTGGCCTTCCAAGCCACTGTGTGCCCAGACCTGGAAACAATTAAAAAATCGATTTTTTCAAAAGCGATCCCTTTAATTTTTTTCTTATCAACAGTTCTCTGAACTCCCTGAAACTGGAAACCGTTTTTTTCTATGTCTTATGGTTTTTTTTCTGTGAATTTACAAAGTTGTGAAAATCTTCAGTTTTGAATCCAATATGTGATCCAGCTGCTTCTGAAAAACTACTCATTTCTATTAAATCAATTGAAAATGTTATATTTGTCCAAACCATTTATACTATGGCTTATCTGAAAGGAAATAGCTTCTTTTACTTGAAAGGAATTTAAGACGAGCTTAAGGAATTAAATGTGATTTTTACAATATTAAGATTATTTCATAAAAACACAACTTTTGATTTTCATGTTTTAATTGATGCATCTAAAATACTGTTTTAAAAAGTTCACAGTGTTTCACACCAAAGCCGATAGATTTTCCTCTAAGTATAACCATTCAAGAATAGAAAAATCAATGAGTTTCACGTGCGAAGACGTGCGAAAATGTGAATTATATGATTTGCTACCCTAAATCATATGGGCTTTTTCAAGCGACCATTTATGGGGGATGCTTTCCACTCCTCTGAAAACTGTCTTAGACTCACCAGAACTCAATACAACTTGGCACAGTTACAGAACGAGTAATTTGTAACTTGTAGCGTAATTTGAGTGTGGTTGCCACGCCTTGTGACGTCACAGTGATGTCACCAAGTTGGAAATATCTGAAAATCAGGCTTCCAAGTTAAATTAGTGTTGAAAGAAGATCTTGCATGAACTTTAAGCAGTTTTTGGCTCAATTTTTCAACATATTTGATGATTGAGTATTATTTTATTGAAAATGACGATTTTGGACTGCTATTTTGGCAGAAATTAACCAATTCTGATGACGTCATTTGTGCTGCTAATTTGTGCTATGTAATAAGAGACCAAAAGAATTTGCAAAATGGTGATAACCTATTACAAATGTATCATTACAGTGTTTTTATTGAAAAAGTTTGAAGAAATTCAAAAACATAGCTAATTTGTTCAAAATGGCAGCCAAAATGATGTCATTATAAAAAAATGCTGATGTCATCAAATTCCAGAAATTCCGGTATCAAATTGAAGCCCTTTGTTTGCTGATTCATTTGCCATATAATACTTCATAATTCAATCAAATCTTTCCATTGAAATCATTGAAAATAATGATTTTGCTGCTACCTCCTTCCGAGATTAGGTCCCAGTCCCCCAAGATCACCTCAAAACTGAAATTTTAGAACATAGCTGAATCGGGCATGCAATTGCGCATCTAATGATCCCTTCCCTGGATATATATGACAATTTTTGAAAAAGTTATGAATTGTTTCCCGAAAATGAGATCCTGGGCACATGGTGCAAGCGGGGATCCTTTTTTCTGACTCACCTGGTAGAATTGTTTAGCATGTGTATTTGTATCAAAATAAGCATGGTGTAGATTTCTTGCTGTGCTGTGAGTAGATTTTAATCATCATTCGTCTCAAATTCAATATAATTGTGAAGAGGTCTATTGTATCAAAGCTATGAGCATTTGCAAAGATAAGCATATTCTTATATTTTCAAATAAGCCTTGCAGAAAGAAACTGTTCTGTGTTGTAAATTGTTTTATGTGAGGTGACATCTCATATGATTCAACCTCACATCTTTTCACTAAAAATAGAATATAATACTGTACAATACAATAGGACGTTTCAAAATTAATCCTCATTCAAGCAGATCAATTTAAGAAGATGAATGGTACCTACAATTAAATGACTTCCATCTTCTGATTTTCCTGCATACAGCATTTGATGTGGTGTTACTTTTGTCAGCGCCTGGGGATTGAGATCAAAGGGGGAAATTTTGATAGCTAATCAAATTACAAATCATATTGAACTGAGCACAATAGGAAATTAAGTAGCATATATTTAGCCTGCCTGCAGCCTCAACACTCCTTGAAAGTATAGTTTTGAGGTGTGTTGAGGCTTCAAGCAGGCTGCATATATTATGATCAACATTTTATGTACCGGGTGCGCCAAAATAAACTATGCACGTTTGGCAGGCCACAATAAATCGTACACTGGACCGATTTTGAAGCTTTATGACTTAATCGTTAGCAGAAAGCCTGAATTAGATTCTAGAACTTTTTGCAAATTTTTCCGTCATCAGTTTTTAGAGCAAGAATTGAGTTTCTTAAAATATTCGTTTTCGAAAACATTGAGAACGATCAAAATACGTCGATCAAATTTTAAAAGATTCAACATGAATGAACAAAGAGAAAACGTTTTCGGGGGGATTTGGGGGTTTAATACGAACTCTCGTACAGCAGATTACAATTGGTCGATTTCTAAATCACATCACAAATCACCGCGAACAAGTTCTCTCTTTGCCCATTCCTGTTGATTCTTTGGAAAACTTGATCGATGTTTTTTGATCGTTTTCGGTGTTTTTCGAAAACTAAATTTTAGGAAACTCGCTTCTAGCTCTAAAAACTGAAAATGAAAAAAATTCCAGTATCTAATTCAGGCTCTCTGCTGTCGATTAAGTCATAAATCTTCAAAATCGGACCTGTGTACGATTTATTGTGGCCTGCCAAACGTGCATAGTTTATTTTGGCGCACCCGGTATATTTTAGAGAAACTTTTGCAGAAAATTCAAACCTTTGAAAAATTGTTGTACCTAGACTAGAGTACAGGATGGATTTGAATGAATCAAACAGCTTTTTCATCAGCAATTTATTTTGAGTGGGCAGGAAGCATTTCTAGCTACTTAAAGCTACTTCAAGCCCACTATGCATGCCAGATCCAGGCATATTAATGTCGCTTCCAAAGGACCGGAAGGTGAGTTGTGAGGTCAAGCCTCTGAGGTCACCCAATCCGGAGTTTGACCTCACTCGACCGAGTTTAACTTCAGTCCTCTGACAGAAACGTATAAACCGCTCCACCACTCACCTCATTAATCTGCACATATCTTGACATGGGATCAGAAATCTTTAGTATTTGTTTAAGAGTTCATTTCCTGTTCTCTGTGAGAGATTCCTTTAGATTTGAGCAAGTCTTTTGGGCTCTTTTTTGGTCATTTCGCAACAAACAAATTTTCATAAAATTGAATCTATCTAGTATGTTTTCTTTGCTGATAAAAATGCCACGAGAATCACAAAAATAGTCTTTTTCTGCCATGAAGCAAACTGTCATTCATTCAGTTCCATTCACTATTACATGATTTTTCAAACCATTTTTTGGCGCACCTGGTATTGCTCAGTTGGTTAGCTTTTACAAGGAAATTTAACAAAAAGTTTGACAATCTTCAATAATTTACCTTGGCAGCGTAAGTATCAATCGCAGGCTGGTTGTAATATGCCCATTTCTTTTCAAGGCCATATTCTCTGCCAGTGGGTGGAACGAAAGTTCTTGACTGCACACAGCATTGAGAGCAGGAGAGTATGGTCTCTCGGCTAAGCTGACATCTGTACTTCAGAGCTCTTGAAAGTAAGGCCATGATTTCGTGCAACTGATGGAAGAAAAAGAATGATGGTATCAGAATGTGACAGAATTTATTTAGATATTGAATAATTGATGAGAAACTATTACACAGTACTGTAGTTGGAGTTTGAAAAAAGAATTGAAAACTAACAAGGCAGGTATAATTTGATGAAGTGAGTGAAAACACCTGCAAGTTTGATACCAGAATATTGCTAACTGCGGTCCATGGTTCAGTAATGAAACAAAGTTGCAACAGACATGGATATACTGTAAACAGGCCCTGCATACACTAACATTGTTTCCTTGTCTAAAAATTCTTACAAAGTTTGCAAAGTTCTTGTCTAAGAATTCTTTAACGATAGGCTTTCGTACCACTCTGGAATTATTTCACAGTGGTGGAGGATTCTAATATCATTCAAGAATCCTTGAATATTAATGTACACTTGGCCTGTCTTGTGCTGCAAAAAAAGCTATATTTAGCTCCAGTTTTGAGGCTCCATAGGGGGATTTAAGAGAGAGAGAGAGGGATCCATCTTTACAAAGTCATATTCACGAGTTGAAGCATAAATTTTGGAAGGCAAGGATAATGGAAATCAAAGTTATTTATCAAGAATCAACTGGAATTTAACATTATACATTGTTGACCACTTGTATTTGATATAAAAGCATGGGGGTTGTTTGACTTTTCTCAGACACTCCAACTTACCAATGAGTTCTTTCTCTCTTTGCTCCTTGTTCAATTATTTTCTTATTTCAATAAGCTTAATTTTTCTTTTTAATTTAGATTTTTAATCAATAAATTGTGTGATGTATACACAACAAAATTCATGAAAAATTTAGTACTACCACATGGCAATTGATGTTGTTGTATTTATAAAGGTATTAAATTTAATAACTTGAAGCATACTGTAGATATGTATGCCATTGCTGGTAACTTCACCCTGCATCATGAATAATCAATTGTTATCACACTTGAAAATATAAAATTCATGAATGTCCCTATGAAAGGAACAGGAGGCACATGATTTTTATGCCCAGAGTTCTTAATTATTTATCTAGAAAATCATTGCCTATTTTGTACATTCTAAATGCTTAAAGGGGATGCTGTGTGCACATTAAAGTTTCTTGACCTGCTGAGATACTGAACGGGGGAATTTATTCGGCTCTATAAAAAGTTTGCAAAATATGCATGGCTGTGCACCTGTCTATTGTTTAAAAAACAATGATTCTTTGTTCTTCCTTTGTTATACTTTAAATTTCACATGGAAGATCTTCTGCATGCACAACATAAAATGCAGTCTGGTTCTACAACATGAAATATTAAGCATTTTCTTTCTGGTACAGAACTTGAAAACTGAGTTGAGTATGACCTCTATGCTGACAATTTTCAAAACAAATTTCAGTAATAGTGCTAATTTGAAATTATGTGGCCAATCAGAGAGCTAGAACATTGATTCTTGTTTCTTCTCTTTTGAGACATATCTGATCACATTTATTGTGGACTATGAAATTCTGTTGGATGGAATTCTCAATAGCAGCAAGAGCAAGACAGGAGATTTCAATGACATTGGGCCAGTACTAAAAGTTTCTTAAAATTATCAGATTTTGAGTGCTCTTCTTAGAGGTTCCATAACAAATCTTCATGTTCACTACATGTGCCCTCAGGAACATTTCAAAACAAGGTTTTTTAAGCCTTTCTTTAGACATATTCAAGTACCTTACGAGTAATATGATACAGGAAACAATTTCCAGTCTGGGGGCTATTATGTTCCATAATGCACCCCTGTGTGTTTTATGGGTGGCCCTACCAAAATAGGGGCTGTTAAATAAAAGTAGGCCTATATGAATTAATTGTTAGGTTAAGAGCTTTTCTTAGACGTCTTTCTTCTACTTCGATTCAATATTCAAACTTTTTACTTTAGATTTGATTGGAAATCATATTTCTGTATCTATTTTCTTGTGTGGAATGGAACTGTTGCCAAATGTAAATGTAGGTTACTGTATTCGAAATTCGATTTTTTATCTTTAAGCCTTCGTCCTTCCTCCCTTGGAAAACGTTTTTGTAAATTTCCCTCGGTAGGAGCGTAGACAGAAATAATGACAGCAGCAAGTGGAAATTTCGAAAGACTGGATGCAGCTATTTCTATAGATTTTCCGTGATTCAAGGTTGAGAATTCTTTAACTGCCGGTTCATTGTTTTGGAGAAGTCCTTCTTGGCCTGGCCTCTTATACAGTAGGCCAACGTGCAAACAAACGTAAACAGTGCTGGACAAATCGTGAAGACGATCACGGAGCTTCGTGGGCAGCTTCATGATACAAGCAAGAGAAAGAAGGTCTTACCAAAACTTGTAACTTGCTTGAAACTTCGACAGACTTCACTTCTACATCTTTGCAGTTGCAGTTGAGGGATTGTTGTGCACAAAAGCAAAGGCAAGATGGTGCGATCGCAGACCCAGTCCAGCCTTTTGGGTCTGACAAGAACTCAAGGGACCTTTGTTCGATACCTATCACGTGATTACATGTGCCATATTTGGAATTAATTAAGCAAAATCACGAATATTATTGGTTTATACGACAACAATAGAAGCAATGGGTATTAAATTTGTCATCGATGCACCTTTGTGTGATAAACACAAAATACGTCATTGGATTTGTTCTTGGAGAAAAACAGGTCACCAAACAATGGTTGTTTTGATAAGATTGATGGAGCTCTGCAGGTGCAAATCAATGCAAAATAATGGAAAGTTTGAGAAAACACCGGTTTTCGTGTTCACATGACATGCTCGTGAAAAATGACTGTGAAGAAGAAGGCAACTATTGATCAATTGAACGATTGTCAGCTCCAAGAAGTTGTTTTTCTCCTCGAATCCAGTGCAGTGCCCTTTCAGTCGCTTTCAGTCAAAGCGACTTCAGAATAGAAGACTTGATACAATAACAAACTATCTTTTTCCACAGCATCCCTTTGTATCAACTCTTCTTATATCAGATCAGATATTTTAAGGACAATTTTTCTTACAAAGTCATCATTGTTCTGTAGTGATCTGCTTCAAAAGGTAGCTACGACGCTTTAGGATAATCTTCAGATTGCACTTTGCGTTTTTACGGATTCCCTACCAGTAAAGAATGCCTCAAACATGCCCTGCAAAAGAGAAAAAGAGCCCTGCAAAAGAGCCCCAAAAGCCACAGAGCGAAAAAAACATTGGACGTTCACAGATGACGTCATTACAGCCTCAGTTTGGATTAACTTCTTCACTTCCTCATTGCTCATCGCCTCGCAATGGTCCACATAACCGGAACGAACAAAATGGGCAAGGGCTTTATGTATGGTTCTTTAAAGGTCCTGAAACCTATTGACGCATAGGGAGACCATAGCGGTGCACAGCAGTAGTTACATGCATATCCTAGGCTATATTAGTGAACACCCGTGCATAGTAGTGAATAGGCGAGTATACTAGTGCATGGGTGTAGATAGTAGTGCATAGGAGAAAATACTAGCATATTCCAGGCCATATTAGTGCACAACCGTGCATAGTAGTGAATAGGCGAGTATACTAGTGCATGGGTGTAGATAGTAGTGCATAGGAGAAAATACTAGCATATTCCAGGCTATATTAGTGCACAACCGTGCATAGTAGTGAATAGGCGAGTATACTAGTGCATGGGTGTAGATAGCAGTGCATAGGAGAAAATACTAGCATATTACAGGCTATATTAGTGCACAACCGTGCATAGTAGTGAATAGGCGAGTATACTAGTGCATGGGTGTAGATAGCAGTGTATAGGAGAAAATACTAGCATATTCCAGGCTATATTAGTGCACAACCGTGCATAGTAGTGAATAGGCGAGTATACTAGTGCATGGGTGTAGATAGTAGTGCATAGGAGAAAATACTAGCATATTCAAGGCCATATTAGTGAACACCCGTGCATAGTAGTGAATAGGCGAGTATACTAGTGCATGGGTGTAGATAGTAGTGCATAGGAGAAAATACTAGCATATTCCAGGCCATATTAGTGCACAACCGTGCATAGTAGTGAATAGGCGAGTATACTAGTGCATGGGTGTAGATAGTAGTGCATAGGAGAAAATACTAGCATATTCCAGGCTATATTAGTGCACAACCGTGCATAGTAGTGAATAGGCGAGTATACTAGTGCATGGGTGTAGATAGCAGTGCATAGGAGAAAATACTAGCATATTCCAGGCTATATTAGTGCACAACCGTGCATAGTAGTGAATAGGCGAGTATACTAGTGCATGGGTGTAGATAGCAGTGTATAGGAGAAAATACTAGCATATTCCAGGCTATATTAGTGCACAACCGTGCATAGTAGTGAATAGGCGAGTATACTAGTGCATGGGTGTAGATAGTAGTGCATAGGAGAAAATACTAGCATATTCCAGGCCATATTAGTGCACAACCGTGCATAGTAGTGAATAGGCGAGTATACTAGTGCATGGGTGTAGATAGCAGTGCATAGGAGAAAATACTAGCATATTCCAGGCTATATTAGTGCACAACCGTGCATAGTAGTGAATAGGCGAGTATACTAGTGCATGGGTGTAGATAGCAGTGCATAGGAGAAATACTAGCATATTCCAGGCCATATTAGTGCACAACCGTGCATAGTAGTGAATAGGCGAGTATACTAGTGCATAGGCGTAGATAGCAGTGCATAGGGGAGAATACTAACATATTCCAGGCCATATTAGTGCACAACCGTGCATAGTAGTGAATAGGCGAGTATACTAGTGCATGGGTGTAGATAGCAGTGTATAGGAGAAAATACTAGCATATTCCAGGCTATATTAGTGCACAACCGTGCATAGTAGTGAATAGGCGAGTATACTAGTGCATGGGTGTAGATAGCAGTGCATAGGAGAAATACTAGCATATTCCAGGCCATATTAGTGCACAACCGTGCATAGTAGTGAATAGGCGAGTATACTAGTGCATAGGCGTAGATAGCAGTGCATAGGGGAGAATACTAACATATTCCAGGCCATATTAGTGCACAACCGTGCATAGTAGTGAATAGGCGAGTATACTAGTGCATGGGTGTAGATAGCAGTGCATAGGAGAAAATACTAGCTTATACTAGGCTATATTAGTGCACAACCGTGCATAGTAGTGAATAGGCGAGTATACTAGTGCATGGGTGTAGATAGCAGTGCATAGGAGAAAATACTAGCATATTCCAGGCTATATTAGTGCACAACCGTGCATAGTAGTGAATAGGCGAGTATACTAGTGCATGGGTGTAGATAGCAGTGCATAGGAGAAAATACTAGCATATTCCAGGCTATATTAGTGCACAACCGTGCATAGTAGTGAATAGGCGAGTATACTAGTGCATGGGTGTAGATAGCAGTGCATAGGAGAAAATACTAGCATATTCCAGGCTATATTAGTGCACAACCGTGCATAGTAGTGAATAGGCGAGTATACTAGTGCATGGGTGTAGATAGCAGTGCATAGGAGAAAATACTAGCATATTCCAGGCTATATTAGTGCACAACCGTGCATAGTAGTGAATACGCGAGTATACTAGTGCATGGGTGTAGATAGCAGTGCATAGGAGAAAATACTAGCATATTCCAGGCTATATTAGTGCACAACCGTGCATAGTAGTGAATAGGCGAGTATACTAGTGCATGGGTGTAGATAGCAGTGCATAGGAGAAAATACTAGCATATTCCAGGCTATATTAGTGCACAACCGTGCATAGTAGTGAATAGGCGAGTATACTAGTGCATGGGTGTAGATAGCAGTGCATAGGAGAAAATACTAGCATATTCCAGGCTATATTAGTGCACAACCGTGCATAGTAGTGAATAGGCGAGTATACTAGTGCATGGGTGTAGATAGCAGTGCATAGGAGAAAATACTAGCATATTCCAGGCTATATTAGTGCACAACCGTGCATAGTAGTGAATAGGCGAGTATACTAGTGCATGGGTGTAGATAGCAGTGCATAGGAGAAAATACTAGCATATTCCAGGCTATATTAGTGCACAACCGTGCATAGTAGTGAATAGGCGAGTATACTAGTGCATGGGTGTAGATAGTAGTGCATAGGAGAAAATACTAGCATATTCCAGGCCATATTAGTGCACAACCGTGCATAGTAGTGAATAGGCGAGTATACTAGTGCATGGGTGTAGATAGCAGTGCATAGGAGAAAATACTAGCATATTCCAGGCTATATTAGTGCACAACCGTGCATAGTAGTGAATAGGCGAGTATACTAGTGCATGGGTGTAGATAGCAGTGCATAGGAGAAAATACTAGCATATTCCAGGCTATATTAGTGCACAACCGTGCATAGTAGTGAATAGGCGAGTATACTAGTGCATGGGTGTAGATAGCAGTGCATAGGAGAAAATACTAGCATATTCCAGGCTATATTAGTGCACAACCGTGCATAGTAGTGAATAGGCGAGTATACTAGTGCATGGGTGTAGATAGCAGTGCATAGGAGAAAATACTAGCATATTCCAGGCTATATTAGTGCACAACCGTGCATAGTAGTGAATAGGCGAGTATACTAGTGCATGGGTGTAGATAGCAGTGCATAGGAGAAAATACTAGCATATTCCAGGCTATATTAGTGCACAACCGTGCATAGTAGTGAATAGGCGAGTATACTAGTGCATGGGTGTAGATAGCAGTGCATAGGAGAAAATACTAGCATATTCCAGGCTATATTAGTGCACAACCGTGCATAGTAGTGAATAGGCGAGTATACTAGTGCATGGGTGTAGATAGCAGTGCATAGGAGAAAATACTAGCATATTCCAGGCTATATTAGTGCACAACCGTGCATAGTAGTGAATAGGCGAGTATACTAGTGCATGGGTGTAGATAGCAGTGCATAGGAGAAAATACTAGCATATTCCAGGCCATATTAGTGCACAACCGTGCATAGTAGTGAATAGGCGAGTATACTAGTGCATGGGTGTAGATAGCAGTGCATAGGAGAAAATACTAGCATATTCCAGGCTATATTAGTGCACAACCGTGCATAGTAGTGAATAGGCGAGTATACTAGTGCATGGGTGTAGATAGCAGTGCATAGGAGAAAATACTAGCATATTCCAGGCCATATTAGTGCACAACCGTGCATAGTAGTGAATAGGCGAGTATACTAGTGCATGGGTGTAGATAGCAGTGCATAGGAGAAAATACTAGCATATTCCAGGCTATATTAGTGCACAACCGTGCATAGTAGTGAATAGGCGAGTATACTAGTGCATGGGTGTAGATAGCAGTGCATAGGAGAAAATACTAGCATATTCCAGGCCATATTAGTGCACAACCGTGCATAGTAGTGAATAGGCGAGTATACTAGTGCATAGGCGTAGATAGCAGTGCATAGGAGAAAATACTAGCATATTCCAGGCTATATTAGCGCACAACCGTGCATAGTAGTGAATAGGCGAGTATACTAGTGCATGGGTGTAGATAGCAGTGCATAGGAGAAAATACTAGCATATTCCAGGCTATATTAGTGCACAACCGTGCATAGTAGTGAATACGCGAGTATACTAGTGCATGGGTGTAGATAGCAGTGCATAGGAGAAAATACTAGCATATTCCAGGCTATATTAGTGCACAACCGTGCATAGTAGTGAATAGGCGAGTATACTAGTGCATGGGTGTAGATAGCAGTGCATTGGAGAAAATACTAGCATATTCCAGGCTATATAGTGCACAACCGTGCATAGTAGTGAATAGGCGAGTATACTAGTGCATGGGTGTAGATAGCAGTGCACAGGAGAAAATAATAGCATATCCTAGGCTATATTAGAGCACAACCGTGCATAGTAGTGAATAGGCGAGTATACTAGTGCATGGGTGTAGATAGCAGTGCATAGGAGAAAATACTAGCATATTCCAGGCTATATTAGTGCACAACCGTGCATAGTAGTGAATACGCGAGTATACTAGTGCATGGGTGTAGATAGTAGTGCATAGGAGAAAATACTAGCATATTCCAGGCTATATTAGTGCACAACCGTGCATAGTAGTGAATAGGCGAGTATACTAGTGCATGGGTGTAGATAGCAGTGCATAGGAGAAAATACTAGCATATTCCAGGCTATATTAGTGCACGATTGTGTACAGTAGCGAATGGATGAGTATACTAGTGCATGGGTGTAGATTGTAGTGCATAGGGGAGAATACTAACATATCTGAAGTCTAATTAGTGCATCTGTCTCTTTAAAGGAAACCTGATTTTACTAGCTCCGAGCCTTTGTTTCTTATATGAAAGACTTGATTAAATGTATCCCCTACCTTCATTCCCATGAATGTTTTCTCCATTGCTGATAAGGAATATTTCATACCTTTGGTGACATGTTCACATGATTGTAGAAGCAGTTCGTTCAAGACTTCTTGAGTTTGCACATTTACAAGTTAACTTTCATTCTTTCATGAAAACATAGTGACGAAAAGGAGTTTTCGGCGGTCGGTACACATTTTATTTGTTCTGTTCATATTTTTAATCTTTATCAGCCTGTGGTACCCATGGTGTCTACCATTGTTTCGTAGCACCATTGCTGTAATCAGAGATCTCCCTTGAACCATTCATTTCATAAATTTTACCATTATTTGCTTTTGAAATTTGGTCTGGTTAACAGGCTCCATTTTGCTTCTATCAACTTCTGCCCCCCTCCCCATCATGTCCTATTGTATTTATCTTTAAAACCCAAGTATGTTTGTATGTCATACCCATATATACAAGGTCCGATGTCATTTTAACGTTACAGACCTGCTGTTTACTTTGGAAGGCCCGGATATGTCACGCCAGTATGTGCAAAGGAAATAAAGCTAAAGTATATGTCAGGCCCGTTTATGCTATGTGACGTTACTGACCAAGGTGGGCAGAATTAGTGTATCATTCCAGTTCTGCTGCATTAAATTGCTAGGGATTGAAATTGACAACAAATTAAAGTTTAGCAATCACGTCAAAACGTTATGCTCAAAAGTCAACAAAAAAATCAGTGCCTTTTCTAGGCTTAATATGTATATTTCTAGAGAACAGGCATTAACAATTTGCAACGCGGTTATCTTGTCGAACTTCAATTATTGCCCTTTGATCTGGCTATTCTGCAACAAAGGTGCATACAAAGAGATTGATCGCACACACAAACGTGCTCTTCGGATCCTCTATAAAGAATACGAATGTCCCTTTGAAACATTGCTCACTCGAAGTGGCAGTTTTTGCATACATGTTAGAAACTTGCAGAAATTAATGACAGAAATCTACAAGTCCATGAATCATCTTAACCCATCGCTTATATGGGAATTTCATGAAAAGAAACATGTAAGTTATAATCTAAGGATACAAAATCTTTGCAAACTGCCACAAATAAAGACACAGGGCTATGGGCAAGAATCACTGTCATTTAGAGGGAGTCTACTCTGGAATACCCTAGATGATAGTGTCAAAAATGAGCCAACACTTTCGGCTTTCAAAAAGAGGATCAAAGACTGGGCTGGTGATAAATGCACCTGCAAAATATGCCGCTAGTTTTTTGTATAATGTATATTTCTTTGTAAATAGTTGGTTTGAATTAGTACTTTTATGATTACTATTGTAAATACCAACTTTAAATATGGATTAAATCAAATAAAAAAAAAAAAAAAAAAATTCTAAATTATTGCCGTGGTGACTTTAAAGACGTAGGAGAGACCTAGTAACTGTTTTTGAAGCATGCATGACATAGTGAGGTGTTGCGAATTGACATGCAGTTGCTCTAAGGATGCATCAGCAGGGAGTGTCCCTATATGTTAGGTTGCAATTCGGCTGGGGGTAGGGGGGACTGCCATTGTTGCTTAAGAGGTTACAGAGGGCCAACGCAAAAATTTTGCAAAATACCCTCCAATGGTAGTACAGTTTACAAAAACTTTCAAATTGGAGTTCAAGCAGCCACAATTGTGTCGTTTGGTAGTATCTAGCAATGAAAATTTTCTGCAATCTTGAATAATTTCCATTGTAAAACTAGCACAGGAAGAAACCTTCTAAAATCATTGATATCGTCATAATTATCAAATCCAGGGTCAGGGTCAGGGATCATAGAATACCCCCAATTGGTAACATGTGTTCTTACAAAAGGGCCAAAAATCTGCCCCTAGTCCGCCAAAAATATTGGTCAACAATAATGGACCTTGTGTCGGGCAGCTCCCCTAGATTTGTTCTTCCCAGTGGCGGGGTGGCAGGGGGGCCAGGGGGGCCATGGCCCCCCCTGAATGGGAGCGCCAATAGAGATCAGGGGGCGCCAATGTTGCCTGTTTGTATTATTTGGCTGGGAACAACAAACTGATCTTACGTGATACGTGGGCAGAACTGTTACTGACTGTGGAAAAGAAGTTTTACTTTCCTCAACAAAAAAGGGTCCTTGACGTCTTTGCAAGATCATCTGAATGAAGAAAGGCTTTATTATGATTTCAGTGAGTTAGTGGTGTGGCCACACGTGGGGATGGGAGGAATTTGCCTCAACTTATATCAAAAGATGGTTTTTGAGATTCTTCAAAAAACAAAGAGAAAGTAATTGGGAAGGGTAGAAGATATCTTTCGGAGAAATACTGGATAGTGACTGGGAGAGTCGTTCTAAGCCAAAGCAAAGATTGACTTTTCAAACAATTTTCCCAGACCAGCTATTACAGAGTTGTTCTGTGAAAATCATTCAGAATTGCGAGAATCGCCCTAAGACAAGATAAAATGTGTTCGCACAAAGGTTTGCCTAGGTAGAAAAGCATTCTAAGCCAAAGAAACTTGTGTTTGCTCTAAAATTTTCTTGGGTATGCTCATGTGTATAAACAACTGTTGCAAAAAAATGCTCAAATTCTATTGTAGGACCGCTAACATTGGATTGCTAGAAGCGTTCTAAGCCAAAGTAGAAGGCGTGCACTCAAAAATTTTCCTGGGGGCTTCGCCCCCAGACTTTTTCCTTTTCCTACCCTTCTACTTGACTCGACCTGGCCACGCCGTTGATTTCAATTAGGTTTCTTTGAGACTATACAGGGAAAAAAAGAAGTGGGACGAATTTTTTCCATTAATTGCTCCCATTTTTAGTCAAAACATAATCATTAAATTTTAAACTTATGTTGCAAAAACTTCTTTTCATTGGCCTTTGCAATATATATCACATTGTGATATCAAGCAGTTATAGAAATGCGTGTGTTTATGGAAACTTATTACATAGGAGGGGCGCCAAAATTGACCTGGCCAACCCAATGAAACCATAGCCACCCCGCCACTGGTTCTTCCCGTACTCTTATGCTGCCAGCTGGTGAGACCTTCTGATTGTGTTGCCTTGTTCGAACTTTTGTCGTTGCTCAATAGACTTAATCGGCTAAGGTTTTCAAGTCAGGTGATTACTTTTTAATTCATAACACAGCTTTGTGCATGACACGAAAAATATTGGAGAAATCAAGAGATGTTTCATCGAGAGGTTGATCACATGACTGGAAATGTAATAAACCTTCTTAGCTGATTCTGTCTATTTTTCAAATTCATTTAATTAGTATTGATCAGTCGAACAGTCGAACGACAGTAGTGGGTATGGGGAAAGGTGAAATGTAAGTCCTCGAGCGGGTCCAACCAATTAACGAAGCAAAGTGCCCGGACATTATAGAATTTGATTTGATTTTGACTTGGATCCTAGGAACGTTTAAATTCAGGTAATTTCTGCCACCTTGTGAGCCTATTTATGTTTCTCTCACTTCATCCCGGGGGGGGGGGGGGGGGGGGTGGGGTTCTTGATTGTTAAGTGGCGTGCCGCTCATATGGTCGGGTTTTGTCACCCGAAATTCCTTACATAAGGGTGTATTTCTAACCTTAATGGTGGTAGATGGTAGCGTTTTCAGAATGTTCTCATAAATGAAAAAATTTGAATAGACCTTGCAACTACAAATCGACAAAATTCATACACATGGTATAGAAACTTCCTGATATTCATGCAAAGGGGTTCAGAATTCTTGAACATTCTGCCATATGCACTATGCACATGCACTGCTATCTACACCCATGCACTAGTATACTCGCCTATTCACTACTATGCACGGTTGTGCACTAATATGGCCTGGAATATGCTAGTATTTTCTCCTATGCACTGCTATCTACACCCATGCACTAGTATACTCGCCTATTCACTACTATGCACGGTTGTGCACTAATATAGCCTGGAATATGCTAGTATTTTCTCCTATGCACTGCTATCTACACCCATGCACTAGTATACTCGCCTATTCACTACTATGCACGGTTGTGCACTAATATGGCCTGGAATATGCTAGTATTTTCTCCTATGCACTGCTATCTACACCCATGCACTAGTATACTCGCCTATTCACTACTATGCACGGTTGTGCACTAATATAGCCTGGAATATGCTAGTATTTTCTCCTATGCACTGCTATCTACACCCATGCACTAGTATACTCGTCTATTCACTACTATGCACGGTTGTGCACTAATATGGCCTGGAATATAATAGTATTTTCTCCCATGCACTGCTATCTACACCCATGCACTAGTATACTCGCCTATTCACTACTATGCACGGTTGTGCACTAATATAGCCTGGAATATGCTAGTATTTTCTCCTATGCACTGCTATCTACACCCATGCACTAGTATACTCGCCTATTCACTACTATGCACGGTTGTGCACTAATATAGCCTGGAATATGCTAGTATTTTCTCCTATGCACTGCTATCTACACCCATGCACTAGTATACTCGCCTATTCACTACTATGCACGGTTGTGCACTAATATGGCCTGGAATATGCTAGTATTTTCTCCTATGCACTACTATCTACACCCATGCACTAGTATACTCGCCTATTCACTACTATGCACGGTTGTGCACTAATATAGCCTGGAATATGCTAGTATTTTCTCCTATGCACTGCTATCTACACCCATGCACTAGTATACTCGCCTATTCACTACTATGCACGGTTGTGCACTAATATGGCCTGGAATATGCTATTATTTTCTCCTATGCACTGCTATCTATACCCATGCACTAGTATACTCGCCTATTCACTACTATGCACGGTTGTGCACTAATATGGCCTGGAATATGCTAGTATTTTCTCCTATGCACTGCTATCTACACCCATGCACTAGTATACTCGCCTATTCACTACTATGCACGGTTGTGCACTAATATAGCCTGGAATATGCTAGTATTTTCTCCTATGCACTGCTATCTACACCCATGCACTAGTATACTCGCCTATTCACTACTATGCACGGTTGTGCACTAATATGGCCTGGAATATAATAGTATTTTCTCCCATGCACTGCTATCTACACCCATGCACTAGTATACTCGCCTATTCACTACTATGCACGGTTGTGCACTAATATAGCCTGAAATATGCTAGTATTTTCTCCTATGCACTGCTATCTACACCCATGCACTAGTATACTCGCCTATTCACTACTATGCACGGTTGTGCACTAATATAGCCTGGAATATGCTAGTATTTTCTCCTATGCACTGCTATCTACACCCATGCACTAGTATACTCGCCTATTCACTACTATGCACGGTTGTGCACTAATATGGCCTGGAATATGCTAGTATTTTCTCCTATGCACTACTATCTACACCCATGCACTAGTATACTCGCCTATTCACTACTATGCACGGTTGTGCACTAATATAGCCTGGAATATGCTAGTATTTTCTCCTATGCACTGCTATCTACACCCATGCACTAGTATACTCGCCTATTCACTACTATGCACGGTTGTGCACTAATATGGCCTGGAATATGCTAGTATTTTCTCCTATGCACTACTATCTACACCCATGCACTAGTATACTCGCCTATTCACTACTATGCACGGTTGTGCACTAATATAGCCTGGAATATGCTAGTATTTTCTCCTATGCACTGCTATCTACACCCATGCACTAGTATACTCGCGTATTCACTACTATGCACGGTTGTGCACTAATATAGCCTGGAATATGCTAGTATTTTCTCCTATGCACTGCTATCTACACCCATGCACTAGTATACTCGCCTATTCACTACTATGCACGGTTGTGCACTAATATAGCCTGGAATATGCTAGTATTTTCTCCTATGCACTGCTATCTACACCCATGCACTAGTATACTCGCCTATTCTCTACTATGCACGGTTGTGCACTAATATAGCCTGGAATATGCTAGTATTTTCTCCTATGCACTGCTATCTACACCCATGCACTAGTATACTCGCCTATTCACTACTGTGCACGGTTGTGCACTAATATAGCCTGGAATATGCTAGTATTTTCTCCTATGCACTGCTATCTACACCCATGCACTAGTATACTCGCCTATTCACTACTATGCACGGTTGTGCACTAATATAGCCTGGAATATGCTAGTATTTTCTCCTATGCACTGCTATCTACACCCATGCACTAGTATACTCGCCTATTCACTACTATGCACGGTTGTGCACTAATATGGCCTGGAATATGCTAGTATTTTCTCCTATGCACTGCTATCTACACCCATGCACTAGTATACTCGCCTATTCACTACTATGCACGGTTGTGCACTAATATGGCCTGGAATATGCTAGTATTTTCTCCTATGCACTACTATCTACACCCATGCACTAGTATACTCGCCTATTCACTACTATGCACGGTTGTGCACTAAAATAGCCTGGAATATGCTAGTATTTTCTCCTATGCACTGCTATCTATACCCATGCACTAGTATACTCGCCTATTCACTACTATGCACGGTTGTGCACTAATATAGCCTGGAATATGCTAGTATTTTCTCCTATGCACTGCTATCTACACCCATGCACTAGTATACTCGCCTATTCACTACTATGCACGGTTGTGCACTAATATAGCCTGGAATATGCTAGTATTTTCTCCTATGCACTGCTATCTACACCCATGCACTAGTATACTCGCCTATTCACTACTATGCACGGTTGTGCACTAATATAGCCTGGAATATGCTAGTATTTTCTCCTATGCACTGCTATCTACACCCATGCACTAGTATACTCGCCTATTCACTACTATGCACGGTTGTGCACTAATATAGCCTGGAATATGCTAGTATTTTCTCCTATGCACTGCTATCTACACCCATGCACTAGTATACTCGCGTATTCACTACTATGCACGGTTGTGCACTAATATAGCCTGGAATATGCTAGTATTTTCTCCTATGCACTGCTATCTACACCCATGCACTAGTATACTCGCCTATTCACTACTATGCACGGTTGTGCACTAATATAGCCTGGAATATGCTAGTATTTTCTCCTATGCACTGCTATCTACACCCATGCACTAGTATACTCGCCTATTCTCTACTATGCACGGTTGTGCACTAATATAGCCTGGAATATGCTAGTATTTTCTCCTATGCACTGCTATCTACACCCATGCACTAGTATACTCGCCTATTCACTACTGTGCACGGTTGTGCACTAATATAGCCTGGAATATGCTAGTATTTTCTCCTATGCACTGCTATCTACACCCATGCACTAGTATACTCGCCTATTCACTACTATGCACGGTTGTGCACTAATATAGCCTAGTATAAGCTAGTATTTTCTCCAATGCACTGCTATCTACACCCATGCACTAGTATACTCGCCTATTCACTACTGTGCACGGGTGTTCACTAATATAGCCTAGGATGTGCATGTAACTACTGCTGTGCACCGCTATGGTCTCCCTATGCGTCAATAGGTTTCAGGACCTTTAAAGAACCATACATAAAGCCCTTGCCACAAAATGGATGCTCATTTTGGGACAATAGTTATTGCCTGACTCTCAGCACTTTTGATTGATAAAAACAGTCCAAAATGGATGATTTTACCGTAGCAGATGTCTACGAGCATGCAGCAAAGATTGGGCAAGACATAGAACAACTGATTCGAGATTATGGGGAAGATTCAGTCGAAGAATTGATGCCAAAAATTGTGTTCACTTTGGAACAACTTGAGGGGCTGGCTGAAAGGAAACAGAAGGATGTTGGAACAATTAGTGATTTAATAGCTGAGAAAGAAAGGTTGCTGATTGAATGTAAGAAGGAAGCTGCTATAAAGAGACAACTTGAAGAGGTATGAATGGGGACCACTGACCAACACCTCTCAAAAGTCAAAATGAAAAGGGAATATTCCCAATAATAACAATAGACCTCTAATGAATAACAATGACCCACCCATATGGAAAGATGCTTTTGGTGGCCTACTGCTAGAAGAATGTAATTGTTTGTTGTGCTTATAAAACAGTTTATAAAATTATCCCATTTTCCAAAGACTGGGGTCATTCAAATGATATTAATGCATCCTTTCTATTTACTATGCTTGCATGCAGCTACAAAACTTCTTTGTCACAGAAAGGCTGCAAAAGTCTGCATGCAGAGAGAATAGGGGAGGGGCACTACTGAAAGCTTTCTTGAAAAACCTAAAAAATTATTCCATTGTACATCAGATTTCTCAACTTAGATATGGACATCCACCTTCTCTATGAAAAACAAACAACAAATAACTTGCAATGCCATATCATTAATCACGCTTTAAATCTTTCAGAAAGTTGATTATTTAGAAGATCTTATGAATGAAGACACAAACAATCTACAAAAAACGATAACAACATTAAAGCAAGAAAATGAGCTGCTCAAATCAGAAGTTGAAGAACTAGATGAGGAAATGACAACTCAAAGAACAACAGGTTTCAAACACCTTTTCTGTTAGTTAATTTGACAGTATATATCATTGTTCCAGCAAGGGAACATTGCATAAAAACAGAAATTCTTATTATTGTATTCATATTACAACAAATACAATAACCTTGCCAGAAAAGGAGACAAGAGCATTTGCATCCCAGTATTTTATCAATGTGATTAGTTGTAAAATTTTCATAGCTAACAAGCAAAGGAGCTTACAGCAACTGTTAAAGAATCAAGTTTTATGATTTGATAGGGGGTCCTACCACCCACATGCTAGCATACAATCTACCTTCAGCATTCCTAGGTATTTCCTTATTCATGCCACACAAAATGATTCTGCTGGATTATTTGTCAAATTTATTCTCTTGTCATTTCCGCTCACCAACAACACCCTCTTGTCTATCTTCAGATGGTGTCCCATGACCCATGTGTTAGATGTGAGCAAAATGTCCTGGTAAAATGCTTCCACACATTATTTTATCTCACCCACATTTTACTCTACATATTCTACCCACATAGCTCTGCCTGGTGATGTGAATTTGATGGTGAAAATGAAAACAACAATTGATGCTCAAAGAGATCAAATACGTGAAGTTAATCAAGAGAATGAAAGGCACAAGACAGAAATAGAAGCAGTGAGCTACAAAACACTCTTACTTTAATTTCTCAATCTGTAGGTCAAAATTATTTGACACCATATCTGCTTATCAAAATCTAAAATTTGTTCAAGTAATTTTTCAAGTCTTTACAACAAAGAAAAACAGCTTGTGTCCTTTTACAACAACAGTTCCTCATCTTACTTGGGCCTAAATGAAGATGGTACTTGAAGACAAGCTATATTTACTATCCCCTGTGTTTAAGCTATTATTTGTAGCTGTAATTGTAAAGTTAAGAATAAAGATTTTGTCATGATTTTGTCATTGCTGTGATATCGTTGCAATATATTTACATTTGAAAAATTAAGACTGAAGTTTTGAATGAAATCAGCTCCAAGAGAAAAATTATGTGAGAGGATAGTTCATGCAATATCAAATGAATAGAATAGCTATGCAGATTTTCAATATATTTCCACAACCAGATGATTTTGTGACACGTGGTCAGATGAACAGATTTAGAAAGTAGTTCCTGTACCACTTGGGAACAACAATTCAATTCAATGGATCAAAACTTAGACGAATGTCATCAGTCTAGAACGAACCCACAGTTTATCAAAGAGTATGTCTTACAACTTCATTTGATGTGATTGATGTGATTACACGTAGTATTTTGCGCGGCGCCCTGTAAAGCAGTCTCTGCAGGCTGACGGGGCTACCGTGGTTAAAAGATTAAAAATGAAAAAATGAAAAAAATGACATTTTGATACCCTTTCGCAATCTCATTGAAACTATTTCTTTCACAGCTCAATGAACAATCTAATCGATTGACAGAAATCAACGAACGATTGCGTCTTTACAACGGCAAGTTACAAGACCGTCTTGCGAAGGCCGTAGAAGATAAAGTACAAGCTGAAGCGACTCTTGCATCAGTGAAAATTGCAAATGAAGACGAGCGAAATGAAGCTAGGGATGTGCAAGATGGGAAGAAAGTGGAGGCTCAAAGCTTGTATTGGGAGACGGGAGTCGGTAGGGGGGAGAAAAAGGAGGAAGAGGTGCTTGCAGGAAGTGCGATGCAGGTTGTAGGGGAGGTGGATACTACTAAAGAGGTGCCTGTCCGTAGTGAAGCCCCTGCCCATGGCGAACTCCATGCCAGTGGTGAGATAAATAGTGGCAGCAAAGTTCCCGTTGGTAGTGATGTATCTGTTCAAAGAGAGATGCATCCAGGTAGCGAGGTGCATGCTGGGAGTGAATTGCATGCAGGGAGCGAAATGTATGCTGGGAGGGAAGTGCATACTGATAGCAAGGTTAATGAAATAAAAGGAGTAGAGGATAAAAAATCAGGCGAGAAAGGGTTACAAAAGACGCCATCGATCGCACTAGAGGCTGAAGAAGATGATTTTGTTGTCGTGCCAAGAGCATCAAGCACTATTTCTAAAGCTGATAAAAGGCCTAGCAGTGGCGACAAACGAATTACGAAGAAAGGCGTTAAGGAAGCTGCTGGTAATAATAATAATAACAATAACAATGTTGAATCAAATGTCGCTGGGAATGACGACAAACAAACTGAAGTTAAGGGTACTACGAAAGTAACAGAAAGGGAAGGTGAGCATGGTGCAAACGAAACACCTCGACCAAAGAAAGATCCAAATAGGCCAAGATATACATTAGCTGAAATGCAGCAAGTTCTTGAAGAGAGGAATCGATTCAAAGAAAGAGTTGGAATTTTAGAAGATGTGTTGGAAGCTTATGTACCAGCGTATGCACATGTTTCTATTTCATAATAAAGATCTATTCGGCTGAGGTTTGTTTACATCTAATTCAAGTCAGGTGGTCAATCTATTGATAAAACACCCTTTGTTTTCTTTAACATATTTCGTTAACTAATAAGACTTGTAAAACTTGTGCCATGAATGCAAAAAGTAGAATACTATTAAAACTTCCCAAGAGATTGCTAACAAGACTTGAACTGGGTTTAAACAATCATAGCTGAATAAATATATTAAATATAAATATATCATTTTGTTAAATTTATAATTTTACTCACTTTTTTTCGTTTGCTTTGCGCCACAAACAGAAGACAACTAATTTTAAACTGTTCTCAGTAACTTTAGCCTTGTCAGCATTTATTTCTAGGCCCGATGAAGGTGATCACAGGGTTTTAGCACCAAGCATTGGGATTTCAAAAGTAGCTTAATCGAACAAGGGCGTATTTAGTAACGATAGTATCTGTTGCTTATGATTGAAATGCCTGTACAAATTGTTTGCCAAATGATATTGTCTCTACGGCTGATTAGGCAAACTGCAGTTATAAATAACGCAAACAGTGCAAGATTGTCTGAAACGCAGGTAGCTAACTCACTGATCGTGCATGGGAAAGGGGTTATTAAGAAAAATATGAGTAGATATATTGAGATAATCACTTTATGAATTCCTTTGCAGTCCTGTTCGTTCTTCTACATTGGATTCGAAAGATGAAACTTTAAGGAAGAGAAAAGAATCGAAGGGAAAAGACACACCAAAGAAGGAATCAAAAGTTCGTGGAATGTAAGTGTGTTCAGTTTGTTTCTCTTCGACAAAGGGGCAGATGTTTTCGTTGAATTGCATTGCGTTAAGGTTTTGTTGAACTGCATTGCGTTGAGGAGTAGACAGTTTAGCCTTCCTACAGAAGGGTCTAAACTGCACGATATTTTTGCACGTTTTCATTCGAAAGGTTCGATTCAGCGGCATCAGAGCTTCTCTAACTTTTTACGCTTTCGAAAAATGGTCAGATTTCTGCAAATTGAAAAAATACTCTCCATCAAGATTCCTTTGTAAAATAGCTAAAATATTTTATTGACTGGATACCGTGGAATACCAAATCTCAGGAGTTTTTATGATACTTTGTGGACAATTTCTTTAATTTTGCTTTTTTATTTGCTCCTGTCGCGATCCAAATGGTCCTCTTGTCTCAGCATGAGCAATAGGATACATACCGATCGGGTGATTGATTGGAATGGCCTAAGTAAGCAGCTACTCTCACGCTGTGTTTATTCAGTTTGCAGTGTAGTATATTCAGTTTGCAATGAACATTAAATGACAACTTACTTGTCTTCTTCTTTGTCATTTCCTAATGTCGCAATTACTGTATTCTCCAAGCCAAATACAAACAGCACCGAAGCAAGCTTCCTCCTCTTCTGACAGTAATTGCGACATTAGGAAATGACAAAGAAGAAGACAAGTAAGTTGTCATTTAATGCTCATTGCAAACTGAATATACTACGCTGCAAAGTGAATAAACACAGAGTGAGAGTAGCTGCTTACTTAGGCCATTCAAATCACCCGATCGGTATGTATCCTATTGCTCATGGTCTCAGTTAAAAGTATCGTTGTTTTTCCAGCAGTGATCGGCAATCTTGTTAGACTTTGCGTTGCCATTATTCCAAGCATCTTTGCGTTCTTTCGACTGTTGATCCAGGAATCTTTCGTTTCAGCGATTTTTGTTGCTGTGCTGGACCATCTAAGCAATTTCATCTGTACCACCGTTGTTTCTTATCTTTGGGGAAGATTGTTTGGGTTTTCGATACGTTTGCTGCAGTGAGGTTTTGCAGTATTATAGACAAATTGAGTGGATTAGCTTTGTTCACGTGTTTTTTCTTCGCTCTGGTTTTATTTCAAGATTAGGAACGTTCTTTTCGTGTCTAAAAAATCATCAAATATCCTTTTCCTATTTTTTAGATTTGGCTTGTTCATGAAAGACACCTCGAGCAAGAAAGCATAAGTTCTTAATTGGCTTGTTGATTTTCAAATTGCAAAATTTAAAGAATCACTGTTTGTAAAATGGATAATATTATATGATTTTTTGTTGCCGTGAGCCATGTAACGTTTGGCTACAACCAAAGGTAGCTGGCTTATAAAGTAGTTTTCTTCGCAGAAGACAGAGCGTATTTGACTGCCATTTACAAAATTAGATTTAAAAAATTTTCCCGCACATTTATTACCAACTCACGTAAATTCAGCCCGTAAAGTTTGGTATTTCTTAGACCATTGTATTTCCCGTGTAAATTATTTACTATGATCTAGAATTTTTTAATATAATCAATGTATGTAAAGACGTTTTTAGTGCAGAATCTCGGTGTTTGAATCAGAACAATTAGACCTTATTTTTTAGTTTGTGGTTTAGCATTTTGATTCATTGCTGCTTCGGTGATTTATCTCCTCTATCTTTGGAAAGTATTACAGCATGTTTCTGCAATCTTAAAATATTTCTTTCTGACATATTAGCTACGGATGTTTCTGCCGCGATGCCCAATTGTTAAGCAAGTTAGTATGCGAGCTTTTCATGGAATAATACTACTGATAGTGTTCAGTGTTCTCGAAATCGAAAACAGGTGAAATTCTATCAGTTTGGAAATAAAGGAAATAGCTGTACTAAAAAGTACCTGAAGCAAAGGCTGCCTAGGGTCAGATCACATGTCGAAACTTAATAGCCAATGGCTGATCAATTTTATGTCCTATTTGTTGACTTTTGTTTTGTAGAACCAGATCCAGAATTTCTCCAAGATTTTTGGTTTCTTGCCGCTTGGACTGCGCTGGATTGGACATTGCACATATTAAACTTTTCGAATTCAAACTTTGCGCAAATAACTACGCTTGTGCCTTTTAAAGAGGTATTGTTAACCATGATCCTTTGCGCGCCGAATGAAAACCAAAACAAAAAGAACCGAGGTCAGAAACGACAAGCAGGCAATTGTCATTCCGACGAGTGGTTTACACGACAACCACACATTTTGTATCAAGCTTAATCAAATTTGTAATGATTTCCATTAAAATTTAGTATACGTATGCCATGATTCTTTTAATTTGTAAATTTGTAAAATGAATTCATTGATATAAAGTAAATAGTAAATATTGCTTATCTTGTGTTCTCATTTCTCGCAATATCCTACAAAGTGTCCTGAAAAGCTTAGTCTTTCAAAAATACAAACATACCAGGCTGCAGCATCATTGTGAAGCATCCTCTCAACATCTCTTGGGACTTACCACTTGCTGGGAAAATAATCACACACCAGTGAAGCTAATTTCACCATTCTGACATGATAGAGGCTCTTTACTCGGGCATAGCTGAGGTCGTGTGTGAGATCGTTTGCATTTTCATGAAGACGTCCTCTGAAGACTTTTCAACAAGCTATGTATCAGAATGCCTGCAGGAAGGATTAAAATAACCAGATCGTTTGTGGAGCCAGTACCAGTTCGTCTACTCTACAATTACAGACTATGAACTTGCATTAAAACTGTGTTGCGACTTTAAAATGAGATGATATCATTTTTTAAAATACTGATCAATTTCTACTACAGGATACCTCCAGATTTTGATATTCAATTCACTTTCAATCATAAAAATACATTTCATTCACAAGGTTATCAGTAAAAATGTGTATTCTATACGACCCATGAGAAGCATAGCTTATCAAGCCTGGCCCGTTAATTAAAATTAAAATGTAAAACTAAAAATTTGAATGAAAATAGTACTAGTACAATGTAGCTATTTCAAAATTTAACAGAGAGGCTAAGTATATATATTGGATAAACATTGTGAGTTATAACGGAACGGAACGGAATGTTGGTAATCGCAATCCAAGTTAAGTTAGTAGTTGTTTTTTAAAATGTTTTGAAAATGCTTTTACTTGCATTATGTTTCTATTTATATTATATTAATCAACGCATTTTGAACAGAAAATACGAACTGATACATTACATTTTATGAATGGACAAGATACTGTAAAAGATTAAGGAAAATACAATAAAATTATGTCCACAATCAAAAAATTAGAAGAAAATGGTAGAAACGATACCTGTTGCAACAGACACATTCAATGAATCAAGATCTTGCATCTGAGATTTCGAGGTAGATGTTATTGTTGTCAGCTTTGTGCAGGAATTCAATACTTCATCTCGAATACCCATTCCTTCATTTCCTATAAAAAAACGGAATATGTCACCGTTAGTTTATGTTTGACAACTTGACTATAAAAGAATCAAACTTTGTGTCTTTACACCAGGTGACCCAGAAAAAAGTGACCCAACGCAATCTGTCATAGAAAGGAAAGTAAGAGGCCGATCAAAATGCTTCAAACGCTGTTCTGTCGTTAAAAGACTAGCCTACGTTATGAGCATTTTTGCAAGTTTTTCGACACATTAAATTTCCTGAATTAAGGATTTCGAGGAAAAGGACATGCCGGAAATCCTCAAAAAGTAGTCGAAAACAGGGGATCGATTTACAGCCATTCCAGATCTTCAATGTAATGACGAGCATGTTTCATTTCAACCTGGGAATAGCAACTCAGTCGAAAGTTTTCAGGACAAGTTTATAGTCCCTAAGTACCTAAAAATATTCCCAGGCTGCAATGAAACACACTCCTCGTTGTTTGAAGATCTGAAATGGCTGTAAATCGATCTCCTGTTTTTCACTACTTTTGAGGATTTCAAGCATGCCATTTCCCTCGAAATCCTTAATTAAAGAAATTTACAAAAATACTCATAACGTAGGCTAGTCTTTTAGTGACAAAACAATGTTTGAAGCATTTCAATGAACCACTTACTTTTTTTCTGTAACAGATTGAGTTGGGTCACTTTTTTCTGGGTCACCCGGTATTTTTGGCTACCTTAGCTTCCAGTGGCATTCAAGCTGGCTTCTGCTGTACGCTCATTTGGTTGTGTTCGTTTTGCAGAATTAAACGATCCCTTGCTCGCAAACGTGATTGTAACTTAGCACATCTGTAGGTACGAAAAGGTAGCAAGGACCGTCAGTTTGATTTTGTGACCCATTTCTGTACTGCCCTCCTTTCCGTCCAAAACTGGAAAACATAGCTTTACGTTAAGAATGGAAGATCCTATAAGTTTAAGAAATTTCACAAACCTAGGACAAGAATTGAAGGTTTCTCCAAAATAATTTCATCACATGGTATGACAGGTGCATTATTCCCATCCTCATCAGGCATCGTTGATCCAATGACATCCCAACCCATCTCAGACAAATGCTACAAAAGAAATGGTAAAATTATGACCGAATTTGAGTTATTTTCTTTAAATAATGAGAGAGCAGCAGGCAAAGCAAAGCAAAGCGATACAACTCTTGTTGGAAATACAAATAGGAAATTAGATTACATACATTTAAGTGCATTGGAAGGTCTTCTGATCCAAATATTTCCATCCATTCCATTGTTCCAGCACTTGCCTTGCTTACGACAGGGCTTAATCGACACCTATAAAGGAGAAAAATGTTCTTGAAGTGGTGAAGAAGATTTACAAAAGCGATGAGAATTTTTCAGGCAAACAGAACCACAAGATTGCTAATTGCTTGCTAAAGACATGGAAAAATCATAATGGTCATTTCCCCTCACAACAGCTGAATATAAAACAATCAGTTCAAAAAGTGCTATGAATTTCTTTCTGAAGCATCAAAAGAAGTTTGTACTCCTTGCATGTTTTTCACCTGACAAACTTCCACGACTATACAGTGACAAATAACTACTTACGAATTTTTGGCCGATGCAATTACTCCATTAACACCAAAATATCCAGATGTTCGAAGAATCGCACCCAAGTTCATTGGATCCTGAATGGAATAAATGAAAGATCTTTAGAATACGATACAAGCCTTGCACACATTAGCATGATTTTCCTGCCTTAAAATTCTTGTTTGGGAAAACTTACAGTCTTTACAATCAGAGTTGCGTATTTGAGTAATTTTCATTGCAAAACAATAAATGGATTCTGGTATCTTTCAGAGGAAAAAACTACATTATTGACAACACTTACTTGTATCTGATCTAATGCAATCCAGAACTGAGGAGGATGTCTTTTGGAATCATTTTTCCTGGTGATTCAAAAAGCAACTATATTAGTTCACTGTGGTAGTCTACATTTTATTTTTGTGTGGAATGACTTAGTATCAGAGAAATTCATTTTATGCAGAAATGGGAAAATATTGTTGCTATACAGTACAATTTTCAGTGCAAATCTTCTCAGCCAATAACCAATACCGTCAACAATAAGATTCTACAAACATCCATAAAATTAAGATAATAGAGCTGAATTATCCTTATGTTGTTGAACTTACCACAGTCCACATTTGTCCATATTTTCATAGTCTAATTCAGAGACTTTCATCACAATGTTCTATAAGGCAAACAATGAAATATAGCGTATTGGTTTAAATCTGATTGAATAACAAATTATCTATTGCATTAGATGATAATGCTACAGATGGAGGTGAGGAACTCATTGCTAAGATGCACTGTATTCTTTAACAGAATTTTTCAAGAAAGAGATTAACTGATTTCTTACCTGATGGGGTCTGTTGCCAACTATCTTGTCAAGATAACCTTTGGATTTGTATTCAACAAGTAAACCTTTCTTTCTTGCCATTGAGATTATATCATCTATGTTATCTGATCTGAAAAAGACAAAATGTAGTAAAAGGGTAAAAGATCTTCATGTTTTCAAAAGAAAGCTTGGAAAGATATTTTTTGACATAAAATCCATCGACTTGATCTAGATGGGGAAATTGGGGCCCAAAAATTATTTCAGGAATAAGAAGTCTTAATTTTTTCATGCAGCACGCTGCACATAGGTGGCATGGTCCAATGGGGTCAAATGGGTAAGCATTGGGGTAAAATGGGTAAGCCTCTGGGGTAAAATGGGTGAGGCAATAGATGTGAACAAATTTTATAAAATCTTCAGAACAGATTTTCTCAAAACTCCCCTCCTTGACTAATGACTTCAGAAATAATACTCTCCCAATTCTGGCAATCAACAGCAATCAACATTACAAAGCAGCTACCTATATGGCAAACAATCTTTTATAAATAATCAGATATAAATTATGTGTTTGTATGTGCATGGCTATACCATCAAGCAATTAATATATAAGATATCTTTAAATGCAGTTCAGTCATAGCCTTATTAGCTTAGAGCTTAACGGACTCTAAACGTTTCACGCTTGCTAATATTAATAACCCTTCCTTCATCATTCAGTAGTACTGTTGTTAATACTGTTGTTGTCAAACGTATCAAATAAAAAATCCTTTATTTCAAATTTCTAATGAAAATGAAAGTAAACCTATGTGTGTTATGACCACTCTAAGAAAGGAAAAGAGAAGAATAAAAGCACAATTTTCTGAATATCATCAGGCCATAAGGTAGGCCTGGCTGGTCAGGTTTCGATTTCATGCTAGCCTAGCTGTCTACTAGCTGTCTTCTTGTTTTGCATGCACACAGTTGACTTTATATTCCGAATTTAATGGCCGTCCTTACTTACTTGGAAATTTTAGAAGTCTTTGATAATGCATCTTTGATGACCACTTTGTAAATCTTTCTTCTATTCGCTCGAATTGCAGCCAGGCATGGAAATATTCCAAAAATATGTTCTTTCATTGCTCAAGTTTGCCGCCATTTAATCCTTATTAACGAGGCTATGCTGGAACTGAGGCTAAACGAACATGACTGCTACAAAAAGAGCACGGGCACAGGGACCCGCTAGTTTCTTGCGATTCACAATTTCAGAGAGCAACAGACTACGTAGTGCAGCATCACATTTTAATAATTACATTTATAACAAGACGAAAGTTTATACTCTCTGAATGAATATTAATTTAACTTCATAAATAATTATTCCATTCACTGAGACAAATACAAGAAATTTAGAGTCTGGTCAGGGACGTAGGAAGCATCTCAAACTTGGAGGGGCACGACAATTCAAGGGCACTTTTTTCATTGAGCTAAAGGGGCACTTCCTGAAAAATAAAAGGGCACTTCTTTGTTTATTGCAAAATCTTGGGGGGGGCACGCGCCCCCAGTGCCCCTCCCGGTTCCTACGTCTCTGAGTCTGGTCATAAAAACAGGGCACATTAAAACAGTGAATGGGTGCATGTTAAAATGCAATAAAGCAATGTCCACTAATCTTAATACTGCCAACGAACCATATAAAAGAAGTGGCTTGGTTTGGTCTGCAATTCTTGATGGAAATTCCATCCTAAAGCTGGTAGCTACTGAGTGAAAAGAGCGTTTTTCAAAGTCCACAGAATACATAGAATGGCTCTAATTTCACTTTCAATTTTATACGCGCCAAAGATAAATTTGATAAGCTAGGAAAATGAAGACTCACTCACTTTCTGTGGTTTTCTAGACCATGAATTGCACATTTTAGTGATCTCTTCCTGACAGCTTCAATTAAACTTTGCAACTTTAAAGAAAACCTTTCGAAATTATTTCACAGACAGTATGAAGTCGTCTTCCAACAGGTTTTAAGGAGGGTCGTTGAAAAAATTGCACTGTCAAAGAGCAAAATTAGCGCAGTGTTGGACATTGCATTGTTGCAAACTGAATGAAAAAACTTTCTGAACATACAAAAACAACTGCACACCGTAACAAAATAGCGACCGTCACTCAATGGCATTTTTCACACAAGAAGATGAACAAACCTGTATGGGCAAGTCGCCTGAAAGTTGATTGTCTGGTGTGAATTCGAGTCGGACTTTTGGCGACTTGTCCATGTCGACAGAATTAGTCTCAAAATATCATCTGGATAGATGAAGAAAGTCATATGACTCGTGCGTCAAAAATTTTGTTTGTCTGTCACATTTTCACACCAGGCATGGTTTCTCCATCTAAGACAACTAGTTTATCCAGACGATATATTCGAGTTCTAGTGTGAAAAAGGCTAGGCTACTACAAGACAAAACAAAACAAAGACATTCTCTCAAAGGAGCTACTTCTACTACTGTCTTTGGAAGCTGTTGTACGAGAATAACATTCATCTTCGTTTGACAAAATGAAATGTGCAATTCGATATATGAGTGTAGCATACACTATTTTTGCATTCAATAAATATTTTCGAGTATTTTCTTTGCAAGAAATTAATTTACAATGCCTTGTGTTTCCTGAGCGTCATTCGAATGTTTCCAATATATTTGATAACCTCATCCAGCCTCTCTTCCATTAATTCCTAGAAAACGTTTGGAGAGCAAGTTAATCCTGTCAGAGGATAGTAAGCTGAACATTGATGTAACGAAGTCTTTAATACCTTTAGCTAACCATGATCCTTTGGGGCCCCAAGAGGACTTTCACTTTCAAGTGGACTTTCACTTTCATATCAAACAAAAGTCGTTTCTAGCGTTGGAGGAAGGGTGAATTTTGCAAAACAAAGGATATAGTTCTGTTTAAGACAGTTTCAAACATAAGGAGAAATTCTTCAAAGACCTCAAAATCAAGGAAACAGCCCATATTATTGAAATTCAGAGACGTAGGAACCGGGGGGGCATTGGGGGCACGTGCCCCCCCCAAGATTTTGAAATAAACAAAGAAGTGCCCTTTTTGTTTTCAGGAAATGCCCCTTTAGCTTAATGGAAAAAGTGCCCTCGAAGTGTCGTGCCCCTCCAAGTTTGAGATGCTTCCTACGTCCCTGTTGAAATTCTAAAAGCTGCAAACATAGCTATCCTATCTGTTAACATTCTTAAGAATGCAGCATTATTTTCCATTTTTCAGCTTTTTGACATAACAATATTTTGTTTCTTTTCTTTCATGAAAACTTCTCTTTCAATGACACCTCTGGAGGGACTACTATGGAAGCAAGGTCGCACTGACCTTTTAATTCTATCCCTGCCATTTTAAACTAGGGTTGCTTTAAATAAAATCTTTAACTTTCATACTTATCAAAAAAGGTTGAAACCTGTTGAATAGTTGAATAGTTGAATAGTTGAAATAGTTGAAATAGTTGAAATAGTTGAATAGTTGAATAGTTGAATAGTTGAATAGTTGAATAGTTGAATAGTTGAAATAGTTGAAATAGTTGAAATAGTTGAAATAGTTGAATAGTTGAATAGTTGAATAGTTGAATAGTTGAATAGTTGAATAGTTGAATAGTTGAAATAGTTGAAATAGTTGAAATAGTTGAAATAGTTGAAATAGTTGAATAGTTGAATAGTTGAATAGTTGAATAGTTGAAATAGTTGAAATAGTTGAAATAGTTGAATAGTTGAATAGTTGAATAGTTGAATAGTTGAATAGTTGAATAGTTGAATAGTTGAATAGTTGAATAGTTGAATAGTTGAATAGTTGAATAGTTGAATAGTTGAATAGTTGAATAGTTGAAATAGTTGAATAGTTGAATAGTTGAATAGTTGAATAGTTGAATAGTTGAATAGTTGAATAGTTGAATAGTTGAATAGTTGAATAGTTGAATAGTTGAATAGTTGAATAGTTGAATAGTTGAATAGTTGAATAGTTGAATAGTTGAATAGTTGAATAGTTGAATAGTTGAATAGTTGAATAGTTGAATAGTTGAATAGTTGAATAGTTGAATAGTTGAATAGTTGAATAGTTGAATAGTTGAATAGTTGAATAGTTGAATAGTTGAAATAGTTGAATAGTTGAATAGTTGAATAGTTGAATAGTTGAATAGTTGAATAGTTGAATAGTTGAATAGTTGAATAGTTGAATAGTTGAAATAGTTGAATAGTTGAATAGTTGAATAGTTGAATAGTTGAATAGTTGAATAGTTGAAATAGTTGAATAGTTGAATAGTTGAATAGTTGAAATAGTTGAATAGTTGAATAGTTGAATAGTTGAATAGTTGAAATAGTTGAATAGTTGAATAGTTGAAATAGTTGAATAGTTGAATAGTTGAATAGTTGAATAGTTGAATAGTTGAATAGTTGAATAGTTGAATAGTTGAATAGTTGAATAGTTGAATAGTTGAATAGTTGAATAGTTGAATAGTTGAATAGTTTAAATAGTTGAATAGTTCAATAGTTGAATAGTTGAATAGTTGAATAGTTGAAATAGTTGAATAGTTGAATAGTTGAATAGTTGAAATAGTTGAATAGTTGAATAGTTGAAATAGTTGAATAGTTGAAATAGTTGAATAGTTGAATAGTTGAATAGTTGAATAGTTGAATAGTTGAATAGTTGAAATAGTTGAATAGTTGAATAGTTAAATAGTTGAAATAGTTGAATAGTTGAATAGTTGAATAGTTGAAATAGTTGAATAGTTGAATAGTTGAAATAGTTGAATAGTTGAATAGTTGAATAGTTGAATAGTTGAATAGTTGAATAGTTGAATAGTTGAAATAGTTGAATAGTTGAATAGTTGAAATAGTTGAAATAGTTGAATAGTTGAATAGTTGAATAGTTGAATAGTTGAATAGTTGAATAGTTGAATAGTTGAATAGTTGAATAGTTGAATAGTTGAATAGTTGAATAGTTGAAATAGTTGAATAGTTGAATAGTTGAATAGTTGAAATAGTTGAATAGTTGAAATAGTTGAAATAGTTGAAATAGTTGAATAGTTGAATAGTTGAAATAGTTGAATAGTTGAATAGTTGAATAGTTGAATAGTTGAATAGTTGAATAGTTGAAATAGTTGAATAGTTGAATAGTTGAATAGTTGAATAGTTGAATAGTTGAATAGTTGAATAGTTGAATAGTTGAAATAGTTGAATAGTTGAATAGTTGAAATAGTTGAATAGTTGAATAGTTGAATAGTTGAATAGTTGAATAGTTGAATAGTTGAATAGTTGAAATAGTTGAATAGTTGAATAGTTGAAATAGTTGAATAGTTGAAATAGTTGAATAGTTGAATAGTTGAATAGTTGAATAGTTGAATAGTTGAATAGTTGAAATAGTTGAATAGTTGAATAGTTGAAATAGTTGAATAGTTGAAATAGTTGAATAGTTGAATGGTTGAAATAGTTGAATAGTTGAAATAGTTGAATAGTTGAATAGTTGAAATAGTTGAATAGTTGAAATAGTTGAATAGTTGAATAGTTGAATAGTTGAATAGTTGAATAGTTGAAATAGTTGAATAGTTGAATAGTTGAAATAGTTGAATAGTTGAAATAGTTGAATAGTTGAATAGTTGAATAGTTGAATAGTTGAAATAGTTGAATAGTTGAATAGTTGAAATAGTTGAATAGTTGAAATAGTTGAATAGTTGAAATAGTTGAATAGTTCAATAGTTGAATAGTTGAATAGTTGAAATAGTTGAATAGTTGAATAGTTGAATAGTTGAATAGTTGAATAGTTGGTTGAATAGTTGAATAGTTGAAATAGTTGAATAGTTGAATAGTTGAAATAGTTGAATAGTTGAAATAGTTGAATAGTTGAATAGTTGAATAGTTGAAATAGTTGAATAGTTGAATAGTTGAAATAGTTGAATAGTTGAATAGTTGAAATAGTTGAATAGTTGAAATAGTTGAATAGTTGAATAGTTGAAATAGTTGAATAGTTGAATAGTTGAAATAGTTGAATAGTTGAATAGTTGAATAGTTGAATAGTTGAATAGTTGAATAGTTGAATAGTTGAATAGTTGAATAGTTGAATAGTTGAATAGTTGAATAGTTGAATAGTTGAATAGTTGAATAGTTGAATAGTTGAATAGTTGAATAGTTGAAATAGTTGAATAGTTGAATAGTTGAATAGTTGAATAGTTGAAATAGTTTAATTCGATCCTGTTATAACTTTTATACTTATATAATATTTCACATTTGTAACTTGACTTCTTGTTCCTAAATTCATGTTACATTTAGACCCCGTTTACACGGTAGCGGATCAAAATTGTTGCGGATCAAAGTGTTACGGATCACCCTCCCGTCTACACGGTAGCGGATCAAAATTGTATCGGATCACGTTCTCGTTTACACGGTAGCGGATCAGCGGTCACCATAGAAATAGGACGAGGTCACATTCAAGATTTTCTCGGCTTTTCAATGATTTCCTTTCAATGTCAACATTTCAAAACAAATTGCAATTATGATTAAACCTCGTTTGTATGGAAAATACCCTCGTAATGAATCCGAATCAAAATTGATGCGGATCACTTACGTTTACACGGCGCAGAGCAAGAGTGATCCGATACAAAAGTGATCCGACACAAAACGAGTTCGCTTTCGTAGCAGGATCAAAATTGATGCGGATAGCGGAGCAGAAGTGTATCGGATCACTTTGAGCTCGTGCAAACGGGATGCTGATCCGCAGCATTTTTTGTATCGGATCAAAAGTGATCCGCTACCGTGTAAACGGGGTCTTAATTCTTAATTTTGATGGCCACATTTTACATACATACATACATGTCAGATATACATGCGATTCGAAAGCCTCAAGAGTAGATTTCACATCTTCAGCACAACCGACCATAACGTTTTGATTTCTCTGTTTACTTTGATTTGAAAGCTCACGGTGAGCAATCGGGCTTTAACAATTAAGATCATATCTGATATTTTATCATTTGCAGGAAAAGATGGGCTAACCTGTTTTTCAGCATTTGAACGACGAGATCGACCAGAACCATTTGAAGGAAGTCTTCGCAGTTGTGATTCGATCTAAAGAAATAGCATTAATAGCGATTAAGGAGAAGACACTCAGCCCTTTTCAGTTTTCCAACAGGTACCTTCCACTCATTCTTCCCCTTTGATAATAAGGGACTGTTCATTATTTATAAAGGGGTTGGTACCGGAGAGAAATGGGTTGGGTAAGAGAAATTTTCTAACACAAAAAGGTTGGGTAAATATTTTTTCATGTAATTTCAAGGTTGGGAAAACAAAATTTTCCCACCAATTAATGCCAAATGTTTAAAGTCCAAAATTATCAATATCATCATCAATATCATCAACACTATCCATTTCACTTTCAGTATCTACTTTGTTCATCTTTGTCATCAATATTTACAGTATTGAATTTACAATTTGCATCGTTTGACATTGAAACCATGTTTTAGGTAGGGGTTGGATAAAATTTTTTCAACCTGAAAATTGTTGGGTAGATGTTTTTGCTGTCACTTTTAGAGTTGTGTAAGAAGAGTTTTTGGACAAGAAAACATTTCTCTTCAGTACCAACCCCTCTGTAAATAATGAACGGTCCCTAAAGTTTCATTATTTACCAGTGTTTAGATCTATCTTAATAATCTAAGCTAATTTTCAATCTAATTGGGACGCAGTGCGTCTTGGGAAAAGTTCCTCGCCACTATCTTTAGCGTTGTCATGTGTTCCAAGTAATGAAGAATTTACTGATAAAACCTACATTTAAGAAGCAAAATAAAACAAACCTCATTTTTCTCAGCTGACAATTTCATCAGATCATGCTCAAGTCCTGCAATCGTTGCTGATTCGTCTTTCGTTCTGCTAGATTCACTTTCAACTTCCTGTAAAATAGTTGTTAAAATAAACACAATCTTTTCTGGAGATGGAATAAAATCTAATAAGATAGAGCTACAAAACTACAGAGGATTACAGGATGTATGATATATGCTTTAGGGTCCTTTGCAGGCACGCTGAGATGTCAGATTGTCTGCAAATTAAATTTGGCCTAAGTGGAAACCAATGGATCCACAGTGCTGTAGTTGAACTAATAGAAAAGTCTTACTTTACCGGGTGTTCCAATAAAATGTATACGGATTTGGTTGACTCCAGGCCTGTGAATTTAG
The DNA here is from genome assembly GCA_039566865.1 of Aurelia coerulea. NCBI lineage: Eukaryota > Metazoa > Cnidaria > Scyphozoa > Semaeostomeae > Ulmaridae > Aurelia > Aurelia coerulea. The sequence goes on from CM076949.1 coordinate 1,190,977, forward strand.
CTTCAATCAATGTCTAATCACTCTGAAAATATTCCTTAATAGTTAACTTGAACATAGATACTTCGTTTGTCGACATTGGTACTTTGAGAACAGACATGTTAATCTTGAAAGCTCAAATTTGCCTCCTCCTGCAAACCAGACCCTTTTGGCCTAAGCAGTTTCTTGAGGCACAGCGTATAAATCAACGATAGCCTTGATAAAATGTGAGCAGTATTAGATCTTGTGTTATTCTGTTTTCCAGAAGTCACCCCCCATTCACCCAGTGGGAAGTTTCTTAAGTTTTCATTAATTTCAGTTCTTACTTTCGATGTGCTTCAGGAATTTGCTTAGGCCAATAGGCCAAAGCTCTGGTTTGCAAGTGGGCGCAAATTTGAGCTTTCAAGATTGATATTTCTGCTCTCAAAGTACCAATACCAACAGACGAGGTATCAATGTTCAAGTTAACTATCGAGGAACATTTTGAGAGTGATTAGCCATTGCTTAAAGCTAAATTCACATCGCTGGAGTCCACCAAATCTGTATACATGTTTATTGGGACACCCGGTAGATAAACTGTTCTGTCAGCTCATCAACTGCACTGTGGGTCTATATTTTCCCTTTAGACCAAAGTTGATTTTCGGACAGTGTCAAATTGTAATGTGCCCGCAAAGGGCCATGGGTGAATATGGCTCTTTTTGAAGCTAAAATATATAAAACACTGAGAATGCATCGCTCATAAAAAAGAACCTTCTATTTCAACCCTCACTATATGTTCTGACAGTGTTTGAGTGAGGATTTTGACTAGAATCAGGTCGTATCTACAATGAACAACAATGAAAGTAAAATACCTGGCTTTTCAGAGGATGAGACGTTCGTTTCTCATTTGCCAATTTCGGAGAATCATTATCTATGAAAATGAAGAAATACCGTAAATGATTTCACTCCTAAAAAGCCTCGGTAATAAATCGTTACTGAAGTTCGTCACCTTAGCCATTTAAAAACTAATGCATAATTCTATCGATACTGGAAGCTTGACAAATTTATCATTGGTTCAAGGCCATTTCCTACTAATTTTTCGCTAGATTGACTACTTGTGTCCTTGTGAATTTCAAAGTAACTGAAATTCTTCCTTTTTAGAAACATTCTCTAAACTTACTTCTTTTGAAATTTCAAGTCTATCTCCTTTGAAGCAAAAGCAATGTTTAACAAAAACTCATGTCTTCTACCAACTCAAAACATCTCATTTGATCACTATATGGATGCCAATTTGGCAGATATAATTGTTCAAACATCGAAACATTTGAAGCATCTACTAGAAGGGAAATGAATTTACCTCTTGACGGTGTATCCCTTTCTGGCTTCTCGTGCATATTTTTCGGCGATGAAAACACAACATCAAATCTTGTGATCCCATCCATATTTTGTACAATCCAATCTCTACTATCCCGTGAATTCCCCCCTTTAGGCCCAGTAAAATAGCCTGAACTTTTCAGGTGATTTTCTTCATCATCAGAAACATCTTTCTTGAACAATCCATCATGGTATGAATGTCGATATTCATGGCATTTTTGAGGTGAATAGGTATCAGATACCTCATCACTGAATCTTGCATCGTTATTGTTGTGATCTGTAGCTGTATCCCATGAGAGCAAGCTGCCTGTACTATGCCGATTAAATTGCTCGTTTTTATGATAACGACGTGGTGAATTGGGTTGATTCATTGATAGCAGATCTGACATGTTGTATTTCTTTTTGCCTAGGAATTAAAAGCATAGTAATTTCTCTTTGAATTGAATGCCTTAAAGGGGCTCAGTCGTCAAACAGTAAACAAAGTCATAAACTCGCACGTCTCGCCAATTATCCATTGTTCATCCATTGTTCTCTGCAGTTTGTTTGGTGGCTTCACCCAAGCCACAAAAAGTGACCGTTAAAAATCCACTTATATCCGAGCAATCATAGAAGATATGAATGTTTGGTTTGTTCCTTAGTGAAGTACAAGGATTAATGCCCAAACAGCCACTTTCATTTTGAAAAAAATACGAAAATCCTGTGTGATATCACCTTTCAAAAAACTGCAAAAGTCATCGTTTTGTTTACATTTTGACGACGGAGCCCCTTTAAGAAGTGTGACTTACGTGCATGGCCTCTCATGGCACAAGTATTTGTAAGTTAACATACTTTACACGTCGTAGGCACAAAATCTCGCTGGATGACTGGCACAATTTTGCGTGTGGAACTAACGCGGGCTTGCAGAGAAAAACAGTTTATGCGGTATTAGGCACACTAAGAATAAAGTTTAGCAGGAATCCAGCATATTGTTGACTTTCAACGAGATCAAAAGGTTTAAAAAGTAATAAAATATTGCAATAAACCTTCTTTCAAAGCTTCAAGTCTCCTCTTTCTTAGCCTGTATTGTGTTTGCATCTTGGCAGCTTGCTGTATGGTACGTAAATTGAGGATTCTCGGCTTTTTATGAGCGTAAAACGGAATAAATATTTGTTCAATCAAAGCATAACAATACTTAATTGAATTATACAAAATGCATTTCTTTGAAGACAAAATCAAACAGGTTTTAGAAAAACGCATCTGCTGCCTTGCTTTAGAAATTAGATCATAATTGATTTGATGAAATATCAAACAACTTTCTTCGTTTTTGATGTCTTAGCATCCTGTCAATTTCTTTGATTCCTCATTGCTAAGTCAAAGAATTCTTATGAAAGCTTACCCTCAGTTGACTGGCTCTCCTTTCCAGCAAACGGGTCATCTTGTTCTCGTATTGATGGCGAGGTTGGTGAAAAAGCCCATTTCTTTCGGAATGAATTGTTTCTGTTTGGTATCTTTAACGACAGGCTCTTCTTTGTCGGACTGGAAAATGATAAAGATAGATAATAGTTGGCAAAATACGTGCAATTAGAACCGGAAATAATGCCTGATATCTGGAACAGGTTACACAATAATGTTCCAACTTACAGTAAATTGAGCAAAAGTTATTGTAAATATTAACATCAAAGAAAAGTGAGAATTCTGACAATGATTCAAAATAATGAAGTTTGCTTCCACTGTTCTTACAGCTTATTTCTTACGGTAAACCCGTTGATGAGATGTTTACAGCATTCAGTGTCGATTTTTTGTTAAAATTATGTTAATTAAGGACAGTGCAAAATTTATTTCATTACATGGCCGGTGGAGAAGTAAAATTCTTCCAAAAACATCTGTTCGCCCCGTATGAAATTATTGCAAAAAGCAACTGCCCCGTCACCCTTTCCCCTGCCCTGTATTCATGAACAACAGATGTTGTATAGTACCACCGATGAACCGATGAATTAGCCAAAGACCATAACAAAATAAATTCTTGTCCTTACGAGTCTTTGTTAACGAAAAAATTGACTTTGAAGATGAAGAGATATGACTGATGAATCGTTCTTGCAAGCAGCTACAAGGAAATTTTGCGCCATTTTATACACATCCTTCTAAGCATTTCTCAACTTGCATGATTGGGCATTTACAATTTTGTCCTCAAGATGAACAATTTCATATTTCAAACTTCATCTTGAGCTTATAAAAAGTTACTGCCCGTACATATTTGCTTGACCTAGTTCTGTACAAGCTCAAAAAAGTAGTTGCCGCGTTACGTTTTGCACCGGCCATGTTATAAAATAAACTTTTGCACTGTCCCTTACATTAAACGATTTATCATGCAGAGTTTGATGTTTGTTCGATAGTTACACGAAGCACTTAGCCACCTACCTGTCATTTACATCCTCTTCTACACCATCATCTATCTTTTCCATTGCTTCATTGTACAGGTTCTATAAGAAACAATGCATCATAATGATCATAATACATAGGTTCCAAACCTTAAAAGGAATACGGTGTAAAACTCCATGACTAGACTCAATAGTGAGTTTGATGAAAATTCTCCAAAATCCCGTTTTCGCACACACATCAAACTCACTAAGGGTCCTATTGACAAATGTTTCTTTTTGACTGAGCTGATAATGCAACAACCCTACAACCCTCAATGCAGCGACAACAACAACAACAATTCAACTCAATTAAATGAGCGTAACTTGAGGGTCTTTATAGAGTGAGGCTGCTCCATGACATGTTTCTTTGAACTGAATGGCTGGAAAGAAACTTCAGCTGTTTACATAATTTCACCGCTGAACTTTTCAGAAATCTTCAACATCGTAAGAATTAAAAAAAAAATGTCAAAACAATTTAAAAGCATCGTAATTTCCAAACATTTTGAGGAAACAAAAAATATTTTCCAAGAGAACAATGGTTTATGAATGTCTACAATGGGGTATCAAGCAAAAATCTGTCACTCTTTTTGGTTTACGATTCAGAAATTTGATGTCGTTACATCCTCAGATGAGTTGAAATATGAAATACGCTGTAGATTAAAAAAATATCTGTGATTTCTGAAAAGTCAAACAGTAGAACTATAGCAAAGGACTAAAGATTTCTTTCAAGCCATTCAGTTCGAAAGAAATAGGTCATAGAAATTTACACCGATTTTTGAAGATTTTATACATGTGCTGTCTAAGAACGAGATTAGCCGATCAGGTGTACCTACCCGGATCCGATGATGCTGTTTGTAGAGAGTTTCATATTCTTCCAGAAGCTAAAAAAAGGATGACAGAACTATCACAGATAGCAATAAGTTTCAACAAACATGGTTATGCAGTAAAACCAGCATAAAAGAACATAGGTTTTCAAGAGGCAGCCTGAATGAGGTTCTTGACCAACTGATGCCATAATCAAGTCCAGCAAACGGTACTTGTCTTATAGTTGGTACAATGCAATAGGGTCCTTATAGATGCCAATGCGTTCCTTCTAGCACTGGAATCGTTTCTCAATATGTTACTTTTCGATCAATTCTGTGTTAAGAAAGATTTTGCATTTTTCAAGTAAGTTACTATCTTTTAAATTACTAGATAAGAACCATAGAAACTTCAGCCTTTTGGTGCCTCTTGCTTAAAAAGTTCTAATCATTGAATTTCAACCTCAATCAGCCTCAATGATCTTCTAACCTAGTTCCTTTCATACGGGTTTCTACTGTATTTCATTTGGAATCGCCAGTTATTGATGTAACGAATGTGTCAATGAAACGATTAGAACATTCATATGATAAAATTCCCAAACAGTTTACAATGTATCTCCAAAAATCGGTAAAATCTGACCGACAAAGTAAAGTAAAGATCTTAGTTTTAAGTTGCAGGATTGTTATAAACATTTGAGTATTTATCTAGCATTTTCTGTTTCTTTCTAAGTTCTGTTTCACATTAGATGCCAGGCATAGTTTACGACCACAATCGCAAACTTGACCTGACATCTAATGTTAGACAGAATCTAATATAGTGGCCCTTAGGTTTTAATCGTTCGTAGTGTACCTAGTTGTATGTAGTTTACCGTTGTGTGTCTTTATATTGCCATGGGGTAGTCATCGTCTTTCGCTCCTCTTAGCATCGTCCCAGCAGTGTTGTACAGTAATTAGGAAGGTATAGTAGAATGTAAGATCTATTGTAATATCATATATGTATAAAAGAAAAATATTTACCTTGTGAAACAGCGTCTTTTCCCTGGCTCTCTGCGTTGACGCTTCTTCCAGCCGGTCAATCTATCAAAAAACAGAGCTGTTCGTGATTTTCAGTTTGGAATGCAAGCACTCAAACAAACATAAGTAAAGCAAATACATGACACCTGCAAATGCCCGCGAATAACGACAATAGAAATATTTTGAAAAGGAATTTTGCGCTATCGCAAATATCAAGTGACATCTAATTTCTAATGAATTCTCCACCAAAGAGACAAAACCTATTGAAATTTCTGCCTTGTAGCTCGGTAGCTTCATCGTTCTATAACCACAGTTTCAGAAAATAAACAAGAAGCGAAGCAGTAATGTTTCTAGAAGGGGTAGCCCCTTTGCTAATTAATCACCTGTTCTAACGCTTCATCCAAGTTCTCTTGGATTTCATGCCTCTGCGAAGTAATACTTCGAATAACCTCGTCTTTATCTGCGCAGTCTCGTTTTGAATTATTCAAGTCTTCCTTCAATTCTTTCAATGTCATGTCACTGTTATTCAATCTTGAACGACTTTCGATCTATAGATAAAGACAGATATTTTAACTTACAGAAGTAAGGATGTGTTTAAAAAAACAGTAGACTCGCACTTTGTGATTGATTGACCAGGAATTCAAAAACAGTAGGCTTGGTAGGTTTGGAAGGCCTTTAGAACCTTGTGCTCCATAAGGCAGAAGGTTTGGCAGACTTTGACGAGAATTCACCATGGTGATTTCAAAACTTACCAGTTTAAAGATTTCTGTGCTTTATTGCAAAATATGCTTAAATCTCTGTAAAGTCTTATATTTTTAGAATTTGGTCGATTTAAAATTACCAATCAAACACATCCCAAATTGGGACTGTAAACTCCTTTTGAAACCATAGGCTCACTTTAATGGCCTTGAACACAGGGGCATGCCACAGGATTTGACTCTCGATGGATCATAATTTTCAAAGGTTTTAATTCCATGCAGTGTAGCGTTTTCAATCAATTTCGTCACTAATGACGAATTACGAAGAACTAAGAATTCTGGGCAATAATTCATCTAAATCATCCCAAAAAAATGAAATTAAGTACAAACTTACTTCTTTTCTCTTTAAGAACAGGACCTCTTCCTCTAAAGTTCTTCTCAAACTGCAACAGGTAGAAAGAAAGTTACGGAGCTGCTACTAATCAATTTAAGAAAAGTAATTATGACAGAATCAAAACAAATGTACTTTCACGGATACAATCCCAAAGACATTGTAATATTCTGAAGACACCTGAACGAAACTGCAGAATCGCTAAGTTTCGTTCAAGTTCCACACGTGCGTAAAAACGTTCTGCTGTCAAAATTTAATGGCGATTATTTTTAGGACTTAGCTTCTAAATACTGGTTCATGAAGCTTGTAGAATACACACCTCATTGACTCATCAAAAACTTCTCTCATTTTCAACAATTCGCTGTCAGATTTTCTTTTCTCCTGGTCCGATTTAAAACATCTTTCTTGCAAAATCGTTTTATCTGTCTCCAAAATACGAGATCTTCTTTCAAGTTCGAAACAACTTCTACTCAATCGATCAACTTCTAATGTCAGTTGCCTATTTCTTGCCTCGTATTGGTGACATTTTCGTTCTAACTCATCTTTTGAATGTTCCAAATATCTCAGCCTCAAAATGCTTGTTCCTTGACTGGGAGATCGAAGCATAGCGGCGAGTTCTTCCTTTTCAAGTTGGAGTCTTCGAATTTCTCGTTCATAGCATTGATGCAACTCTTCAAGCTCATCTGAATGCCCATTACCAATGAACTGATGTTTGATTCCACTATGGAATAAATGCATGAAATAAATATATGAATATGAAGTCACTTTTCAAATGCCTGAAACAAAGAATTCATCGTTAAGAAAACACAAACACAACATGTGGGCTTGCTTTGGTTTCATTCTTTCGCATTTCGCAAAAACTTCAGTGTTGCCAATGTACACAAAATAAATCGTTTTCAGCTGTGTCAACTGATTTTATTTCTTCACCAACAGTGAAATTTAAAACATTTCCTTCAAGTATACTGGATGAGCCAGAAAAAAGGTCCACTTTCAAAATCCATAGCATCAAGAGTCCCTGATGTTATTGCAAGATTCATATTTTAGTTAAAAGCCAACAGACCAAAATGCTTCTTTAATGGCTGTCTATGTTTTTGCCAGCATTGAAAATATCAAGAAAAATTCAACTTTATGTAAACTTCTTTGCTGCGATAAGCCTCAACATAGATCCATCCGGGGGAAGAAAATCCATCTACCAGAGGGGAAGAAAATTCGTCTACCAGGGGAAGAAAAATCCATCTACCAGGGGAAGAAAATTCCATCTATCAGGGGAAGAAAAATCCATCTACCAGGGGAAGAAAAATCAATCTACCAGGGGAAGAAAAATCCATCTACCAGGGGAAGAAAATCCATCTACCAGGGGAAGAAAATTCCATCTATCAGGGGAAGAAAAATCTATCTACCAGGGGAAGAAAAACCCATCCATCCATCTACCAGTGCAGGCCTTGTGCACATTAACATAACAAGAATTCTTTACCTTATGCTACGTAAGAGTTCTTGAGCCATGTGAAAGACAGTAAATTTTTGTAAACAAGACTCCTTAAGGTAGTGCACAAGGCCTGCACTGCAACTGAAACAAAAAAATTCTATACCTACGTACCCTCTAATTTGATGAGAATGGTCAATAGAAATCATTTTATAGGAATCCACTGAAGCAGTTTCAAGATCAGAAAGATCCAATGTTGATGGCCTAATTTGCAATGTTTCTTCATCTTTTGCAAAATCTTCATGATTGTGACATGATAAATTGACAGAGGACGCTGAGCCACATTGATATGCATCATAATCACTTGAGTATAATGAATTATCAATACCACTTAAATCTCCAACCATGATTGCTAAATTTGATGGTAGTTTTGTCTTTGATGATATTTTTTCTTCCATCATTTCTGCTGAGTTCTTAATGTTGGTTTTGGTATCTTTTTGCTTCATTGGTTTGAGCGGTGTAGAACTTTCAAATGCCTTCCTTGGAGCACCTAGTCTTTGGATAACTCTGCTTGGAGCTTTGGGAGCAATTTTCTCTGCAAAAATGAATAAATCACCTTCAAAGGAAGAAGGTACAGTACAACATTAACATGGTTTTTCTGCCTAAGAATTCTTGTTTGGAAAATGTTTAAGTCTTTCATATGGTTCGATAATTGTTATCAATGTGAAGAATTCTTGTCATGTTAATCTGCAAAACTCCTGTGCTATAGTGTGTGAGTTATAGAAGACAATCCCCATTCAAATTGCTACTGTCCCCTGGATATCAATCTAGTGTAGAAATGTTAATGTACTTGTAATTTTTGTTGGTTAAGGCATGTCTATGTTTTTCTAAATTGTAGTGTAAATAACTGTATTGATTGAATTTAGGATTGATCGATAAATCATATGAAATTGAAAATTGAAAACTGTCAAAG